>CM070654.1:12465832-13065832 GCA_036346575.1 Dendrocalamus sinicus
GCCGCCATGGTTGGGGATTTTGGGAGGTTCGCCCGAGGGGTTTTCTTTGAGATGACGCGAAAGGGTTTTACGGTGTGCGGTGCAGCCGTACAGACCAGTGTGTTTGGTTCTTTGAATCTCCCCCCGTTACATTTGGGTGGATCAGTATAATCGAGAAAGAGTGTTTGGTTGCTGTATAAGTGAATGCAGCCTGCATGAGCGGATGCAAAAATACGCCCTCATCACAGGTGGGTGGATATGCTCAAAATGAGCTTCACTGGCCATCTGGATGGGTTGATGCGATGTATCTTATGCGGTCCCGCGTGTCGACCTCTCGGGTTTGATAGGCGCAACCGCTCATCTGAGGCAGCCAAGCGGCATCTCGGTTTTTACATGCGCTCATGCAACCTCACCAAACATCTTCTTTTTACGAAATCGATTCCACTCGGCCTGCGTCCACTCGATCGGGATATACGATACAACCTCCATCCACGAACCAAACACACGCGTCCGGCTTGTGTTCGGTGGGCTTTCTACTTGCTATTGGGAGAAATGGACCTAAGGGCATGTACAACGCGTCTCGGAACGTCGTCTCCGTCGTGGCACTTTTGCAGAAACAACTCTGGTTCCCCGCATTCAATGAGGAGAAGCGCTGCTCGTCGCCTCGCGAGGCAACGCCGAGCGCTCGTGCTCAAGACCATGTCGCCGGCTCGACGCGCACTGTACGGGGCGGCTTCGAGTCGACGCGCCCGCGGATCTAGCTGCACGCACGCGGAGATGTATTTTGCGCGCCAAATCCAGCGTCGTCTCCAAATCCCGGGTGGCAGAGGAGGAGGACGGCGCGGCGGCAGCGCCCAGACGGAGAGTCGGAGGACGGCGCGGCGCGCCAGTGCCCAGGCGGCTGGGGAGGCGGGAGGCGGTGGCCGGGAGCGCGGCGGCGCCCAGGCGGAGAGTCGGAGGACGGCGCGGCGCCTCCGCGCCCTGCCGATTCCTGGAGCCGCAGTTCCTGCCGCTCCTTCGCCTCCTCCCCGCCGACCACGCCCTCACACTCCGCCTCCTGCCCGTGCTCCTCCGCCGCAACCGCGTCTCGCACAAGGCCCTCGCCGTCTGCCTCGACCGCCTTGTTTCCTCCCGCTGCCCCGACATCCTCTCCGAACTCATAGCCGACCTGCGCGACCCCCGGAACAAGTACCTTCCCAAGCCCAACACCTGCGTCTACAAATCCTCATCAAGCACTACGTCAAGAATGATGACTTGGAGACCGCCTTCAAAGTGCTCGACGAAATGCGCGAGTAGCTTTACAAGTTGTTTTTGCTGGTGGTGAAAACATATGCATAGGTGACCAAGAACTACGAGTTGTTTTTGCTCCTGTAAGCCAGTTCTTTGCTTGGAGGATTGTTCTCCCATTTTAGTTTTATGCCAATGAACTTAATGGTAAAATGTTCCCTCCTGAGAGTTCTTAATACATGATAATGCATTTGATTGGTCTGATCATCAAAAAGTTTCTGAATTACTCAACTTATTTGCTGCATCGACTTCTATATAGTTAGGCCAACTCAAGAACATCACCCTGTAAAAAGGTTGTAGTAGCAGTTGACAGTAAGACGTGTAATGCCTGGTAGCTGGAAAACATTTTGCTTCTTCTAGTTCAAATATAGATACTTGTTAAATAGTCCATACAAAGGATTAAACTAATCACTGGTGATATTTTGCAATAATTGTTTGAACAAAAGATGGTGGTGTGGTGATACTTAACTGGAGTTAAAGTTACAAGAATAGCAGGACTTAGTAAAATGGCAAAATGTAGCATTCCTGACGTTGTTCAGAGGCAAAATTCAGCAAGATACAAGAAGAAGCTAATGCAATATACCACAGGAGAAGATGTATCCTTTCTAAGGATAATCTGGTGAAAAGAGGTTGAAAAGGTCATATAAATTGTCAGTAATTCTACAATATAGGTCTTGATTAGGACTTGTGATTCTACAATATACCACAGTTAGGACTTGTGATTGCCCACTCTCATTTATCATCCAGCATGCTTTATCTGTTGCCTACAGCAGCTACAATGCATAACTTTCTTTTGTTGAAATGATGCTCTAATGGAGCTAGCAGTGTTTCTTTATCTGAATATTGGTTTTGTACGTCCATTACTGCGTGCTCCTTATACTTTCTATTACTTGTATACATGAGTTCTATACAAATGTGTTGCCTTTTTGTCCAGGCAGTTCAATAATTAGCCATCTCTAAAAATAATTTTGTTCTTGCAGTGTCTACAAGTTCACATGGGCTGTTGAGAAGTTGATGCAGTGCAATCTTAGTGATGGTTTTAATAATGTGAACAATATTCCAGCTTTATGTGAACAAGTACTAGTATTTGAACTTTTGTGATGGTTTTATTAATGTGAACAAGATTCCAGCTTGTATCAACTTTGCTTGTAACTTTGCTGTTGCAAGGAGTTATATTACATTATATATAAATATATAAATATACTATTTATATTGATGATTCCAAAAAATATTGTAACCATGATCATCTTATTTTTTGTTTGATCTGTTTTGTATCAATAAGCATCACAATGGTTTACATGAATAATATTCACACTTGATCTTAACTACATGCAAGCATTAAACAAACAATAGACAACCCATTTATGCCTTATTTATGCATTTTAGTAAATGCATTTGTCATGTGACATCACCATACACACGCCCATATGCATGGGTTGTACATGCCCTAAGACACAAAGTTATCAATTCCGTTCGCGTGAGATGCCGTTACGATGTGTAAAATGGAATATGATTGGTGTATATCGGTCGTCTCGAGACCTAATTATGTGCGTATATTTACCTAAATCAAATACTCATTAGGGAGGCCTAATTATGTGCAGATATTTTACCTAAATTAAATGCTCATTAGGAAGCGGCGGGGCATGTACAACCCATAGGCGGGTTCTTTATGCGCAACTTCTTTCTACTTCACACATAGACAAGTGAGCAGGCGGCTTGTACAATGGGTGCGTCTATTTATTTGTCTGCAAGCTGATTTAATGCATGCATACAACCATGATCAAGCATGAATATGATTCCTGTATACCATTGTGTTGCTTCTTGATACAAAGCAGATCAAGCATAAATAAGATGAACATAATTACAATATTTTTAGAACCATCAATATAAATGATATATTAATATATGCGAAACCACAAGTCCACAACTGGATAGTCACATAAACAAGAAGCCCAAACCATCATCAATCTTCAACCTCTTACAAAAGTGAGCAAAGGTCTTTAATCCATGAAGACTAAATCATTCCCTTCTCCATGACCAAAAACAGCATCAATCTTGCAAAGTAGGAAAACAAATAGAAATCTCATCTCAGTTTTCAGTATCAAGTCTTCTCTTCCACTGAAATTCTCTCATCAAGTCTCCTTAGAAAGCAACAGAGAATCAAATATCAAAATCCCAATTAACTTGTTCCTAGCAAATAAGGCCTACTAAGGGCTTAATAAAATAAAAGGAAATTCAAACCCATCAGTATTCCAAGATTGGCTATATAAAAACTGGCATAATCTTGATGAAACATACTCCAGATTTATTATATAATCCATGCCTAAATCAGAAAACTATAAATGCTTCAAACATCACAATTGCTCATGAAGGTCCCAGGCATGTGAACCATGTACACATCAACAATTTGTGAATTGCAAAGACATAAAACTTGCAATGATGGAAGCCATCGCCATGTCAAATAACAGTATATAAGAACTGAGAACTCAGTGCATTCTATTCTAGCTACTCTGCGTCAGACAGTATATGAGTTCCCTTCCAGTTAGCTTAATTCAATGTGAATCTTTTTCCTGCTAGTTTCTCTTGTGAATCTTTTTTCATTTTCCAGTTAGCTTAATTCAATGTGTCTGATGCATGAGTGTGGGATAACACAATATCCATTGTCATATACTTAGAGTGTGGGATTAAGTTGGTCGTTTGAGTGGTGGTCTAAGGCAGTGGGATTAAGTTAGAGTGTGGGATAACACAATATCCATTGTCATATACTTAGGTCATAACATCTATATGTTGTACTTCTCTATTTTATCAGCTTACTGCATGACAAACCATAACAACAGGGGACATCTACACAGAGCAAGCTCTTTTTGGAGCACCGTGTTGTTACCAACTTACATGACATTGTAAATGGTCAAAAAGACAGACAAAGCTTAACAAATTTCAACCATCAGAGCTGTAACTGGTGTTTAATGTAGCCATGAAAAATCACAATCTCTGGGACTGGTTAAGTTTTAATTTTGGCTCTTTGATATAACACTAGAACAAAATGATATTTTGATCTGGTTTGCTAATTGAGAAGAAAATACATGCAGTCTGATAAGGCTAAATCTTCAGGTCATGTAATCCATTAAAACTTAACCAGTCCCAGATAAAACAGATCTGCCTGACAATCTGATAAAACAGATCTGCCTGACAATCTGATAAATCAGACAGACACATATTAAGTACCTTGTTACTACTTACTATGACTTCAAAAGACGGCACTTTGGCAAAACAGAAAGAGCAATGACCATGATAGGACTATATATTAACTTGCTCTAATTGGGGAAAAAATCTGATTCAGCTGCATAGCATCGTGCAAATAGTCTGATCAGAAATAGGAGATTGGTGATTTGACATAGAAATTAGTCTGATCAGATGTTAATAGGAGATTGGTGATTTGCCATACAAATTATCGGAGTACATCTGGATCCAAAACCGGCGAGGGTGATGGATTAAACTTAAGAGGATGTGACTGAGTAGCAAACCTTGAGCTTGGACATGACGTGGGCAACGGCGTCGCGGCCGGTGGCCTCGAGGATGGCCCTCTTGAGCTTGGCGGCCTCGGCGAAGCTTGCGAGAGGCACCGGTGATGGGGTCATTGCTGCGCGCGCGTCGCTCTTGGCGACGGCACCGGCGAAGGGTGGGCGCCCCGCGCGAGCCGCCACCACGGCCGAGGTAGCGGGCGCCGTCGCCGATCGGATCCGTGGCGGGTATGGACCGGGAGGCACCAGCCACCGCCACCGCGGTGTCGAGCCCTTCCTAGCTGAGGCCAACTCCTTGGTCTTCCTAGTAGACGCGGACATCTCGAGCACCGTCGGTGGTGGCGAATCTGCGGTGAGCGAGCGTGAAGTCGGAAGAATGGGGGCGGCGGCGCGGGAAGATATGGGCGGGGATGGATTTGGCCGTGAGAAACGGTGCTGTGCGCGCCGCGAGATCGGCGGCGGGTCGAGTCGCGAGGCGAGGCCGTACCTGCGCTGCGCCACGCTCGTCGGTTCGGCCTCGGTCCACGGGCCTCGCCGTCGCCTCGCGAGTGTGCCGGCGGCGTCTGCGAGCCAGCCGAGTTTTAGAAAAAGCCGTCTACGAGGCGGGATAAGGGCGGGTGTTGTACATACCTAAGGCCTCTTAGCGTAGTTTTGATGAGGCCATGTCGGGCAAGCTATACCATGGCGCATGCGGTTTACGTCGTGGGTTCTTTTTGCTAGGGCTTATAGTTATCATTGTGACTTATGGTTTTAGCATTAGCATGAGTGTTTGTATGAACAAATTAAATACCAATAAGCCAATAAGCTATTTAAAAAGACTATCCCAATAAGCGCTTCAAAGCGATGCGGAAAAACCGTATTTATTTGTTCAAAGAAGACATAATTCATAGGCCATAAGTAGATAAGTTGAGAGCACTAGGCTTCAGCGATATCTACAGAAAATTGAACACCTCAATAGACACGTGGCACATCAATGGAGAGCTAAGCAAGTCTAGTTTCACAAGCTTTTAACAATGCATCATTTGGAGGTGTGTAACAAAAGTTATGGTCGTTTTACTGACAGCTAATTAGGCTATCAAGTGTGTTTCTTTCATTGTGGCTTATATCTTATAGCTGCGATTGATGGTTTTGGCCCGATCACAGTATTTGTATGAAGGAACCAGAATACAATAAGTTGCTCAATTGATTGTCCCAATATGTCGCTTCAAAAATGGTAATGGAGCGGTCCTATTTGTTTGCTCGGGAGAAACCATAAACTAAAAAGAATAGGGCCGATCATGTGGATGTCGAGAAGCAAGTGTCTCCTCAAATGCCACACCAAGATGGCCTTTCAGCTACTTGTATAGTTACTTGTACTCACATTCCTATTTCACACGTGTCTAGGAGTACTACTATAGAAAAAGCTCATCACAAATGGTTAACAAAAATCATCACAGACGGTTCAGGATCTGTAATACCCTAAGTGCATTATAAACGGTTTTGAGCAAATGCGTGATACAATTATCACAGACAATTCCCAAATAGAACCATCTATGTTAACAATTATTACAGATTGTTCTTATTACGAACCAAGCTGTGATAGTATATTATCATAGGCGGTTCTTACTCTGAACCATCTCACGATAGTATATTATCATAGGAACCGTCTATGATAAGTTTCGACAAAACTCAAAAATAAGCCTCCTTGGTTTATTAACATTCTCTGTTTGTCTTTGTTTTGCGCTAATTATGCTATAAAACAACACAATCGAGAGAATGCGATATTCAACAAGGGCCGAGGCGAAGAGAGGAAGCCGAGCGGAGTCATAGCACCGTGCATCTAGTTTTTGTGTGAGATTTAGGTCTTTAGCTTTTAGGATCTCTAGGTTAGATCTAGCGGGGTTCTTTTCTAGTTCGGGTTCTTGAGAGCTGCTGCGAGAGGAGAGAGGGTACCAACCTTCCGGCGTGGAGGAGGAGTTGGCCATCGCGGGGCGCTCGGTGAAATCTGCGCCGCAGCGGCGGCGGTCGGGAAAGTGCGGGGCTCCTCGGCGGCGGCGTGTCCCGGCGGCGCGAGATCCGGTGAGAGGCGGCGGTGGTGCTTCCGTCGCTAGGCGCCACCCTCTCGGTCGGGTTAGGGTTTGTCGGTGGGGTGGCGGGCACGGTCAACCTCGTGATGCGAGCCGCGGCCCCCCCTCTGTTTATATGGCGGCGGCGAGAGCCCCTGACCTATTGGGTTGGCGCCCCGATCGAAACGCGGTCAAAGGGTTGGCATTTGGCGTTGGGCCAAATGCGAGATCATCCTAACATTCTCCCCTTGATCTCATCTATACTTTATCTTTAATTACTTTTGCCTTTACACATTCCATCACAGTTAGTGCATAGAACATGTCTCATCGTCATGGTCAATCGCCGATAGATTCAACGACTACAATACACCTCTCATTACGAAATAGTTACTTTAATCTTTTGGGCCATCTTTTAGTCCGAGAATCATAGGCTTTCCTTAAACCCATGCGGCTACATGTTCTTTGAACACGTTGGGTGGTAAGCCTTTAGTAAGCGGATCCGCTAACATCTTTGCGGTACTTATGTGCTCAAGACTTATAATTTGATCCCGAACTTTATCTTTCACAACATAGTACTTTATGTCAATGTGTTTGGCACCACTTGACTTATTGTTGTGGGCATACGTTCTGCGAGTTCATTATCGCGAGTACAACTTAAGTGGTCTATTGATGTCGTCAACCACTTTTAAGCCGGGTATGAACTTCTTTGCAGATTCACCGCCTGTAGCCTCATAACATGCTACAAACTCGGCATACATTGTGGGCGATGTAGTGACGGTTTGCTTTGAGCTTTTCCACGATATAGCTCCTCCAGCGAGTGAATACATATCCGGATGTAGACTTTCTATCATCTCCATAAAATCGAGAATCAGTATACCCCACTATATGGAGTAAATCGATCTTACGTATGTCATCATGAGGCCTTTTGTTCCTTGCAAATAACGCAAGACTTTCTTTATCAATTTCCAATATTCTATTCGAGTTGCTCTGGAATCGCCAAATAACCGGTAACAAATGCTAAGTCGGGCGTGTGCACACTTGAGCATCTTTGTAAGCTTCAAACAGTGAAGCATATGGAACCGCTTTCATTTGATCGATCTCATCACTTGGTTCTGGGCATTGAAAATCCCCATATCATAGCCCTTGACTATAGGTGCAGGTGAAAGACTACATTTATGCATACCAAATTTCTTTAATACTTTCTCTATGTATGCCTTTTGTGACAGTCCTAATGTCCCCTTGTTTCTATCCGGTAAATTTGATCCTAGAGCAGAGCGAAGCTTCACCAAGATCTTTCATATCAAAGTTTGAGGACAAAAACTTCTTTGTCTCGATGTGATGACATCACTACTAGCTAGTAGGATATCATCCACATACAGATTAGGAAGATAAACTTTCCATCTTTAAACTTTGCATAAACACGGTTGTCCTCTACATTCTCTTTAAACCCATATTTCCTTATTATCTTGTCAAACTTCAAGTACCCTTGTCTTGAAGCTTGCTTTAACCATAAATCGATTTCTTTAGCGGCATCCCATTCTTTCATTTCCTTCCACGACAAAACCTTTCGGTTGTGCCATGTAAACATTTTCCTCCAAATCCCCATTAAATGCCGTCTTTACATCCATCGATGTAGCTCTAAATCATAATGTGCTACTAATGCCATTATGATTACGAAGAATCTTTACATGAGGCGGAGAAAAGGTCTCGGTGTAATCAATCCCTTCTCTTTGCGTAAAGCCTTTTGCCACAAGTCGCGCTTTGTATCTTTCTACATTCCTTGGGAGTCAAGCTTTGTCTTGTAGACCCATTTACTGACCTCTTGTTTTGGCTCCTTTAGGAATAATTTCCAAGTCCCGGACTTTATTAGCCTTCATGGACCTCATTTCCTCTTCCATGGCCTCAAGCCATTTTGAGAATTTTAAGCTCTCATGGCTTCTTCAAATGAGGTGGGATCATCCTCCATTTGAAATTCCTCTGTATGATAAATCAGATAATCATCGAAATAGCTGATCTTCTTACTCTTTGAGACCTCCTCGGGCCTCCTCATTTGGTACATCTTACTGTTTGAGGCTCTTTGTTGCTCCCCTCATACGTGGCAATAGGTTCTATAGGATCTGAAAAACAGGTTCCTCATTATCATTTATTGTTGCCACGGGAGGAACAATAACAGTGTTGGCACCACGATGTCTTGCACCGTCGGTGCGTGACAGCGAGGTAGTGTGAAGAATGGCTCTTGAATCATCGGGTGGGCACATACACCGCTTCTCTTCAAGATCAATCTCACGAGTTACCATACTTCCTCTCATCATTTCATCCTCTAAGAAGGCAGCGTGTCTCGTTTCTACAAACTTTGTATATCTATCACGGGCGGTAAAGCGAAACCCTTTTGACTTTCGGGGTAGCCAATGAAATGGCAACTTACATTTTGGGATCAAGCTTCCCAAGGTTTGGGTTAAATACTTTAGCCTCAGCGAGACTCCCCCCACACATAAGTGGTTTAGTGAGGAACTCTTCTGTCCACATCTCAAATGCAGTGTTTTGGGCACCGATTTACTAGACACTCTGTTGAGAATATGAATGGCGGTTTTCAACGCCTCCATCCATAAACTCAATGGCGGTGTGGAATAGCTCATCATGCTTCGCACCATATCCATCGAGAGTGCAGTTGCGTCTTTCAGCTTCTCCATTTCTTTGAGGTTGCGCGGTGTAGAATCTTTGGGCCACTATGCCTTTTCTGTAAAAACCTTGCAAAGGTCCGGGAACTTGTCCATATGGGGTATGTCGGCGTAGTACTCCCCACGATCGAATCGGACTATCTTAATCTTTAAATCGTGTTGGTTTTCAACTTTGACCTTAAATATTTTGAATTTATCAAGGCTTCATTTCTTTCTTTGATTGGATAAATATATCCAAAGCGGGAGTAATCATCTGTGAATGTTATGAGCGAGTCATAACCATCCACACTTTTCACGGAAAAGGACCACAAATATGCTGTGTGAACAATTTGTAGAACTCACGTGCTTCTTTTGGCGTCTTTTTAATTTTCTTTACATATTTTCCTTTAATGCATTCTCTGCATTGTTCTAAATCTGAGAACTCTAATGGAGGAAGAATATCATTCTTAACTAGTCTTTCTATTCTCCCCTCGAAATATGGCCTAAGCAGCGGTGCCATAATTTCGACGACTCATCTAGAGTTCTCTTTCGTTTCTGTTTACATTCGTGAGCGAGTTCAATCACTTTCTATGCGGCGTTCCCATTATCGCATCGACATTCACATCATCACATAATGATAACAAATAAAGCTCATTACGCAAGATGGCAAGACCAACACATTCTTTATTAAACATTATTTCACACTTGCCATTTCCAAAATTACAATCATAACCATCTTTGTCCAAATTTGAAACACTAATTAAATTCCTCTGTAAGAGAAACAAAAGGACATCTCTAAGTAAAAGATTGGAGCCATTAGCTAACTCTAATGAAAGATGCATGCGGCTTCAACTTCAGCTTGGACTCCATTTGCAACTTTAATGCATCTTTCGTTTCTTTGCGTAGTCCTCGTCAAGCGGAATCCTGTAAAGAATTAGCAACATGAGCAGTTGCTCTGAGTCAATCCACCAAGTGGTTTTGAATATTGCACATCTGATTCATTTATAAAGGTAATAATGTTCTCACCTTTCTTTGCCATTATCATCTTTAAATAATCGGGACAGTTCTTCTTGTAGTGTCCGTCTTCTTGCAGTGAAGACAACGATCTTTGTCTCTGACAAATTTATTACTGTTGAGGTGATGGGCAGAGGTTTTCCCTTGTTCTTTGAGAAGGAGAGTCTTGTTGAAGTACTTTTTCTTGTTATCCTTCACATAGTTGATAGATCCACCATGTGAGGATTTAATTCTTTCCTCCTCTTGCACACACATAGCTATGCACTTTTCCAAGTCCCATTTCTCGGGCTGCATATTGTAGTTGACAACGAATGTGTCAAACTCTTTAGGCAAGAAGCAAAAACCAAATGAATAAGGAACTCATCCTTGAGCCAAATCCATTGGTTTAAGCTTGGATGCCAAGTTGCTCATCCTCATTATGTGCTCTCTTATGCCCTTTGCCACCACGAGTACCTCTCTGTCAAGCTATTTAATCGGTGTGTAGCATAAGTCTTTGAAGAGCCGATGGCGACTCTTTATTCTCTCAAGGTACTCTGTGACAGTGTCACACTCTGCGATTGAGCCCACAATAGCGAGGCTCAATCATGTTCTTTATCACGACCATACATTTCTTGTTGGTGTGGTCCATTCTTATGCTCAAGGTCATAAGACATGCGTGAGAGCATGATCCCTCTGTCTTTTCTACCAAGCGATATCATCCTCATTTTGATCCCTCACTGGTGCCATAGGCTCAGTGGGACGTGCTGTAGTGAGGACCCAGTCCACCTCAGCCAAGATAAACGCTAAGTCTATCTTTTTCTTCCACTCTCCATAATTATCTCCTTTGAGAGTGGGGATCTCTCTGATACAACTCATCAAGTTGTATCCTCCTGAAAAATATTTCAAATAAAGTGAGAACATAACATGAAAATTATATGCCTTATTTCCAACGTTGGTCAAAAATCGACATACAATTTAAATCAATTTTATCTATACATTAAATCTACATCACCGTTGGCGAAATAGAAATAATGCATAAAATCAGCAATTAAAAATTATAATCTATTATTATCAACGTTGGTGAGAAAATAACAATATCATAATTATCAGGATTTATCTCTATTTTCTAAAATTAAATTCTCCGTTGGTTGAATTTAATAATGAAAATCAATCAACATTAACTTTTACAGCGAAAACTGTAATTATTCTAAAAAAATAATTCAATATTCAGAAGCATTATATAGTACTCATTTAATCTCTGAAAAAATATACATGTTGGTGCAAAAATTTGCAGAGATTTGGATCAATTTTCAATCAAATATACTAAAAAATGCTTCTGAAAAAAACAATAAAAATCAATTTTCAGATTTTTACTGTGCAAATCGGCCATTGGCCGGCGCTGCGAGACCGCGGCCTGGCGGCGCCTCGGCGAGCCTCAGCGCTCGCGCGCCACGGCCTCACGCGCGGCCCGCTCGGCGCGCCTCGCGCTCGCTTCGCTCGCGGCCCGCGCCTCACGCTCCCCGCGCCCAGCGGTCTCGGCCGTTGGATGCGAATCCGCGGCTTCACTCCTCGCGGCGGCGCCGCCAGCGAACCGCCGCGTCGGCGTGATCCGAGCCGTCCCGCGCGATCGGCGGCTCCGTTCAGCGGCGTGCGCACCGCAACTGGGCACAGGCTGTGATTTTCTCGCGCTGGGCCAAAAGCCGGCCGCCGGCGCGGTGCGATCTCATCCGTCCGGCGCCATCCGGCGGTGGCGTCGTTCGCCCGATCAAAACGCGCGCGCGGGCGCCCAAAACCCTAACTCATTGGCCCTCTCCTCTCTCTCTCTCGCGGCGGCGAAGCGGCGGCGGCGGCGATTTCATCGAGCGCCGGAGAAGGAGAAAAGCCGGCGCGCGCGGGCCTCGCCGGCGTCGCGCTCCCCGAAAGGGAGTGCGCCACCGTCGGCGGCTCCGTGTCGGTGCCCCTCGACTGCTGCAGCGCTCGGATCTGTCCGCTTGCGCCGGCGGTGGCACTGCGTGGGCCGCGAGCCAAGGCTCGGCCGATCTCCACTGCCGCCCGGCGGCGGCGGCCCGGTAAGTCGGTCTTTTCTTTTCTAGGGTTAGGGTTGGGTTAGGGTTCTTCCTTCCCCTCTTTTCTTTCTTTTCTTTTCCCATCTCGGATCTCGCCTAGGTGCTCGATACCAATGTGAGATTTAGGTCTTTAGCTTTTAGGATCTCTAGGTTAGATCTAGCGGGGTTCTTTTCTAGTTCGGGTTCTCGAGAGCTGCGAGAGAGGAGAGGGTACCAACCTTCGGCGTGGAGGAGGAGGAGTTGGCCATCGCGAGGACTCTCGGTGAAATCTGCGCCGCGAGCGGCGGCAGTCGGGGAAGAGGTGCGGGGCTCCTCGGCGGCGTGTCCCGGCGGGCCCAGCGCAGATCCGGTGAAGGAGGCGGCGGTGGTGCTTCCGTCGCTAGGCGCCACCCTCTCGAGAAAATAGAAAGAAATTATGGTTGGCAATTTCATAAGAATCCCGAGTTAAGCATCTTGGCTCAGGAGCACCTCTAGGATGGGTGACCTTTGGGAACTTGGAGGTTTATTTAAGGTTTGAATTTGAATTTTGGGTTGGAATTTGGGTTGGTATCGGAGTTTTGAATTTGAATGGGAATTGGGAATTGGAATTAGAATTTTGGGATTTCTTTCTAGCATTGCACAAATAATCCAAATAAAATATAGACATTTTTAAATAATTAATTTAGAATTAAATTTTTAGAAAAGGCGAATTTTTGGGATGTTACAATGTGTGTTGATGCAAGATGGAAGAGTCATAGCCTATACTTCAAGACAATTATAACCCTATGAAGGAAACTATCTCAATCATAACTTAGAACTAGTAGCTGTAGTGCATACTCTGAAAAATTTGGAGACACTATCTATTAGGTAACCATTGCAAGATCTTTTCTGATCATAAAAGTCTGAAGTACATTTTCACTTAATCAGATCTGAATTTACGACAACAAAGATGGCTAGAACTTATTAAAGATTATGACATAGACCTTCAATACCATCCTGAAAAGGCAAATGTCATAGCGGATGCATTAAGTCGAAAGGCATATCATGATGTGGCTATTATTTTAGAATATACTGCTACACCTACAAGAAGAAATACAATGACTAAATTTATAGATAATTGGTAGGGACTTACGACAACACTAGAGATCCAACTAATATTGTGAGACCAAATTAAAACTACTCAAGAAGAAGATGAAGAAATTCAACAACTCAAGAAGAGAAGTTAAGAAGAATTTCACAAAATTCACTAAAGGCGAGAAGGAATTTTTAAATTCCGTGAGTAGCTTTTGTACACTAAGGAAGGAGTTAAAGGACTTGATATTGGAAGAAGATCACTCATCACAACTCTATACATCCTGGAGGAACAAAGATGTACAAAAACCTAAAGAAGATATTTTGGTGTAGTAATATGAAACGAGAAATAGCAGAGTACATTGCATGTTGTGATTAGTGCGAAACTAAAGATAAATCATCAAAGACCATCGAGTTATTATAGTCATTGCCAATCCTAGAATAGAAACAAGAAGACATTGGTATGAATTTCATTCTTTGGACCTCCCAAAACACAAGAAGGGTATGACGCTATATGGGTGATCATAGATTGATTGACTAGAGTAGCATATTTCCTACCAATTAAGCGGACTTGTGGAAAATCTAAGTTGGCGAATTATATTTAATTAAGATTATGGTATTACATCTAAATTTGCCTTTGGGAGCAAGATGCAATGGGAACAAATTTAGCATTGATCTTTGCATACCATCCATAAACCGGAGGACAGGACCGAAAGAGTAAATCAGATTTTAGAAGACATGTTTAGCATGTGCGATAGTTTATGGAGTAGCCGAGAAAAGCTGGAGTCAACAAGCAAAACCTCTCCCTTCTCTAGCCGGCGAACCTGAGTCAACAAGAGAGTGAAGGCTCGATCTTGGGATAAATCAAAGAGATTTTGGAACCCAATATTAAGTCACCGTCGAGCGGAAGAAGTGACACACGGTGACCTCTAACTACCCTACGCTCTCATGTCGCTCAAAAGCCGGAAGGTCTCGAGTAGACCTGAAACTGTCTTTGGATCCGACTACTATGGGAGAGTAGTGGAGCACCAACAACACTGTTGATCTCGCGCGGGTAGCCATCTCGGCGGGAAATGAGATCTACCCTCAAGGCGGAGGAAGTCACGACGAGAGGCAAATCGAGGGCGAAAACAGAAAACTTAGAAAAACCAAGCCCTTGATGCTGCCCAAACCCATCAGAAGCAACTCGACCTTGTGTTGGTCTTAGGTGCACTCAAAGTGCAGGGCTGACCACGAATCGCCTAAGAGCCTCAACACGGTCTCACAGCGCGATCTTGGCGCGCTGAAGCATCTCTCAACCAAGTGTCCATCTTTTTGTGAAGGTACAATGGTACTTCACCTTCTAAGAGGTAGAAGTAGCATGATGAGGCTCGTCTTCTAAAGGTCAAAGCAACAAGTGGAACCACCTTCTTGTCAAATCCCTTGGACAAAGCAGTAGATTTGAATTTAACCTTTTTGGTTCTAGGCGACCTCGATCACACTGCTGCTATGGAGTGCGAGAACAGCGGTGGATGCTTCTAACATCCTCGGAAAAATCGTATCCTAAACCTTGATTGAATTTGCAAATCTTGGACTAGTCTAGAATAAGATTTAGCTTCTTTTGCCTCAACAAATCTCTCAGAGTGTTCATAAGATCTGACACTCTGAAGAGAGAGGTGCAAGAAGAGCGGGGAAGATGAGACAACGAGAAGGTAAGGGAGTAGAAGAAGAACCAACGTGAGAAGAGCAGGATGGCATGTGCACACCTGACGCCTCGGGAGAGACAGTCCTACTATTATCCATTTGGTTCCACGTCACTAGCGTCTCTACAAACCCTCATGATTCTTCCCCAGCACACACATCACAAGCATATTGTGACTTCTCTAGAAAGTTCTTAGTTAGCTTCACACATTTTTGTCAATGCAATCAAATCAGATTTTAGTTTTCACAATTATTGCATGGTGAGCTAACGAGGTCCTTAGAAGCATATTGAGCCATTTTCTTATTATAATCAACTACTTTTGAAATTGCTTAGAAAGCAGATTCAAGTTTAGCATTTAATTTAGGGCGGTTGGTGCAAGAAACAATGGGCTCAAGCAAAAAGCATGGAATTCAGCTTCAAGTTATTGCAATTTTCACATGTCTCAGGCAGATCGAGAAGCATAGTATAAAGACCTCTAAATGCATTGTCCTTATCCTCACATGAGGTGCAAGAGATAGTCTCAACGAGTAGTAGATGAAAGAGCGACTACCCTACTCATCTCTAGTTCAGCTAAAGACTAACATTCTCCACCTTAATCATGTCAAGCTCAAGGTCACGCTATCATTCAAGGTCCTTAGCTTCTCCATGTCTCCAAGCAAAGAAGAGCATACATCACATTCGTCATAGGAGGAGCGGACATAAGTGAAGTAAGCTCCCATGACAATCTATCTACTTCCTTCTTCAACTCACTACACCTAGCTCTAAATCTAGCATGAAATCTTTCTAGCTTAAGAAAAGCATCATTGAGCTGGTCATAGGAGGATATACCTCATCAGTCGAGTAGAGTCGATGTCGCTAATGTCGCCCTCAAGGGCCATGAAGCACATGCCGGTGAAGTCGTCGCCATCTTGGGTTCTTGATCATCCTTCCTATCGTCGTCACTCCACCCCTCCACCTCACTGAGGTCGAGGTCGTCGAAGGCGGTGAGGACGCGATGGAAGAGCTTCTTGGCTTTGCCAAGGTTGCGGAACTTCTTCTCTTTGCTTGGGGGCTTCTTGTTGCGGTTCTTGTTGGTGTAGTCATTCTTGCTCGAATCTTGTAGTTGTTCTTGCCCTCCAGCTTGGGGCAGTTTGCTCGAATGTAGTTGGGGCCACCACATTCAAAGCAAATCACACGTCCTCCTCCTCTCTTTCTCTTCCTAACCCTCTTGTATGTATGGCGAATTTTACGGCTAAGAGGGCTAGTTGGTTTCTGAAGTTGCTCTAGATGATCATCATCAATTTCACCTGAGCGACAGAGAAAAACGAAGCAATGTCGACATAAGATCAGGCGGGACTAGGATCGGTGACCAAAGCCATCATTGTGACTTCGACTTGCGAGAGAATGTCAATCTTGTGAGTCTTGAGGCGTGAGTACAACACATCAGAGTCAAAGTCGAAAGATCCGTCGTGTCCTTGATGGTGGTCACTTTCATCTCCCAAACACGCCAAAGCCAAAGCGAAAGCATTTGTGGCGTTATGCAGTCGAGTGCGTGAGACCGACCGCTCGGAGGTTGCTCAAAATCTTGTGGAATCTCACAAAGCACTCATCAAGGACTCTCGGCGAGCATTTCAAACTTGTTGTAATCTCGCTTGAAGCTGTAATCTGTCGTACCGTCTTAATTTGGGTGGTGCCCTCATGGTAAGCATCGAGGTCACCCAAATGTCGAGCCGACGAAAGATGAAAATGCGATCAAACTCGTTTCAGCTCAAACCTTGGATGATGATGTTCCTTGCCTTAGCATTTGCTGAACATCGGGCATGTTTGCCACATTGATGTTCTCATCGGCGGGAACAACAAAGCGAGTTTTGACCTTTCGCCAAATCGCATAGCCACGAGGCACGTATATAGGTCTCCATCGACTCTTCCAAAAGGTATAGTTGATCCCATCGAAGATCGGGGGCTTGGTGGAATACTTGTCCGTTGCCATGGCTCACAGACCGGTTAAGATCTATCGAGAAGAGCTAACCGGCTCTGATACCAATTGTAGGATCGAAAATGGCAATAGAGGGTGAATGGTGCCTTTTAAAATTTTCCCCAAGTATCCACAAAGAACTCTACTCTCCAATAGCTATAAAAGCTGTGAAACGATGATTCAAACTCTTTGAAATCCATTACGAAAGGACACGAGAAAGAACCAAGAAAAGCGAGGCGAAATAGAGCTGCACTCAACATGGCCTTAAGGTTGGTGCGATCGCCATGTTGGGCGGTTAGGCCGCTGGTTAAAGCTAGTCGAACCGCCCTTGTGGCACCGGTCAAACCGCCTTTGCGGGCGGTCGAGCGGCCCTATCGAGCGGTCGGACCGCCATGGCACCACAGTGCGACCGCTGGGTTAGCGGTCTAGCGCGCGGTGGGTTACAGTCGATCGCCATTAAGTGGCGATTTGACCAGGCGGACCTCAGCGAAGAGGACAGACAAGCGAAGGACTTGGAACCCAAAAACTAAATAGAAAAGACCGAGGCCAGCTGAAAATCAGTGAAATCTCGAAAGAGAGCTACTCTTCTCCAAACAAACTAAAAGGACTACAAACCAAACAGTAAATCCACCTTAGGGAGAAGAAAATCGAGACTCAAATCATTTGTGAAAGGAAAAAGCTGGTTTTGCCAAAAAGATTCGGCCGATAGGGACAAAATCACGATTCTTATGATTCAAGATCTTTAGCTTAGAGACTTTGAATCTTAGCAACAAATGATCTTGGCACTAGAAACCATAGAGTGAAAACATCCTTGATGAAGGAAAATCAAGAATCTCAACCTCCTGCCTCCAAACCTAGAAGCTCACAGCAGAGGAATGAGAAGATTCCAGCTGGGAGATGAGAATACTCATGATTTTGCAAATGCTCTTGAAATGAGCTGGTCACTTGACCTTGAGACAATTCCATCCACGAGCACAAGAACTCTATAGCAAATCAACCCAGAATCAATCCAACCCAAAGAATCGATGAAGAGCAGAAAAGCTGAACAAGCGATAGAGCAAACACAAAAACAGAAGGAAATGCAAGAAAATCATGATTGCTCAAGCTCAATCCATTTCATATTGATTCGGAGATATGGACTATTACATGGAGAGGAATGATTACAGAGGATCTTCTCTACCCATCTCGCTACATGATTGAGAGAAGAACTCACAAGCACGTAGGAGCTCAAACACACACCTAGAGCTCACCACTACTCTCACCTTGACATCTGACCAACTCCTCCACTAAATAGAGTGCTCACTTCCTCAAAGAAGAAATTCAGAAGTGCAGGCCAAACCTCACTTCAACCTCTCCACATATGAGGCAAAGTCAAAGCACTCAATTTTGGAGGAAAACCAGCCACTTGAGTCAATTCTCCAAATTGCCCCTCAAGCGACTTCGGAAGCTTCACCAGCCGGCACCTTGGTATGCGGACCTCGACTCCTCCACGAGACTAGTCCCAATCCGCTCCATTGCACCACGACCGCACCCGCATCTGGCCGTCGAACCTTGGCTCCTCCACAGAGCCTAGTCTCGGTCCACCTCGCCGCTGCCGTCGTGTCCACGACTCAAGCGAGACCTCGAGCTCCACGAGTCTAGTCGGTATGTTCAAGTCGCACTACGACCGCAGCAGGCATCAACGTGCGGACCTCCGTCTCCTCCACGAGCCTAGTCTCGGTCCACTCGTCGTTGCCAATCATGTCCTCCTTTGGTAGCTCGGCTCGGTTCCTCGTCTCTCGACTTGCAACCACCTTGGCGGCCTCGATCATCTTGACATCAGCGGCCGTCTAGACCTCAACACCTCCTGTGCCTAGTCCGGTCCTCTTAGCCTCACTATGACCTAGCTCACGAAGTCCTGCAGTCACCACAGATAAGCAAACCGTCATATAGCACATGCAAGCAGCATAATCAACAATAGCATTAATGAAGGTACTCAACCTAGAATACCCAAAACAAACTCAAACTCTCTTACACAACCATCAATTACTCATCACAAACATGGGGATCATGCGAATGGACTACTAGTCACATACAGGACATGGATATTTAGTGAGGTAGAGCCAAGGTAGCACTCGCCGTCGCAGCCACGGGGCATGGCTCGGTGTGGTGGAGTGCGGCTCCAGCAGTGGGCGCTAGTGCGGCGGCGTTGTAGAAGTGCAGGCGGGCGTGGAGGCGCGGTTGAGGCAAACCATGATGCGGGGCCTTGGCGAAAATGGACGCCGTGCGCGCGGAGTCCTCGGTCGCCTGAGGCAGTGGCATCCATCATGCACGAAGGCCGCCTCGGAGCGCGGAGGCTGTGGAGCATCACGCGGAGTCCCGCGGAGGCTCCAAGTGGTCTTCGACGGCGTGCAGTCCATTGTCGTGTGGAGACAAGCAACGTCCATTACTTGCGGAGGTTGGTGGAGGCAGAGTCCACGAGTGCGGGGCACATGGAGCATCACGTTGAGTCCCACGGAGGCTCCGGGGTGGTCTCGGCGGCGCGAGTCAGCGGTTGTGAGGCAGTGGCGCTGGCATGCGGAGGTCATCGGAGCGCGAGGCCGCGGCGCGGAGGCTTGAAGTAACTTCGATGGCGTAGAGGCCACGGTGAGTGAACCGGCTCGTCGGTGCCACGGCACATACTTGTCTTGTCTGCGAGGCGCGGCTGTGGAAGACCCGATGGCGCAAAGCCACGACCTCGCTGTGCGGGCCACTTCATCGTGTGGAGTCCACGGTCGAGAGGTCCTCGTCTGTGAGTCCTTGGTGAGGTGGACATCTTCTACGTGGAGTTGATGCTTAAATGCGCGGAGACCACGCTTCATCTGCATGGGGCGGATAGCCGCGAGTGCATGCATGGATGGACAACGAGTCCGGCCGATAGAGCCATGGGCAAAGGTACCGGTCACGAAGGCCAAGCCTAAGCGCGACCGGCCCATTGCGAAGTCTGTCGCGGAGTGCGAAGCGCGAGCGGCGAGCGCCGGCGGCGTTACCGCGATGGCGGTGGCGGGTGGAGTCGTGCAAAGTGCGAGGGCGCAGCGTGGAAGCGAGCGCGAGTTGGTGGAGAGTCACGTGGTGCGGAACTTAGCAAAGCGCGCATGCGCGGCGAGCTGGTGCGTGGGAGGCGCGAAGCGGGCGGAGCCGTGGGCAAGCGGCGGCGCGGGGCCAAGCTTGGCGCGGGCGAGGCCCATTCAAGTCCCGTGCGGAGCGTGGAGGTGTAGGGACACGGGCTGGTGGAGGCTGGCGCGCACATGGCGATGGAGCGCGTGGAGTCTCATGTGGAGGGCGCGCGAGGCGGTGCGGAGCCAGCGGAGGCTAGGCACGGTGGAATTGGCAAGGTGCGGTGGCGCGCGGGCGAGCCCGATGTGAAGCGGGCCTGCTGCGATGGCATAGCGGTCTGAGCTCTTCGAGTTGGAGATTTGGAGAAGAAACAAAGATATGGGCTGGAGTGCGTACATAAGATGGATGCTGTGTGCATGCATGAATGGAGACTTAGTGCATGCATGGATGGATCTGAGTGCATGCATGAGCGGATGGATACTTGCATATATATACACGTGGAGTTCGTGCATAATTGCCTTCACATACTATTCAGCCATTGAGGCATCGAGTAGTGCATGCAAACGTGGATGGATATGGTTGGCATCCCTTGCTCTGTCGCGGTCGAGGTCAGCGGCACGAGGGGTGGAGCCGTGGCTGGCAAAGCTTGGCGAGGTCTCCCCCTAGCGGTGCTTATCTCTGATGCCTTTCCATACATAGCTTCTTGCGCGATCGATGCCGCGGAGCCTGGCTAGGTGAAGGCACAGCCCAGCCTCGACGCGGAGACATCGGTCGGTGCGGAGACGAACTAGTGTGGCATGAAGGCATGCTTGGCGAGGTGTACCCCGTGCGGAGTCCGGTGTGGGCGGCGAAGACATCTGAGAGCCGCGTGGAGGCTGAAGGCTGGTAGCGGTGTGCGTGCAAGCTGGTGTCACGGCGAAGCACGGTGGAGTTGAGCTCGATGGCGTACCTCCCTGGCCAGAAGGATAGTGCCCCCAAGTCATCTAAGACATCATTTCCCTGCATGAACACCCCCAGCAGTGCGGAGGTAACAACAATATAAAAATGAACGATTCGACTATATCTACTCAATACACCATCTACGAAACATGGCGAAGTATACAGGCAAAGCCCATACAACTAGATCCATTCAATACACCATCTACAAAACATGGCGAATGTCGTAGGGGTGACCCCCACCTGAGCCCAGTCGGCCTGTTAGAAGGCTGTAAGGCCCAGAATGGGGCATGTATAATGACATAAGTGCCCACGAGAGGATACTCAAGTGTAAAGTGCTGTTGTAAAAACACCCCATGTGGATATATATCGATCACAGGCCATGGGGAAATCCTAAGCACTTGCTCACCTAACTCTCACTACCATGCTCTCTCTCTGTTTGATGCAGCAGCCACGGCGGTTGGCGCTGTTAAGTGGGAGGGCGGGGCAAGGCTCAAGATCGAAGGAGGATGGCACCATAAAGCCGTCGTCGGCGGCAAAGAAAAGCGGTGGGTGTGGCGAAGTCTCGCGTCGACACGGGCCGGCGTGGCGCGTTGTAGGCGTGGAAGGCGGCGCAGGCGCGGCGCCACGGCGACCAACCGCCACGCAGCCCACGGCGACCGACCCGCCCGACGGCCGACCCTACCACCGTAGCCACGGCGGCCGACCCGCTACGCTGCCACGGCGGTCGACACGCCCGTCGCGTGGCGGCGATCCCAGCGGCGCGGTGGCCATCCGAGCAGCACCGGCCGGGTGGTCAAGGTGGCGATACCGGCGCGCGTGTTGGCACGGTGCCGTCCCCACACCAGTCTGGCGGCAAGCGGTGCGGCGGCGGCTCGAGCCTGCGTCACGGCCGGAGCCACCACGCCAGCGCGGCGGGCAGCCAGGGGCGGGCGTGGTCGCCACTATCCGGCCATGCGACGAGGTGCGCCGATTGCCCGGCTCGCCTACAATGGAAGCGCTTTCTTTGGCAGCCCTCGGCACATTCCGGTGGGAGTTAGCGGATCTCCGTGGGGCGTGCGGGATATGCAGAGGCTTGAGTCGGCGAGACCACTGCGGTGGTGTGGCTGGAGCCACGCGAGAACAAGCGGATAGCGTGGCGCCCCCGTCCGGTAGCGTACCTGCGGCGTGTCGACCGAGTCCCCACTCTCGCGAGCTGCGGCAAGCGGCGTGGCCGGAGGACTTCAACTTCCCCAGCGCCATCGAACCGTATAAAGGCGACCACGGACCCTCGGGAGTTCGTGCATGTGTCTGAAGGCGCTATCGAAGCGCGGTGGAGATGACACCACGGCGAAGGGCTCCCCTCGCGCTACAAAGTGGCGCTCTCTTGGTTTTACCATCGAGCCAAACTCCATCCACGCGTGGGAGCAGATCCATGATCGACTCTACAACAACTTCTAAGGGAACTACGTCGAGCGCGTCGACGTAGACCAGCTCTTCGCGGTCAAGCAAACACCGTCGGAGAAGCTTCGAAAATATTTCAAGCACTTCGCGAAGGTCCGATGCCAGGTCAAAGACATTAATGAAACAACCATCATCAACACAGCGGTCAAGGTCTTCGCCCAGGGTCGCTGGCCGAGTACAACATGCGGCCGATCAAGACGATAGCGAAGCTCTTTGACAAGATGGAAGAATACGCCAGAGCAGAAGAAGACGCGCGGCGGCGTCAAGGAGACAACTCCGACACCAATGAAGCGGAGGGAAGGGCAAAGGATAAAGAGCCGTTGAAGGAAGGCTCCTCGAAGGGCAAGCGCAAGCAGGAGCCATCGAAGGATGCCCCTGAGCGCAAGGATGCCCCGCACAAGGACCCGTCGGACGACAAGCCTGGCGTGGCAGAGAGTCTCGAGAGAACCGCTCGTCTTCTACGCCGGCGGCTCGAAGATAATGCCCCGGTGGTCGCGGCGCGAGCTCGCGAGGCGGGGCGGGCGCGATCGTGGCGCAACGATCGGACCCGCGCGGAATGCGATGATCAGCAGCATGGCCTATGGTGCAAGGTACATGGGCGGGGCAGCCACGACAAGCGCGCATGCACCACCATTGCTACACTCGTGACGTCGCGAGGGCGAAACCAGTGCTTTGCCCATTGTAGCTCACGTCCGGCATCCTTGGAAGGCCGTGAGATCAAGATCGGGGTTGCAGCCTCGGGGGGCCCCTGCGGATCCGAGCCCATGTGCGACAACCCGAAGGGCCCCTACGGATCAGTCGGCGGAGGAGGCGGCATAGAATCATAAGCGTCATCTTCGGGGATCCTCGCTGGAGTTAAGCTTCAGTGCGGCAGCGAAAGCCTACGCGGCGACTACACCCGTGGCGGCATACGCGCGCGCACCGCGGGTGGGTGCGCACGATCGCGATGTCGAAGGTGTGGAATTCCCCACCAAGATCCTGGTTATCGGTCGCCATCGCGGGATGCGAAGTCAGCGTGTCTAGTCGATGGAGGAAGCTCCACGAACATTTTGTTCGCGCGGCCATCGACGGATGGGGATCCCAGAAGTCGCTGGGCCTCGGGGACCTGCTGCGAGGCCGGAGGTCAGCCCACGAGGCCCGGGCGAGATATGCTGCGGTCTCCTTTGGCCAAGATGACAGCGTGGGAGCGAACACGCCACGCCGGCGTCGTCGATATCACGTACCCTTACAACGCTATATTGCGGCGACCAATCCTCAATTCTTTGGCGGTTCCACACCACGGCTTCCTATGCGCGAAGCTCCACGACGTGAGCATTATCACGCCCGGCGACGGGGATATGGCTCGGTGCATAGAGCTCGGCACCAGGGGTCCGCACCACAAGGCTCAACGGGACGCCTAGGCCGGACATGTCTCGCAAGGATCCACGGCGGCGTCAGGAAGCTCCCATGTGGATCTTCGGCAATATAGGCTCCCACCGGGCCCCGCCTCGCCACCACGGCAACGACAGCCGCCACCATTCCTGCCCTTGAGCAATCAGTGGTTAGTACCTCGTCTTTTGAAATCGCTCACCCGCGCAAACGGGAATTCAATAAAGTTGACCATTTGCCAAACCCATCTTACTGCTTACAAAAACACGTGGAGGCTTGCCTTCGCGCGTACTCTCCAGAGTAAGCGACAAGCTCGCCCTTCGCGTGAGTACAAACAAAGACACGCGTTCGCGCATGCACTCTGGAGTAAGTGACAAGCTCACCCTCTGCGTGAGTATAAATAAAGACATGCGTTTGCGCACGCACTCTGGAGTAAGCGACAAGCTCGCCCTCCGCGTGAGTACAAACAAAGACACGCGTTCGCGCGCGCTCTGCGGAGTGGCGACAAGCTCGCCCTCGCGTGAGTATAAACAAAGACACGCGTTCACGCGCACTCCGGAGAAGCGACAAGCTCGCCCTCCGCGTGAGTATAAACAAAGACACCGCGTTCACGTGCGCTCTGAGTGGCGACAAGCTCGCCCTGCAGGTGAGTATAAGCAAAAACAGCGTTGGCGTGCGCACTCGGATGGCGACAAGCTGCGCCCTCGGTGTGAGTATAAACAAAGACACGCGTTCGCACGTGCACTCTAGAGTAAGCGACAAGCTCACCCTCCGTGTGAGTATAAACAAAGACACGTGTTCGTGCGCGCACTCTGGAGTAAGCGACAAGTTCGTCCTCCCCGTGAGTATAAACAAAGCCACGCGTTCGCGCGCGCACTCCGGAGTAAGCGACAAGCTCGCCCTCCGCGTGAGTATAAACAAAGACACGCATTCACGCATGCATTCCGGAGTAAGCGACAGGCTCGCCCTCCGCGTTAGTATAAATAAAGACACGCGTTCGCATGCGCACTCCGGAGTAAGTGACAAGCTCGCCCTCCGTGTGAGTATAAACAAAGATGCAGTAGGGGGGACGCCTCCACGTGCACTCTACGGAGTATAAATAAGATGTAGCGTCGAGGTCCGCCTCGGCACGCACTCTACGGAGTATAAATAAGATGTGGATGTTGTCCCTGCGCATTCTACGGAGTATGAACAAGACGCGGATGTTCCCACGCACGCATGGGCATCATCCCCGTGCGTACTCTCCGGAGTATAAAAAAGGCGTGGTTGATGGTCCCCGCGCGTCATGGAGCACAAAAGAAAAAGAAAGCGCAGCGAGGCTTACCGCGTGCGCATTCCACGGAGAACCGAAAAGCGCGTGAGGCTTGCCTCAGCGCGCACCGCGAAGTATGCACAAGATGTAGCGAGCTTGCCCCTATCGCATCAGCACAAACTATGCGCATGGCGGTTGTCTCGCGGCGTGTCTACCTCGACTGGCGCGGCTCGCTGCCACCACTTGAAGGTAGGGGCGGGCGCTCGCGTGTCTACCTCGACTGGCGCCGGCTCGCT
The DNA here is from genome assembly GCA_036346575.1 of Dendrocalamus sinicus. NCBI lineage: Eukaryota > Viridiplantae > Streptophyta > Magnoliopsida > Poales > Poaceae > Dendrocalamus > Dendrocalamus sinicus. The sequence continues at coordinate 12,491,436 of CM070654.1, forward strand.
GCCACCACCTCGGTAGGGGCGGGCGCTCGTCGTCTACCTCGATTGGCGTCGGCTCTGCTGCCACCACTTGAAGGTAGGGCGGGCGCTCGCGCGTCTACCTTGGCTGGGCGCCGGCTCTGCTGCCACCGCCGAGTAGGGGCGGGCGCTCGCCACGTCTACCTCGACTGGCGCCCGGCTCGCGCCACCACTTGGAAGGTAGGGGCGGGCGCTCGCGTGTCTACCTCGACTGGCGCGGCTTTGCCACCACCTCGAGGTAGGGGCGTGGCGCTCGCGCGTGCCTCGATGGCGTCGGCTCGCTGCCACCACTTTGAAGGTAGGGGCGGGCGCTCGCGTGTCTACCTTGGTGGCGCCGGCTCGTGCCACCACTTGAAGGAATGCACGGAACACTCGCGCACCTATCAGCGCCGGCTCGCTCACCAATGCACAAGGAGGCGGCACGCGAAGTCTACCTAGCATCTGAGCGAGCGCAGTATAGTCTCACGAGTCTCTGGGGCAATGCGATCGTAAGAAGTGAAGAGAGCCTTGAGCGATATGTTTCAACTCAAAACCCCTTCTGTATTTGTCGGAGGATGTTTACAAGGGGCGCGGTAAAGGTAAATGTACAAGCATCCTTGATGCCCACAGCCGCTACTCGGCATGATCCTCATACGCTTGCGTCTGTGGCTGTAACCTCGCCCAAAAAACCGGGCGCCAGAAATCAGCGACTCCTCGGCCGCCGCTTGCGTCGAAGGCGCCGTAGAGTCTAAAGTCGAAACTAGCGGCGGTCCACTGTCGAGCGTTGCTCGAACACGAGGATACACTAGTCAAAACATGGGGCAATTCCTACTTTATTCATGAAAGGGGGCGCGCGTATTACAACGCATGCGCCAACACGAGAACGGTGTCACACGTAGGTTCACGTCACGCGAAGCCTCGGTGCCACGTTAAATCGCGCGCGAGAACTTCATCCGACCAGCGGCGAGGTTCCCCTCGTTGCGCATGATGCATGCGTAGCTCAATCTTCGCTGCAGCCTCCCGATGCACTCCGGATCCTCGTGGAAAACACGAACAACCGGCGGACAGCGCGCCTGGCGCCGGACATCACCAACCCGGCGGCATCTCGGTTGAAGTCGATTAGCCATCGACATCTTGGCAGCCGGTGCGCTAAACGCGCATGCAAGCGCGAGTCACATAGGAGGCGGTGGTTGCGGGGCGTCGCGGCATGGCGAGCAAGGTTAGCGCATCCGATCCGGCGAAGTGTCCGCAGCAGCTCTTCGGGCCGAAGGAAGCGGGCGGCACTGGCGACAAGATCTTCAGGTGCCCTCCAAAGCCGGCATGGCATCCCATGTAGCCACCGAGACATCGCCCAAAGTCTGGTCCCTCTCCCTGGGATGCGGCGAGGCGGTCTTTCTCTTTCTCGGTGCGCGGCGATTTGCTGAAATGAGCCATCCCGCTCGCCGTGACCTCTTGTCGTGCGCCTTTGTGGCGACAACCACGCCCGCTGCCATGGCGCTTGGCGTATGACATTGCCTCTGCGCTCTTCGCTTCTAAGCGGTGGATGTGGTCATCACGGTGGAGTGCAACTCCTCGGCTGCGCGCAAAGCCTCTTGGCGACCGCGATCGGTCCTCTAGCGCCCGCTCGCGGCGTGAGCGCGCTGCGCCGGGCAGGGCGAGTGCATGCGACAAGCGATCGGCAAACCTCTAAAGGGCCACATGTTGCTAAAAGGTCAGATACTCACCCTCATACGAGACCTCGGGGCTTCCCAAGCGCTCGACCGTGGGACAGCGGCGCTGGCGATCAAGTTCATCGCGCTGTCGCGACCCCATACGCTCGGCACGCGGTGGGGACAAAGTCCGCTAAACCGGGCGCGTGGCATCTGCGGCAACCCGGCCGGAAGCCAGCGCTCCTCCAAAAGAATATCCCGCGCCCGAAGGTTGCCGTGCTACGGCGGGCGTGCGCTGTAGTGAAGATAGCGGTTAAAGCCTTACGAGCGTAGTACAAAATCATGCTAAGTGAGTTTACCTTTGGCATCAGCCGGTGGACTCGCGGGGTGTGCGCAACCTCGGATGGGGTAGAAAGGACACGGCGCCCCTAGGCGAAGCCAGCCATGTGGGTGGGAAGCCTCCATGTGGGAGTCCAACACCGGCAAATCCCAAGCCCCAACCGCCACACCCTTGGCGAAGTCACGGAGATGTTGGGCACAGGGCCTCGGTGTTGAGTCGGAGTCCTGAGCTCCCAGCGCGGCCGCCACGATGAACCCCTCGTCGAGCGACGAGGTGATCGTAGGCGCGGCCGCTTCGCCTTGGGGGAAAAAGGCGGGGACCCCGCCTCGGCAACCGCCGCAGGGGGCCTGATGAGGACATCACTTCTCCGGATACACACAACACTCCTCCACTTGGCATTCAGGACCAATCACTAGAGCTCGCGCCGACAATTGAATTTCTGGTGAGCTCATTCCTAAGTACTTCTTTTTGTTCATTTGAGAATCGATTGCTACATAATGATTTAATTATGATTAGGAACCATGGAGAGGACCTGGAAGTACTTGGAGAAGGACTACGAAATGCACAAGTCTAGCAAGGGCGGTCGAATCATGTTGGAGACCCAACTCAAGCCGACTTGAATCAATTCAGGTCAGGACTAAACCGCACTAAAATGGGCGCCCAGATTGCATCTAGACTCCGTTGTGGATGTTCTACATATGTATGGAAAGCTAAGAAGACAACCTTTCCAATGGCTCTAGTCCCATGTCAAAATTCCTTCTTAGTCAACGGGAATCATCGAAACAAGTGGGCATTCAGAATCGGTCAGGGTGCTGCGTCACCGTATTTTGAGCCGTTCGGCTTTGTATCGTGTTGGAGCCCATTAGGGCGCGTCCAGGGGTTTGTACACCCCTCACTCCTTTATATCCAGCCGCCACCCCCACCATTAGGGTTGGGTTTTGCTTAGATTAATTCTGTCTTTGAACAGTTTCGCGTTCATCGGTTTGTGAGACCCCAACCGAGTGCTACATCAATACATCCGCAATTCAGTTGTGTTCTTCCTTGTTCTTACTTGTGTTCTTGATTCGCGGCGAGTTAGCCTTCTTGGCGAGTCAGCAGGGCGCGCCGCGGTTGATAACCTAAGGAGGCGTGGTGCTGCGATTGCGGGGTTGGGCGTGTCGTTCGGAGCGGATCGATTTGTGTCGCGCCTCCACCGTCGAACATATCTAGAACCTGTTGGAAGATCGAGACCCGTTCCTATCAGGGCCCGCCCGCGATGTGTCGCGGTGGGGGCTCTGCTGCAGCAACCTCCGTGGGGCAGCTCCGCCTCGGTAACCATTGCGGACGGAAGCTCCGTTCTAGCAACCTCCATGGGTGGCAACTTCGACGCTGCAGCCGCCACGGGCGAGGACTCCGCCCCAGCATCATCCGCGGATGATAGCCCCACCTCGGCGACCACATGTAGGTGATGTGGCTTCCCCCTCCGATCGTACATGCGCCTCTTGGTCTTGGCACGCCCAAAGACCAGCGCCTTCATCCTCCACGCGTCTCGAGTCGAATCGGCGTACTTTTGCGAATCGAATTTGCGTCTGCCGCATTGGCGGCGGCGGCGGCGAGCGAGCGGCCTTCTCCCTTTGCATCATCAGGGCGGCGAGGTTGGCTCGGGGCGGAGCGCGCTCCGGCCGCGAATGCGGGGCCTCGCACACGGTTTGATAGACCATGTGGAGGTGACCCGTGTGTGATGAGTAATTGACATCTGTTTTAGGAAAGTTGAGTTTGGTTTGTGTAGTTCGGGCCATGTCGTTGCGCGGTGCAATCGGTTTGGTCGGACTTGGTCAAACTAGGTCGAGCGATGCTTAAGTCGTTTATTTTCATTTCGATCGATTTGGACTTTGAGTATTTCTTACGATGCTATTGTTGATCACATTATATCGGCGATGCTATGTGATGTGTTTCTTATGCGTGATGGCTGCGGGACATCGGCGAAGTCGTGGCGAGGCATGGGATGACCGGACTAGGTGCGGTGGTGCGAGTCAGCGGTCGGTGTGCGAAGGCGGCGAGGGCTCGAGGTAGCTGCGAGGCTTGGCGGCAAGGAATGAGAAGCTTCGGAAGGTGCGGGAGGCGTTTTGGTGAATCGCAAAGCTGCACTAAAGAAATGGATTTGGTTAGAGTTAGTGGGTAAAGTGCAAAAGCAATGGGCAAAGCAAATGTGAACCCATTATGAAGGGCTATAAATAGAGAGGTGCTCTCTAGTGCTATATGGAGATTTTGAGAGAGATGGCTTGAGAGAGTGGGTGTGAGAGTTAGGGTTCTCTCCATACATGAGTTGTTAAAGTTTTTAGGGCAGCACTTGTGTTTATTTCGGGTGTTCTTCTTGAGTTGTGAGATGGGGTGAACTGATGTAATCATTCCTCTTGTTTAATCATTCATCTCTTTTTGTCTCAATTGAAGAAATTATGTGTTTGAGATGTCTTGAGTAGGCTCTCTTTGTTTTGCTTTTGTTTTCCTGTGCTTCAGCTCTCTTTCTTGTGCTCTTTCTTTGTTGGGTGATGTTTCTTGCTTGAGGAGGACTGCAGATTATTTGTAGTCGAGTTGTTCTTTGGCTCAAAGGAGGATAGGCCACTTGTGAACCTGCAGAATTTCTAGTCGGCTGCAGCTTCAAATTGGCACTTTAATTCTATTCGGCCAGCACTAGTTTCTTTGTCTATTCACTGCTGCAATTAAACTGATTTTGCTCCCTTCTTTTGTTCGGCCAGGATCAATGCCTTTCTCTTTCTGGTTTTTGGCAGCAGGCCTGGTACTTCCATTTTTGCCTTTAGTTGTTGGCAGCAAAGATACATTTTGGACAGCAAAGTAGCTACTGTTTTGAGAGTTTGGTTGGCTGCAGTTTTTCAGTTTTTGGGCAGCAAAGTAGCTGCAGTTTTGAGAGTTTGGTTGGCTGCAGTTTTTCAGATTTTGGCCAGCAAAGTAGCTGTTGTTTTGAGAGTTTGGTTGGCTGCAGTTTTTCAGATTTTGGGCAGCAAAGTAGCTCACGGCCAGGTAGTGGAGCATTTGGTCTTTCAGTTTCAGTTGTCCATTCACTTGTTTTGGGATTAGAAAAGGCAGCACACTCTTGGCCTCTTCTCGATTTCTTGATTGCCTCCCCCTTTTTCTTTCTCAGTTTTGCTCACTTTTCTCTTTATTTTCCTCCTTGCTTTTCAGTTTGGACAGCCTTCAATTTTGAGAATTCTATTGAGGCTTCTCTTCCACTTAGTTAAATATTTCTGTTTTGTGGAAATGCTCATAGTCGTCTTTGGTCAGTTTGCATTTCCGGGATTTATAGATCAAATCAGTGCATGTTGATTCCTGTCTAGCTATTCCTTCAGTCAAATCTATTTTTGGGTTCCCGGTGAGCAAATTTAATCTTCCTCATAGCTTACATAGCTATCGGAGAGTTAAAAATCATGTGGATACTCAGGACATTTTTAAAGGCTCCATTCACCCCCTCTGTCGCCGTTTCGATCCAACACGGTTTATACGCTGACCTCGCCTCCTCCATTGTTGCAGCTGCTGCGTAAGTCGTGCTCCCCAGCCGTGTATGGCCCAAGGAACACCATGCCGCGCGTTCGCGTCCTCGAGTGGACTCTATACGTGGCAAGAGGCGGAGTTAAACTCAGCCCAATGGGCGAAAGTGAAAATAAGACCCAGCAAAGACTTATGAAGGTTGGAGGTGCGGCGGCGGACCACGAGCAGGCGGACATTGTCGCGCGAACTTTTCCGGTAGCAATCGCCATTCGTGGCGGCGGTGCCACGCCGTGCATAACAAACTCCTCGGTAGATGCGTGCATGTTGAAGCGGCGGTGATCCCCACGAGCCTTGCGCTCATCGCTGTCCTAATTTGTCAATTGTACGCCCGGGTGTGGTGTAAACGCTGCTCGGCCGGCCGAGCATTGAGGCGCTACGCTCGCCACATGGTGGTAAAACCACCGTCTCATCGATTCAGCTCCCACTTCCGGGTTGAGTTGGCGGGAAGATCTTCCGCATGGCGATCGTGGGGCGAAGTTGGCGTTGCCGAAGATGGAAGCGTCTGTCTTTCCGCCCTTTGGCTGGCATCGTGCATCATGGAGAAATCACGAACATCGAGGCGGGCGGCGCGCCTCGTGTGCAAGGCCCGGCTGTACGCGGCAAGGTGGGCGGCACATTTGGATTCCATCTAATTGTATTTCCCAATCAAGATAAGCTTGAGGTCATATCTACCAGCAAATGGCGGAATTGGCGATTTTGCAATCGCACCTCGGCGGTCCGATAGCTTATGCCCCTCGCGCAATCTGGAATTGAAGAACACAGGATTGTTCCAAAACAGCGTCGACCTAAAAATTCGGATTGTCTCCTCCGTCCTGGCGTGACGTGGTGACCTCCATTATTCCTTCCATGCATGTCCGGACTCCATGTCCCTTTCCTTCATCCTTTCCCAAATTCCTAAGCACAATTAAATTACTTGTATTAGGTAGCGGTCTATTCTCATGTAACATATGAAGGCTGAAGAAAGCGAATTCACCTTTAGTTCAATCTTGATATTAAGCGCGATTGTCGTATGTGTTTGTGGCGTGGTCACATCATCCTCCCCTTCTTGATAGAAAACCGTCCTCGGTTTTAGCATATGTGTAGCCTCACGTATTGCATGATCTTCATCATAAATCTCGGTACCATCGAGGCGCTTGGGCGACGCCTCGTGTGCAAGGCCCGGCTGTACACGCACAAGGTGGGCCAGCACATTTGGAGTCATTGCGCTAGCTCGGCCGAAGGTCCGCAACACATCGCCAACAATCATGGTGGCCGGGATGTGAAGCCCGGCTTCGAAGTAGGCGACGAAGACGATCGCCTCTGACTTCTCAGGTCACGGTTCCGTCTCGTCACTGGCAGGCAATCGCACCTCCCGGCGGTCCGATAGCTTCCCCTCGCGCAGCAACGTACGGATTGTCTCCTCCGTCACAAGCGTGGGGCCCAAGACGCCGGAACATGGACCCTTCTTCTCTGTCGCCACCCACCATTTGTCTACCGCCGTCGAACCACGCTTCTCGAGCAAGTATTCCACCTCGAGTGGCAACGACCGCCGGGAGACGGCGTTGTCACCAACTGCCTGGGCGGGTTTTTCATCGCGCTCCATCGCTATCCGGGACTAGTTAACGGCGGGGCAACTCGGCAGCAAGGAAGGCAAGAAGAGTAGGAAATGGGAAGAAGGACCAAAAAGCGTGTGGAGGAGGAGCAGGCGTAGTGCCATAGGGGGTATTTAAAGCCCCTTCATCTCCAACACCGTCGGTAAGCGTAACCGACGGGAGGCGAACCGCCCCTCCCCCGATCGGCGAGAAGCATCGTGATAGCTCCGACGACCGCGGTCATGCAAGGGCTTGACACGCCGCGACACGCCAATAGCGTCCGCCACATACGCTCCCTCAAAGGATAAATACAGTGCGCGCGGCATGGCGCATCTTACGCGGTGTCGGCGCGGTTCGGAGCCAACAAGGCGTGTGGCTAGCCAACCTCAGCAGCAACTTCGGCGAGTCTCCACTTTGAGAAGACCCGGCTTTCACTCGGCCACCCCGCGAAGGGCACCTCGCTCGCCGCCCTCGGTCTATCGGCGGTAGGCCGCGGACCATCGACCCGACGGATCGGGCGGCCCGTCGCCTGCTGGCCTACATTTGGGGTCTGGCGGACCTCGACACGGCCTGAGCCGGCGTGGAGTGCGGAGACTAGCGGCGCGGCCTCACCTAGCACCATCAAGCACGCCTTTGAGCTGCGATGTATCACACAGCGGGCCCGGTGCTGCGAAGACTCCGGGATAGGCTCCGACCGAACCAGGCAGCCGCGTCAGTGGCCACCTTACCTCGGGGTTCGGCCAAGCAAACTCCCAGCCCCCGGATGCTGAAGACCTACCTAACCGCACGCTCGGTCGAGAAGCAAGATCGGTCATCGTCAGTAGGCTCTGACCGAACTCTCATAAATAGGCCTCCATCAGTCCATCACCGTCCTTTGCCATCAAAAAGTGTGCATGGACCGAGGAAGACCTATCTACGAGGGCAAGATCATCCTAGCTGTCCTCGAAAGCGCCACGTTATATCACAGAAGACCTGTGCGCACGGCGGACCACGGCGCTCGGCGTCGAGTCGAAGATATTGTTTTGAAACTCAAAAATAGGCATCATACATTAATCAACATTCTATGGCGGTGTCCATCGCGCTAATCCTGCTGCCAAGATAGTCCTTTCAGCGATTGCGGATGAGCGAGGCGACCTATTTTCGAGACCAAGATCATTCGGTAGTACCGGCCGTGTCCCAATGAAGGATGGCGTAGGAAGGCGGCGTATATATACTTGTTGCGTCCGAAGCGATGGGAACCTCAGCCGGCGGCACTCCAATCGGCGCGGCTGCAACAGGCGGGTGCTTGGCGATGCGACTCCCGCGGCCGAGGGAACACAGCCGTGGCAGCGAGCGAGCACGATGCAGCGGCGACAGCGGCGCGATGCGCGATAGCCCCTGCCACGCGTCTGCCCCTCTAGGAAGGCGACAGCCGCGATCGTGTGGTGCTCATAGCCCATGAAGCGCCAATCGCGGGCCACCGCATGTACCCTCACGGCGGGACAGCGTGTACGGCTGCAGTAGCCCGTTCCTGATAACTCAGGGGTCAGCGCGATTCCACGTGGCATTAAGGTGTACTACCGGGCGCGGCGCGTCTGCCCATCTTTGGCGTCGGGCGGCGAGCCCCACCCTACTCGACTGCCCGAATCTATGCGCGTGAGCCTCACCTAGCCCGCGCCTAGGAAATCCTTGGCGCGAGGTTCGTTTCCGCCCTGTCTTCGACTCTGCTAGCATCCTTGACTCTGCTAGCACCTTCGACTCCCCTGGCATCTTCGACTCCGCTCGCGCCTTCGACTCCGCTGGCATATTCGGCTCTGCCATCCAGAGGTCCTACGGTCAAAGTGCCTTCGGCACCCCTTCCTCATCAGGTCCTCGGCGTGGGGAGGATATGTGAGACAATCAAGCTCCATCCAAAAACACGAGAAGGTCACAAGCCGCAAGGGCGGAGGGCCAAGTGGCTCGGCAACATGGCCGGCCGTGAAGCCCTTCACCATGAGAGGCTCCTATCATGGGGTGGCCCCACCTAAGCCAGGTGGCTGTTAGAAGGTTTGTAAGGCCCGAGAATGGGGCATGTATAATGACATAAGTGCCCACAGAGGATACTCAAATGTAAGTACTGTGTGAAAACACTCCCCATGTGGATATATATATATACAATACAGGCCATGGGGGAAACCCTAAGCACTTGCTCACCTAACTCTCCACTACCATACTCTCTCTCTATTTGGTCTGTAGCCACGACAGCTAAGTATATAGGCAAAGCCCATACACCTCCATGATCAGGATGGTTAAATTCTTATGGAGCAAACTACTTATCTATCGCTGATGGCCCGCAAGATGGTACAGATGCCATGAATGAAGCCGTATGCTCCCAGGAATAGAAAAGATCCACATAGCCGCTTGTTGGGTTGTAAAGTCCCTCTCAAGTTTGGCGGTTTTAAGAAAAAACAAAGAGGGAGATGGGCAAATGTTACGGTACACGATGGGATAAAGCAAGATAATGCTTGAGCAAATCGACAGACAAGATCCAAATCTTTAGTAGTCTGCTCCCTTTTCTTACCTTTTGTTGAATCTTTGGAGAAATCTCTACCATACATAACTTCTGTTGTCCCCACGGACGGCGGCATCTGTTGTGGCTATAGGCCAAACAGTAAAGAAGGGGACTAGTGGAAGGAGAGGAGCCGACACGAGAGATTGTATGGAAGAGTTGATGAGTAAGAATGAGAGGATGCCCCTCCTCACTGCCCCTCACGGGGTTTATATACATGAGTGGGGTAGGATGAAATCCCCATTTCCCATCCTACCCCTTAATACTACAAAGGATGAGGTACATTGGTATATTCCTCTAAACTATTGGGCCTATTACATATTAGACCAGTTTGCAAGGCCCAGTCATGGGGGGTTGGGCCACCCCCACAACACTTTCTCTTTCACATGTACAAAATAGCCAATAGGACTCTTGTAACATCCTAAAACTTTAAATTTGAAAATATGAAGCTCTTGAATTACATTGTAGTATATTCTATTGGGATTTGGATTTTATGGTGTTTTTTTTCTTCTGAATTTTGGTTGAGGTTCCAACAGTTGAAGAAATTCTTGAAAGACAGAAACAAATATTAGTAAGGCCATAATGGATATACGCAAATAATATAGACCAAAAATTTTAAATACGAATCTAAAAGTTGATCTAGCATATGTAGGAAGAAATTTGAATTAAAATATAAAAATCTCATTTCGGAAATAATAGCATAAATGGCAATAAAAGTAAAGACTTAAATTTGTCAAATAATGAATCATCCACATACACAAGAATGTAACACTAGGCTACATCCACAAAAGAACAATGTACCTTCATGTATTCCACAAAATTGTGGAGCAAACCACGACCATCATCTTGTGTCTCGCTCTCTGTAGTACCTTGACATCAAGCGAAAAGGCCCTTCCCATTTCTCAATTCGAGCGGAGCCTCCTCCCCTTTGCTTGGCTCTTTGCCCAGTGGCGCCCGCCCGCTCGATCGCATCACGCGGTGCGCGGCGCAAAGCGCAACCAGCGATCGCGTCAAATCTTTCCCAAGATCTTACTGGCGGCAATGCCGGTCACATTGCTTGTCCCCAGCGCCATGTCGCTGCGTCACCGCCGTCGCCGCGTCTCCTCCGTCGTCGGTGGCCACACCGTCACCCCACCGTGTCTGTTCGGGTATCGGCTACATTGCTCCTCTGGACCCCCTCCTCACTACTTATACCTCCGGCTCACCCCGACTTCCTCGCCACGGACGGCGCCCGCGCGTGAACCCCACTAGTAGAAATGTGCATCTATGATGAATTTCTCATGGCGAATGAAAATCGCGTCAACGAGCGATTGCCTAACTATGAGCGAAATTTTGTGTTTCGTCATGGAGCATTGTTGGCGGACCTCGGGCACCAACTATTTATGGCGAAACTCAAAAGCGCGTCATTGAACAACACAGATATCGTCAAACATGACACGCGCGGCTTGCATTACTCATTTCTGACGCTCTGTTTTGGTATATAACGAACACGACTTCGTCATTAAACCATTATAAGATAGCTAACGAACATACTTTTGTCATAAGTCTCGGGCACCCCTTGTCCATGTCTTGTATTCTTGTGGGGCCGGGCCCATCATGCTGCGATGTCTTGTCGCAGCGATCGCCACGTGTATTATGGGGTGGGCGACTTGCGTGGCAGCCACGTGTGATGGGTCCCGCAACTAATATTTTGCAAAAAATGTTCTAGGTCGGGATCGAACCCAGGACACAGAGAGCAAAGCGGCTTTATCATTGCGCTACATGATCACTTGCGTTGGTGTCTCATTGCAAATATTGTAGTACCATATACTCCCTGGCTCCCCTCCCGTTGACTCAAATGGAATCCCGTCTAGTAAACTTGGATCTCTGTCCGCTCCTTGGCTTGCGGAGCGGGCGGCGGAGGAGGATTCCCGTCGGCGCTGCGGCGAGAGCCCGCCCGATGCAGTGTGGTGGCTGTGGCGCTCTTTTTGCGGCGGCGGCGGAGGAGGATGCCCGTCGAGCGCTGGCGGCGAGAGCCCCTTGATCAGTGTGGTGGCTGTGGCGCCCTTTGCGCGCGGCGGCGGAGCTTTCCGATCGGGCGCGGAGGAGGAGAGATTCCCGTTGGCGGCGTGGCGGAGAGCCCGCCCGATGCAGGTGTGGTGGCTGTGGTGCCCTTTGCGGCGAGCAGCGGAGCTTTCGGTCGAGCGCGGCAGCATTGGCGTCTCGGTCGGTGTGTGCGCGGCGAGGTGCCTGCGGCCGAGCCGTTCCAGTTCATAGGTGAAAGGTATGTGTACCTTCTTCTAGTATTAGATTCGTGGTTCTGGTAATAGCTCACTAGTTCCAGTGTTGGATTTGTGTTCATAGCTCTCTAGCTAGTTCTGCATGCTTATAGGAGTGTGTATTATGTTGATATGGAGATGAGGTGAAGGATTCATATTAGATACAAGAGAGCAGGGGAGAGGAAGGAAAAGAAGTTTGTACACCTCAACAACTTCTTATAGGTCATATACACTACATATTTGTACACACCCTATTAACAAATTTCAATGCAAATCAACGGTTCTTTGTACAAAAAAGAAATCAACTACCTATAGCGGTATGTATTATTTGTTCTAGTGTTAGATTTGTCACTTTATTTTTTTATCTGAATTTGCATACTTATGCTACAAGGATGGACAGAAGCTGGGTAAATGGGAGACAATTCACACTGCGTACATCCATGGAGTTGAACAATTCATGGAGTTTGTTAAACAAAGATACGGAGCAAACCAGATCCTTTGCGTGCGTCGATGTCTTAACCAGACTTTACGGCCTCGAGGCGAAGTGCATGACCACATACATATTTACGGAATGTCGTCCACATACACGGATGGATTCATCATGGGAATCTTTAGGCTGCGACATTGTAGAACCATCGGATCTGCATGAATGTCATCATGATGATTGGATCACGATGGATGAGGAAGATGGCGGCGGCGATAGCGAGTGCGGATGTTGATTTAGTTGGAGAATTGTACAGTGCGAGCGAGGATGGACAAAAGCCAAAGTTTGATAGAGTGCTTGCAGATTTGAGGCGATTAGTATGTCTGGATCTAGCCACTCAAGATTCTCCTTCCTTGTGAGGTTGCTCCATATCAAGTCCCACTATCGAATTGGCAATCACGGCATTTAATGCATTATTGAAGCTGCTTTCCTCGGCATTCCCTCAGAGCCAATTACAAAATCTTATGTGAGGCAAAGAAATATATTCATGAATTGGGCCTTGGGGTATGAATCGATCCATGTGTGCAAGAATAAGCGTGTGTTGTTTTGGAAGGATTGTGCCAAAATGGAAGTGTGCCCAAAATGCGGTGAGTCTAGATGGGAGGATGCGGATGGCAGCAAGTGGGTTCCTCATAAGGTTTTGAGGCATTTTCCACTAATACCAAGGTTGAAGAGGATCTTTGCTTCAAGCCAGAACAGCGAGAGGACACCCAATGGCACAAGACTAAGCGTGCAACGGCGACAATGAAATGAGCCATCCAGCGGATGGGGAGGCATGGCAGGACTTTGATAGGAACCATGAAACTTTGCAAGAGATGCAAGGAACTTGAGACTTGCCGTCGCTCTGAATGGTTTCAATCCATTTGTCAACTTTAGCGCGGCATATAGTATGTGCTTTGTTCTTGTTACACCTTTGAACTGCCACCATGGGAATGTGTCAACCCATCGAGCGCTTTATGTCTTTCTTGATCCTGGTCCAACCTCTCGGGAAAGGATTTTGATTTATTCTTGGAGCCTCTTATAGAAGAAGCTGCTTCAACTATGGAAGGGTGTCGGCACTTATGATGTAGTAAGTGCTTCAAAGTTCGATCTGCGTCTTCTTTGTGCTTTGGTGCATACGATTATCAGCATTGAGCACCTTGTCGGGCGAACTACAAAGGTTATTATGCATGTATTCATTGCGACAAAAATCCATTGTCAAGACCCTAAGGAATAAGTTAGGCTACCTTGGCCACGTCGTTTTCTTCCAAGGGGACACGCTTGGCGAAGCTTGGATTTTGATGGACACGGTGAAAACCAAGTTGAGCAGGAAAGTTCACTATAGAGGAGGTCCATGAGGAACTCGAGAAGGTGAAAGATGTCGGACCAGGTAAGCACGGTGCAAGCAAGAAAAGAAAGCGTGGAAAGAATGTGGAGCGGTAATTTATAATCGCAAAGCTGGTTGGTGGAGGCTACCGTATTGGCGGGACTTATTCTTTGCCACACAATCTTGATGTCATGCACATTGAGAAAAACATATGTGACAATCTTCTTTGGACATTGCTGAAAGTTGAGGGCAAGACAAAGGACACGATCAATGCTAGGCTAGATTTGCATGATATGGGCATAAGGCACGAATTCTCTTGTGTGCAACAAGGCAGCTCGGTTAAAATCCCGAGCTCGCTATGTCTTGACGCCACAACAAAAGCAAATTTTGCAAGTTCCTTAAAGGTGTCAAGTTTCGGATGGTTATGCAGCCAACCTAGCAAAATTCATTAGTGCAGATGGTTCCAAGGTAGTTGGCGGCTGAAAACTCATTCTTGCCATGTCCTTCTCAAAGGATCATATCTGCGAGCTTAAGAGGTTTTGTTGCCAAAGATGTATACAAAGTATTGCAGACCTTGGGAACTTCTTGAGGCAAGCGTGTAGTAGAACTCTAACAAAAGATGTCGGTGAAACAGTGAAGAGGATATCCCACTTATCTTATGCAAGCTTGAGAAGATTTTCCACCGGCCTTCTTTGATGTGATGGTGCACTTGGCTGTCCATCTACCTGACGAGGCACTACTTAAAGGCCCCGTACAGTATGGATAATTGTACCCAATAGAACGGTGACTGGGCACATTGAAGAATCTCGTAAAGAACAGGGCGATGGCTGAAGGATCAATTGCGGAGGCTTATGTAGAAAGTGAGACGTTGGCATTTTGTGAGAGGTACATGGAGGATGTTGACACAAGATATAACCGGGACGTAAATGTGTCACATGATGGGCCATTAGATGGTGACACCTCTATTTTCATGCATGGTGTTAAGCTCATTGGCAAGAATAGGGTACAACACATCGATGATAAACTCATGGACAAGCTAGTTTGGTATGTGCTTAATAACTGCGAGATTGAACCATATGTGGAGTAAGTATGATTTTATATATGCTGATTTCTTATTTCCTATATTACATATCAAATGTTCCTAATAATCCTTATATGTCCCTACAGCATATCTGAGACAACATTTAGAGAAAGAAGTGGCATTAGATGTTGTGAGGCTAGCATCAGAATTTCCAAAATGGTTTAAGTCTCATGTAAGTGATTAGCATATTTTAATTGTGTTAGGCTGATCATTGGCGAGTTATACCACAATTTAGTGGTGGTGGTGGTGGTTTTATGTTTGTGTGCGGATCGTGGAGCTGCGTAAGAAAACCAACAGAGGTCCTTGAAGGTTTGCATGCGGCATGTGGTCACGATCTCGAGTCAAGAGCTGTGCTTGCATTGTCAATGGAGTCGGTATAGCGGTGTTGACCGTGAGAAAAACCTGCGACACCAGAATAGTGGTGCCATGACCGATGGCACACATGGAGGCAAATCGGTGGAATTTTATGGTGTCCTTAGAGAGGTTATTGAGCTGCAGTATAACTCCAATCTACAAGCCCGTAGGGCGGTGGTTCTTTTCGATGTGACTAGTACAATCAAGTTGGCAAGGCGTAGGCATTAGAGATGATGGACATTTCAAATCCATTAACATTCGGTCATTACGGTCCAGGATGACCCTTTCATTTTGCAACACGGTCAAGGAAGATATTTTATTTGCAGGACACCTCCTTGGGCAAAGCTTGGCGGGTTGTGCAAAAGTTTGAACATAGGGATATGGATAAGGTGGCTGAAAAAGAGCATGAAGTGCACCAAGATGATCCTTTGTTACGATCTGAGCATGACATGCATGAGGTGATGGTGATCGAGTTACGCACCATGTGGATGATAGAAGCCACTTTGTCATTGAAGCTAATTTAGCGGACCTTATAAGTAAGAGGAAGTTGACATGCTTGAAGATAGCGATGATGATTATTTGTGCAAATCATTAATTTGTGGCCTTGTGATTTGCTTGGAGATTTGTGCATCGGATGACATAGTGCGTCATATCTGGCGGCACCATCAGGTTAGGGTGGGTTCACTAGATTAGGGCTGCAGTTCCTTTGGATTAAGGCTTTGGTTCACCCAGTTAGGGTTTAGGTTCACTCGGGCCAACTATAGAAGGAGGTAGGGTTTGATGCTTTCTAAAAGGGTGGAGGAATCTAGCGGCCCAAAAAGCATTGTATTTTTAATATAAGATGGAATTGGGTTGGGTTGTGGCTTCTCAAATGCTATTTTGGAATTGCATTTTCAGATGAACTCGAATTGGGATTTGCGATCGATACATTGCCGTTGGTCGATTAGGTGTCGGCATGCAACTTTGATCGAAGAAGCGAGGTAGCTAGGTATAGGACATGTTCTTTTGGGTGTGGGTGGTGTCTTTTGCCTTTGGGTGATAGAAGCCATGAGAGAAGTATATATGGAATAAGAGAAACATTATAGTGTTCGCTATAATTAATTTATAGATATACAACAAAAAGTTAGAATTGATGTATCCACTCGTGAATCACGAAGTTTATGAAAAATAAGGATTTTATATGAAAATATGCTAAGACACAGAACTCTATCAAATATAAAACCAAAAATTGGGTCCCAGCTCGAAAATTTGAGCGGTCTGTGAGCAATGCCGCCACCAAATTCTCTCTTTTGCCCTCCGCGAAAAAGAAAGCGCCGCACCATCAGTTCAGTCAAGGGCAATTGTGGTATTTTGAACATTGGTTGTGGCCCAATAAAACCGCCCGCATCCTTGCGGCGTCGCCACCCCTCGCCTCCCTCTCCGAACCCTAGCTGCCACAGGCTCGGACCGAGTCGCCACCCCTCGGCGAGGACACGGGCCGCCACGCCCTCAACAAGGACACGGGCCAGATCCCTTCGCCGACACCAGCCCGCCGAGCGGCGCAGAGCCGCCTCGGCGGCGGCACTGCGGTTGGATCCCCGGCGACGGGTGCCACACCCGACCGCAACCCCTTCCTCGGCGACCGCGTCGGATCCGGATCCCTTCTCCGCGGCTTCCACGCCCGGCCGCAACCTCTTCGTCGGCGCCGCTGCACGGATCTACTACCCCCTTCGTCGGCGCCGCGCTCGGATCTTCGACCACGATGACAAGAGGCGAGGCCGGCGCAGCGTAACAAGAGGTACCCCAAAATCCTTTTACCGTGACGATGTGTGCTGTATTCTAGCGGTTGAACCTTGGATAGTGCTAGGGTTACATGTTTCCTAGTTGATTGAAGTTGACATGTGCTTAAATTTTTAATTTATCTAGTACTCTATTTCTAAACATGTGTTTACACATGTAAAACATCACTAAATGGTTATGAGCAATGCGGGCGCAAATATCATGGAGAATGTTAGAAGAATGGAAGAACTTGGAATCAATGGTTTAGCTTCGGTCTAAAATCATTGTGCAAAACTGCATTTGCAAAGGCAAAAGTCGGGGAAGCAAGGGTAGTGTTTGAAGGTTACGATTCATCGAATATCTCCTGAAAGCTGGAGAGGAGTTAAGGGAGGTGGTGATCTGAATCTGATTTAGAAGAGGAGCAGTACCCCTATGCAATTGAGGTGCTTCTTCTATCTTGGCTTGTGATGGGAGGAGGGGTTAGATAGCAATGCAATTCTTTGGTGTGTATATACTTGGTTAATTTGTGAGCATGCTTCTTGGTTATGTTTTTCTCAATTTCAGCCTCCTATTCCAACTACGCGTAGAAAAGTGCATGCCAAAAGGACAAAAGCGCGCCGATATGGGTCTGAGGAAGGCAATCTAAGAGAGTGAATTCAACTCCACCAACAGAGGTGCCTCTTGGAGTTTCTACTCGGTCTAAAAGCGGCGCACATCTGCAAGGTGAACACACCTTGCCACCGTGTGAGAAAACAATGGCGGTGAAGGTATGCGCCTTGATGAATTATTTGGAGACATTGGTGTGGACAGCCATCCTAGCCCTCTAAGGAATTTGGACATATCGAGATGACCTTAGCCATGGCGAAGCAGACCGATCAGCGAGAATGATTGCGATGAAGGTTGGTTATACTTACATGACCATCAATCAATTCTCACTATTTGATATCACTATTTGATTTCTAACAACTGAATGTATGAAAGCGTGTAGTACTAATGCAAACAAGAGCGAGGAAGCGAGGTCGGCAACTAGGGAGTTTTGCTTGACAAAATGACCAAATCGATGGGAAGAAGGATGGCCATCTCTTTGTCGAGAGCAGAAGGCCACATGAACCGATGCAAGCTGCCAAGTTTGCATCGAGCCAGTGTAGTAGTTAGGTCTCAAGTACCGATTTTGATGCATTGGAAACAATACAAGAAAGAGGCTGAACATTTTGAGGGATTTGTGGGCGGGCTATGCGTAAGTATAAATCTACACTCTTGTTCTTACATTCAACTCTGCCTTGAGCAACTTAGTAATGGATTTGCATTAACACTTTGGCGGCGAGGTGGCCATTGACACTGTGACAAGCCAACAAAGGAAGCACATGTGAGTGTATTCCGATGCGGAGTGCAGCGGATCGGTGCAGGTTGAAGCAAGCCTACTTCAATGGCATCCTGGCGATGAGATCAAAACGACCTCTCCTTTCCCTTACATGACTAATGCACAGTGGTGTGAACTCGTCGAGAAGTGGTCAAGTGGTAAGAACAAGGTATGTGCTGCTCAAGTGGTGCGAACTCATCAAGTTCTTGTCTAGTCTTTCTATTTTCTACTTGTGTTGGAGTCTAACACAAAGAAAGTTGTAGGCAATCTCTGAGCAGAACAAGCGAAACCGTGTAAAAGTCAGGTACCATTAGGCTATAGGATCTCGCAGCTATGTTGCACAACTACACTCATATGTAAGTGATGGTTGTGTTTTATTGTTACTTTTATATTCAATACCCTTGCCTTTGTATATGATTTGCACACATGTGCAATTTCCAATTTGAAGCAGAAGGAGAAGAACAAGAAGAAGGATCACGCGAACTCGGTGAAGAAGTTCATGAAGAACATGATGAACTTCATGAAGAACTTGATGCGATGGAAGTCTTCTAGGACTTCCATACCGATAGGAAAAAGGGCACGAGTGACAACTTTGCAAGAGAAGCAATTGTAAGTACCTTCATTTGCTTTCCTTGAAATCTGCTCAAGTCATTGTCATAATGAGGAAGGAGAAGCGAAGCGTGACGAAGCTAGCATTAGCGACAAAGTATCATAAAAAAGATCATATCAATTTGAGAAGCGAATCCTTTGCTGATATAGCAAGGAGCAGTAGCATTAGATGTGATGGCGGCAGCAACAAGGAGTAACCTAATGTCGCATTATCATTTTCAAGTTGTAATTTTACACCTATGCCTGCTGTAGGTTTTCCCTCATTATGCTTATGTCAAGTACTTGTTATGAATAAGTGAAGTCTATGCATTACTTATTTTGAATTAATCCATGTATCTTTGGTCCCTCTGTTTATGATTTTTAATTTCAATTTAAGTCATCTTCCACTATGTGTAACACGATGTTTAATCCTTGAATTTTGCGGTCTACTATGGAAACTATGCAATGGTTGACGAGAACACATTGGCGATAGGCGAGCACCGTTGCCTAGTGCTGATGTTGTTTCAAGGTCCTCTCCGCAGCAGTGCAACACCCAATTTTGAAGAATGTTGGTATCCCGACAAGCTCCACCAAAACAGAGACATCTACAGAGAAAGCGCAGGAACAACTTGCTGCTGAACAAGATAGTTCATTTGCTCTCCACCAACAAGCGATTTAATCAAGAAGAAGACAAAAAGACTGAAAGGGAGTTTGAGGAGTTTAAGAAGCGGGAAGAGAACAATATGCTCCTTGCGTATCTTGCTCTTGAGCAGCGGCGCTGGTAACTCTCGATCTTGAACTTCATTGTGGCTTCATGCGGTGAACTCGTGTGGCGGCTTGATGCGGTGAACTCGTATGGCTTCATGCATGAACTCTGTTAGTGGTGTGGTGATTGGTGAACTCCTGTCAATATTTGCTTGTGAATTGAAAAATATGTGCTTGTGAGCTTGAACAATGTAATATGTTGTCATTCTGTGATTTCTGTCCAGTAGACTTGTGACGAACTGGGTTTAATTTTGTGATGAAATGATCGCTGTACATGTGGACCAATAAACAATGGAAAGCCACGTGGACAAATCAGGAACCGACACGTGCCTTGTGGCACATCACCTGCCAGCATGGACAACGACACGTGGCGCCTGCTCGTGGCACGCCACATTAGCTGACATCGTGGATTCTGCCACGTGGCACTGCCACGTCAGCTTCCAGCATGGTTCTGTCCACGTCATCGACCACGTGGCACAGCCACGTGGCACAGCCACGTCAGCTTCCAGTGTGGACGCTGCCATGTGCCACTGTCCACATCAGCTCCCACAAAGGCTCGGCATTCAATTTGTGACGAAAACAGTGACGATTTTGGTTTCATCATAGAAGGGAAACGGTTCTACGACAAAAACTCTTCATCACGGATGAAAGCACTTGCATGACGAAAAATTCAGTTTCGTCACCGTGCAACAAATGTGACGCTCCATTTTTGACGAACCGAAATTCGTCACTAATTCATCACAAAAAGAATATTTATGACGAATCGGGCTTTTATTATGACGAACTCTGTTAATCATGTATGTGCACATTCCTACTAGTGCCCACCGGCCGCCGCAGGCCCTCCTCGGTGCCAGTGCACCTCACCGCCTATAAAACCCGCCCGCGGCTGCCATCCTCACCGCCCAAGCCCCTTCCCCCTCCCCTAGCTTCTAATTGGCCCCTCGTGCCCTCCACCTCGCCGGCGCCCCGTTTCTCCTCCACGGCTAGCCGCCGAGCAATTCCCCGAGCCAAGCAGACATAGCTCAATTTCCCGCTCCCACCCCCTCCTAGGACCACCGTGAAGCCAATCGTGTGCCCAGCCGAGCTCCTCCAAGCCTGCAGCTCGCCGGCATCGGCTCTCTTCCCAGGCCGCCGCCGCCGACCTGGTTCCGGTGATCCCTGGGCGCCGCTGACACTACCATCGCCTTCCCTGTGACTCGAGGATTCCATTTTGCCCATCGCCGGCACCTCCCCGGTCCTCCGCCGTCGACGAGCCCGCCGCCGAACGCCGCCGGAGCTCCCCTGTTCGGCCCTCTCGCAGCACTCGGTTAACAACAACTCTATCCCACATCCATCAGGTAACAACTGAGGCTCTACTGGCTTGAGCGGTGTGCATCCACTGTGACGACCCGCGTTCGATTCCCCCTTCTCGCGCTGTATTAGGAGTAGAAATTTTGGCTCGTTTTGCAGAGCAGTGACCAGTGAAGCCCCACAGAGGTAGTAAGTTGATTCATAAATGTGCTAAGAATTAATTAGACTATAAATGAGCTCAACAAAATTTACTCTTGGAATAATTAATTATCATATGTTAGCAGCTAAGGTGTTTTAAACCTTATATTAAGGCCTAATAAATACAAATCAAAGACAATGTGAGATGTGGTTTAAGAATGTTGTAAAGACTCATGCTCTCATGAAATGATGAGTTTGTAAGTGATATAGAAATTAACAATTGCGAAGTTACACCATAAACTATTGTCTCTAACCATAGCAAATAGAATAATCCCTTTTGCTATTAGATAATGTGGACAATAAGCCAACCCCCTTAGACTATGATCCTCATTTAATTAGAGATTATATTGCATATAAATGACTTACAGTTGGACTTTACATAATTGTAATAGAATCATTCTAACACCAAGTTAAAGCTAAAGGGGGGTAAGTTAGATATAAAGGCAAGGTTTTAAATTAAAGATTATCACTCACTATACCTAAAATATATACCCTAGCATTTAACAGGCCGCTAATGAATAAATCCTAGAGGTGGGTTTAATCAAAGAGCAGTACTGAAAATAAGACTCTATATGATAAACTTAGCCTAGAAAAATAAATTTAAACTAAAAATAAAGCTAAACCTAATGATAACTAAAGTATAGACAAATTAATTAAAACCTAACGTTAGATTTAAGCAAATAAGTTAGGACCGGTATAAATAGATTCTAGTCCAAACCAAACTGAGTGATTGCTGGAAATACATAAAATGTTGTATCACAAAATGCTAAAACCCAGACTTTAAGATTAATTCGGTAAGCTAAAAACTATATACATCGCTTATGCATAACATATGCCCCGAATATTAGCGCTCGACAAAATAACGTTTAGGTAAACTCGTACACCAATTCCTAGGTCTAATCTAACTCATGGAACTTCCCTGACAAATACAAAAATAATAAAAGAGATTATCAACAAAAAGATCAAGTCATCTTAAATCGACCACCGACCTTGCCTCAAATCACTTGAATCACTCACTAACTCATAATAAAGCTAAATTGAGTTTATTCGGATTTATTTGGACCTTTTGAGTTATTTGCTTTTATTTGGATTCAGTCGTTTCTTCAGTAATTAGAAATTGGAGTCCTGAATATTCTATGGATCGAGCAAGACAAGGTTGCTGAAGACCAGGAATTAAAGATCATCGCATGAGACAACTTTGTGTGAGCTCAAGACCGTGGTAAACCGCACCAAAGTAGTCAATACTTTGATCATGTTGAACCTATGTTTCCTGCAAATTACTTTGATTTAAATTATCAAATTGCATCTTTGTTAGTTTATATGCAAATACATGTTTAATTTAAGATTCTAGTTGTATGCCCAGTATTGACTTGATTAATATCACATCTCCTTTGGAATATTTGAGTGTGTGAACCTTGTCATCCTAGCAAAACTATAGTAGTAACCCTTCAAAATAAGTCCCTAATTATACGCCATGCTTAATCTCGCATAGATATGCAGGGCCGCAGAAATGCCCCAAACCTCATTATCATTTTTAAACATGAGAAATTGGTTTGGACAGTCATGGTGGGAATGACTGGTATATTTTGACATGATTATTTTATGCTCCCAAAAATCCCAATTTGCTTAAATATCTAAGCGGGTGGTTTGGGGGCTGGTATGTGGTGCAGTGGAAGCACAAAATTGTGAAGTGTGGTAGAACCGCTCAGGTACTCCTAAGGACCGAATCTTGTCATCACCTCCATATGTAAAACAGTGCAACCGCAAATCTGCAAAGTGCAACTTGGCTAAGTAAATTTATCGAAATTCCCAGACTCATCTCACTGGTAGTGAATAGAAGTGGATACGCAAGGGCAAGAGAAGGCCTAAAGGGACACCGAGTGGAGGGTGAAGTTTCCCAGTCGTACTAGCGTTGAGGGGAGTGGAGCCCGAATAACGCTAGTAACCGTGGGGAACATCCCGTGCATAGATGGGACCCACCGCAAGTGGGCAGTTTCCCATAAGGTGAGATGACAAAAGGGATTAGATACTTTGAAAAGTCACTGTGATGGTCTGCTCAACCACACGACTAAGGAATCGTGTGGGGCAACGAGTTGATTGTCTCTTGTGGTGAAAGTGTACAAACTCTGCAGAGTCAAAACTATTCGAATAGCCGTACCCACGGTCAAGGGCGGACATGGGAACTTAACTAGATATAGTTCTATTTCAAAATGCTTTATGGATGGGTTTGGAAAAGTGAAGGGCAGTGGAAAGCCCTGATTTGAGTTGTCATGGGTGTCGTCCCAGTGGTAATGTAAGCGGTTATAACGCTGAAATGTTAGCATATGGTGTGGATGCCATGTAATGGTGGATGGAATCTGAATCACTATTATTATTGCATTCGTTTACACATTATGTTTTTGTGTAAAACTGCTAGGTCTGAGGAAATTTCTGTGTATTATATTTCAAATAATGACACTTCTAATCTTACAGAACAAAATATGGAAGGAATAAACAGGGTCGTGAGTAAAGGAGATGGATGTTTGTAGTATACTGATCGTGCAAAAATAGCACACCCGCAAGTGCATGGGCTGTCACTGAAATAGCGGCGAGTGTCGTGTTCTCCACAGGGACTAGACTGAGGCTACCGGTGCTGAGCTAAAGCTAGGTCAACCAAAACAGGGGGAGAATCTAAACTTCAAATGACTACCAAATTAGCCAAACGAACGAACTACCGAACGAATGCTAGCTCACACGGACGAACCTACAAAAGAACTAACAAACGCACGAACAAGGAACGACGAGATGAACGACCGTACGACCGAATGAACGACACGACAAAAGACAAAATGAATGACGCACAAATGATGACACGAATGACACGCCGACTAAACAGACAAACACGACTACCGATCGACGATCTAACTAACTACCAACCGTGAGACAGAAAGAGGCAGTCGAGAAGCACTGGGGGAGTCTAGAAGCAAGGAGGGAGTCAAGAGAGAACGAGGGAGAAGACGGTCGATGGCTAACTAGACGACGACGGCACACTACAACACAAGCACGGCGCAACAGATCGCGACGACTCGCTAACGACCAACCGCGCAAAGAAGAAAAGGGGGAGGTCGAGAAGCACAAGGGAGGATTAGAAGCAAAGAGGGGATAGAGACAGCACGGGGAAGGAGCATGGGGAAGGGAGATGGTCGCCGACTCGCTAAATCGCACAACACAAACACAAGGAGATCCCCAGAAACTAACACTGACATCTAACACATAAAACAACTGATAGAGCTAAACATAGATCACAATTGACAAGTACCAACACAGATTACTAATACTAACACACGCTTAACAATCTTCAACAGAATAGTGCACCATTAACTACCAATCTATCGCACTTCCAAACACACAGATCCACACACATCACGGATCACAACATCGCTAAATTTAAACAAGGAGATCAACAATTTTGATAACAAAATTACATTCACAATCTCATCGACATATATCACATTCACTCCAATTCACAAGAATCCAAAGAGACCATTTGATCAGCAAATAAGGAACAAGAGAGTAATGGAAATGGGTTGAGGATAAACTGAATAAATGAAGCAGTAGCAGGGGAAGCAAAGGGGAGGCTGTCGGTGGAGAAGAAGAAGCAGGCGGCGGGCTCGGTGAAGGTGTTGGCCGTAGAGGAAGAAGGGGGCTGCCGTGCCTTCGTCGAGGTCGTCGGTGGTGTCGATGAAATGGTGGCGGCCGACGCCGGCGGTGGTGAATGGCGGCGGTGCTGACGTGGGGTGCCGGCCGGAGTCGGTGCTGCAGAGAAGATCGAGGCGGCGAAGTGGCGGTAGATGGAAGGCTGCTGGCGGAGGAGATGTAGGACTGGCGGCGTGGGGATGCGGTGGCGTCCGGCAGTAAGGAGCTAGATGGAGAGAGGCGCAGTGGAAGGAGAAGGCGGAGAGAGGTGGAGCTGCGGCGGTAGAGAAGAAAGGGAAGGGTAGAGGAGGAGTAGGAGTTGTGGGGAGGTCGGAGGTGTGATGAGCGGCGCACTCGAGGAGAGCAAGCGGCAGCCGGCGGCTGTCGATGGAGAAGAAAGGCGCGAGGCAGCAGCTGAGGAAGGGAAGGCAGCGCGGCGCACGGGTGGAGAAGGAGGATGCGCGGCGAAGGAGAGGAGGTCGCGGTGTGGTCGACGGCCGCGCGAGCTGGTTGATTTGGACGGCGACGCCGAGGTGGATGAGAAGCGGCGGCAGCAGCCGAGGAGGAGGATGGAGAAGGGAGGCGGTGCGGTGGAGGTAGAGCAGGGGGAGAGGCGGTGGCGCCGCGCGAGGTCTGGCTCGGCCTCGCCAGGTCTGAGCTAGGAAGGAGAGGGCAAAGGGTGGCTAGGGGAGAAGAGGAACAAGCCGGGTTTGGTGAGATTGGGGATTTGGAATTTTATGATTGAGCCCTCGAAAAATCTAGGGTTTACAATTAGGTCCTTTCCCAATTTGATTTCTTTTGTTCTGGCCCTCTGGAAGTCCGATTTCATCGCGGTTTGATCCTACGCATCCGTGACGACGCGTACTTCTGTATGGAGCAGTCCAGATTTGTAGTTTATGCGCCTAGATCGCTACCGACCTGCGGAAAAGCACAAAAATGTAAAATGGTCCATTTCGAGCAATTAAATATAGAAAAGCGTAAATGGTGATAAATGGTCCCAAAATGCGAAAATATGAGGGTAAAATGAAGGCTAAACATATGCAAAAATGATGCATGTCATACCCCAAGCTTTAAACGTTTACTTGTCCTCAAGTAAATGGCGTATTATTATCGAACCCGACAACAAGTCAAGATAGTAAAAGACTAGTTAAATACATGTAATAAATCAAAAGCATACAACAATGTAAACCGAGATTATCTAACTCGAGTTTTGAGGACCATCCAAGATGAGAATGAATATTCAAGCAAAGATCTCAAGTGATAACTACAACATTTGACCAAATCAAGTTACACACTCAAGTGTCGAAATACACTCAAGTGATTACATGAATCCAACCAAAATTGTAAGGCATCGGAACTAGGTATAACATCAAGAATGAGCATAGCAAAGGGTCATGCTAAGGCATATGCTATTTGAGATAAAGAGACTAATACTTGCATGATATTTATGAAAAAGCCCACACTTGAGCCATGATACCTAATTTTTGTTGATTTTTAGCAAATTTAGAATACAATGGGCACTTGTGCCACTTATTCATACCCTTGGGCAAACCTTGCCGCTTATTCAATACATTTCCAAACCAATGTGACATAGTCACTTATTCTACACACCCACACATTGCAAAACAACAATTGTTTTCTTTTTATTTTTGGTTTTGATTAAGCATCTTTAACCGGTTTTCATTAATGTTAAGTAACACGTGTCCCGAGACATGGATACCTAGATAAATCAACCAAGTTATTGGCTCAGGATAGGACTACCCATTTCACAAATTTTACATTCAAGCAAAGTATCAATATCTAAAATAACATATGCCAAAGCATGAAACTAAGATATGATCATTCAAGAGGCGATGACTAGAACCAATTCAATCCGCAAATGGTCAAAACACATGCGTAACTCGCAATGAATCAAATGCTATAGGATCACAAGATTTTTAAGCACATCAAGGATAATAAACAAAACTCAAGCTCTATATGATGCCAAGTGACTTAAGACATACAAGGAACTAGTGACAATATAGCTCAATGAAATTTCGGCATGACCTTTCTTGTTTAATCATAGCATGGGCTCACATGGCCAAAATATACAATCAAGCATAACATGAGAGCAATAGTAAAGGCCATATATCACCAACTTAAGCATAACACAAAGCATAAGAATGACCATATATCATCAACTACACGACAATAAGCTCAAATGCTCACAAATATAATACAATCATGCTAGAACATCATCCATATACATACAAGTCCTCCCCCAAGCTTAAATTGAGCAATGAATCAAGAGTGTGCTTAAAGGGGTAAGAAACAACTCACCGGGTATATATGATGTAGTGAAAGTAGACAAATCATCCTGTGGCTTCTCGCATATATAAGGATGAAGATCTAACACGGGACCTGAAATAAAAAAGAAAGAAAAGAGGAGAAACCAACAAAAACTAACAAAAGGAATGGAAATAAAAGATAAAGAGATGCTCATTTGCTCATTTGGGTGTAGCGGAGGAGGGCCAAGGACGGACATGGAAAAGGCACATGTCCGCCTCCTCATGAAGCAAAGATGCCTCGAAATCCACCGATCCCAAGGGATGTCGACTCGAGTCAAGTCCACTCGCAGTCGATGGTACACAAGTGAAACCCTACAAACAACCTCAAAGATATGGCACGTATGTGTGATAGGGTTGACACCTCTAAGTCATCAATAGAATATCCAATCATGTAGGTATATCGATAAAGTACATCATGAGGACTATAAGTGAGATAAGCACAATCGTAATAGAATATGTCTCGTCAGTGGCCAAGGAAATCAAACCCGAGGTGGTCGGGAAGAGTTTCCAAACTACTTGAAGTGTAGGTGAAAGAGAATATACGGTAGTAGAAACCTCCAGAGGGGCTATGTCGACCAAGGAAGTAGCCGTGGTGGATCAATAGAAATGTGCTCCTCCTCGACATCCAAGTAGCCTCGTAACTCAAAAGCATATCCATAATAAACTCGCCATCATCCGGCTCAATGATCTCTCTCTCGAGTCAATAGGCAAAGGATCGTAATGAGGTGCCTCTAAGTGTGTCTCAGAGTGTCTCCAACAACAGGCCCTCGCTAGCAAGATCGTGTGTAAGACTGGTAGGTCGACACTCATCTCTATCCGTAACTATGTCTCAGAGTGCTAATGGAAGGTCAGAAGCAAGAAACTATCCACACAAGTAGAGCTGGTGCTCATAATCGCCTCAATCTCGCCCCGAATCGCCATCGCATGATCACCACCAGAGGCACACCATGAGTTCCTTGCATAATGCATCAAGTCCGTAGCCTGATCTTCATGTGAAGGAGGTGGCTCATGAGACCGCTCTAAGAACTCGACATAGGAACTAGAAACCGCTCGATGAAGGAACAGTGAACTACAGCGTGAGGTGTCGGATCGAATGCGAAGTCACTACTCATCCTACTCTCGTAATCTCCTATAATCCTAGAAATCCTCTCTCAACCGACAACCGCCGAGCTCAGAGTAGGAGTCTCGACGCCGAGGTACTGTGATAGTGCCGATGTGACCAATGAGAAGTATCCCGATCTCCATATCTAAAACCCCGCAATGGTATACTAGAAGAAAATGATGAGATATCGTGGTTGTTGTTTCCATATGATAGACTCGAGTGCTCAGGCCATCCAGGGTGATAAGTGTCAAGGTATGGCCCACTCGGCTGAGCAAAGCTCATCCCATAACACTCTGCAGTGGACAAATAACCACGCTGGCACTCAGCGGGTGAATGGCCATGAAAACCACAAGTCTGGCATATAGGAACAACTGGAGAGTGGGCGCCTGATAAAGTACTATACTGAGCATGCCCGCTCTCTAACACAACTCCTCGCTCTAAAGCATAGCGTTCTAACTGACGAGACAATAAATTTACCTGTTCTTGAAGAGTATGATAAGTAGGAGTGCTCATAAAACCATAAGAATCATAACAGTAAGCCATAGCCTCAATAAGTACCTATATCAATCAACCTGCGAGAATGGATACGAAAATCATGAAAGAGAGAAGTATCTAGGGAAAGGGTTAGGATTAGCAATATATCACAAATATAAACAAAGACGAAATAAAAGACAAGTCAGACAAACACAAAACAAGCAAAAATAAAACAAACAACCACCTAGTCTATTGCCTAACACTATCGCTCTAAGCTAGTCCCGGCAATAGCGCCAAAATACTTGATCGCAAAATAGCACACCCGCAAGTGCACGGGCTGCCACTGAAATAGCGGTGAGTGTCGTGTTCTCCACAGGGACTAGACTGAGGCTACCGGTGCTCAGCTAAAGCTAGGTCAACCGAAACGGGGGGAGAATCTAAACTTAAAATGACTACCAAATTAGCCAAACGAACGAACTACCGAACGAATGCTAGCTCACACGGACGAACCTACAAAAGAACTAACAAACGCACCGAACAAGGAACGACGAGATGAACGACCGTACGAATGGACGCCGACGACCGAATGAACGACACGACAAAAGACAAAATGAACGACGCACAAATGATGACACGAATGACACGACGACTAAACAGACAAACACGACTACCGATCGACGATCTAACTAACTACCAACCGTGAGACAGAAAGAGGCAGTCGAGAAGCACTGGGGGAGTCTAGAAGCAAGGAGGGAGTCAAGAGAGAACGAGGGAGAAGACGGTCGATGGCTAACTAGACGACGATGGCACACTACAACACAAGCACAGAACTGCAACAGACTGCACGACCTCGGTAACGACCAACTGCGCAAAGAAGAAAAGGGGGAGGTCGAGAAGCACAAGGGAGGATTAGAAGCAAAGAGGGGATCGAGACAGCACAGGGAAGGAGCACGGGGAAGGGAGATGGTCGCCGACTCGCTAAATCGCACAACACAAACACAAGGAGATCCCCAGAAACTAACACTGACATCTAACACATAAAACAACTGATAGAGCTAAACATAGATCACAATTGACAAGTACCAAAACAGATTACTAATACTAACACACAGTTAACAATCTTCAACAGGAATAGTGCACCATTAACTACCAATCTACTGCACTTCCAAACACACAGATCCACACACATCACGGATCACAACATCGCTAAATTTAAACAAGGAGATCAACAATTTGACAGATAACAAAATTAGCATTCACAATCTCATCGACATATATCACATTCACTCCAATTCACAGTAATCCAGTAAGAGTGTAGCAGCCATTTGATCAGCAAATAAGGAACAAGAGAGTAATGGAAATGAGTTGAGGATAAACCGAATAAATGAAGTAGTAGCAGGGGAAGCAGAGGGGAGGCTGTCGGTGGAGAAGAAGAAGCAGGCGGTGGCTCGGTGAAGGTGTTGGCCGTAGAGGAAGAAGGGGGCTGCCGTGCCTTCGTCGAGGTCGTCGGTGGTGTCGATGAAATGGTGGCGGCCTGCGCCGGCGGTGGTGAATGGCGGCGGTGCTGATGTGGGTGCCGGCCAGAGTCGGTGCTGTAGAGAAGATCAAGGCGGCGAAGTGGCGGTAGATGGAAGGTCGCATGAGGAGATGTAGGACTGGCGGCGTGGGGATGCGGTGGCGTCCGGCAGTAAGGAGCTAGATGGAGAGAGGCGCAGTGGAAGGAGAAGGCGGAGAGAGGTGGAGCTGCGGCGGTAGAGAAGAAAGGGAAGGGTAGAGGAGGAGTAGGAGTTGTGGGGAGGCCGGAGGTGTGATGAGCGCGCGCCGAGGAGAGCAAGAGGCGGCGCGACGCTGCTGATGGAGAAGAAAGGCGCGAGGGAGTAGTTGAGGAAGGGAAGGCAGGGGCGGTGGTGCACGGTGGAGAAGGAGGATGCGGCGCGAGGAGAGGAGGTCGCGTGTGGTCGACGGCCGGCGAGCTGGTTGATTTGGACGGCGCACCGAGGTGGATGAGAAGCGAGCAGCGGTGCCGAGGAGGAGGATGGAGAAGGAGGCGGTGCGGTGGAGGTAGAGCAGCTGGGAGAGGCGGTGGCCGCCGGCGAGGTCTGCCTGCCTCGCCGATGCGGAGTTAGGAAGGAGAGGAGCAAAGGGTGGCTAGGGAGAAGAGGGACAAGCCGGCTCGGCCTTCCACAGCGGCCGTGCTGGTTTTGGTCGATTGGGATTTGGAATTTTGTGATTGAGCCTCGAAAATCTAGGGTTGACAATTAGGTCCTTTCCCAATTTGATTTCTTCTGTTCTGGCCCTCTGGAAGTCCGATTTCATCGCGGTTTGATCCTACGCATCCGCGATGACGCGTACTTCTGTATGGAGCAGTCCAGATTTGTCGTTTATGCGCCTAGATCGCGCCGGCCTGCAGAAAAGCACAAAAAATGTAAAATCATTCATTTCGAGCAATTAAATATAGAAAAGCGTGTAAATGGCGATAAATGGTCCCAAAATGCGAAAATATGAGGGTAAAATGAAGGCTAAACATATGCAAAAATGACGCATGTCATATACACATAAAGGTAATGGTGGATTCACGTCGATCATAAATAGGAAACGATAGAGTGGATTCTGGGAGAAATAAATTGGTGGAGACTAAATGAATATATATATATACACTAGATAGATGATTTAAATGATTTTGGATAATTAAGGAGTGCAAAGGTAATTATTGGATTACGACACTGATACTTATATTAATTCTAGAAAGATGTTGACAATATTGGGATTAATAGAATCGACTATTAGCTAGGTCAATTGAATTTTTAGAAATTTAGAGGTATGATAACAATTTTTAGAGTATAAGTTTGATCGATGATAATCTTGGTGGATGTATACTAGTGAATTGTAGACTTGACTGATATTCCCGTGGATATATAACCGAGCGATCGTGAGACTTGATCAAAGATATTCTTGATGGAGGTATACTAGTAAATTAGTTAGAGATAGATAATGAACAATATGGTTGATTATTGGAAGAGCAAATTATGGCTATGGATCAATAACAAAAAGGATTGGATTGTTAGGGATTCAGAATACAAAAGATATTGGTGGATAAAATAAATGATATTAGATAAATGACGCTATAATCGCTTGGGGATTTAGGCAAGAATTGATTAGTGGATTGTGTAATTGATGATATTCGCTGTTTGGAGTCGTAGATAGTGAACAATATAGAAAGAGTAAGATCGGTGGACTAATTAAATGATGTCACTCATTGTTTGGAGTCTTAGACAACAGCCAATAAAGAAAATGTATCTTCTGTGGATTAAGTCAATTATGGTAATCGTTGTGTGGAGTTTAGGTAGCAACCATAACACTATAATTAAATAATAATAATGTTACCAAAAGCGATTTTTGGCAAATAAAATAACCCGAGCCTCTCCTTGATAAGCCATGCATACTATTTATTTGCATTCTGTATTGGCTCGCGAGCACGGTGGTTAGTGTGCTCACACTCGCCACAACAAATCCGTAATCAAGAATCAGTCACTCCGCTCAACAACACGATTGGACATGATGGCGTAGAAGATGAAGATGTTAAGGGCTAGGTTGCGAACCTCTAGTTGGCTGCCTGTGGGCATATCCTCAAGGTCCTACCGTGTGCTTCGCTCTTCCGCCGCTGCAATTTATCGATTTCGCCTAATCGCCCATAAGTAAGTCTACTATTATATTTACGCCCGCATGATATGTACTTTGATATTCAAAAGTGTAAACTGTGAGCACTATCTACTGATCCAGGGAATAGTGCGGTGGAATCACATGGGAATCCAAATTGTAAAATCTGGATCTGACAACTCTCTATATATAACATAGTGGTGAGGTGCTCACCATGGGTCAAAGCTTCAAAGCCTGTGCCTAGGTTTCCCAACACTTCCCTTGGGTACTCATCTGACACGTTCATGCCCCATCAAAACTCCATAAAAACCCAGTAGGAAAATTTTGGAGAAAGAGTACATGATATATGTTATGCTGTGTTGCACGAATTGCCTCATTAAAAACCTTGGCTGAGAAACTTTAGAAAAACTTGTCAAGGGAAAAAGAGTATAATCCACCCAATTTTATTTAATCTTCAAGATTTATTCTTTGGGTACTGATCTTTGTGATCAAGTTTTAATAATGAGTTTGAAAAATCTCCTCTTATGCATTTCTCTAAGTCTCATCTCTCCAATTCCTTGTACGCATCTTTCATAACTACATGCTGAGAGTGACTTAGTGAATAAATCTACAAGATTTTCACATAACTTAGTATGCAGTACCTTAATTTCATCCATCTTATGCAATTCATGAGTACAAAAGAACTTGGGGTATGCTTTGTTAGATGACTCTTCACGTGAACTCTGTCTCGCACTTGTGCAACACAAGATGCATTATTTTCATTGATAATTGTGGGAGCTTGCATGATATTCATCCCACATGACTGCTGGATGTGGTGAATCATTCGTCAGAGCCAAGCACATTCTCGTGCGGCTTCGTACAGTGCTATGATTTCTGAGTGGTTTGTCGAAGTCGCTACAAGACTTTGCTTCGATGATTTCCATGAAATTGTAGTTCCACCACGCAAGAATGCATAGCCTTTTGTGACCTTGTGGTATACGGGTCCGATAGGTACCTGCATTTGTATAGCCGCTATATCCAAGTAAAGATCTCCCGATCATCGATTTCGATGGGTATGCCTTCTCAAAGCTGAACCTTTCTAACACATTTTGGTTGTAGGCTGACTGATGTACTAATATTCCTTCAAGGACATGCTCGAGCTGCAAGCCTAAGAAAATATTTGGTTTTACCTAAATCTTTCATTTCAAATTCAGACTCCATGTAAGAACTTGCTTCCTTTATATCTTCCATGGTCCCGATGATATTCAAATCATCTACATATACTAAGATTATACAAAATCCATTATAGAATCGTCAGATAAATGCACAGGACGATCTTCATAGTTCGTAGCCTTTCTTGCATAGAAAGTCGCTTGAAGCGATTATACCACTTCTCGCCTAATTGATTAAGTCCATATAGTAATTTCCGAGTTTCACACTGCATGATTTCTATTTGCTCTCTCTTGGTTTGAGACAGAATACCTTCGTGTACTTTCATATAAATTTCAATCCAAGCTTCCATAAAGGTATGTAGTTACCACATCCATCAATTTTATTTCTAAGTTTAGATTTGCTGCCATTGAGATTAAGTATCTAAATGTAATACTACTCATGATCGGGAATATGTTTCATAATCAACTCCTAGACGTTGAGTGAAACCTTATGCAACAAGCCTTGCTTTATATCTTACAACTTCATTTCTTTCATTTATCTTTCAACAAATACCCACTTATACCCTACAGGTGTCCAAACACCTCTCTTTGTTCAGAGATAATAATTCAATTTCTATTGCCTTTTTAATCTTCCCAATATGATATTTTCTTCATTCAAGGAGCAATGCCGACTGGATCAAGATTGATGATTGTGGCAATTTTCTTTGCAAAGTAGATATCAACATTGGTCGTTATCCTATTCATGGATTCTCCGTGTGCACATAGTTTATAGCTATTTCATTATGAGTTGATTCTTCTTGTGCTTATACCGCCACCGCTCCTTCTAGTTGCGATGGCAAGTCCCTTTAGTTTTTCAGCTCCGATATGTGCGCACACATCCGTGCTGATTTCTCCTCCATGGGAATGTTCAAATCCAGTATGCCCTTTTCTGAAGGTATCATACTAGTGCCAGGTCTCAATTGGCTCCCTTTCTGGTTCTGGGGAACTTCAGTGATTGGCTATGTCAAGTTCTTCTTATCCTTTTTCACCAGATGTCCTTGGTTACTTAGGGTTCGAGGGGCCGGAGTTCTCGTCATTTTATTCTGAGGCCACTGGACGAGATTAGGGATACCTTCAACTTTCTTTGGTATTTCCACCCTCTCCGGTGCATTGCATGTAGGCACATGCGATTTGGTCACGCTCTTTAAATCATTAAAGTGGTTAGACAGTTGGTTTGCTAATGCTTACAAGTCAATGATCTTCTGGACTTCTTTATTTGTTGCACTAGTGCGCGGTCATGTGCATAGATTCTCGAGGCTTGCCACGTAATTTCTCGACATTTTTCATCAAGGGTTGATTTCTCCCCAATGTTGGGAAACTATTCTTATCAAATATGCAATTAGCGAAAACAGCAGATGCAAATCTCTTGTCATGGGTTC
This sequence comes from Dendrocalamus sinicus, assembly GCA_036346575.1. Lineage (NCBI taxonomy): Eukaryota > Viridiplantae > Streptophyta > Magnoliopsida > Poales > Poaceae > Dendrocalamus > Dendrocalamus sinicus. Next base: position 12,526,306 of record CM070654.1, read on the forward strand.
TAAATGCCTAATTATGGATCCTATCTCATAACCAACGATATCCTAGTCTTTCGGAGAGGACCCATTACAAGATGTTGTGGAGGGGGATAGGTACATAAACCTTGCATCTAAACCTCTGGAGATGGGAAATTTTCAGTGCCGACCCGTGCGCTAGTTGCATAGGTGAATGGATGTTATATGCCGATGGTCTAAAGTTGATGAGAGTTACTGCATGTAGAACTGTGTGTCCCCAACATATAGTTGGTAAATTACAATTCAGAAAAGCGGTTGAGTAATAAATTTAATTCTCTTGATTAATGCTCTCGCTAGTCCACTGGTGTGGACATGTGGTACAAAATGCTCAACTGTAATTTCCATTGCCATACAATAATCATCAAATACCTCTGAAGTAAATTCTCCGCATTGTCCATTCTCGATGGACTTTATGTGATGATTAGGAAAATATTTCTAATGCAAATTATCTCATGAGATCAGTTTTATAAAGCATGGCTTATCGAGACAATAAACATACGTGCGACCATTTTGAGGAAGCATCAATGTGCACCATGAAATATTGAAGTGGCCTTGATAGCAGCTGTATGCGACCACGAATGTCTCTTTGGATGCACTCCAGGAATGCAAGGACTTCATCCTTCACTTTTAGAGTAAAAGGTCTAGTAATTAATTTCCCAGTGGCACATGCAGGGCACACAATCTTCATGATTCGGGAAATTCTTTACATTAATATTATGTCTCTGTGAATTGTTAATTATATTTCTCATCATCCTAAGACCTGGGTGGCCTAATCTATCATACCAGAGACAGAAGAGTTAAGAGATACTAAATATTGTTTTCAGGGCAATATAGGCTGCAGGTGCCTTGATATTAGTGTAGTATAGCCCAGTTTCTAATGAAGAAAGTTTTTCCAATACCCTTTTTTCATTTGCTTCATGCTTCATAATGAGCAGATATTTCTTACCATACTCTTCTTCAGTTTCAACGTGGAAACCGTTGGTGCGAATATCCTTGAAACTTAGGAGAGTTCTAGTCGATTCTGGGTACAATAAGGCTTCTTGGATAACCAAAGTTGTGCCCATTGGGAGTATAATTGTGGCTCTTCCTGAACCTATTATATAAGCATCTCTACCGGTGATTGTTTTAAGGTTGCCAGCATTCTTGCTAACCGACTGAAAGAATTTTGTCTGTCTGAAGATGGTATTCGTTGTGCCACTATCATCTAAGCACACTTCCTCCATAGGGTGCCACACGTGTTCTAATATAAAGTATTTTATTAATATGTAGTAGAAGGCAATCAACACATAAATAAAACACTTCAAATACCAGAACATATCATGCAACTATTAACTAACTAAATGAATGAATTATTCAATATCATCCAACCATTATGAGAAAATAAATTGTTTGAGTACCATCCATGCAAAATCCAACTTATTCCTTCCACACATAAAATAAATCACAATTAAAGTCTAAATGCATTATGTGCATTAGACTAAATCTGCTAAGAAGTTAGAGACTTCGGCTGCTATCTTCTCGGGGGTGATATACTCTTCCAGAAAAATCAAGGTGGCGGCAGCTGCGATGTCAAGAGGGGGTGTTGCTGCCAAAATGGAGTCAACCTCCATCGGCGCGGGTAGCTGCTCAGAACTCTCCCCATCAACAGAAGCAAAGTGGGTTTCATGCTGCCCATTGCCACCCTTCTTCTTCTTACCCTGGAAGGCATCGACGATGTGTTGCGGCTCTTTATAGATCCGTGACCAGTGTCCCCACTTGCCACACTTGTAGCAGGTTTGGTCTTGCTGACCATAGGACATGTCGTCTTGCTTTGGTTTGTTTGCCTTATTCTCACATGGAGAATCTGACTTACCTTTCTAGGCTATGGCCTTGCCCTTCCTTCTCCTTTTTTCATTATGGGCTTTCCCACCTTGTAGCTCTCGGCAAAGTTCATATCAATCAACATGCATGCTGAGCCTCTATAACCTGCATCATATCAATCAATTCAATATACTCCTTGCAACAGTCTTGATGATAGTTGCGCATAGACTGCACTGCATTGGGGTGGAAGGTGGATAGGGTCTTCTCAATCTTCTGCTCATCTGTGATCTGCTTGCCACAAAGTTGAAGATTGGTACAAATTCTGTGAAGAGCAGAATTGACTCCCCGACCATTTTGAAATCAGTAAATCTAAGTCGGATCCATTCTTGCTCTAAAGAATGGTATACTTTAGGTTCTCGAATTGCTTCTTGAGTGCAGTCCATAATGCTAGCGCGCTCTTTTCTGCCATGTACTCATTCTTGAGAGTAAGATAGAGGTGGTGCCTGGGGAAGTGAAGTGCCTGATCATTTACCTCAGGTGTGGGTTTGGCATCCTACAGTGTACCAATCTCAATGGCTACGCAGAGCTTCTTGGCTCCAAGTACGATCTCGACATCAAAAGCCCAAGTCAAGTAATTTTTGGCCATGTTGGGCTAGCTCCTTGAACTCCCAGTTTGTGATGCCTGTCATCTACATGTGCATGAAGGAAATATATAAGTATACTCCCAGTAAACATAAATATATTTACTGTAGGTAAATAAATTGGATAAAGGTATAAAAGATTCTCGTAATGTTCTAGATTTTCTATGTGTTTTCTATAAATTTTACTGTTAAAGTTTCAGTGATTAAAGGCAATTTAAGAAATTACGATTAATCAAAATAGTAAATAAATACAGAAAGCATAGAGAATAATAATGACAGTGCTAAACATGCCTCAAATGCCAAAAATAATTCAAAATTTGAATTCCAGGTGCCCTTTATATTGGAATATGAATTTTTAGTGAATTCGCTATTTCCAAGGGCCTAACTGCAAAATTTCAATTCAGAGAAAATTTTCATGTAACTTTCGATTCTTCAAGGGCCTTTTTACAAAATTGCCAATGCGCCACATCTAGGCCGGGCCTCCGACCCAATTTGGCCCATTGCTGGCCAGGTTAAGAGGCAAAGGGGTAGGTTTCTACCCCAACCCACTACCGTGGCGCGGGCGTTAGGGTGGGCGCGGCAAGCACCTCTGGCTCGGGTGGCGGCACCGGGATTCGGTCCCACTGGAGTGGTGGCAGCGCCTCGTGCGGGAGGCGGTGGCTTGAAGCTAAGCGACGGCGGTTCGTGCGGGGGCCGGCGTTGCTCCATACGGTGGCGGGAGGCATGGGGCGAGGTGCGGATAGCCAACACAGCACCAGCGGCTTCAAGCTAGAGATGGGCGATGGGTCGGTGTCCTCGAGTGCCGGCGGCTAGCAGCCGGACATGCATCATGGTGTTACGCCGCCGCACTATGAGGCAAAGATTGGTGGATCTAGCCGGTGGCCTCGGATCCGAGGAGGCACGGTGGCTCTAGGTCGCGGCACCGCGTGTAGGTGGCTGGCGATGGCGCCGCGGCGCGAGCAAGGCAACGCCGAGCAGCTAAGCGTGTCACCGCACTGTCGCGGAGCCGTGGCTCGCCGTGGGCGGCGGTGGCTGGTGCATGAGAGGCGCACCTGTGGGCCGGTGGCGCACTCCCATGTGATGCCCGTGTGGGGCCGGCGATGATCCAGTGCAGCTGCGGGCCAGCGCGGCGTTCACGCATGGCGGCTGTACGGGGTCAGCCGCGTGCGATTTTCCCCTCTTCTTCTATTTTTTCAATCTACGGTGCAATCAATATCTACTCTTTCATGTAATATACCGATCAACATTGTGACGATGACTTCAAGTCTGCTCGTAGTAGATTAGAGCGGATTTGCATCATAGAAATTAATCTAGAAAGCAAAATCTACAGAATTTAAAGCGATCTAGATATAGACAGTTCAATCTACTAATGCTTCGATGGTTACCTTTCGATTCACCGGAGCGATTCATGCTGATAACATGTTAGGAACCATCGGCGAAGTCCAAATCGATCGATTCCTCTCCTATGCAAATAGACGGATCAATCACAGAGTAATGCAAATAGTATATTGAAACACAATGATAGAGGGGAAGAACTCCTGTTCTTTTCTTTATTGTTTTATCTTTCACATGTACAAAATAGCCAATAGGACTCCCTATATATAGCCTACGCCCAGGTTTCCCAATAGGTCTATCCAAATCAGAATTACGTGCTGTTTGAGGCTGAACCAAAGTTAGTTGTATTTTTTCTTTCTATTGTTGAGTTTGGACCGGTTGTCGACATTTGGTTAGGCGGGCCTCAAATACCACAAGCCTACATGTAACCTGAGTTAAAGCTAGATTTGGCACTGTTGTCAATCGTATTTACAAAAATAGTTGTGTGCGCACCGTATTGACAAAAATACCGCTTATGCCGTCCGGTGAGCGGGTGGCAGCACCCGCAAGGTGACACAGGGTGCAGCCAACAGCGGCAGGTACCCACCACCCCCTCACCAGATGGCAGATAGCCTGTCGCTCGGTGGGGGATGATAGGTGATTAAGCCAGCAAATTAGCCTAATTTTTTTCGTTTAGTGTTTATTTGAATTTTTAAATATATCAAACGAGCTTAAAAAATTATAAAATTTATATACATTCCCCCAACACAACGTACTTTACAGTGGATTTTTTGGTAATTTTATCCATTCTGAGTGCTGCTAAAAAATTCATACAATTTTGATATTTGTACGAGTTTTACATGTAGCAACGAGCTCTAAAAATTATGAAATTTTATGTGAAGTCTCCCAACGCATCCATAGTTATTGTGTAATTTTTTTGAAAATTTTATGTGGTCCAAATTTACCATGTTAATTCCTGATAATTTTGTCATAATTAGCCATATGCAATGCTCAGCCTCTTTGAAGTGTGTGACCTCTGTCCTTCGCACATATGTCACTGTTTCTACTATCTTTTCTTTTCCACTGCGTGCTTCACACAATTGTCACTACGCCTGTGTCATCCCACCTCGTGCGCTCTCTCGTCTGCACTGATGTCGTTATGTCCATGTTGTCCACCCTCGCCCGCTCCCTCGTCTCTACATTTGTTAGCGTTACCATGCTGTCTCCCCTCACCCAAAGTGCTATGCATTAACAAGGAGTCCTTAATTTGCGGGTTGAGTGCACAGGGTTCTCTTTGCGCTCAACTATAAATATGAACCTCTCGTAGTTGGTCATCGGTCATCTCAGTCATTCATCGCAGAAACTCATTCTTGAGGTCGTCGCTCAAAAATTAAGCACGCTATACGAGGGAGTGGTAGTGCCGATTGCTTCTCTCATGCTGCATCTATTATCGGAGGTTACCGTTCTCCTCATTGAGACTGTCAATCCTTACCTCCATCTCTACGATTCACTCCCACGTTGTATTCACGCACTCGCAACATAGCGCTCATGGGGAGGATCAATCCTGAGGATGAAGTCGCATTTTGCCATTTGCACGAAAGGAGGGTTAACATGAAAGCACTATTACTAGTAAGAGAAAATAAACTATTGGCTAATTGTACCCCAGAGTGTGGACATCGGAAGAAACGTCGCCCGCCATCTAAATAGCCTTCGACAACCTGCACGACCATGTGCTCCCTGTGTCTGCATTTCGGCCATACCAGTTGAGCCTCCCTATTTGGCATCAAGTGGTAGTTATGGCCAAAGTCCTCTCTCCTTTCCAGGGGAAGGTCTTCCTTTGGTGACCCCGTTGCGACTAGCCCCTTGGTGTCTACCATGCTATGGTACTGTGTGGCACAGAAGGTTCTTCTTCCTACAAGAAGCGAAACACAATTTACATGAACGATGAGTGATTGTGAGAACCCTGTATTTGAAGCGAGCAAAAAAAGAATCTGGTGCATTCCCACCGGAAACTACGGACGCGTTGTCGACATGCAGCACCACGAGCGATAGGGGATAGCACAGTAAAAGTGACATATGTGCGCACGATAGACCATGCAAGGCAGGGCGACATGACTAGACTAACATTGTGTGGATGAGGGAACAGGTGAGGGGGGCCGTTATGTGAAGCCAACACATGTCCGAACGAGAGAACGGACATCGCCGTACAGTATGGATAGATTGGTATTTTTGTGGACCGCCTAAAATTCCCAAAAAATTATAAAATAACTATGGGTGTGTTGGGAGGCTTTACATAAAATTTCTTAATTGTTGGAGCTCATTTGCCATATGTAAAAACTCGTACAAATATTAAAATTGTATAAATTTTTGAGCAATGTTCAGAAAGGATAAAATTATTAAAACATTACACTGTGAAGCACATTGTGTCGAGGACTATAAATAAATTTTTGTAATTTTTAGAGCTCATTTGATATATTTAAAAATTCAAACAAGCACTAAATAGAAAAATTAGGCTAGGTAATTAAGTCGGCTAATTAGCCGGCTTAATCACCTGTCGTCCCCTCACCGGACAGCAGGCATGCCTACCGCCCCCACTGTGCAGCAAGCTACATGTCGTCTGGTGAGGGGACGGTAGGCACTTGCCGCTGGCGGCCACACCACGTGTCACCTCGCGGGCACTGCTGCCTGCCCACCATACGCCATAAGCTACATTTTTGTTAATATGGTGCACATACGGCTATTTTTGTAAATACAGTTGGCAACAGCCCCAAATCTGGCTTTAAGTCCATGTAACCCTTAGGTCACCACCAAACAATCTGTTATTTTAGAGAGAGCTATACACTTGTTCTTTCTAGGATTTGACATACAGTTGCAACCTAGAGGGGAATTGAGCGTTCTTAACCCCATTGTTCTTGTGATTCCTTATGTTTTGCAGGAGTGATGACATGTCTACTTTGTGTGGTCGGGTAGACGGGAGCACGAGTGTGTGGTTGGGCAAAATTTTTTGTCACAGATTGCTATATTGAGACAGTAGTTGGTGTCATCGGTTCGTCAGATTGCACGAATAATACATTATCCTTGTCCTAAGTCATGAAGATCGGGCACCCCATGGGCTTGTTCTTTTTGGCTGTGGCTTATGGCTGTGGCTTATGACTTTTGGATTGTTTGTGCGAGTGATTACAGAGTAACAGAAACTCACTTGCGGTTTTTACAGATATAAATGAAGTTGGTACAATATGTACTAAAATTAACTAGTAGACCTTATTTTGAAAAGATACTCCGTTTAAAAGCTCATATCAGAGAAAAGCCGAAAATCAACTTTTAGAAGCTGAAAAGAACAGGGCCCATATCATTTTGGTATCAGAGCACAGTTGCCATGGTAGGATCAATTTACCTGTAGTTAGATTTATTTTTCTATCCTTTGCACAAAAATCCAAGAAAAAAAATTCCTTTAGCCTGTAGTTTGATCTGAATTTTTTTGTGAGTTTGGTTAGGTCCACTACTAGAAAACCCCCCTAATGCCACGAAACACATTGCAACGGCACAAAATTTGTTGCAATAGGTAGGCCTTATTGCCACAGTTTGGAAAAAATGTTGCGATATGTGGTTAATATTACCACTAATTTATTGCGTTGCAAAAATCTTGACTTTCGTGGCAAGAGTTAGGTGTTATTGCCACCACTTTCAAAATCGCTATGATTAGTCGACAATATTGCCACGCAATTTCCTCTCATAGATAATCTTGAATTTCATTGCAATATGTTGATGTTATTGGAACGAAATTCTAAGTGGTTGCGATGAGTTGACAATATTGCAACGAATTTATTACGTTGCCATAATCTTTAAATTACGTTGCAAAAGGTTGATATGTATTGCAACGAAATTGTAAAGCATTGCATCAATAAATATTTTATTGCCACGAATTGATTGCGTTGTCATAATCTTTAACTAGTGTTGTAAAAGGTTTGTATATGTTGCAATGAAATTGTAAAGCGCTGCATCAATAAAGGTTTGCCATGATTTAAATTTGTTGGAAGAAAAACTTGTTGGGTGGCAAAAAGTAATTGTGTTGCCACAATTTATTTAAGCGAAAATAGAAAAAAAGAGCATGTCCTAGGTCTTGAACCCAGGACCTTCACGGTCATAAACCTTTTTCTTACCACTAGGCTAGGCATGTGTTTTGTTCAAATATTTGTGCACTTATTCTTTTACAGTATTTGCGTTATGGGAAAGGACACGTGAGTAACCCTTGGGAAATCAATCTCGCTGACGTGGATATGCTCATGTCTTGCACTTCTCAGTTAAATATATTATTTAATTGGAAGGAATTATTGAACCGTATTAAATATTATCAAGTGAACTCTAATTTAATTGGGTATTTAATGATTATACTTGGAGTTTGTAACATCCTGAATTTCAGAGCCTTTTTGAAGCTTTTGAAATAAAATTCACCATTTGTATTTTTCTGAGATTAATTAAAGCTTAATTGGAATTTTTATGAATTAAAAAGGGTTTAATATGATTAAGTTAAACATTAACATTGGTCACGGCTGCTACCAGAGCTGCTCACCGAGATCGTGCAGCGCGTGGACGCCAGCACCGAGCGGTGGCCGCCACGCCGCGACGTGGTGGCCTGCGCGTGTGTCTGCCGACGGTGGCGCGACGCCGCCGTCTTAGTCGTGCAGCCGCCACTCGAGTGCGGGAGGATCACCTTCCTTCATCGCTCAAGCGGTGAGGCCCCGCCAAACCCTAACATCTTACCGTAAGTTGTCTCGATCTGGTTTGTAGGTCACTTTTGGCAACTCTGCTCGTGAATCGATGTGTAGTTCAAGAATTTTGGGGGCAAATGGTTGTTGTGGTTGCGCCTTTTGTAAGTGTCGATCCTATCAGTGACGTCGATTTGCCGCTGTTGATTGAGGAAATGTTTTTCTGCGTCCTTCACTTATGCAGTTTGATTCAATTTTAGGTGATTTATGGGCCAATTATTGGATGAATTCTTGTTCTATTTTATAGCCTACCCAGGGGCGGAACTGGGCCTCGGGCTGGGTAGGCTATAGCCCGAGGCCCAGCAATACTAATAGTACTACTTTCTTTAGTATTGTCTTTATAATTTATCTAATATACAAGCTCAGCTTGAGGCCTAAAAATTGCCAGCCCAACAGCAGCAGCCCGGTGGCGGTGGGAGCAGACGGCAGCCCAAGCGGTGAAAGCTAGCCCGACGCCCCGAAGTATTTCAGCAATTCAGCCCACCACCGAAGCCAGGCGGTGACTTGAAACCCTAATCCCAACAGACCTCAACCGGTCGGTCCTCAAATCCCGATCCGGTGATGCGACCGCGCCTCCATCGCCGCCGCGGTGCGCCGCTCGCTCGCGCGTGTCGGCCGCCACCGCCACTGGCGGGCTGCGCGCCCGCCGGCCGCCACGGTGCCACCTCGCTCTGCGGCGTCGGCCGCCCTTCTCCCCTCGCCCCGACGCGGCGACGCGGGCGTCCGCCACCGCGACTGCGCGCCGGTGCCCTCACCGAGTGAGCCTCACGCGCCGCGGTGCTCGGCTTCGGCTCCCAAAGCCTCGTCCTGTGCCGTCAATCCACGCGCTCTTTCATCGCCCCCCCTCGGCGCTACCTCCATCAGTCGCCGCCGCCGCCGACCACCCCGCAGGCCCATCTCGCTAACCAAGAATTGATGGTACAATATACTAATCAAATTATCTAATTCCTCTTATGAACTTACTAAAATAATGTTCTGTGCTTACCATCAAATGACTTACCTTCTCGTTTATGGTGTAACTACAATGATATATTTGGCTTGCGCAGTAAACATTGTTGTAGACATGGTCAATGAGGGCCTGATTGACCGATGTTCGATGATTAAGATGGTGGAACCACGGCACTTGGAATCTTGGATCAACTTCTTCATCCCCAGGTATAACTTAACTATGAAATAGCACTTGTCTGTTGTATTATATATTTTGTACAAGGTTGTTTTCTTTAAGGGAAGAGAGTAGCAAAGCTGCAAAAAAAAGAGTGTTAAATATAATGTTACAAAAAATTGGGGTTTATGCACTTTATTCATATGATAGATCACTCATTTCATATCTGTAAAGATGGAACCAACGATAGGCCTGATACACAAGGCAAGAATAGATACCTAATCACCCTTTTTAGCTCCTATAAGAATGATGGAGAATTATCCTGGGCAAGAAAATGTGCAGTAGGCTTGTCATATTGTCTAGAGTGGCACGCTTTGAAGCTTTTGCAAAGTGGTTCCCTACTTCCCTGGTCCTAGCTTTTGAGTGCACCTATTGTTTTCGTTAATTATTGCCTCAACACACTTAAGGACACTTTATGATGATTTTTAACAATCATGATTGGTGAGAGGGTGACATGACAAAATTATCTTTGATGTTATTTGCATCCTTCATATAAATGGTATGCAGTCCTATAGCATTAATGCCATTATACCCTTTTAAATTTTCTGTTGTTAAATGCCATCTAATTGCTATGTTCATGATTTGAATGTGATCCATAAAGTAAGTCTTCAAGATTTAGCCTATCTAGTTAGATTATTACTTGATTGAAATTTAGCCCGGCGTGATCCAATTCTGGATCCACCACTGAGCCTACCGATGGTCAGAGTCTGATTTGTTACTGAAATTGAAAAAATGGAAAATTTTGTCTTCAATTAGTACATGTGTCTGGATGTGTAAAAGGATCGAGCAGATCGATATTTGTAGCCTAATGATCTTTAAAGCTCTTTTTTGGTTGTAATGATCTCAATACAACGTAAGGTTTAGAAGTGAAAAACGCATGTTTATCTTATCCTCATTGTTTTCTTCATTTGGTTATATGACACTTTACTTTTGGTGACCAGTGCTAACAAAGTGAGGTAAATGCAACTTCTCATATGATCTTGAATAATTTTATTTGTACTCTTTTGACAGCCCTAACGGATAAAGGGAAGTTTCACTGGCTGCTCAAGATTCAGAAATGGGGCACATATAGAATAAATCATCTCGTATGACTATGATGCTCTATTCCTGTGGAGCAGCTCATGTGTTGGAAAGTCGAGGTGAGGTCTAAATTCCATAACTTCTTCTGGGCCATGAATGATTGGTGGATTATGCATAATCATTTGGTTACCAAGTACAATTTTTTGATTAAATGTTACCTGAGGAGTCACTATAACTATGATGTGGGCATAGAGACATAGAAAGCAGGCATTATGTAGACATGTTTTCTTTTTATGTGTTGCCTGTTCATTCCTTTCAACCTTGTTTTTATTGCTGATATGTTCCTCCCAATAATCTTATTATTATTTGAATAGTATACTGAATAAATATCTCATCTCTTTATTTCTTATAGTTAATTTGTTGCTGTGCATATGCATAGTCATGTGCTGTGATTGCATCAGGTAATGAGGAAACTGCTAGGAAGATTACAACTACCTGATTTTCTGCTGATCCGTAGGATTTAGCTAACAATCACAAACATCTAGCCAAGTCACATTTTGAGTTATGGCTCATTTGTATCAATGAAATGGTATCTGCCTTAGAGATCCAACTTTTTTCTCTGTAATAATACAAAGCCAACATGATGAGATTGAGGCAAAGTTTTTTGAAGAACGAGCTACGCTTGAAGCTAAGTACCAGAAGCTTTATGAGCCATTGTACACAAAGGTACACTTGTTCTTTATGTTTTACTAGCTGAATGTCCGTACATTGCTACGGATTTTTTAAAAAATAGAACATATTTGTATGCATGATCCAATAAATGTTACCACCATTTGTTTTAGAACATATAGTATGATAAAATTTTAAATTTCAGCTGTAACTCGTATCTCTAAACTTGCACTATGATGTACTTAAGTATGTGCTGCTAGACAATACTCACATTAAGGTCCCTCTTTATTGTTCATGTTCTATCAGGATAAAACAATTTGATTAGAGCAAACAGAGTCATGGCGTCAAGTCAGGAAATTCAACATGGCAAAGAAGCACGGACAAATGGAATGGAAGTGATAGTACTTTTGTTATTAGTTACAAACTTTGTAGTTTAAGTATGGAGATTGATATGTAATTCCTGCATGAGTGGTGGCACTTTTAAATTATTATGTGTTGAATTAATATATGTGTTTTTGATCCAACCGTGTTCCTAATTTGATTATTAATTTGCAACAATAAATTATAATAAACTATCATATGCTCAATATGCTACCGCAAATTTTACCATTGCAATAAACCTGTATGGAAAATTGGTATTTCGATGTGATAGGCTGTTGCAACGTCGCTACTATGCTGCGATTCCACTATATGCCATGAACAATGTTCGTTGCTATAGGATCTATTTGCCATAAAACATATTTCGTTGCAATAACTTTATGGCAATGAAACGCCTTCCGTGACAATAAAACATATTGCAATGAACCGCCTCCCGTGGCAATTAAACCTGCTACAACGAAACACCTCCCGTAGCAATATATCCTGTTGCAACGAAATGCTCTCCGTGGCAATGGGGTCTATTGCCACGAACCATTGGCGTGGCAATAGAACCTATTACCACGCAATATTTTCGTGGCAAATGATACTATTGCCACGACCAAACTTTGTGGCAAAAGCAGCTATTGCCACGGAGTCAGCCGTGGCAATAGCCTATATCGCCACGACATCATTTGTTGCAATAACAAACAATTGCCACAACACATTGCATGGCAATAACCATAGGTATTGCAACGAAACCACAATCCGTTGCACAACCTTTTAAGCACGCAAGTACTTGCCACGCTTGCCAACGGAAGTAAAGTGTTGCAATAGTTACATATTGCATCTATTGTAGCCCTATTGCAACGATTTCGCTCCGTTGTCCTAGACCTGAAAACTAGTAGTGCGTCGTGATCCATTTGAAACTATGTTTAGTCGTTTATTCTATTTTTTTCCATTGCATACCATATTCTTTGCATTTCAGCCAAACCCTAACATCTGTTGGGTTTGAACTCCTCAAAACCACACACAAAAAAATCATTGGCCTGCTACAGTGTGACATCTCTACAATACATGGTAATCAAGTTTGCGTGCCACCGAACCGAGGTCTGCTATGACGATTGTTACACATCGCTGTAGTCCCTGTTGTAGGGGTGGCCCCACCTAAACCCAAAGCAGCCTAGTAGGAGGTTATAAGGTCCAAAGATAGGTCATGTGTAAGGACATAAGTGCCCTGGAAGGGGTACTCAAATGTAAGGGTATAATTGTAAAACACCCCATGTATATATATGGAGTATGTGTCATGGGCAAGACCCAAGCCATTACTCATCTCCTCACTCTCCACTACCATCTCTCTCTCGCTTGGTCTCAGAACCACAATAGCTTGACGCCGTCCGTGGGGAGGACAGAGTAAGCCCAAACCTGAAAAAGGATGGCACCGAAAAAGCTTCACAACGGCGGCGAAGGGAAAGAAGGCGGCCGGTCGAGCGCCGCATGGGTACCGTGGCCGGCATCGGCGGCGGCGAAGCGTGGTGGCAACGCAGTGCGGTGGTCGAGGACGCGGACGCCGCTGGCCGCGACGACCAACCCCGCCATCGCACCGCGACGATCGACCCCGCCATCGGCACCGCGACGACCAACCCCCCGCTGCCGCACCGCGACGACCGACCCCACATCGGCACCGCGACGACCGACCCCGCCGTCAACACTGCGACGACCGACCCCGCCATCGGCACCGCGACGACCAACCCCACCTTCGGCACCGCGATGACTGACCCCGCCGTCGGCACTGCGGTGGCCAATCCCGAGGTGACCTGCACCGCGCCCACCCACTCACGGGTGCATCGGCGGTCCCGCCGGTGCGGCAGAGAGTGCGCCATCGCGGCCCTCGGCCGCGTTTCCGGCGGAGCTAGGGGACCGCGCGAGCTGTCCGTGACATGCAAGAGGCTCGAAGTCAGCAGGCCACGCCAGTGGCCACGCCAGAGCCCGCGCCGGAAAGAGCGGACGGCCGCGACGCCCCCACGCCCAGCCGTGCAGCCTGCGACGCGACGCCGATCCAGAGTCCTGCGGCAGGATCGCAGCAGCGGTGTGGCCCGAGGACTTTAAGTTCCCTGGCCATCGAGCCATACATAGGTGATATGGATCCTCGCGAGTTCGTGCGCATGTACGAAATCACATTGAGGCCAGGGCGGAGATGATACCACAAAGGCGAAGGCTCCTCGCGCCGCAAGGAGTGGCACTTTCTGGTTTTTTACCATAGAGCCAAACTCCATCTATGCGTGGGAGCAGCTCCGCCATCGCCTTCACAACAACTTCCAGGGAAGCTATGTCGAGCGAGTCGATGCGGGCCAGCTCTTCGCCATGAGGCAGAAGCCCTCGGAAAAGCTCCAGGACTACTTCAAGCGTTTCGCAAAGATACGCTGTCGGATCAAGGATGTTAATGAGACAACCGTCATGAACGCGGCCATACAGGGCCTTCGTCCGGGCTCCTTGGCCGAATACAATGCACGTAAGCCTATCAAGACGGTCGCCGAGCTCTTCGACAAGATGGAGGGGTATGCGCGGGCTGAGGAAGATGCGCGGAGACGCGACGCTTCCACCCTCGATCTTGCTCAAGCGGCGCGCTTGACATACGACGGGGGGTGGGTGACGACCCCACGAAACAGGCTCGCAGCCGACAGCCCCAGGAGGACCCCGCTTGGAGCAACAGCACCGGGGAGCCGGAAGGCTCTCCAAAGAGCAGACGCAAGCCCCGACGTCACCATTGCAGACCACAAAAGGCCCACCATACCTTCGTCATCGAGAATGCCCTTCGAGGACGGAAGGCGAGCTCGGCCGTGATGAGCAATCCCGAGCGGAGCAAGAGCAACTCTATTACGGCAAATGGTGCGAGGTGCACGGTTATGGTCATCACTATACGAAGACGTGCACTGCGGTCGTGGAGTTGCGACGGGCGATGGCCGCATCTCGACTCGCCTTCGCCTCGCCGAGGTCCAGAGCCGCATCCGGGGCAGCCCTTGCAAGCTTCAGCTAGGAAGACGACGGAGCGCGCCACAACATCATCACCGGAGGCTCCTTATCGTGGGCCCCGTGGAGCAGCCTGAATCGTGGCCGACGCCCGCAACATCACCTTCACTATGAATGACGCCAGGGCGTGGAGTTCTCATCAAGATCCTTTGGTCATCCGCCCACATCGCGGGTTACGACGCCAGCACATCCTTGTCGACGGGGAGCTCGCTAACATCCCGCTCGCAGGCCTCGATCGTATGGGAACCCACCGAAGTCGCATGGAGCGTGCAGAGCTCCGCCGTGGCATCGGAGGTCACCGCCGCAGCCATAGGGCGTGTGTCCTCCCGCTACGCCCGCAGAGAGTAACATCCGACCCACCATGTCATCTTCGACGCTAGGACATCGCACACCCCTACAACGCCATATTGGGACGGCCCGCCATTAACTCCTTCGAGGCGTCCCGCACCACGCCTTCTTATGTATGAAGCTCCTGTGCCCGGAGGGTGTCATCACCGCTCTTCGCGACCAAGACCTTGCAAGCGCATCGGTCGGCAGCCGGATCCAGACGCCTGCACGCCCTACCGACGTGCTTGGTGACGCGCCTCCGCCCCGGGTGGACGCCTAAGCCTCGCCCGAGGGCGAGTCAAAGGGTGCCGCTCCAGCGAGGGGCGCTTTGTCTTTATCGGTGAGGGCTTCTCGAGGTCGAGCAAGATTTACTCCAAGTGCTTCAAACAACACCGACATCTTTGCATGCTCACGGAAGATATCAAGGTGTGGACCGCGCGCAGAATCGAGCATCGCTGGCGATCCGCCCGACGCCAAGCCGGCCAAGCAAAAGCTTCACCGCATATCTATGGATCGGCCGCAGCGGCCAAGGTGGAGGTGGAAAGCTTCTTCGAGTCGGGTCATCCGCGAGGTCCACCACCTGCAGTGGTTCGCCAACCCCAGATTGGTCAAGAAGGCTAGTGGGGCTCGCGCATGTGCATCGACTTCACGGCACTCAACAAGGCGTGCCAAAGGACATTACCCTTTGCCGCGCATCGATCAATTGGCTGATGCTACCGCTGGGTGCGAGCTAATGAGTTTCTTAGATGCCTACTCCGCTATCATCGTATACATGGCGGAAGACGACGAGCAAGACTAGCTTCATCGCACTGGCCGCACCTTCGCTTCATCGTGATGCCCTTTGGCTCAAGAACGCGGGCGCTACCTTTACTCGCCTCGCCGCCATTGCCCCGCCGCCCACCGAGGAATGTCAAGGCCTACATCGATGATGTGGTAGTCAAACCCGCAGCTCGCTTTGCATGGCCGGACCTCCGTGAGACCTTCGACAACCTCAGAAAGCCGCATCAAGCTCAACCTCGACAAGTGCGTCTTCGGCGCGCAGCGTGCAAACCTGGCTTCCTCGTGTCCGGGCGGGGCATCCAGGCGAACCCTGATAAGGTTGACGCTATCTTGGGTATGGAGCCACCCAAGACGACGAGGGAAGTCCAGAGGTCGCGGCCGCATGGCGCCTTGAGCCGCTTCCTTTCTGTGGCGATGGAGCGAGGTTTGCCATTCTTTAAGACACACACGGTGCGGCAGATTTCGTTGGGATGGTGATCGCATGGAGGCCTTCAACGCGCCAAGAAACACCGCGAGTCTCCCACTGTCGCCCCAGCACGCAGGCTCCTCTTGCTCTATCTCGCCGCCACAACCACGGCCAAGGCTGCCCTCGTCCTAGAGGAAGGTGCCGTACAACGGCCGGTATACTTCATCTCCGAAGCCCTTCAAGGCACCAAGACGAGATATACAGAGCTTGAAAAGCTTGCTTACGCATTGGTCATGGCCTCCAGGAAGCTCCGACATTATTTTTTGGCCCACCCAATCACAGTGCCTTCCTCATTCCCGCTGGCGGAGATGCTGCACAACAAAGAATCCACAGGGCATATTGGCAAGTGGGCCGCCGAGCTCGCCCCGTTCTCCCTGACATACGCCTCAAGGACGGCAATCAAATCTCAAGTTCTCGCCGACTTCCTTGCAGAGTGGACTCCGTCGGCCCACTCGCCAAAGAAGATAACCACCCGGTTTGGACACTCACCGTCGACGGAGCCTACGGCGTAGGCGCGCGTAATCGCCACGCCCGAGGGGCAGCGCCGCTATACTCGCGCGCTTGCCTTTCCAGCTACCAATAACACAACTGAATATGAGGCGCGCTCTTCGCCCGCAAAGCTCAAGGCACCGGCGACGGCGGTGCTCGTCCGCATGCATCGCGCTTGGTGGCAGCCACGCCGACAAGTCCTATCTGCCAAGGACTCGAGCCGCAAGTACTGCGCGCGGTTAGGGCAAGGGAAAGGCACTTATTGGGCATCACGCCAAGGCCATCCTCACACGGAAAATGAGCAAGCCGACGCCGCAAAGCGCGCCACCAACAATCGCCACCCCGATGGGGCGTTTTATGAAGTACTATCGCAGCGCCATCGCAGACAACCGAGACGCCGCCTCGTAGCCCGGCGGCCGCAACACGCGCCAGTCCTGTGTGTTCAAGGGATACTTTACAAGAAGGGGGTTCGCGACCGCCTCGCGCGCGCTCTCGCCAAGAAGGGAAGAACCTCCTGTGGAGATCCACGCGCATGTGCGGTCCCATCCGCGCCGAGGTCATTGGTCGGCAAGGCATTCAGCAGGGTTTCTATGGCCGATCGCCATCACGGACGCCAGACCTCGTGTAAGGCGCCGGTGTTAGGGTGCCGGTGGATGGCACGGATCATCCGCAGACTTCGACGATCCTCAACCCCATTCCCGGTGTGGATACTGGCGCACTGGGTGTTGACATAGTAGGACCACTTCCACGAGCCCTGTGAGACCCGCGATTTGTGGTAGTCACGCTAGAATATTTTTCCAGTGGCTGAGGTAGTGGCCCCGCTAAAATAACCTCGGCTGCCATGCGTTGTTTCCTCCGCAAACAATCATATGTCGCTTCAGCGTGCTGTGGAGCTCACCGTGGACAACGGCCGCAGATTCGACGCCACCCTCTTCAAAGAATTCTCAAGGGATGGGCATCACACTTCGGTTCGCCTCGGTCTGGCACCCCACCCAACGGAGCGTTGAGAGGCGAACGGTGCCATTTCCGCCGCCATCAAAAGCGCTGGTCGGATGGCGAAGGGCAAGTGGCCTGCGAAGCCATGGCCCTCTCGTCCTTCGCACAATGATAACACGCCCAACGGGTTCACGCTTTCAAGCTTCTTTTTCGGCGATGAAGCGTTGATGCCCGAGGAAATCAAGGCCGGTTCGCGAGGGTCCTCGCCCAGCGCTCGACGAGGACCGCCGCGTGTCCTGATCTCTCGACGAGCGCGCAAGTGCAGCTCAACACATTGAAAAGTACGCGCGGCATAAAGGCGTACTCAGGACCGGTCCATATACCGCTGGGCTTCAAGCTCGAGATCTCATCTCGTAACGGCGCTTCCATGCGAGACCGTCTGCAAGCCGAGTCCATGGGAGGTGACTTGCGTCATATTTGCATATATTTACATGCCATTTTACCCTTTTTCGCATTTTAGGACCATTTATCATCATTTGCACTATTTTCTATATTTAATTGCTCGAAATGGACCATTTTACATTTTTTGCACTTTTCCGCAGGCCGGCGTGATCTAGGCGCATAAACGACAAATAGGGGCTACTCCGAACAGTTGTATGTGGCATCACGGATGCATAGGATCTATTCGCGAAGAAATCAGAGCTTCTGAGGTCTAAATCAGAAGAAACTACAATGGAGAAGGACCTTATTGCAATTTCCAAAAAGCTGGAGGGCTAAAATGCAAAATCTCCAATTCCCAATCCAGCACCACAAGACCTAGCCGCCTGCAAGCCCTTGAGCCCGGTTTTCTTCCTCCCCTTGGCCTCCCTTTTGCTCCCCCTCCCTTCTCCTCCAAGTCCGGCCGCCGACGAGCGCCGGGCCGCAGCTCGCCGTGCGCCACCTCTCTCCGCATCATCACCACCATCGGCCGCCGCTTATCTCCCCCGCGCCTCCTCCATTCTCCTTCTTCTCCGGTCGCCGCTCCTCCACCGCGCCGCCCCTCTGCTCTCCCTCCGCCTAGCCTCTCCTCTTCCCCACCAAGCTTCGCCGCCTACTCCCCTCTTCTCCGCCTTCTCACTGGGCGATCCCCACGGCACCTCCTTGCTTCTCCCCCTCCTCCTCAGTCTCCGGCCACCTCCCTTCTCCAGATCCGCCTCCCTTCACCGGCCATCTCTTGTTCACCCGCTCCACTGCCTCCCTCCGGCCGCCTCTCCATCTCTCCGCCACCTCACTTCTTTGCTCTCCCTGCCGCGCCACCATCACACGGCCGCCTCCTCTATTCTGCCCCCTTCTCCGCCTCCCTACGCCGCCGCTCTTCATCCACCAAGTCACGCCACTCGCCACCGCCCTCACCGCCTACTCCCTCCAGCCACTCCTTCCTGCCTCCCCTTCACCGCCATCCTACTCCACCGCGCCCCTACTTGGCTGCTTCTCTCCTCTCTCGGCTGCCCTTCTCTCGCCTCCCTTCACTGCTCGCCACCACGCGCCTCCTCGACGCTGTCGCACTTCACTCACCGGCCGACATCACCACCGTCCTCTGCGCAGCGGGCGACATCTCCACGGCTTCTTCCTCTACAACGAGCGCAGCCCGACATCACCGCCGCTCTTCCACCACCACGCGCGCCGCCATCTTCACGGCATCTCCTCATCGCCGACCGCCGCTTCCTCTTCACCGAGCCGACGGCATCGACGCCACTTCTTCCTCTACGGCGCCGCCTGCCTTCACTTCACCGACGGCCACACCATCCTCAGCCCTCTGCTACCTCTACTCCCCTCGGTTGAATCCATTCCCCATCTCCATTTACTGTTACTTCATAGCTCATTTTTGCTTGCTGAATTATGATCTGTGATGGTTGATTGTGGATGCTGATCCATTGCACTGTGATGATGATCTGTGAATGATGATCTGTGAATGTTATCTGTGATGAATGATGAATGTGAATGTTATATGCATGAGATCATTGGGGATGATATTGCTGCCCTGTTCTGTAATTGTTATATATGCTCATGTGATTTCGCCATATGTGCAATGTGTTCTGTTAGTAGTAATTTTAGTATGTTATCTGTGTTGGCCAGTGAGTATTCTGTGATTTCTGTTGTGTTGTGTTAGCTGTTCGTAGTATCATTCTGTCAGTTGTCTTGTTAAGTCAATTATTTTATGCCCAGTGCTGTTTAAGTTGTGCGAATTAGCTAGCCGGCCGATCGTCTCCCTTCCCCGTGCTATCTCAACTCTCTCTTTGCTTCTAGTCCTACCTTGTGCTTCTCGACCTCCCCTTTTATTCTTTGCTCGGTTGGTCGTTAGCTAGGTCGTGCAGTCGTTTGTAGCTCTTTGTTGTGCTGTCGCTTGCCGTCGTCATCTAGTTATCCGTCGACCGTCTTTCCCCCTTTTCTCTCTCGACTCCTCCATGCTTCTAGCCCTCCCCTATTGCTTCTCGCCTCTACCTCTTTCTTTCTTGCGGTCGTTAGCTAGGTAGATCGTCGACCGTAGTCGTGTTCGCTCGCTTAGTCTTGCCGTGTCGTTTGTTCTTGCGCGCCGCTCGCTTAGTCTCTCGTCCGTAGTTCATTCGGTCGCACGACGCCCATTAATCTGATGCGCTCGCTTCGCCATTGTTGGTTAGTTCGCTCGGTCGCTTTAGTCGCTTAGTTTAGTTTTCTCTCCGCTTCATTTGACCTAGCTTTAGCCGAGCACCGTAGCCTCGGCCTAGTCCTCGTGGAGAACACGACACTTGCCGCTATTTCAGTGGCAACCCGTGCACTTGCGGGTGTGCTAGTTTTGCACGATCAGGAGGGTCCATTCATCGTGACGGAGGCATTGCAGAAGTGAGCATACCGCCTCGCCACGCTCGAGGGACAGACTCTCCGCCACACGTGGAACGCGGACAAGCTACGGCGATATTATGCCTAGAGGCAGGACAAAAGTTATAGCGGCATCTGCCCCCTATCGTATGATGCTCGCTCGCGCAAATGGGAGTTCAATAAAACTCGCTGTTCGCACAAAGTACCATTGTCGGCCGCAATATACAGAGGGCTATAAATAAGACGTAGCGTCGAGGTCCGCCTCCGCACGCGAGAGTCCACGGACTATAAATAAGACGTAGCATCGAGGTCCGCTTCCGCACGCACCAGTCTACGAACTCTAAATAAGACGTAGCGTCGAGGTCCGCCTCCGCACGCGAGAGTCCACGGACTATAAATAAGACGTAGCGTCGAGGTCCGCCTCCGCACGCACCAGTCCACGGACTCTAAATAAGACGTAGCGTCGAGGTCCGCCTCCGCACGCGAGAGTCCACGGACTATAAATAAGACGTAGCGTCGAGGTCCGCCTCCGCACCAGTCTACGGACTATAAATAAGACGTGAGCGCCGAGGTCCGCCTCGCACGCGAGTCCACGGACTATAAATAAGACGAGCGCCGAGGTCCGCCTCGCACGCACTCGTCCCACGGACTCTAAATAAGACGTAGCGCCGAGGTCCGCCTCGCACGCGAGTCCACAGACTATAAATAAGACGAGCGCCGAGGTCCGCCTCGCACGCACCGCGATCACGAACTCTAACTAAGACGTAGCGTCGAGGTCCGCCTCCGCACGCGAGAGTCCACGGACTATAAATAAGACATGGCGTCGAGGTCCGCCTCCGCACGCACCAGTCTACGGACTCTAAATAAGACGTAGCGTCGAGGTCCGCCTTCGCACGCGAGAGTCCACGGACTATAAATAAGACGTAGCGTCGAGGTCCGCCTCCACACGCACTAGTCTACGAACTCTAAATAAGACGTAGCGTCGAGGTCCACCTCCGCACGGGAGTCCACGGACTATAAATAAGATGTAGCGTCGAGGTCCGCCTCCGCACGCACCAGTCCATGGACTCTAAATAAGACGTGGCGTTGAGGTTCGCCTCCGCACGCGACAGTCTACGGACTATAAATAAGGCGTCATCAGCCCAACACACACTTACAACAAAGAAGAATAAATAGAGCATCGTCCCATTGCAAAAATATGAGGTCAAATGATTACGGTATGGGCGCGAAGTGCGAACCCCCACTCGCTCGATATGATCAGCACTCGGCTTCGTGCGGCGCCATGGGCGTGCCGCCGCTGCGTGGCCTCGGAAACTTCTTCGAGCCAACAGAGGAAGTCCTCCCCGCGCAGCTTTGCTGCATCGCAACTCGCCGCATCCTCCCGACACGCGACTCGGATCCGCCGGTGGAAGTTCGGAGGCTAGGCTCGATGGAACGAATAGCGCCCGTGGCGCCCGACCGCCAGAAGATCCAGGTGAGGGTTCGCCGGCCCGTGATGTGCCTACACCCACGGGTGTGAAGCATGCCGAGGAAAGGCACGCGCCAAGATAGCCGCAGATGCTCTCAAAGGTCTTGGCGCTGCGGCGCGACGCCCGCCTCCTCGATCAGCCCAAGCGTCTCCATCAGTCCTCCGCCGTGGGTGGCATCGCACGCCAACGCACAGATCACGAAGGGCCCGTTCGAGACTCCATTGCCCTCAGCCGACGCGGACGATCGCCCAAGACACGGGTCTTCCCCGCAAGAGTCTCAGCCACCAGGCTTCTCCCTCTCCAAGGCGGCAATCTGCGCAGAAGGAGCGCGTTTCTCTGCGGTGCGCTTGGCTTCCTCGGCCTCGACTTGTATGGCTGACAAGGCACCCTCCAGCGCGCGGAGCTCTTCATCCTTTGTCTTGTGAGCGTCATCCGCTTCACGAAGCTTGGCTTCTAGGGCCCTCCGCTCCCGGACACAGCCTCGTCTAGCGCGTCGGCCGATGATAAGCGCTCAGCAAGAACGAAAGTCACCACCGCCCGTAGCACCATACAAAACACGCGCGCACGACTCACCCTTATTTCGAGGCCCGCAGCGCTAACGCTGTGGTCTCCTCGCATGATGACAAAGATCCGCGGGCAAGGCCGCCGCTGGCTGCTTCTGCGCCACGGAGAGCACGGAGTATCTCCAGCCGCGGGAGGTAGTCGGACAAGACGGGTTCGGACCACACCGCGTCGAGGGCTGTGGAGGCTTCGGCCACCTCGACAGCGGCAGATGCCGGCGCGACACCCTGCACAAGGTTTTGGACTTCGCGCACTCCCTCGTTGCTCGATCCTTCACCACGCCCGGGAGACCTCGTCTCGCCTGATGCTGACGGAATAAGAGAGCAGATCGGAGAGAGTTTCGCGAAGTCGAGCGGAGAGAGGGAGCCACGCTTACCTCCTACACCCCTCACCGCGGTAGGAGGTGGTGTCTATTCGGCCACCGATCGGGGCGTGAGCGCCTCGGTGGTCGGATGCGAGGCCCCCTCGGCGACGTCGGGTGCCACAACTCCAAGCATGGGGCCTGCAACATTGTAGCGGCCCTTCGAAGGCGGGGGAGACTGCATCCGAGGATGTTTCGACTATGAATCCGAGGGCGATTCCTCTGTGGCGTTAGCGGCTGCAGCTCCTACTCCACCTTCGGTCTCCACCGCGCCGGATGTGTCCCTGGTAGCAGCAGCACCACCGGCCATGGCCCTCTCATCAGGCGTAACGTTCCTTTTCGGGTTGGCGGGCGGCGGCCTAGTGAAGGCCGTGCCCGTAAGCTCAGCAGCGCCTGCGGATAGTGCGGCCGGGGGAATTGAGGCGGCGCGTCCCGCCAGACTGGTCCGACCGGGCGCGTCACCGGTCGAACGTCCCGCCCCAACGGCGCCAGCTGCGGAGGTGGCTGGCAAGCTGGGTATGGCAGCCTCGGAGCGAGCCCGGCGCCGCGAAGACGAGGCGTCTGCGCGGCCGCCGCCGCCCTGATGACCCGAAGTCCCCGTGGGAGTCTCCGCTGGTATCGGGCGTTCCGGCACAACAATACCCAAAACCTCGCATGTGCGGTTCACCCGCCCTTGCTTCGCCCTTTGGGTCGCGGCCTCGCATAGCTTGTGCTCCTCGAGGGTGTATGGACCGAGGAACCCCTCAGCCGCGCGCTCCGCGTCTTCTAGCCAAGCCACTGCACAAAAGACGACAGGGCGATCACGTGAGAACAAGTGCGGATACGTCAAGAGATGCCTTCTGCACTCTAGACAACTTACAAGGGGCGGAGGCGGCGGGCGGGACATCGGGCGAGATATCGCCCGCCTGGTCATTGCCCCGGCCTGGGTATTTCCACCGGGAGGACAAGTGGCGCCACCCGTACATCGTGAACTCTTGGCCGGTCGCGCATACTTAGCCGTGGCGACACCGGCAAGCCTCGAGTCTCTGCGATCGTCGACCTCGGCTTCACGCGGCAGTGACATGTTGAGCGAGATGGGCCCCTCGGCATAGCGTGCCACTCGGGCGGTCATGTGGTAATAAAAGCACCACCGCGTCGGTAGGACTCCCATTTCCCAAGGCGGCGGCGAGAGCAGCGTCGTCGGGGCGCACCGCAACACGAAGTCCACGCTGCCAAAAGTGGAGATAGCTCCATCTCCGGCCTTCACGGGCAGCGGCGGCGTCGTGCGAGGGTGGCGAATAGGCTCGTATTGGGATGCGGCCTTCGTCGCGTCGCCCATGTGAAGACACCAAGCGGACTATTGCGCTCGGTGTCAGCTGCGCTAACTCCAACCCATAGGTCGCAAGAACTTCGCCACAAACATCTTTGAGGGCATGCGAAGGCGGCGTCAAAAACGCGATGAAAACGATCGCCTCTGTCCCCGGGCTTGGCCCGTTCGTTGCGGCGGGTAGGCGAGCCCCATCCCGATCCTCGATCTTCTGTCACGAACAAGCCGCTGGCGTCTCCTTGGTCACCGGCTCTTTCCCAACACACGGGAACAGCGGCCCCGAGTATTCCATGGCGTCCCATCGCTGTCGACATCGAGCGCCCCAAAGACCGAGCTTGTAATCCCGAAGGAAGGACAGCTTGTCCCAACTAGGCGAGGAGCCGCCGAGGGCGAGACGCTGTCGCTATGGTTGGCCATTGTCTTGAAGGTAGGGCAAAGAAACCAAGGCGCGGAAGCCGTGCTACTACGACACGGAATAAACCAGAACTAAGCGGCACATGGGGCAAAGCGCTCCCATCATGGTGAGGGCACCTTATAAAGCCCGCTCGCCTCCCCCGCGGCTAGAAAGCGCAGTTAGGTCAGAACCCCAGTGGTTCGACTGCGCACGACTTGGAAAGAAGAACCGTCGGTACCTGGAGGGGCGCGCCTGGTAGGTGGCTAGGCAGCGTACTACTCCAGCACGCGCTCGACACGCGTCCCGCTTCCCTGGGGAAGCACCGAATGGCCGTGAGCACGCAACCGCTCACATCCCACGATGTGCCAGTTGCAAGCCGCCGCGTGCCCCACCCACGCGAAAACAAACTGCATAACGTGATAGCCTGCCACCTGACAGGTCAGGCGTCAGCATGATTCCAGTCGTCATTTAAAGCGCACTATCAAGCCGCGAGGCCGTGGCAGCTGTGAAACGCGGGAAATCCGGTGGCGCAACATCCGCCTTCACCACCGCATCGCCCACGATAGCTCCGACTATGCCCACGTGGGCAGCGCGCGACGTGTCTCGCCGGCTGGCGCCAGCTCCGCTGCCACCCGGTCGAAGGGTAGCGGACGGAGCGCGCCCGTATACTTCAGCTAGGCGCCAACTCCGCTGCCACCCGTTCGAAGGGTAGGGGACGGAGCGCGCGCGCTCTCGCCGGCAGGCGCCAGCTCCGCGCCACCCGTTCAAGGGTAGGGGCGGAGCGCGCGTGTGTCGCCGCCTGGCGCCGGCTCGCCGCCACCGTTCGAAGGGTAGGGGATGGAGCGCGCGCTCGCCGGCTAGGCGCGGCTCGCGCCACCGTTGAAGGCTCGGCTGCGGCCTCGCCCACCCTGGTCAAGTTCGAAAAGTTCACAGGCCGCAGGACGGAGGGCCAAAGGACTCGGTAACATGGCTTCGGCCCTGTGAAGCCCTTCTCCATGAGAGGCTCCTGTTGTAGGGGTGGCCCCACCTAAACCCAGCCAGCCTGTTAGAAGGTTATAAGGTCCAGTATAGGTCATGTGTAAGGACATAAGTGCCCCTGGAAGGGGTACTCAAATGTAAGGGCATAATTGTAAAAACACCCCCATGTATATATATATGGAGTACAGGCCATGGGCAAGACCCAAGCCATTACTCATCTCCCTCACTCTCCACTACCATCTCTCTCTCTGTTTGGTCTGTAACCACAACACCGGTATAGTGTTGCTCTGATGTGAGTAAAAGGAAGAAGCCTTCGCATATATATTTTGTGAGCCAATTCAATCCTTTGCGAATAATTTGCTCCTATTGAGACTAGCTATTGATATTGCTCTAGGATTGCCCATTTACACTTTGTACACCTCTGATTTGTTATTTTTGTCATAGCCAAAATAGGGTTTTAAGTGCTGCTCATGTGACAATTGGATTGGTAAAAAAAGAAAAAGACATAAAAATAACCAAAAAGAAGAAGAAAATTGCTTGGCCGGTCACCTACTGTGAGCACACCCTATCATTGTCAAAATTTCATATTATGTTATTTCATTATTTTGAGCAATCTTGTGCCCTATTTTATTTCATTGAGCAATTAGCTAACGTCTCTCCATGACTTGTGCAATACGAGCTAGTTGTTCATCATTTATATTTTTATATTAGATCATTCTTTTGATTGCATCAAGTTTCATCATCTTTGGCATGTGTTGCTTCGTTCTTTGCTTATATCCTGAAATTCTAGTTTGGATTGTTACCTACCTTTACAATATCTAGAATTTCAGATTGCACATGTAACTATTTTCCCTCTAAGCTCCACAAATAAGCTATTGTTTAACAGTGCTTGTACAATTGAAATCGCTTAATCTACCACCTTGTGTTGTCTACCGTCACCAAAGTGCATGCAGTTGTTCAATTCCATCAAGAACACATAAAAATTTCGGTTGGTAAAAGAAGGTGAGATTACACATGATTTCCACGAATAAAAAAAATTCCACATCCATCCATACATACATATACATATACATATACATATACATATACATATACATATACATATACATATACATATACATATACATATACATGTACATATACATATACATATACATATACATATACATATACATATACATATACATATACATATACATATACATATAGTTTTCTTTGTGTTTGCACTAACCATGTCAGGAAAAGAAGGAGAATAGGCATATGTGACACAAGCTGACCTTGAGAAGCTCACAAATGATTTCAACACTCAGTTGAATGACAATATGAGGTTTTTGAGGAGAGAGATACTAGAGGAGCTTCACAAAGAAGGGGTCTAGTTGGTGTCCATGAGGAAGGTGATGCGCTTGATGAGGCCCGATGAGGAGAGGGCTACGATTCGCTAGAGGAGCTCAGCGATCGAGCTGCTGCCATCGCAGTTTGATTACCCTTTCTCGGGGGTTGGGGAGGTGTTTTGAGTGCTGACCATGGCTAAGGGAGAGGTCGTGGTCATGGATGCGGTGGTGCCACCCACATTGAGGACTTCAACGATGACTTTTGGCTATACTGCAATGATAACTATCAATACCATGGCGTCGTCACGATGACCAGCATGAAGGAGCGCGCAGTAGGCTACGATAGCAGAAAATAAAAATTTCTACCGCGCACACCAGGACATCATGCTAAGGAGGATCATAGATCGTTACCACTAGACGCCGCGCGCGTGAAGAAGAGTTGGAGAAGCCGATCCAACCACGCGCGTCGAGGTAGTAGTGGAAGTAGCCGATCGTCCCGAACAGATCGTCTCCTCCACGCGATCAACCACACCACGAGCAGATCAATCTGTAGTTTGTTGATGCCGATCAACGCCGCAACGAGCAGCGCCTCCACCGGTATCCACACGTCCGGGTGGAACTCCGATCGCGAGTGTACCAAGCACTCGCGAGCGGCTAGGGTTTGGCTCGGGAGGTGGCGGCTAGGTTTTGTTCGGGAGGAACATATGCGTGTATACCTCAGCCCCGCCTCCAAATATATAGACCTCCTCACTTGGGCCTCGTGGACCGAGGCCCAATAGGAGTCTATCCGGATCTCTATCCGAATTGAGCCCACATCCGAATCACATTGAATTAGTGTTCCAACCCATTAAGTGTGCGACCACAGCAGGTTCACGTATACTTGGTCGCGACCGGAAACACCTTTCCGGTCACCACATTAATAGCGTCCTCTAGCAAGACATATTAACCCCAAAGTATACGTAAAGATCATATCGGCTGAACTCTAATGTTCTCATGTACGAATCCCTTTGCCTCACGATATAGATTAAGCTCAAAGGCGAGACACATGTCATCCTCTTAATAGCTCAATCACTCTCTCGATTCCGTGATGGATTATAAACTTGTGATTGACTCCTCAATCACATTGGCATGGCCATGCACTTTCATAATCCATTACATCGAGGGCGAGAGATATCTCTCCCATAAGGAGGGCAAATTCTATCTTGATCATTCATCCCACTACATGTTTCATAGCAAACCCGAAGACTACTTTTATGACTACCCGATTACGGAGTAGTGGTTAGTAGTCCCAAAATAGGCTACTACGCATGTTGGGAACCATGATGATCTCAAGTTTAAGGATTCTACATAAACACTACTTGAGACCAACTAATGACACATGGAATCTGCAGTGTCTCATGGCGGGTCTATCCAACATATGTTCACTAACACATGTCCATATTATTGATTTGGTATCTCCATACCATGATCCATGAGACATGATCATCAATCAATACATATGCTGATCTTTGAATCATATTTGTTCCTCATATGATATATGATCGGGATCATTTAGAAATAGCAACATTTTGGCATTAAGAGTCTCATGAATAAGTCACATACTCATTGATCAATAATGATAATGTCTATTTCAAGGAACAAAGCAATGTATCATAAACATAGTATGTGATATATTCAACATCTCCATGTTGCCTCTAGGGCATATCACCAATGATCTCCCACTTGCACTAGAGTCAACCATGTAGATATCTAATACCCATTGCCCTAGTGTGAGCCTCATGCTTTGGTGGGGAAGCGGCTTTGTCAACGGATCTGCAATGTTCAAATCCGTTTGTACTTTGCATATCTTCACATCGCCTCTCTCCACAATCTCGCGGATGAGATGAAATCGCCGTAGAATGTGCTTGGACTTACAGTGCGATCTAGGCTCCTTGGCTTGCGCAATGGCCCCACTATTGTCACGATGAGGTCCATTGGGTGGAGGCACTAGCCACCACACCAAGCTCGAAACAAATTTCTTGATCCAAACAGCCTCTTTAGCGACTTGAAGCTGCTATGTACTCGACCTCTGTTGTAGAATCAGCAACCGTCTCTCGCTTGGAACTCTTCCACTCACCGCACCGCCATTCAGCAGAACACAAATCCAGTTGCGATCTAAAATCATCTTTGTCGGTTTGGAAACTAGCATCGGTGTAACCATTTACAACGAGCTCTTCCTCACCCCATAGGCGAGGAACACATCTTTAGTTCTTCTCAAGTACTTCAAGATGTTCTTTACGGCAATCCGGTGACTTTCACTGGATCGTGAGTATCTACTTGTAGCACTTAAAGCATCTGAGACATCCGGGACGTGTACAAAGCATGGCATACATAATGGATCCCATAGCGAAGCATATGGAATCGCATTCATTTATCCGCTCATCGGTGTACTAGGACACACGACTCTTGCTAAGATTTATACCATGTGACATAGGTAGGAAGCCTTTCTTGGAATCCTGCATGTTGAACCTTTTCAACACCTTGTCAATGTACGTATCTTGGCTTAATCAATTAGCCTTCTTGATCTATCCCTATAGATCTTGATGCCTGAATATATGCCGCCTCTCCTAAGTCTTTCATAGAGAAACTATTTTTCAATGAAGACTTATGATTCGAGCATAGGAATGTCATTTCCGATCGATAATATGTCATCCACATATAAGACCGAAACACGAGTGCGCTCCACTAGCCTTTTGTAAACACAAGGCTCTTCTTCGTTCTTGATGAAACCAAACCCTTTGATTACTTCATCAAAGCGAATGTTCCAACTCGAGATGCTGCTTTAATCCATAAATGGATCTTTGCGGCTTGCATATCTTTCGGTGATTGCGGATCGACAAAACCCGTGGGGTGTGTCATGTACACATCCTCACTCAGATTTCCATTAAGGAAAGCTGTTTTGACATCCATTTGCCATATTTCATAGTCGAAATATGCAGCAATCGCTAGAATGATCGAATAGACTTTATCATTGCGACGGCGAAAAAGTTTCATCATAATCAACACCTTGAATTTGTTTGAAACCTTTGGCCAATCGCGCTTTATAGATGTGAACATTTCCATCTATGTCTATCTTTTCTTGAAAATCCATTTGCACTCAATGGTTTTAACACCATCGGGAGGATCAACCAAGTTCCAAACTTGATTATCGTGCATGGATTCAATTTCGGATCTCATGGCTTCAAGCCATTTCTCGTAGTCTGGTCCCACCATCGCTTCTTCATAGGTCTTAGGCTCATCGTTGTCTAACAACAATATGTCCCGTTGTTGAGTAGTCAAGAACATGTACCTCTCGTGTGCACGACGTGACTCTCTCGACCTCGTGGTGCGGTGTGTCCACAGCAGAGTTCTTCAACAGTTTGTTCATCTGTTGTGGTTACTCAGAGCTGAAACGTTTTCAGGTGTTTCCAATTTCTTCAAGTTGCACCATGCTCCCACTATCCCTTCTTGAGAGAAACTCTTTCTCTAAGAAGACACCATCTTGAGGCGACAAACACTTTGCCTTCTCCTTGATTATAGAAGTAATATCCTTTTGTTTCCTTAGGATACCCGATAAAGAAGCATTTATCAGATTTAGGGGTGAGCTTATCAGTTGTAAACGTTTTACATAAGCCTCACATCCCCAAATCTTAAGAAAAGACAAGCTAGGGCGTTGACTGTCCACATCTCATATGGTGTCTTTTCTCACGATTTTGATGGAACCTGTTTAGTGAAAGCGGTTTGTTTCAGAGCGTACCCCAAAAGACAACGGAAGATCACTTTGGCTCATCATGGGCGCACCATATCTAATAAGGTGCGATTTCTCCGTTCGATACCCCATTCCATTGAGGTGTTCTGGCGAGTCAATTGTGGAACAATTCCACAATCCTTGAGATGATTGCCAAACTCATGGCTCAAATACTCGCCTCCACGATCAGATCATAGAAACTTGATTGTCTTGCCTAAATGATTTTGCACTTCATTTTGGAATTCTTTGAACTTTT
Source organism: Dendrocalamus sinicus (assembly GCA_036346575.1). Lineage (NCBI taxonomy): Eukaryota > Viridiplantae > Streptophyta > Magnoliopsida > Poales > Poaceae > Dendrocalamus > Dendrocalamus sinicus. The sequence goes on from CM070654.1 coordinate 12,557,329, forward strand.
CAAAGGTTCAGACTTATGCTTCATCAGGTAGATATACCCATATCTACTAAAGTCATCGATAAAAGTTATGAAGTCATGAAAACCACCTCGTTTGTTGAGCTCATTGGTCCACATACATCGAATGTACGAGTGCCAATAAGTCACTTGCCCGTTCACCTTGACCGTGAAAGGTGCCTTTGTCATCTTGCCAAGTAAACAAGATTCGCATGTCTCAAATGATTCAAAATCAAATGAGTGCAGAATACCATCTCTATGGAGCTTCTCCATGCGTTTCTCATTTATGTGACCTAGCGGCGGTGCCAAATAAGCGTGGGATTCAAATCATTGACGTTGCCTCTTTGCATTAATGTTATAGACCGGTGACTCTTCAAGAGTAAGAACATATAACCCATTCACCAATGGAGTATGACAATAGAACATATCTTTGAAATAAAGAGAACAACCATTGTTCACAGATCTAAAGTCATAACCTTACGCTTGCAAACATGAAGCGAAATAATGTTCTTGGAAAGAGATGGAACACAATAACAATTATTCAATTCCAAAACTAATCCCGAAGGTAAAGACAATGGCATGGTGCCAACAGCGACATGACAACTTTTGCTCCATTGCCAACGCGAAGATCCACTTCGCTCCTCCTCAAACTTCTACTTCTTCTTAGCCCCCGCAACGATTTGCAAAGGTGAGCAACCGATCCGGTATCAAATACCCAAGAATCGGTGGATGAAGTAGCAAGATTGATCTCTATAACATTTATACCGGAGAGGAAGTCGTACTTTCCTTCTTCTTCTCAAGATCCTCCAAGTACTTTGGGCGTTCCTTTTCAATGACTGATTGCTTACAGTAGTAACAATCTGCATTAGGAGCAGCGCCCTTCTTGACTTGCTTGGCCTTAGAACCGCTCGCGATCTCATCGGAGCTAACTCTTTGACCGCGCCTTTCTTGACATTGGGCTTGCCCTTGCCTTTCTCGCATCATCATCACATGATTGCTGCTTTTCTTAATGCTTTCTCGGCACTTTAGCATCCCATGCAACTCGCCAAGGTCTTATCCATGTTGTTCATGTGATAGTTCAGTATGAATGGCTCAAAGCTCGGGAGCGGCGGAGAATCACATCGAGAGCCAACTCTTGGCTAAGGAAAACCAAGCTTTTCCGGACTCTCAATGTAGCCAATCATCTTAATCACATGAGGGTGCGACGGATTCCCTTCTCGCAAGCTCGCACGCAAACAAGGACTTTGAAGTGTTGAACCTCTCACCCTTGCTTGGTTCTCAAACATACCACGCAACCCCACAATGATATTGTAGGCATCTGTGTTCTCATATTGCTTCAAGCTCGAGAGGACATTGTGGCAAGCATGAGACACTCACATCAAGGTAATCATTCGTTTGCTTCTCATAAGCTCTCCGTGCAGCCGCGATGAGCATTATCAGGCAAGTCATCGGGATAATGAGACTCAAGGACATACTCTTGCGCTCTTGCTTGAGAACAATTCTCAAGTTGCGATACCAATCCATAAAGTTCGTTCCATTGAGTTTTCTTTCTCAAGAATAGATCGCAAATTAAAAGAACTGGATGCGGCATTAGTTGACATGATCTACAACAAAGAATATGCAAAGTTTAGCACTATGTTTATGTTCATCTTTATTAAACAATTTAACAAAAGACTCCCACTATGTGTTTTGCAACAAAACTCCTCTAAGTTACATAGTGGGTCAAGAACCTCATTTCACTAATTCCTAGTGAGCTTTGGCATCACGGCTAGAAAACTAGTGACATGGGTAAGCAACACCTTGCTAATCACATCCCTATGTGACTCTTGCTTGTTGGGTGACATCAACATGCCCGGCCCCAATCTATGCCCCAAGGTCCAAAACTGTTTTGATAACCTTGTTAAGTAAACCAAATGCTTCCGCATGTAGATGTCCGACATCTACCCCAAATAATGATGATAACCGACGGCACTCTACTTTGGTAGACCTACCATGCGGTGATCATTATCTTTTAAGTGCAACATATGGAAGGGCATGAACACCTAATTTTATGAGGATTCTATCCTACCAAAGCAACATATGACAAAAACATTGCATAAGAATAAGATAGATAATATCACGGATAAACACATTTAAGCGTGAAGTAGTATGGCCCAAACAAATGGTGATCTCCATCTCCATGTAGGTGTAGACGATCTCCATCCTCCACATCACTCCTTTAGGCCACCATGCTTGAAAGCTTGTAACCTCAAAACTAGGCTACTACCTATAATAGCTAGAAATTGAAGATTACAAAGATAGATTCAAGCATTAAGGTCATTTATGCAGGTCGTTAAATACAATATAGACAGCTAACAATAGCTGAAATAATCATGACACGCAGGCCATGAGCAGATGTTACATGCATCACATACATCTCATACATTCCAATAAGATATAGGGCCATACTATTCACATCATTCTCTGCAAAAACAAGTTAGGCGTAGAATCGTATTCTACCTAACGATGTGAACAAGGCGCTATACAAGCGGGTACACCCTACGAAATTCTGAGATCAATCTATGAAATCGCAATGGAAAAACTATTCGCACAACCACCTTATGCCGATCCGAGACATTCTCTAGGATGCTAGTTTTCCAGCGGCGAGCCATCGGATCCAGTAACCTACTAGTATTCGGCATAACCACCTTATGCCGATCAGAGACAATCTCTAGGGCACTAGTATTCCCAGCGGCCCGAGGCTATCGATTCGTATCCTACTAGTATTCGACATAACCACCTTATGCCGATCCGAGACAATCTCTAGGGCACTAGTAGTGATACAATCTGCGCCTCATCAACCCTATTCACCGATTGATCTCATCAACCCGTGCTACCATCGATTCATCACATGAACCGATCGATCTAGGCGTAATAGATCAATCTACTACAACCGCATATCATCATATGCGCTGATCCGAATCGCAAACTAAGCAAGATGGCTCGATACCGGAAGGCAGCGCGTGAGGCTCGATAGCGAAAAATAAAAATTTCTACGCGCACACGGGACATCATGCTAAGGAGGATCATAGATCGTTACCACTAGGCAGCTTGCGCAGTGAAGAAGAGTTGGAGAAGCCGATCCAACCACGCGGCGTCGAGGTAGTAGTGGAAGTAGCCGATCGTCCCGAACAGATCATCTCCTCCACGCGATCAACCACACCACGAGCAGATCAATCTGTAGTTTGTTGATGCCGATCAACGCCGCAACGAGCAGCGCCTCCACCGGTATCCACACGTCCGGGGTGGAACTCCGATCGCGAGTGTACCAAAGACTCGCGGCGGCTAGGGTTTGGCTCGGGAGGTGGCGGCTAGGGTTTTGTTCGGGAGGAACATATGCGTGTATACCTCAGCCCCCGCCTCCAAATATATAGACCTCCTCACTTGGGCCTCGTGGACCGAGGCCCAATAGGAGTCTATCCGGATCTCTATCGAATTGAGCCCACATCCGAATCACATTCGAATTAGTGTTCCAACCCATTAAGTGTGCGACCCAGCAGGTTCACGTATACTTGGTCGCGACCGGAAACACCTTTCCGGTCACCACGTTAATAGCGGCCTCTAGCAAGACATATTAACCCCAAAGTATACGTAAAGATCATATCGGCTGAAACTGTAATGTTCTCATATACGAATCCCTTTGCCTCACGATATAGATTAAGCTCAAGGCGAGAGACTGTGTCATCCTCTTAATAGCTCAATCACTCTCTCGATTCCGTGATGGATTATAAACTTGTGATTGACTCCTCAATCACATTGGCATGGCCATGCACTTTCATAATCCATTACATCGAGGGCCAGAGATATCTCTCCCATAAGGAGGGGCAAATTCTATCTTGATCATTCACATCCCACTACATGTTTCATAGCAAACCGAAGACTACTTTTATGACTACCCGATTACGGGTAGTGGTTAGTAGTCCCAAAATAGGCTACTACGCATGTTGGGAACCATGATGATCTCAAGTTTAAGATTCTACATAAACACTACTTGAGACCAACTAATGACACATGGAATCTCTGCGGTGTCTCATGGCGGGTCTATCCAACATATGTTCACTAACACATGTCCATATTATTGATTTGGTATCTCCATACCATGATCCATGAGACATGATCATCAATCAATACATATGCTGATCTTTGAATCATATTTGTTCCTCATATGATATATGATCAGGGATCATTTAGAAATAGCAACATTTTGGCATTAAGAGTCTCATGAATAAGTCACATACTCATTGATCAATAATGATAATGTCTATTTCAAGGAACAAAGCAATGTATCATAAACATAGTATGTGATATATTCAACATCTCCATGTTGCCTCTAGGGCATATCACCAACACAGCACATGGAAGAAAAATCTGGGAAACTCAGGTTTACTATTCTCAAATTTTAAGGCACTTTCTGATCTAGATGCATATCTCACATGGGAGCTCAAGGTAGATAAAACCTTTTGGATGCACAATTATTCTGAGGAGAAAAAGCTACACATGGTGTCACTTGAGTTTGATGGGTATGCGTTGATTTGGTGAGAGTAAGTGTTGAACCAAAGAGAAGATAATGGGGAACCTTTAATTGCATCATAGGCTGAAATGAAGTAAGAGCTAAGAGTATGCTTTGTTTCTAACACTTATAAATATGATCTTTTTGATAAATTGCAGAATTTGATGTGGGGAGGTCGCTCAGTAGAGGAATACTACAAGCAGAATGATCGGTGGAGGAATACTATAAGAAAATGGAGAAAACTATGATTAAGGTACATGTGCATGAAGATGAAGAGCAAACACTTGCGTATTTCCTATTTGGCCTAAATAAAAACATTAAACACATAGTGCAATATTAGCCCTATAATACTGTTGTTGAATTGGTGCATCAAGCGACAAAGGTGGAGAAGCAATTATTAGAAGATGTAAAACTAGCACCAAGGACATCATCCTTTAATTTGAAACCTCCATCATCATCATCTAATGCCCCGAAAGCACATTTCAATTTAGGACATGGTACATTTTTCAGTTAGTACTAATTGAAATACTAATGCTTGTTCTTCCTCGATTGCTAAATCAGCACCTACAGCAAGTAAGAAGAAGGTGGTTCCATCCTCTACATTTTCAATTGGTTCTACAGTAAAGAGTAGAGAAATTTAATGCTTCAAGTGTTTAGGGTGTAGGTACATATCTAGGGAGTGTTCCAACAATCGAGCTATGTTTGCGATAAAAGATAGAAAGTATGAATCCGGAAGTGAAGATGAGGTTGAGTTCAGCCTTGAAAAGGAGAGATATGAAGATGCATTCGATGATAGTGATGTAGTTGATGTGTTGAATTATGAAACGAGATAGACACTAGTAGTCGCTAAGAATTTGAACATGCTTGTATAAGGAGATGCACTCTGCAGTGATTCAACTTATTTTAAACACAAGCCAAGGTAAATAATAAGGTAATCAAACTTATTATTGATAGTGGTAGTTGTCATAACTTAGCTAGCATTGAATTGTGTGAGAAGCTTCATTTAAAGATGCCGAAACATCCACGTCTATATCATATGCAATTGTTTCGCTCTTGTAGGAATGTGAAGGTTTAGTTTGTGGTATATGTTACTTTTAAGATTGGTGATTATGAGAACACCGTTGAGTATGATGTGGTGCCAATGTCCGTATGCCATTTGCTATCGAAAATGTTAAGGCAATATGATAGAGGTGTGCAACATAATAGCCATTCTAATAGATATGTTTTTAAGTAGAAGGGGAAGATAAACGAGCTTAATCCAATGACTCCTAGTAAATGCATGCTAAATTTCAGCAAAAAAAGCTTGCTGAAAATAAGCGAAAAAAAGAAAAAGTGACTTCCACACATCGATGAGTGAGAAGCAGATACCGAATATGAGAGGAAAACGTAAGGGCGGGAGAGGGTTGATTATGTTAGCCACAAATCAGATTTGAGAGATGTGAGTAATAACCCATCAAAGATACACTTTGTGCTTATGTACAAAGATGCAACAATTTTGTTTTCACATAACGACTTAACCTCTCTTCCTACTAGTGTTTCCTCTCTTTTATAGGCATTTGAGAATGTGTTTCTAGAGGAGATACCAGTGGGACTTCCACCGTTTCGCAGAATAGAGCATCAAACTGTGGGCGGTGGCGCCGAACCGTGGGCGGAGGCAGTGGAACCAGGGGCGGCGTCAGCTCCGCAGGCTTTCCACCATGGCGACGGGACAGCACGGGCAGGGCGATGCCGTGCATGAGCTCCACGGGGAGCGCAAGCTCTGCGCCGAGCGGAAAAGGTGTCCGCGGGAGGAAGACGCCCCTGACAGGGCCGGTCCACCGGCCAGCGGGAGAGGGAGAGGGGAAGAGAGAGCCTGGCCCGCTGGCGGTGGCGGGAGGCGATGCGGGCGCGAGGCGGGGCCACTGGCGGCGTGAGGACTACGGCCCGGCCGGCGGCGTGCGTGCCTTGTGCAGCCGGCCCGAGCCATTCGGTAGAAGGAAGGATGAGGTTGGGCTGGCTTGGTGGCCCAACTCCATTCCATATTATATATTTATTTATTTATTTATTTTTCTTGCTATATTTTTGGGTTAAACTTTGGCAAAATTTTACTGTATAAATCCCGGACTTTATTTCCATTCCTCTCTCTAATTTACGGATCATCTTTTGATTCTTAATTTCAATTGAATTTTCCTTTCAATTGTATATTTTCTTTTTACTTCAAATTTTGGGAACCTTAACCAAAATTTTGAGAAAACACCATAAAATCCAAATCCAAAAATTAGAACATATTGCAAAAATAATTCAAAAACTTTATATCTTCAAATTTCAAATTTTTGGGATGTTACAAACCTACCCCCCTTAAAAAGAATCTCGACCCCGAGATTCAGCCTAGCTAGCGAACAGGTTGGGGTAGTCTTTCCTTAGTTGGTCTTCATGCTCCCACGTGGCTTCCTTCTTGGAGTGATGGCTCCATTGTACTCGGCACATGCGAATGATTTGAGTTCGCGTCTTCTTTTCTATGGTGTCTAAGATCTTGATCGGGCGCTCCTTGTAGGTTAGGTCTTCCTCAATCTCGATTGCCTCCAATGGAGCTTGATCCTCAGGTACTCGTAGACACTTCTTCAGTTGGGACACATGGAAGACGTCGTGTATGTCTGATAGATTCGGAGGTAGTGCAAGCTGGTAGGCAACTTCCCCCTTTTTAGACACAATCGGGAACGGTCCAACGTATCATGGGGTAAGCTTGCCTTTGATCTTGAACCGTTTAACTCCTCGCAAGGGTGATACCTTCGGATAAACATGATCTCCTACTTGAAACTTAGTGGCCTCCTTCTCTTGTCGGCATAACTTTTACTGCTGGGTGAGTGCATGCAATCTGTCTTTGATTATGCGAACCTTTTCTTCAGCATGTTTTAGTGTATCTGGGCCAAAGATATAGCCTTCTCCTACTTCCGACCAGTGAAGTGGGGTTCGGCACTTTCTTCCATACAATGCTTTAAATGGGGACATTTGCAGGCTGGCTTGGTGGCTATTGTTGTAGGCAAACTCAGCATATGGCAGGCATTTATCCCATTCTTTTGAGAAATCCAGGGCACAAGCTCGGAGCATGTCTTCCAATATCTGATTTACTCTTTCAGTCTGACCATCTGTTTGGGGGTGGTATGCGGTGCTGAAATCCAGATGGGTGCCGAGGGCTTCATGCAAGCTAGACTAGAAATGCGAGGTAAATTGGGAACCTCGATCTGAGACTATCCGCTTCGGTACACCGTGTAGGCACACAATGCGGGACATATACAGCTCCGCTAGCTTATCTCCCTTGTATGTGGTTTTGACAGGAATGAAATGGGCAACCTTGGTCAACCTGTCAATTATAACCCATACGGAGTCATAACCGGACTTGGTGCGTGGAAGTCCTGTGATAAAGTCCATCCCGACTTCTTCCCACTTCCACTGAGGTATTTGCAATGGTTGCAGCAGTCCTGCTGGCCTTTGATGTTCCGCTTTCACTCTCTGACACACATCACAGCAGGCTACATGTTCTGCGATGTCTCTTTTCATACGGGGCCACCAGCAGAACTGCTTCATATCGTGATACATCTTGGTACTTCCCGGGTGAAGAGAGTACGGAGAGTTGTGAGCTTCTCTCAGTATCAGGTTCTTAAGATCCTTCTGATGTGGCACAATGATACGTTCCCCGTACCGTAGGGTACCTTCATGATCAATGGCCATCTTGGGAGCCTTCCCTGCTTCCATTAATTTTTTTATTCTCAAGACAGTTGGATCCCCTTGCTGAGCCTCCATAATTCGCTCTTCTATACTTGATTGAATTTCCATGGCCGCCAGAGTGCCTTGATCCACGATCTCCAAGTTGAGTGCCTTTATCTCCTTGTACAATTCAGGTTGATGTTCTTGCACCATAAGGTTATTGCAATAAGCTTTATGGCTTAAAGCATCTGCTACCACATTGGCCTTCCCAGTGTGGTAGTGTACACTCATATCATAATCCTTGATCAGTTCTAGCCATCTTCTTTGCCTCAGATTAAGGTGAGATTGAGTAAAGAAATACTTGAGGCTCTTGTGATCTGTGTAGATGTCACAGTGGTTCCCAATCAGGTAGTGTCGCCAAATCTTTAGGGCATGAACCACTGAAGCTAGTTCTAGATCATGGGTAGGGTAGTTGGCTTCAGGGGGGCGAAGCTGTCTAGATGCATATGCTACTACCTTGCCTTCCTGCATTAGTACACATCCAAGCCCTTGATGTGAGGCATCACAGTATACCTCAAAATCTTTGCGCACATCAGGCAGGGTTAACACAGGCGTGGTAGTCAATCTCTTCTGCAACTCTTGGAAGCTTTCTTCACATGCCTTGGTCCATTCAAACTTCTTCTCCTTCTTGAGTAGTTGAGTCATTGGCCTAGCAATCCGAGAAAATCCTTCTATGAAACTCCGGTAGTACCCAGCCAATCCGAGAAAGCTCCTCACTTGATGTTAAAGTCATTGCTTTGCCACTCTATGGATCGCTGCTATTTTGGCGGGATCAACAGATATTCCTCCTGCTGACACTATGTGTCCCAAGAAACTAATGTCCTGCAGCCAGAATTCACACTTGCTAAATTTTGCACATAATTGATGCTCCTTTAGCCTTTCCAACACCAGGCGCAGATGTTCCGCATGCTCTTCAGCAGTCTTGGAGTATATAAGGATGTCGTCAATGAAGACCACGACAAACTTGTCCAAATATTCCATGAATATCTTGTTCACCAGGTTCATGAAATAGGTGGGGCATTGGTTAACAAAAGACATGATGTAAACTCATCTGACCCATATCTAGTGGTAAAAGCCATCTTAGGTATATCTTGATTCTAATCTTGATTGATGATAGCCCGATCTTAGGTCTATTTTGGAGAATATCGTGGCTCCACCAAGTTGATCGAATAAATCATCAATCACAGGAGTGGGTATTTGTTCTTGATGGTTACTTCATTTAGGGCCTGTAATCCACACACATCCGAGTGGTGCCGTCTTTCTTCTTCACAAATATCTTTGGAGACCCCCACGGTGATGAGCTAGGTATGATAAATCCCTTTTCCTGCAACTCCTGAAGTTGCTTCTTCAATTCCTCTAACTCCTCCACCGTCATCCTATAAGGCCTTTTGGAGATTGGAGCGGTTCCCGGCTTCAAGTTGATAACAAATTCTAGGTCTCTATCTGGGGCATGCACAGCAATTCTTGAGAACACTTGGGATAATCTTGCACTACTATCATTCCTTCTAGGAGTGCGTCCTCACAAGATGGGTGCACACCCCACCGGTAGGGTCGGTCCACCTTTACCTCTATTGTCATACCGGGGCACTTGACCAGCTTCACCGTTCTGGTGGCACATTCTAGGACCCCTTGATGTCTAGCTAACCAATCCATTCCCAGTATAATGTCCAGGGTTTGGGAACTTAACACTATCAGGTCTGCTAAAAAGTCCCACCCCTCCATAGTAACCTCTACCCCAGGGCACACTAGAGTTGCATAAATTGGTCCAGCTGGTGAGTTAAGAACCACAGGCTTCTTTAGAGTATATACTGGTAACCCCAACTTGTCGGCATACCCCTTAGATATAAACGAATGGGAAGCTCCGGAATCGAATAATACTTGTGCTGGTATGGTTTTAACAGAAAACGTACCCATAAGGACTCCAGCGGCTTCCTGAGCTTCTTCAGCTGTGATATGGTTGACTCGACCGCGGTTTGGGGCTGATGTACTTTTGCTGCCTTGTGAACTCTGGTACCCCATGTTGGGTGCTCAAGCTTGACTACGCACTGGGGCGTTTTGCTTCTGTGCGCAATTGTTGGCATAATGTCCTTTTTCTCCACAGCTAAAACATTTAATGTGGGCCGCTGGGTTGGTACCAGTGTACTGCCCACCTGTGCGCAGAGCTTGATATGTACTTCCACCCGGTCTAGAGGCTGATGCTGACGCACTGGGTTGAGTAGTCCTTGGGATTGAGGAATTGCTAAAGAGCTTCTTAATGAATCTCCCCTGAGGTCGTTGGACTGGCATCTTCCGCTTACGGCTAGCCTCTAAGCTCTTCTTTTCATTCTCTAGAATTAGGGCTTTGTTCACTAGTTGATGGAAGCTAGTGAAATCTTGAGTTATCAATTGCACCCGTAATTCTTCGTTCATGCCCTCAAAGAATCTATCAATTTTTCTTCCTCATCGGCTACATCTTTTGGGGCATACAAGAGCCAAGCTGTGTAAACTGGTGAGGTACTCATTGTGACTTATTCCCTTGCTTGAGTGTGCGGGATTCATTTTCTTCATCCGCACCACTCCGGTTGGAACAAAATTAGCCTTAAAAGCGGTCTTGAATTCTTCCCAAGGCGCCTGCTGTCTTTGGTTTCGTGGTGGCATCCTCCTGGCCTGGCGGCCAAGTAATTCTCCCACCAAGCATTGGGCACCCTTGGTGGTGTGCAGCGAACATGACTTTGTCTTCCTCTGCGCATTTTATTAGGCGCAGTTTTCTCTCGATATCCGAAGCCAATCTTGGCTTCGAGTGGTTCTTCTGCGCTGTAAATGTTATTGGCCTTGTCTCTGGAAATCTCCTAAGTCAGCTTTGTGCCCTCTGAGCTTCCTTGCTGTCCCGCATATATGGCTTGCAAAATCTGAGTTTGTTGTGCCATAACTTGGGCCATTGTAGGGTGTTCGGAGGTTTGGAAGGTTGTCATTTCCACGGTCTTGAGTTCTGCCTTGGCCTTCGAGCAAAACCCCTTAGTCGAGTCCACCTCGGCGGGTTAGTGTTGGCACGAGCCACTGGTGGTTCTTGGTGGCCATCTGCGGTGGTAGCGCCACGACTTAGTGCTAATGCTTTATGTAGAAAAACAAGGGTTGCCAACCCATAACACAAAAGAGCAATAAAACCATGACAAGGCAATTTCAACACAAGGCCCATACGGCCATTCATTAACATACCAGCGTTCACATAGCGACTTCCCAGTGGACTTACCATTACATCATGATAATTAAAGTTCACGTGTCGCGACTACAAAATAAAAGGGCGATACAACAACTAAGATACATGAATTTAGTACTTGCATCACATCTGCAAGTACAACACGACTCCCATCTACTCCTCAGTGTACGGGCACCATAGTTGGAGGGACTATAGTGTGGCGGCGGGAGTGGGACCGACTACTGCCCGAACTCCGATGGGTGAGTCCGATGGATGCGTGGGGGCTACGGCTTGGGGAGGCCCCGACGAGTGTGCACTGTGGCCAGGGTCGCGCGCTCTTACGTCGCGGTCGGTCGAGTGCGGGGGGCGACCCCACGGAGGAGGTGCCGGTGCTTTGCGCGGTGCGGGGCGGTGGAGGTGGGCCTGGCGGCGATTGCCTCTGCCTTGGCTTCCGCCAAGGCTTGCTCGCATTAGGCGAGCTGCTGCTTTGGAGAGATGTCATGGCGGCGTGCTCGTGAGGAGCTGCTGGCGGAGGGAGGAGATCTCCTCCAATGCAGCAGTGTGGGCCACCCCATGGCCTGGTGAGCTCAACGATGCGTGAGCATCGGGTTGTCCTCATTCTCCGGCACGGCGACTTCATTGTCCGTGCTCGTCTCGGCGTGGGGTGGTAGTAGTAGGGGCATGGCGCGGGGTCGGTATATGTCGCATAGCGCGCGGCGCTGAGCGAGCGGCGTCTTGGATCGCGGCGGCCGAGTACTTCTCGGTGCTCGGATGTGAACACGTGAGAAGGATCGAGCTCACCCAGGGTATATGAATACCTCCATAAGCGAGATTCTTCTCCTCCGGTGGTAACCTTCAATCCCACAGCAGATGGGCTGATCTTTGTACTCCAAGTAGTGTAGGAGCTTGCGCAAAAGGCTAGCAAACTCCCCCTCATTGACACCGTGGGCTATGTAATCCCAGTGTCCCTCATCTTCTGCGCCTGCCATCTGGAAATCAGGTTACTAGTGTTAGTACCTTTCAAAAATATTAAAAAGACAGTGGAATAGAACAGCTCTAAGAAGGGTACGAAAAGAGATAGCATGCTTATATTTTTCGAAATCACTTTTATAAGTTTCAAAAATATTGTGGTCCTAACTCATCCTAAGGCTTTTACCCTACGATCGTATGCTCTGATACCAGCGCTGTCAGATCCAGATTTTTCAATCCGGAATCTACTGTGTCTCACTGCACTAATCCCTGGATCAGTAGTTAGTGCACACAGGTACACTGCTGAATCATGACATACATCGCATATTAATATTACAGAGTCTGAAATACACCACATCGGGTGACTACTTACAAAAGGGCGCTTTGGCGAATGTGTTCATTACATAGCTGCAATGGAAATTATAGCAAAGTAAACCCCAATCCACGAGCAAGCGGCGGTAGGATACGTGTCTGATATATGCCACGGGGTCCGGTAACATAAATGTACACAACGCCTAGAGACTACTTGTCTATGCCTAACCACCGAGGCCTACGCCTTAATTATCGCCTTTGCTTCCGTCGACGTTGGCAGGGGCCTCCTCATAAGCGTAGTGCCCTTGAACTCCTGTTTCTGAATTTTGTCGCAAAAGCGAGAATGAGCACTCCGACCCGTGCTCAGCAAGCCAACACACAAAATGCAATACTTTAACATGTAAGGCTAATCAAAGGATGGCTTGGGTTCATTTTATTTTGCGGAGAGTGCTTTTGAATACAATTATAGAAAAATCCCTGAGACCTAGCAATTTTTAAACTCAAAACTTTTGTTTATAGAGTAAGTTGATCTTATAATTGACACAGATTCCATCCACCATTACATGGCATCTGCGCCATATAGTATCTTTCAGCGTTATAGCCGCTTAACGTACCCTTTGGGACAACACCAGGACAATTCCAACGGGCAGTCCTTCGCCCTTCAAGTTTCCCTTCTCCCAAGTCCCAATTAATTTGTAAATGAGAACTATATCTAATTCACGAGCCCATGTCCGCCCTTGGCCAGTAGGCACGGCTATTCGAATAGTTTTTACTCTCTGAGTGGCACACTTTACCCACAAGAGATAGATCTACTCATTGCCCCACATGATTCCTTAGCCATGTGGTTGAATAGACTATCATAGGGCCTTTACGATGCATAGTCCATGTGGTTCGCCGCTAAGGTCAACCTTCCGTAGTAATATTACGCATACGCGGAAAGGGTCCCTCGTGAGCCATCACGGGCAAAGGTGAGAATATTACGCATCCATCCCTTTGCTTGTGGTCATACCTTCACGTAACCACCTTGGAGCTACACAAATTAGTTAACCACGCTACATTTTGCCGGCTTGTGGTTGTCTTGTTTTACGAGTTGACATGACAAGATTCAGTCCTTAGTGGTATCTGGCGGTTCTACCACACTCCATAACTTGTGCTTTCCTTTGCACCACATACAGACCCCAAACCATCCGCTCAGATATTAAAGCAAATTGAGAGTTTTGGGAGCATAAAATAACCATGTCAAAATCTACGATCATTCCCACCATGATTGCTGAATCAAATTCTCATGATTAAAAGTGATGCTTGGGGCAATTTCTTGCCGGGTTCCTAAACAATGCTAAGCATGGCATATAATTAAGGACTTATTTTGAATGCTAACCATTATAAGATTTTCCACTAGCGACAAGGCTCACGGATGTAATATTCCAAAGAGGGTGTAATACTTAATCAAGTTGAGCAATGGGCATATAACTAAAATTTTGAATCAACATATTTTGCACATAAAGTAACGACATGCAATTTGATAATTTAAGAAAGTAATTTGCATAAAATGTAGGTTCAACATGATCAAAGTATTGACTCGCCTTGCTCGTGGGGTCTTGGTGCTGGTCTTGGAAGCTTCCAAGCTGGCTGCCTCAACCTCCTCTTCACGAGCCTCGTATGCTATTTAATCGTGCGAAATACCCAAATAAAGAAAAGCAACCAATCAACAAAATATCACCAGAAATTCAAATGAACTCCAAAAATTATGGTTCTGGTTCCATTAGATAGATCTTGAATTTAAACAAATTTAGAAATTTGTTACATTCAATTTGGAGCTAAAGTGAAAAAGTTATGATTGGTCAAAGTTCTCTGTTTGGTCAAATCCAGAAATTATCAAATCGACATGTGGGGTCCCTTGGTATTTTCAGATTTATTTTAATTTCCTTTTATTTACTTTACATACTCTTGACATGTGGGTCGGTTCTTGTTCATGGGGTCCATATGTTAGTGCGGGCTTGGTGCGGATGTGCCAGCGACCGGTGGGGCCAGCGGTCGTGGCGCTCTCAGTGAGCTACCAGCAGAGTGGGGCCCATCTGTCGGTGAAAATAAAGAAAGTTCAACCTCGGCTGCGGAGCGGGGGCTTGAGCAGCGCGGCGAGGAGCGGGGAAGAGAGTTAACGCGATAGCCAAGTGAGCGGGGGAGGCTTTGCCTACCTCTATAGGGCAATTTATCCCCTTGAGGTGGGTCGGCAGCGGGGTCAGGCAGAGAAGTCGGGGACAACGGTGGCCGGCGGCGAGGGGATGTCGGGGAGCTTGGGTGAGTGCGAAATGCGATCCTCGCGCTATAGTGAAAACGGTGGCGCGGTCATCAAGGGCCAGGAGGTCGGAGATGGGTCGGCGTCGAGCGGTGGCGGCGGCTCGAGGAGGCTCTCGGCGACGGCGGCGTACGGACGACGGGGAGCTCGAGTGGAGGTCGGGGAGGCTTCGCAGCGCTCTAGAGACGGTCCTAGCGCCGGGGTGGGCTCGGGACAAAGAACCGCGGGAGTTAGTTCGCGGAGTTGGGGAGAAAAAGCTCGCCGGCGGCTACGGGCACGAATACCGATTACCTTCGATGAGCGGAGAGGCGGCGTGGGAACTCGCGGAGGTTTATTGCCTTATATAGGCGTTCGGGAAGGCGGCAATGGGCGGGCGGCGTTCGATCTGTCGGGCGAGTGGCGGTACCAGGCGGTGACGCAGGCGGCGTAATGGCCTGGCAAGGCAGCGCAACCACTCCCCCCTTGCGGTCTCCTCATCGCTTACCACCTCCCACGCACGGGTGGAGCGGCAGACGACCGGCGCCACGTAGCCGGGCCGACGCGACCGGGCGGGGAAAAACTGTGGGCGGTGGCGCCGAACCGTGCGCGGAGGCGGTGGAACCAGGGGCGGCGTTAGCTCCGCAGGCTTTCCACCATGGCGACGGGACGGCACGGGCAGGGCGATGTCGTGCATGAGCTCCACGGGGAGCGCAAGCTCTGCGCCGAGCGGAAAAAGGTGTCCGGGGGAGGAAGACGCCCCTGACAGGGCCGGTCCACCGGCCAGCGGGAGTGGGAGAGGAAGAGAGCCGAGGCCCGCCCGCGGTGGCGGGAGCGGCAGCGGAGTGCGGCGGGGCCATCCGGCGGCGTGAGGACTACACGGGTCCGTTGGCAGGGGCGCGTGCACGCGCGGCTGGGCCATTCGGCCGAAGGAAGGATGGGGTTGGGCTGGCTTCGGCTGGCCCAACTCCATTCCATATTATATTTTTATTTATTTATTTATTTTTCTTGCTATATTTTTGGGTTAAACTTTGGCAAAATTTTCTGTATAAATCCCCAGACTTTATTTCCATTCCTCTCTCCTAATTTCTGGATCATCTTTTCAGATTCTTAATTTCAATTGAATTTTCCTTTCAATTGTATATTTTCTTTTTACTTCAAATTTTGGGAACCTTAACCAAAATTTTGAGAAAACACCATAAAATCCAAATCCAAAAATTAGAACATATTGCAAAAATAATTCAAAACTTTATATCTTCAAATTTCAAATTTTTGGGATGTTCTGATGCGATTACATGAGCACGAGCTAAAAAGATTAATCAACAGGTGAACTCGCTGCTAGTTAAATTTGGTTTTAATTAACGTGAAAACTGGTTACCATCTAATAATAGTATTTTAATTGTTCGTAGGTTTATGCGTGAAGAGATTTTGTGATCCTGAAAAGATTACTGATTGTCTAGAGTACGTGCCTAGCAAAAAGACGTATCATGCGAAATCAAGAGGGAGCAGGCGTCTTCTTCACGCACAGCGTGTCCCAAGGCCTCCGCGAAGCAGCAGCGTCGGCCTCTTCGTTCCTCGGTACACGCGCACAAAATAGGAAGCCACAACAACAAAAGCGACAGCGCCAGGAGCATAGCACGCAAGCCTCCAGCAGAGAGAGAAATCAAGACAACCGTCCAGAGGCCGCATGAATCATCACAAAAGTAACCATCACAAAAGTATGCATGTATGTTGTGCATGCAGCCGCACCATGGGATGAATAATGGAAGGAGAGAGGAGTTAATGCATGGAGCCATGGAGGTCTTATTTGGCGCACAGCAAGTAGAGGACCATGCATGCAGCATGCACTTTCCATGGAAAAAGTGTCGTGCATGGCAGAGGACAAGAAGACGACGTGTGAAGCAAAGGCAAGAAAACCAACTCATTAATTCCAAATCAAAAGGATTGGCCAGCTGTCCTCCGAATCACATGGGAATCTCTTGTGTGCATGGAAAAACAATTTGGTCGAGTCTATCCAAATTAGAACTGCGTGCTGTTTGAGACCGAACCGAAGTCGGTTGTATTTTCTTTTGCTGTTTATTGTTGAGTTTGAACTGGGTCAAGCCGGCATTCAGCCGTGCTGCATGTGTTCGTGAGTTGGGGTGGAGGCTCAAATACCCTAGGCCCTCTTGTAAACCTTAGATCATCATAAATCAATATATTATTTTAGACAGCGCTATACGTTTATTTTTCTTAGAATTTAACACAGTTACAACCTAGAGGGGAATTGGATGTCTTCAACCCCATTGTTCTTGTTATTCCTTGTGTTTTGTAGGAGCGATGACATGTCGACTTTGTGTGGTTAAGTAGACGGAATCACGAGTGTGTGGTTGGGCAAATATTTTTATTGTAGATTGCTATATTGAGACAGTAGTTGGTACCATTAGTTCATCAGGTTGCACGGGTCAAAAGTTATACTTGATCCTACAACATGAAAATCGGGCACCCTGTATCATTATGTTTACCTTAAAGTTATACCTTTCAAATCTATAAAAAGATATCAAATGAATGAAAAATTAGCCCCAGGATATGTCGATCCTTACAAGATCATAGAAAGAATAGGAGAAGTGGAATATAGATTATAGTTGGCACTGAATTTGGCTAGAGTACATAATATGTTTCATGTGTCACAACTTTCGAAGTGCCTTAAATCGACCAACCAGAACAAGTACAAGTTGAAGATATAGACTTGCAAAATGATTTAACATATCAAGAAGAACCAATACAAATTCTAGAGACAATAGAAAGACAATTAAGAAACAAAAATGTTAGGTTTTGCAGAGTTCTATGGTGGAACCACACATGAGAAGAAGCAAATTAGGTGACGGAATTGGATCATTGTGAGATTTCCCAATCTGTTCCCCAATTCAAGTTAATCTTGAGGACGAGATTCATTTTATGGAGGGTAAGTTGAAACATTCTAAAACTTCAAAAGAATTTGAATTCATTTGAATTTTGGCTTAATTTGAAATTTTCCCAAATTGGCAATCTCTGGCCTTTTTACACTTTCCTTGTTAAGCTTTTCACTTCCCTGGTCATTGGCGCCTCCTAAAAAACCGCCACCTCCCATGTTCCACCCCTCCACCTAGCTTCTCCCTATTCGCTGTTGTCGTGACTTCATTCACCACTATCACCTTGCCAAGACTGTACCATTATGCGCTATGCTCGACACCACCTAATAATGAGCCCTTAGCCACTATTTGGGCAGCCGACATCAAGTTTGTCATCGGCACCAAGCAAGCTCCTCATGGTGACATGCTCACGCCACAACTTTAAGCGCTACAACTCACTAGTCAAGGGAGCACTAAGGTCGATGTGCCACACCACTTATTGATCTCCTGCTGCCTTTGCCGAATTCAATCAGCTCCTGCGTCCTCCGCTCGACCATGCACCAATACCGAGCAAGGTAGCCACTACACAAATCGCCTTGCCTCGGCTATAAAAGCCATAAGCTCCCATTCTTCAGATTTGGTGCCCTATGCAACCCTAAGCCTCCCTACCTCTGAAGGAGAGCGGGCAGGCTATGCTAGCTACAACATTTGATTTTCTACGCGTTCAACGGAAAACATCGTGTAGCGAGTCATGGATAGTTACCACTAGATGCGTGCAGCGGAAGAAGAGTTGGAGCAGCCGGTCCAATGTAGATGTGCGTTGATGAAGAAGAAGCGATCGGCCGTCTCATGAACTAAATATCTCCTCCTGCGTCCTAGCAATAGCCTTGCGCTTCTCGCCGATCAACACAAAGCGACAACGGCGGCGGCGCCTTCACGGAGTCCACACGTTCGGGATGGAACACCGTGCGCTGGTGTGCTAGCACCGCGCGCCCGCTAGGGTTTCGGGATACGGCCGAGGGGAGGTGGCAGCCAGGGTTTTCAGCATAGTAGTCTATCCTACCTGCAGCCCTACCTCCACATATTTATAGAGCATGCTAATGGGCTTCCACGTTGTAGGCCCATTAGAACCCTAATCCCATATGGATCAATATCCCTTTTAGCCTATAAAACCGAATTGTTTATGATTGCCTCTTGGACACATCACTAACAATCTCTCACTTGCACTAGAGACAATCATATAGGCAAGCTTTCCAATTCCAACCCCTTAAGTATGTGACCCGTTAGGTTCATGTGTAGACAGCCATGACCCAAAACCCTTTTCAAGCCATAAGTCAATAGTGGCACCTAGCAGGCATATTGACTCCGAATACACATAAAGATCATTTCGTCTAAACCTTGATATACACACACTTGGATCCCTTTGCCACACGATACGGTCGAACTTAAGGCGAGATTCGTGCCACCCTTGTGATAGCTCAACCATTCACTCGATCTTGTGGTGGATTACAACTCATGACTAACCCTTTAGTCACATTGTGATTAACTCTTTAATCACCTTGGCATGGCCATGCACTTCCTAATCCAACCACATCGAGGGCCCGAGATATCCCTCTGTTATGTAGGAGGGCAAATTCCATCTTAATCTGCACATCCCATTCCATGTTTCATGATACACACGAAGATCACTTTTATAGCTACCCAGTTACGGAGTAGTGTTTGGCAGCCCCAAAGTGCACCACTACACATAGTGAGAAACAATGGCGATTTCAGGTCGAAGGATCCAATAGGTATACCACTTGAGATCGCTTGATGGCACATATTAACATAACAATCCTAGCAACGTCTTGGAGTGGGTCAATCCAACACCATGTTCTCTAACATGTGTCCACATTATTGATTTGATATTCCTATATCCATGATCCGTGAAACATGATCATCAATCAATACATGTGCTAGTCCATAAATCATTGTTGTCCCACGTAATGACATAAGACTAGGGATCTTTAGAATAAGATTAAATAAAACAAAGAGTTTCACGAACAAGTCACATACTTGCCAATCAATGCATACAATCATTATTCAAGGAACCAAATAACACCTTATTCAAAATTTCATGAACATAGACTTGATACAATTATCTCCCACTCACACTAGAGTCAATCATGTAAGTATCTAATACCCATTGCACTCGTGTGTGCCTCATGCTTTGGTTGTGGGAGAGGCTTTGTCAACGGATCAGCAACATTCAAATTCGTGTGCACCTTGCAAATCTTCACTTCACCTCTATCAATGATCTCACAGATAAGGTGATAGCGCCGAAGTATATGTTTGGACTTTTGGTGTGACCTAGGCTCCTTTGCTTGCGCAATGGCTCCACTATTATCACAATAGAGATCCACTGGACTGGACACATTAGGGATCACACCCAACTCAAAAACAAATTTTCTGATCCAAATAGCTTCCTTTGCGACTTCAGAAGCTGCAATATACTCGGCCTCAGTTGTTGAATCAGCGATCATCTCTTGCTTGGAACTTTTCCAGCTCACTACCCCTCCATTGAGGCAGAACACAAAACCAGACTGCGATCTGCTATCATCTTTATCAGTTTGGAAACTAGCATCAGTGTAACCTTTTACAACGAGCTCTTCTTCACCTCCAAAAATAAGGAACATGTCCTTAGTCCTTCTAAAGTACTTAAGAATATTCTTTACAGCGACCCAGTGAGCTAGACCGGGGCTAAATTGATACCTGCTCGTAACACTTAGAGCATATGAAACATCTGGGCGCGTACAAAGCATAGCATACATGATGGATACGATAGCTGAGGCATACGGAATCTTACTCATCTTCTTTTGCTCATGAAGTGTTGAAGCACACTGAGTCTTGCTAAGACTAATGCCATGTGACATAGGCAAGAAACCTTTCTTGGAATCTTGCATATTGAACCGTTTCAATACCTTGTCAATGTATGTACTTTGGCTTAATCCAATTAGCCTCTTCGATCTATCTCTATAGATCTTTATGCCCAAAATGTAAGCTGCCTCTCTGAGATCTTTCATTGAGAAACTTTTTCTCAAAGAAGACTTCACAGCTTCTAACATTGGAATATTATTTCCGATCAATAATATGTCATATACATACAAGACCAGGAAAAACAAGTGCGCTCCCACTAGCCTTCTTATAAACACAAGGCTCTTCTTCATTCTTGATGAAGCCAAACCCTTTGACTACTTCATCAAAGCGAAGATTCCAACTCCGAGATGCTTGCTTCAATCCATAGATGGACTTGAAGCTTGCATATTCTCCCGACATTTTCGGATCAACAAAACCTCGGTTGTTTCATGTACACATCCTCGCTTAGGTTTCCATTTAGGAAAGCCATTTTGACATCCATCGCCAAATCTGCGTAGTCGAAATAGGCAGCAATCGCTAGGAGGATCCGAATAGACTTTGGCATAGCGACGGGTGAAAATATTTCATCATAATCAACACCTTGAATTTGCTTGAAATCTTTCGCCACCAATCGTGCCTTATAGATGTGAACATTTCCATCTATGTCTATCTTTTTCTTAAAAACCCATTTACACTCAATAGTTTTTACACCATCGGGTGGATTCACCATGTTCCAAACATGATTATCATGCATGGATTCTATTTCGGACCTCATGGCTCCAAGCCATTTTTCAGAGTCTGGTCCCATCATTGCTTTTGTGTAGCTCTTGGGCTCATCATTGTCCAAAAACAATATATCGCATTGTCCCGTGGTTAGGAGCGTGAACTTTTCAGTTGCGTGATGTGCCCTTGTAGACCTACGTGGGGGCGGTGCCTCCATAACCGGTTGTACAACATCTTGTACATCCTGTTGAGGTTCAATAGGTGTTTCCCGAATTTCTTCAAGCTGCACCTTGCTCCAACTAACACCCTTTGAAAGAAACTCTTTTCCAAAAGACAGTTCGAGCGACAAACACTTTGCCTTCTTCCGATTGTAAAATAATATCCTTTGGTTTCTCAAGGATACCCAACAAAGAAGCATTTATAAGATTTAGGATGGAGCTTATCAGACGTCAAACGTTTCACATAAGTCTCACAACCCCATATCTTAAGGAAAGACAATCGGAGGATGTTTCCGATCCATTTCTCGTATGGTGTCTTTTCCACGATTTAGATGGAACTCTGTTTAGTGTAAGCATAGCAGTTTCTAGAGCATATCCCCAGAAGGACAATGGAAGATCAGATTGACTCATCATAGACCGAACCATGTCTAACAAGGTCTGGTTCCTCCGTTCAGATACCCCGTTCCATTGAGGCGTGCCAGGTGGAGTCAGCTGTGGAACAATTCCACACTGTTTTAGATGTTCACCAAATTCATGGCTCAAATATTCACCTCCACGATCAGATCGCAGAATTTTAATTGTCTTGCCTAGCTGATTTTGTACTTCATTCTGAAATTCTTTGGACTTTTCAAACGATTCAGACTTGTGCCTCATTAAGTAGATGTATCCATATCTACTAAAGTCATCAGTAAAAGTAATGAAATACTGAAAACCACCTCTGGCTACTGAGCTCATTGGTCCACATACATCGGTATGTACAAGTCCCAACAAGTCACTTGCCCTCTCACTATGACCGATGAAAGGCGCCTTTGTCATCTTGCCAAGTAAACAAGACTCGCATGTCTCAAATGATTCAAAATCAAATAAGTTGAGTAGACCATCTTTATGGAGCTTCTCTATGCATTTCTCATTTATATGACCTAAGCGACAATGCCAAATAAAAGCGGGATTCAAATCATTAGGCCGCAGCCTCTTTGCATTAATATTATAGACAGGCTTATCCTCAAGATCAAGAACATATAACCCATTCATCAATGGACAATGTGCATAGAGTATATCATTCAAATAAATAGAAAAACGTTTGTTCTTTATTACGAACTCATAACCACCATCTTCCTCCAACATGAAGAAGAGATGATGTTCTTACTCAATGCTAGAATGTAATAACAATTATTTAATTCCAAAACTAATCCTGAAGGTAATGGCAAGTGATAAGTGCCGACATCGATCAGACAACCTTTGCTCCATTGCCGACACGCACGTCCAACTCGCCTCTTGCAAAACTTCTAGTCCTTCTTAGACCCTGCAACGATTTGCAAGTATGAATCATCGATCCGGTATCAAATACCCAAGATTCACCAGAAGAAAATTGCAAGATTAATTTCTATAACATTTATACCTGAAGCAGAAGTCTCGCTTCCCTTCTTCTTTTTCAGATCCTCCAAGTATTTCTTACAATTCCTAAACCAATGCCCCTTGACATGGCAGTGGTAGCATTCATCATCAGGAGAAGGGCCAGATTTGACCTTCCCATTTGGCTTTGGCTTAGAGCTAGTGTGCTCATTAGGAACCTTTCCTTTGCCTTTGCCTTTGGGCGTCCAATGCTTCCTCTTTTTATTCTCCTTCTGAACCATCATTACATGATTAGTGTTTTTCTTAATGCTTTCCTCTACTGTCTTAAGCATCCCTTGCAATTCAGTCAATGATTTCTCCATGCTATTCATATGAAAGTTCATAATGAACTGCTCATAGCTCGGAGGGAGAGATTGGAGAATAACATCTGTAGCCAGATCAGGATTAAGGGGAGAACCAAGCTTCGCCGCGCTCTCAATGTAACCAATCATCTTGATCACATGAGGACTGACTGGACTACCTTCCGCCAGCTTGCACGCAAACAAGGACTTTGAAATGTTAAACCTCTCGGTCTAGCTTGGTTCTCAAACATGTCACGCAGATTCTTCAATCATAGTGTGAGCATCTGCATTCTCATAATGCTTACAAGCTCGAGAGGACATGGTAGCAAGCATGAGACGGCTAACCGAGTGAATCATTGCGGTGCTTCTCATAAGCTTTGCGGGTGGCAACGTTTGCACCCTCGAGAGAGGAATGATTTACAAGAAACTTGCTTGACCAACTCTCCACACGGAGCACACTCTCACGCAACCATTTCCAACAACCAAGACTACTACTTGGACCTACTCCAACGAAAGAGGAGCAAAAGCACAAGCAAAATCTAAAACCCTAACAACCTCTCCCAAAAGCCATCTCTCTTCTCTCAAGTCATATAACCACCAGTGCAAACCACCTCCATTTATAGTGTTTGCTTAACGGGTTTACAACTTGCTTTATCCGCTAACTCAAACAACTCTTGCGCTCTATCCATTAGCTCAAAACCAAATCCGCTTCCTTTTGTGCAGCCCTACGCTTTTACCAAAACGCCCTCCTGCACCTTCAGGAAGCTTCCTCATTTCTTGCCGCCCAAGCCTCGCAACCACCTCGAGTCCTCGCCATCTTGGCACACCTCGACCGCTTTGACCTCAGCACCACACGTGCCTAGTCCGGTCATCTTGTGCCTCACCACGACTCCGCCTCGGCGTCCTGCAGCCATCACGGACAAGAAACACATCACATAGCACAGTTCAACATAATATAATCAACACTCGCATTAGAAATCTTAAACACGAAAATGCCCAAACTCTGTCGAATCAACGGACTAATCATCCTAAGCACTTGACCAAGTTTGACCAAGTCCGACCGAAGCCGATTGCACCGCACAACAACATGGCCCAAACCACACAACCAAACTCAAACTTGCCAGAACTCGAGTCAATTACTCATCACAAATATGGGGTCACATCCACATGGTCTCTCACAAAGAGGACAGGAAGTGTGGCGAAGGACATCACCGTGGAACCATGGCGATGGTGACCACTACGATTCAAAAGGCCATACCATTCACAGTATAATGTGATTATATGCATGTGATGTTTATTTCCTGTCATACTATTCTTTCATGCCATACCAGTAGATGATGTATTTTTCATGGCAGAATAGATTCCCTCAAAAAATTATGAATTTATTTGATGCCCTTCCAATTACTACGCCTATAAGAATTACGATCATTGTTTGATAGGTCTGCCAAAGCAGAGTACCATCAACTATCTTGATCTAATAGGGTGGATGTCGGACATCCACATGCATAGTATTAGTTTACTTGACAAGGCTATCAAATTGGATTTGGGCCTTGGGGCATGGTGTTGGGGCGGGGCATTGGATGCCACCCAACAAACAAGAGTCACATAAGATGTGATTGCAGCGTTACTTACCTCGTCGCTAGGTTTCTAGCGATGATGCCAAAGCTCACTAGAACTTAGATGAACATGGATCTTGACCACTATATGTCGTTAGAGGAAAGCGATTACAAAGCATATAGTGGGAGTATCTATTGTTAAATTGTTTAGTGGAAGATCAAACATGAACATAGTGCTGAACTTTGCTTGTTTATTTTACATTTGTAGATCATGGCTGCTTGAGTAACAATTCTGGTTTTAACTTGTGATTTGTTCTTGAGAAAGAAAAACTTAATGGAACGAATTTTATTGATTGGTACCGCAACCTGAGAATTGTTCTCAGACAAGAGAAAAAGGAAAGGGTAGGGGACGGAGCGCCCTCGTGTCTACTGTGACTAGGCGCCAGCTCCGCTGTCACCACTTCGAAGGGTTCGAAGAGTACGGGACGGAGCGCTCGCGCGTTTACCGCGACTAGGCGCCAGTTCGCTGCCACCACTTCGAAGGGTAGGGGACGGAGTGCTCGTGCGTCTACCTCGACTAGGCGCCAGCTCCGCTGCCACCACTTCGAAAGGTAGGGGACGGAGCGCTCGCGCGTCTACTTTGACTGAGCGCCAGCCCCGATGCCGCTGCATCGAAGGGTGGGGAATGGAACGCTCGCGCGGCCACCGTCTGGAAGGGTTGAGGACGAAGGACACGAACGTCTACCTAGCGTATAGGCGAGCGTGATGTCCTACGAGTCTACCGGAGGAAAGCGCAGTCGGAAGAAGTGACGGAGACATAGGAGACATACTTCAACTAAAGCCCTTTCTGCATTTGTCGAAGGATGTTTACAAGGGGGCGCGGTAAAAGTCAAATCTACAAGCGTCCGCGCTGAAGCCTCGCCCGAAGAGCCCTGGGCTGCCCAGAAATCCAGCGACTCATCGGCCCAGCGCCAGCGTTGAAGACGCCGTCGGGTCACGAGGTCAGAAACTAGCAGCCGGTCCCTATCGGCGACTACCGGAACACTAGTTAGAACATGGGGCAATTTCTACTTTATTCATAGAAGGGGGCATGCATATTACAATGCACACCAACACACGATAACCCCGGTGTCACACATGTGGGTTCGCGTCACGCCCCGAGGCTTCAGTGCCACCTTCGTCACACCGCGGGACTTCATCTAGCCATCGGCCGAGGTTCCCCTCATTGCACATGGTCTACCGCAGCTCTACCTTCGCGCGGCCTCCCAATGTACTCCCAAATCCTCTCGTGGAAAACTTCGAGCGATGGGGCGAGCAGTGCGCCGACATCGGACATCACTCGCCCCGCCGCATCTCAGTGGGGTCACCGGCTCGTCGACATGCCGGTAGCGGTGCGGAGAGCGCGCGCACGCCGAGCACGAGTCACGTAGGAGCAGTGGTTGCCGAAGGGCGTCGCGGCGTTGCGAGCAAGGTTGGCTGCATCCCCGATCCAACGATGTGTCGCGGCGGCTCTTGAGCCCGAAGGAGCGGCGGCGCCGGCGACAAGATCTTCAAGGCGCCTTCCAAAGCTAGCATGTCATCCCTTGCGCCACCGAGGCATCTCCCAAAGTCGGTCCGCTCCCAAGAGGCGTGGCGAGGCGGCCTTTCTCCTTCTCGGCGCAGCGATTTGCTGGAGTAGGCCGTCTAGCTCCTCGCGACCGCTCGCCGTGCCGCCTCGTGGCTGCTAACCACGCCGCCGCCATGAGCGCCTCGGCGTATGAGATTGCTCGCCGCGCTCCGCCTCCAAGCGTTGGATGCGGTTGTCCTTGGCGGAGTGCGCCTCCTCGGCTGCGCGAAGGGCCTCTTCGGTAGCGCGCAGCCAGTCCTCTAACACCCCCAGCTCGCGGGCGTGAGCCACCTGCAACGCCCGACTAAGAGCAAGGGTTTGTACGACAAGGCCGTTAGTAAACTTCAAAAGGACCACACGTCGCTAAAAGGTCAGATGCTCACCCTCATTTCCGAGTCCTCCAAGCACCCCCAAGGAGCTCTGGCCCGCATGTCAGCAACGCTTGGTGATCCAGGTTCGTGGCCACACGCCTAGTCAAGGTAGACGCGCGGTGCTCCGTCCCCTACCCTTGAAGCCCCTACCCTTGAAGTGGTGACAGTGAGCCGGCGCCTAGTCGCGATAGATGCACGGGCCCTCCTCCCTACCCTTGAAGAGGTGGCGGCGGGTGGCGCCTAGTCAAGGTAGAGCGCGCGGCGCTCCGTCCCCTACCCTTGAGCGGTGGCGGCGGGCTGGCGCCTGGTCGAGGTAGGCGCGCGGCGCCCGTCCCCTACCCTTCAAGCGGTGGCACGGGCTGGCACCTAGTCGAGTAGACGCCGAGCACTCCGTCCCCTACCCTTCAAAATGGTGGCAGCGGGCTGGTGCCTAGTCGAGGTAGACATGCGAGCACTCCGTCCCCTACTTAGGCTGACCCGCGGGTAGGGCTGCTTCCCCGCGCTGATGACTCCCATACTCGCTGTCATGGGGCGCGCGGGACAACAGCCACACGCCTAACTTGTGCTTCACGGGGTGCACATGGGGCAAGCCTCTGCTGCGCCTGATCGGTGCCCAATGGAGTGCGCGCGGAGGCAAGCCTCTGTTGCGTCTTGTTTGTACTCCGTGGAGTGCGTGGGACCATTAACCACATCTTATTTATACTCCAAAGAGTACGCCCAGGGACAACGCCCATTCGTGTGCGGGAACATCTGTGTCTCGTTTATACTCAGTAGAGTGCGTAGGGACAACATCCGTGTCTTATTTATACTCCGTAGAGTGCGTGGGACCATCAACCACGTCTTATTTATACTCAAAGAGTATGCTGGGGATAACGCCCATGCATGCATGGGAACATCCGCGTCTTGTTTATACTCAGTAGAGTGCGCAAGGACAACATCCGCGTCTTATTTATACTCGGTGGAGTGTGTGGGACCATCAACCACATCTTATTTATACTCCGGAGAGTACGCACAGGGATAACACCTATGCGTGTGCGGGAACATCCGCGTCTTGTTTATACTCAATAGAGTGCGCAGGGACAACATCCGCGTCTTATTTATACTCTGTAGAGTGCGCGCGGAGGCCGACCTCGACGCTACGTCTTATTTATACTTCGTAGAATGCGTGCGGAGGCGGACCTCGACGCTACGTCTTAGTTATACTCTGTAAAGTGCGTGCGGAGGCGGACCTCGGCGCTACGTCTTATTTATACTCCGTAGAGTGCGTGCGGAGGCGGACCTCGATGCTCGTCTTATTTATACTCCGCGAGTGTGTGCGGAGGTGGACCTCGGCGCTACGTCTTATTTATACTCTGTAGAGTGCGTGCGGAGGCGGACCTCGATGCTACGTCTTATTTATACTCCGCGAGTGTGTGCGAGCGTCCCCGCATGTCTTTGTTTATACTCACAAAGAGTGCACGTGCGGACACGTATCTTTATTTATACTCACGAAGAGTGCACGCGCGGACGCGTGTCTTTGTTTATACTTACAGAGAGTGCGCGCGCGAGCGCGTGTCTTTGTTTATACTCACGAAGAGTGTGCACGCAAACGCGTGTCTTTGTTTATACTCACGGAGAGTTCACGTGGAGGCAAGCCTCCGCGCATTTTTGCGAGGAAATAAGGCGAGTTTCGTGAGCGGTGAACTTTATTGAATTCCGTTTGCGCGGGAGGCGTTACAAAGACAAGGTACTAACCGCGATCGCTCGGCGGGAACAGCTGCGGCCCATCGTTGCCGTGGCGGCGAGGCAGGGCACGGTGGAAGCCTCTACTGCTAGAGCGGTCCGCGTGGGAGCCCGACGGGGTGCTTCCTGAAGCCGCCAAGGGCCCTTGCGCTGGCGTGCCAAGTCTAAGAGTCCCGTTGAACCTCGTGATGCGGGCCTCAGGTACCAAGCTCTATGCGCTGGGCCATATCCTGTTCGCCGTGGCGGTGATGATACCAGTGGGCTCGAGAGCTTCATGCATAAGAAGGCGTGGTGTGGAGCGCCCCAAAGGAATTGAGGTTGGTCACCCGAGTATGGCGTTGTAGGGTACGAGGATACCGACGATGTCGAAGGTGGCGTCTTCGCTCCTCACGTTGTCGTCTTGGCCAAAGGAGACTGTAGGCATATCGGCCCGGCGCCCACGGGTGACCTCAGAAGCCTGCGGCGGGATTCCCGAGGGCCTAGCGACCGGGGATCCCCATCGGTCGAAGGCCACTGCGAACAAAATGTTCGCGAGCTCCCTCCATCGACTAGGGCGTGCCTCACGTCGCATCCTCGATGGCGACACGGATGACCGGGAGGTCTTGGTGGGGAACTCTCGCCCTCGGCGTCGTGAGCGTGAAGGTAATTTTGTCTTGCGCCCGATGCAGCGGTGCTGCGCGGGGATGCCGCCATGTCTTGTAGCCTCCTCGCATAGGCCTCCGCTGCGCGCGAGGCGAACTCGTGTGAGCCCGGAGATGACGTTTATAACCCTACGCTGGGCTCCCTCCGGGCCCTGAATCCGTAGGGGCCCTCCTGAGCTTGCTGCACATGGGCTTGAATCTGCAGAGGGCCCTCCTGAGGCTGCAACCCTTGATCCTGGATTCGCGTGGGGCCTTTCAGGGGTTGCTGGACGTGGGCCACAACGGGCGGCTGCGCCTTAAGGTTTCTATCCCTGGCGATGCTATGCCGAAGTGCTGCTATGGTGGTGCATGCGCGCGTGTCGTGGCTGCCTCGACCATGTACCTCACACCACTGCCGGTGGTGCTGGTCATCGTATTCCCCGCAAGTTCTATCATCGCGACCATGACCGCGCCCCCGCCCCCAGCCCCGGCGGGCTCTGCCACCACGTCCGGTGGGGCATTGTCTTCGGGGCCGCCCTCAATGTCAAAGACATAGTGGGCCCTCCGAGACTTCATTGGCCATGCTTGGGCTTGTCGCTGATGAGTCCTTGTCTGGGCATCCTTGCGCTCGAGGCATCCTTCGATGGCTCGCCTTGCGCTTGCCCTTGAGGAGCCTTCCTTCAGCGAATCTCCGTTCTTTCGTGCCCTCCACTTGATTGGTGTCGAGTCGTCACCTTGGCGCCGCGTCTTCTTCGCTCTGGCGTACTCTTCCATCTTGTCAAAGAGCTTCGCCATCGTCTTGATTAGCTTTCGCGTGTTGTACTCGGCCGCGGCCCAGGCGGAGGCCTGTGCGTTGCATTGATGATGGTTGTCGTTGACATCCTTGACCTAGCAGCGGACCTTCGTGGCGCTTGAAGTACTCCGGAGCTTCTCGAGGGTTTTCTTGATCGCGAAGAGCTGATCCGCATCGGCAGCGCTCGACATAATTCCCTTGGAAGTTGTTGTAGAGGCGGTCGCGATTTGCTCCCATGCGTAGATGGAGTTTGGCTCGATGCTGAAAAACCAAGAGAGCGCCACTCCTATAACGCAGGAGAGTCCCGCCGCCTTCGTGGTGTCATCTCCACCGGCGGCCGATGGTGGTCTCGTACAGCGCCACGAACTCCGGAGGTCCGTGTTGCCCTTATGCGGCTCGATGGCGGCCTGGGAACATGAAGTCCTCGGCCATGCCGCTGCTGCGAGCCCGCAGAGTGGGGACTCGGTCCACGTGTCGCGGCGGGGCGCGGTGGACATGGCGCGTCACGGCTATCCTCCCGTTCGGCGTGGGCTCGCACAACCGTCGGCGGGTCTGCGACTCGAGCCTCTTGCATATCCCACACGGCTCCGAGATCCGCCAACTCCCAGCGGGTGTGCCGATAGTCGTCGGCGGCGCTCTCCACGGCTGGCATGGCGGGGCAATCGGCACACCAGTCGTGTTCTTTGGGATAGCGGCGACCATGGCCCGCGCTCCCAGGTTGCTGATGCACCGGCGCGCGGTGACTCGGTGTCGGTGATGAGGCGGTGTTGCCGCTGAACCGCTGGCTCTCCGCGCGGGTATAGGGGCGGCGGCGCGCCTCTGGGCGCTAGCGCTACCACCCCGACTACGGTCGGTCTGCGATGTCGGCCGTGGCGCCCGGCCGGCGGTCGCTCGCCGCGCCGAGGTGGGGTCGGCCATCGCGCCCGGCCGCGAGTCGATCATCGCGCGCGCCAAGGTCGGCCGTTACGCCATGGCGTTGGCGTTCATGGCTACCGCACCAGTCATCGTCGACACCGTGCTGCCGCCGCGAAGCCACGGTGTTGGCGAGACTCCGTCGTGCCCCCTTCTTCTTCTTAGCTACGATGATGAAGCTTACTTGAGTGCCATCCTTCAGATCTTGAGGCTTGCTCTTGTCCTCCCCACGGACGGCACCGGTGTCGTGGCTATAGACAAGCAGAGAGAGAGTATGGTAGTGGAGAGTTAGGTGAGCAATGCTTAGGGTTTCCCCATGGCCTGTATTGTATATATATCCACATGGGGAGTGTTTTTACAACCTTACCCTTACACTTGAGTAACCCCCTCAAGGGTATTTATGTCATTACATATGTCCCACATTGGGCTTTACAGCCTTCTAACAGGCCGGCTGGGCTTAGGTAGAGGCCACCCCTACAACAGTTTGCTCTTCCTATTCGTGAACCTTGGCTCAAATCATGGCTAGCTCCATTTCCTTGTAGTACTCCTCCACATAATGTGCTCCCTATTTCATATTCTGCAATTTATCAAATAGATCACATTTGTAATGATGAGGAACAAAATGGACTCTCATTTTTCGCTTCATCTCTTGCCATGAAGCAATAGGATCTTCTCAATTATTAGCTCTTTGAGTGATCAATTGTTTCCACCAATCCAAAACGTAACCTTCGAACTCAAGAGATGCCAATTGTATCTTTCTCTCATCCGTATAGTGATGCATACATAATATCTTGTCAACCTTCAATTCCCAAGTGAGTTACTCCTCGGAATCAGTTCTACTTGCAAATTTGGGTATGAAAAACTTGAGCTTGCTCAAACCATCATCTTCATTGCATGGACGATGATAATTATCATTGCAATGCAATGCAAAGTCACAATCCCATTCCACCGCATGCTCAGCACCACCACGGCCACCACCTAGGCCTTGGCGGTGCCCTCCATGGCCTTCGAAAGTCCTCATCCCACGAGCAGTGGTGGACACACCACATTTGTTGCCACTTGGTGTTGTGGTTTAGGAAGTACATGGGCATGACTTCTCCTTGAACACTTGCTTCATCACCACCATTGCGAGCTTATGCGGGCCTAGTGAGGGCTCCAATGTCATCCCGCAATTGGCATACGTTTTCATCAGCTTGTAACTCTAAGTTTTGCACCTCCCTTGCGATTTTATCAGCAAAGGCATCATGCTTCTCATGAAGTTGCGTGAGCCCTTGGCGTAGCTCACGTCGAAAGTGATACGGGGTCATCTAATCTTCTTGATGTAGGATCAAGATAATCACGTGGATTTGAAGAACCATAGTGATCCCTCGATGCCAATGCAAGATTTAGCACTTTATAATTCGCCCAATCACACGTGTTGAACTTCATGACCACCAGATGAAGTCCTATCGCACTCCCAATTTCCAGTGGAAAGGTTGAATGATCTTGATTTCAATGAACACCCAATTCTCCCCTCAAGTTGGTTTAGCCAACAGAAAGAACAAGTGCAATTTGCTGAATCAATCTAAAAGTAAGGGTAAATAATCCTACCGAGTAAACCGCGCTCCGATACCAAGATGATACGGGGTCGTCCGATCTACTCGACGTAGGATTAAGATACTCACATGGATTTGAAGAATTGTAGTGATCCCCGATGCCAATGTAAGAGTTAGCACACTATAATTCGCCCAATCACACATGTTGAACTTCACAACTACCAGATGAAGTTCTATCGTGCTCCCAATTCCCAGCGGAAAGGTTGAACTCTCTATCTCTTGATTTTTTAAATCATGGTCGAGTGAGTGATGCACAAGCCCAATGTTCAGCCGAAAGTATTCAGGAGCAGCCCTCAATGCAACATCAATGACTAGTCTTAAGTATTCAAAGGATTTAAGTTAACGCAAAGTGGTTCAACTGGCTAACAAGTGGTGGACGGAACACAAGTTGCGTCAAGTGGACTCGAATATGAACTCCCCAAGTAGAATTCGGAAAGAACTCTCAAAATGGAATCTTGGATAAGAAACTCTAAGAGTTGGATTTGGACTCTACTTCCCCTAATGGAATTCGGATAGGATACTTGTAGAGCAATTTCGGATACCAACCGAGAGATAGTTTCCAATGTCACAGTAATAACAAACCGACTCATATTCATTCTTCTTTTCGGACGCTAATTGAGGATTTCAATCAGCGGATTTGTTTTCAGGTTTCACATGGGCACAAGATCAAGTTACGTGAAGGAACACAATGATCAGCACCTAAACAAACATTCTAATGGACTAAAACGTAATAAAACTCATGTGAAATAATAGATTAATCTAAATGTTTGGATATTTTTTTTCGCAATTTTCAGTTTTAATGGACTATAGCACAGAAATAAATCATTATAGGACAGGAATAAATCAATCTAAAAGTAACCGCGTTTCGATACCAAGATGATACGGGGTCACCCGATCTTCTCGATGTAGGATCAAGATACTCATGTGGATTTGAAGAATTGTAGTGATCCCCTAATGCCAATGCAAGAGTTAGCACTCTATAATTTGCCCAATCACACGTGTTAAACTTCACGACCACCAGATGAAGTTGTATCACGCTCCCAATTCCCAGCAAAAAGGTTGAGCGATATTGATTTCAATAAACTCCCAATTTTCCCTCAAGTTGGTTCAGCAAACAGAAAGAATAAGAGTAATTTGGTAAATCAATCTATTATCAATGGGGTGGCGGCTGCCTTATAAAGGATGCCCCCCAAACGCACACATAATAGACTTGAACTCAACTCCTATTCTATTCGGTCATTGAAACCGATTTAGATCCTAAAGCAATTCAGAATTAAACGCTAACTATTTACATGGCTAAATTAAACAATCTCAGCCCATCATTGGCACATATGCCCGCAAACTCCTCAATTGACAGGTTCGGTTTATCTCCTTGATCGAGTGGCATATGGGCCTCTTCTTCTAGTTTTGGGCTGCATGGAGCTTACCCTCCTTTTGATATGTGACCACATGGGCTCCTCCCTTGTGGCCATATGACTCTCTTTCTCCTTGGGGCTGGTCGGTTGGTCCTTCCCTCCTTGTTCCTCCATTGCTTTAAATCTGGGAACACACAATGCATTTGCATTAGGTAGTATACCATTCTCATCTAAAGTAATAGGGAATTATCTAAGAAATAGCAGAACCTGTTGTTGGAGCAGTTTAGCTCTTGTTCTTGTCATAGGACCTATTGGAGCCTCATTACTAGCTTTATCATGCACACTTGAAGTGGAAGATGAATATGTAGTAGAGATGTCCTCATCATGGTGTTTCTTGTAGTATGAATAGTAGGGAACTAGGCACTCATAGTAGTAATATCTGGTTTGTCCGCAAGTGAAGCATGCTTCTCATGTAACTTGCCGTATTGGAGGACATGATTGTGCAACATGTCCTGTTTTACCGCACTCGAAACATGTAGCACTTTGTGGAGCTTCCTGGTTTGGTAGCAAAACTTTGGTGGACGCAGTTTGTTCCTTATTGGGGCTCTTGAGATTGATGAGTCCTTCCGTGTTGAAGTTGAAGTTGGTGGTGTGGCACCATTTCCTTGCCTTTTGGTTTCGAAGGGGCAACTTTTAGTGTAATGTCTGGGTTGCATAATCAAAACATTTGCCTTGCTTCTTACGAGGACACTTTTGGAGCGGTGCAGTATTCTTGCAATAGAAACAAGTGGCATCCTTTTGAGGTTTACTTGCTGCAGTGCTACTATTATTTCCTTTGTGATAGCTTCTCTTTAACATTCCTTGTAGAGTGGTGGTTATGTGATAGCTTGTACGGATGGTTAGGGTTATGGTGAGCATCAACTATTAGTCTCCTTTTCTTTCTTCAACCAGTGATAGTCGCCTTGCTCACGACCATTGCGCCCGATTGATGAGGATTTGATCTACGGGTCCTTCGTGTAGGTAAGGTGAGAATATTAGTAGGACGGGGACTCGAGTCTTGGTCCTTGTGTGGGTTGAGGCTTCCAGTCATCATCTTCTTGGTGATGTTGCTTTCTGTAACTATAGGAAGGTTGAGAGACCTCCACTTGTCCTTGATTGCCTTGGTTTTGGCAACCCATCATGTTGCTTCTATAGATCTGATGGGGTTTTCAGCATAAGAGCGAGAGGGAATAGCATGAGATAAGGATTGAATCGCGGAGATAAGGTAATCTAAACCCATTCTAATTTTAAAAGAGCACACCTAGGGAGCTAGGGTGGCACACAAATCGCACAAATTTTTTAAAACAACCTTCTCCGTGTCGTGAATTATGGCCTTGAAGGCAAGAAGGTAGTGCACAAGGTCCAAGTAAAATCTTACAACAGTATACCATCTATTTGGGGCGCACACATAAGAGGGCGCAGGGTTCAACATACATAGTCCATTTTAAAATGAGACCATCTTATCTTCGTGAACATCTTTGACGTTCCTAACATTAAATTTTGAAGTAAGGGTAAGGAAGAGAGAATTATTTTTTTTGAAATCACAGAAGGAAGAGGAGAGCATTCAGAAGTAATTTAATTGATATCGATCGCACTCTTGTATTACCATTTTTTTTGCAAAGGAGACTTTGTGGCAAAATTGGTTTTCCAAATGTTGTCTTGAAATGCTAAACTTTAAAATATTTGTTTTTGAAAGGAAGCTCTTTTTCTTGCAAAGGTGTTTTAACACCTTCCGATATTCAATTATCAATCAACGAACTAATTCACTCTCATAATATTCTATACATAGGCTTAGAATCCAATGGCCTTGCTAATTTAACTTCTACTTTTGCAAATTATGCCTAGGCTATCTTCCTTCATTACTTAGTCACCAGTATTCTGCTATTTAAAACTCCAAACAATGAGTGTGATTATTTTCTGATCCACTGATTATACACTTTCTATTGTGTCATCCACAACTTCATTAATCCAGCCATGGTTATCTAATTCTCACATAATTCTTAACTTCCACCATAAATTTGTGAACCGGATCTCGATTCGTTATTTGCCAATTTAATCAGTTCTACATCCTAATGATCCAAGAGTTCTACATCCTAATAATCAAGTCCATAATCCAAGAGTTATTATCACATCTCGAATTCTCCAAAATTCAATTAATCCATCTAGTAATCAATTATATTCTATTATTCCACTATTGTAAACATCCACCAGGATTTATGTTATTTATCATTGTCGTAATCCAATAATTATTCTCACACTTCCTATTTCTCCAAGAATCAAGTAATTCATCTATCTAGTTAATCTAATCCTTTGAGGTCCACCAATTTATTCTTTCAAAACTCACATTATTGTTTCCTTGTGGGATCGATATGAAACCACCCACATTCTTGTTTATTCGCCACAAATGAATTTTAGGATTTATCATCTTCTTTACTTATGACTCTATTTATGTTTTTGTAGAGTAAGAAAAGAAATATTTTTCTAACCATGGATAACAAGACCAAGCATGGGAAATATATTTTTACCAACATAACCTTTTCAAAAGTAACACCCCTTTTCCTTTAAAAGTTAACCTTTACGCTTTATTTTTGAAAAACAAGGTCCTTTTTTGGATTCTCTAGTACCAGCCACATCGTATACAGATTTTATAATCCAAAATCCTTTGTAATTTCACCGCACTATTCCTGGATTAGTAGATAGTGCTCACAGATACAATACTAAACATCAAAAGTACATATCATGTGGGCGTAAATATAATAGTAGACTTACACATGGGTCGATCAAGCCGAAATCAATAAAATGCATCAGTGGAAACGAAACACGCAGGTGGGACCCTCAGGACGTGCCGACAGGTAGCTAACTGGGGTTCATGACTTAGTTCTTGGCCTCTTCATCTTCTTTACCATCACGACCAGGTATATTGCTAAAGCATAGTAATATAACTCCTGATTCTAGATTAATTGAGTAAGCAAGGGTGAGCACAAACCACTGTGCTCCACGAGCCAATACAAAGGATGCAAATAGATAGCATGCATGGCTTATCAAGGGAAGGCTCGGTTTGTTTTATTTGCTATAAATTGCTTTTAAAATACGATACATAAAAATTTCCTGAGACCTAGTAGTTTAAACAAAAACATGATATTGACTAAAAAGAATGCAGTAATAATAGTAGCATAGATTCTATCCACCGTTACATGGCTCTTACACCATATGCTAACCTTTCAGTGTTATAACCGCTTATCTTATAACTGGGGCAACACCCAAGGCAACACCAATCAGGGCTTTTCACTGCCCGCCACTTTTCCAATTTCACCCACAAAGTTTTTCAAATAGAACTATATCTGCTTAAGTTCCCATGTCTGCCCTTGACCGTGGGCACGGCTATTCGAATAGTTTTCCACTCCGTAGAGATTGTACACTTTCACCACAAGAGACAATCCGCCTGTTGCTCCACATAATTTCTTAGACATGTGGTTGAGTAGATCATCACAGTAACTTTTTAAAATATTTGACCCCTTTTTGTCATCTCACCCTATGGGTTGCTCGCACTTGCGGTGGGTCCCATACATTGCGCGAGATGTTTACCACTGATACTGCGCATTCGGACTTCACTCTCCATAACACTAGAATGACTGGCAAACTTCACCCTCCGCTCGGTGTCCCTTTAGCGACACATTGCCCTTGCACTACCTCACTCCATTGATTTTTCAGGACTCCAATTTCTAATTATGTGATAAACAAATGAATCCAAATAAATGCAAATAACTCAAAAGGCCCAAATAAATCTAAATGAATTTAATTTAGTTTTATTGTGATTACACGGGTGATCTAAGGAAAAGTTTATTAGGTGTGGGTTATTTCTAGAGTCAAATGAGGTTTGAACAAAGTGAGGAATGACGGAGGGAAATCTGCCAAGCCGAATGCCATGGGAGGTTCATGACAAGAGTAATATTCATGGGCATATTCTGCTTTGGGTTCAAAGATGGCTAGGCATAGCTGACTATGGAATAGCACAACTTAAACTCTTAATTTAATAACTTCTTTTATAATTTTATATTTATTAAGAAAGCTCCATGAGTCGGGCTAGACTTATGAATAGATAGATTACCTTAGTGTCATTATTCCAAAAATAGATTCTTAGTTTACCTAAACTTTTAATCTAATTTCATGACTCTATTTTATTCTTACAGGATTTGAACACATGTTATCTAAACACTAATGACATACCGGTGTTAACTGCCCCCAACTAATTCTTATCGAGCTGGGCCCACAAGACAAACATGGGGGAGACACAGGGGGATTCTATGTAAGAACAAAGGAGGGCAGTTGCATTCGGTTGAAATAGATGGAGAGCAAAGGAGCGGCGACACATGGTTGGGTAGCTTTGCCAGCAGCGAGCGGTGGTTGGGGAAGGAGTGGCAACCACCAAAATGGGTTGCGAGGAAAGAGTAGAGGCTAGGTGATGTGACTTCATGACCGGACGACACCGAGCCGGTGGGTGGCAACACACGGTGGCGGTGGTAGGGATGGAACAAGGTAGTGGCTTTGGGAGGAAGAGGAAGAAAAATAGTAGGAGCATGAGCATGAGAAAATCGAAGGAACTCACGAGCATTCGATGAAGGCGAGGAGGAGCCGAGGTGTCCTAGCGACGAAGGCCTAGGGCGGCACGAGTAGGCTCACAGTGCCAATGAGCTGAGGTGGAGGGAAGCCTCGGCCAGCAATGGGGAAGGCTCTGGGGCGGTGGTGTTATGCTCCAGACTGAACGAATTGAAGGAGAGCTCATCGAGTAGGTCATGGCAACAGTGGAGGCGTATTCGGCCAGAATTGAGGAAGGTGGGTGTTCCGGTGAACTCTGGCTGAGGAACTTCAATTGGTCAGGTGAATGGGCTCCTGGGGGTGTTGGACACAGGGTGATGCGGTCGCTTTTGGAGGGGATGTGCTAGGGCGGTCGAAGAGGCGTGTATCAACCATGGTCAGTGCACGGCTTAGGCAGAGCATCGGCATGAGGAAGAGAAGACGGGGGAGGTTTAGGGGCTAGAGGTGGGTTCAGGTACATATTTATAGACAAGGGGGAGGTGCTGTGGTGGCCCTGTGGTTAATGACCTTGCAGCCACTACGACTTACAACCGTGGTGTCTTACGACCATGACTACCTTATGACCATGGCTCTATTGACCACCAACTCTATCAACCACACCAACTCTGTCGACTATGGCTCTATTGACCACATCAACTCTATCAACTATAGCTCTATCGACCACACCAACTCTATCGACCACACCAACTCTATCAACCACACCAACTCTATCGACCATGGCTCTATCAACCATACCAACTCTATGACCATGGCTTACGACCATGGTTGCTACAGTAACTCTACGATTGCTAGGACTTACGACTACTATAGTAGTCGCTACTTCTACCGATCGCTTGATTGCTTCAACCACGACCGACCACGGCGCACGGTATGAGTCAAGATTAGTTCCATGAGCCGTGCAGGGTGGTGGTAGCGCCGGCAGGTGATGGTGTCACCGCGATGGGAGACCGGAGGGAAGACGGCGAGTGGCGAATGGAACCCGGGGTTGGAAGATGCCTAGGGATGCAGTGGCAGGCCGGTGGTGCGAGGGTGGGCGGCGGACTGCTTGAGCGGCCCGATGTAGGGAGGCCACGAGGGTGGCAATGGCCGGAGGGTGGGGAAGAATCGAGGCGAGCATGACCATTCGTGGGGTGTAGTGAAACTTACCTAGTAGTCAGTACAAGGAAAGAAGCTCCAGGGGAGGCCAATGGCATGAGGCTACAGCGGCACGGGGAGCTTCGCGACACCGACAAGCTGGGGTGGAAGAGAAGCTTGGCCGATGGTGGGGATCATGGTGGTGCTCTAAGGGAGCTTCAGTCAAGCGGAATTGTCTGGGGATAGCTCTGGTCGGCCAGTCTTTGGATGGCTGAAGATGAAGAAGAAGGGGAGCCGTCAGCGCGCTACAAGGTAGGGGTGGCCAATTCGCTGCGGTGGGAGCACGAGTGGGGCGTGGTGAAGGTGATAAGAACATGTACCCTATGGATACAACCATATTTGCTATACCTGTTGTTCCAATTACAAGAGCTCCTACGCATCACTTAAATTATGAGGTGAGATCGTTTCAAAGAGATTTTACATTATTTGATAAAGAACTTATGATATTACATAATGAGAGTTTGTTGCGTTCGTTATCATGTACCAAGATTTATGATCAAGATCATGCAATACGTGACGCTACACCTATGTTAAAACCGAGGATGGTTTTCTGTCAAGAAGGGGAGGATGATGTGACCACGTCACCAACACGTACGACCATAGCGGCCAATATCAAGATTGAACTAAAGGTGAATTCGTTTCTTCGACTTCAACACATTTTAAATGAGAATATGATGCTACCTAATGATGAAAATATATATATTTGTAGCACCACATCACTTTGGAACCAATTGAAGCAAGGGTTCAAGTTGGACAGGTTTTGGAATCCAATTCGGCCTCCAGATCAATTCGGATTCAGCTTGACAGGTCGCACCACTTTAGTTTTCCTTGGGTTTTTCTTAAGAGATTATTCTGCTTAGCAGTTTCACCGCATGTTCGGTTGAGGAACCCCAACTTGTGAACTTAAACATTATTCGCAATTTCAGATTGCATCTTAAACTCTCTTACTTGTGTTCTCGATTCGCTTGCGGGAGATAGCCTTCTTGGCGAGGTCAACCGTGTTCGCACGATTGATAACCAGCGGAGCGATGGTGTAGTGATTGCGAGGGTTCGATCTGTTTTGGTGGAGCCTTTGGATCATCAACGTCGAGATCTCCACAATCGACTTATCAGTACCTCTCGGAAGATCGGGCCATCGTCACATCAGAAGGGATTGGAGCAACGGTTGCCCGTGAGGTAATTCTTGTATCCCTAGTTAGTAGATTGGTTTTTATTTCCTATAGTCCAGAAAAAAAATTGCCCCACAAAAAGAGTTAATTCCGTTGTCCAAACCCCGTTGTACCTTTCAATCTGTTAGTTTTGGTTTGCTAAATTGAATTTGTGTCCGTCATAGCATTGTCTAGTTGCTGGTCATATCTTTGTTCCATAAAAAATCCAAACAAAAGAAAAATTCCCCACCCCAAACCCTAATTTCCAAATTCGGCTGATTTTTCCTTTCTCTGCAGCCGCCACCAAAAACATCATAACTTTTGATTCCGAGATTATTTTTGAGTGAGACCACCGCCATTAGATTCAAAAATTTGTTATCCATCTATCTGTAAAATTTCACGTCATTCCAGCAAGGCGGTTAAGAGATATGTGCGGTGAAAGTTGACCCAATTATCTGTTTTGAATCTGCAACAGTCAGCAATTGTGATTTTTGTGCGAATTTCTGTGTCCGGTTTAGGAAGTTGGCCCCAAAATAAAATCTGTAGAAAAAGCCATCAGAAAATACAGAAAAAAAGAATCAGTAAAAAAGAGGCATCTGACAAAATGTTACGGCCAAAATACCGATGTGCTGTCCAGTGGACAGAAATCTTGGGTTTTCAGTTTTGGGTCAATCCTCGTGTTCTTCAATTCCAGATTGGATTGGATTGAATTATCTTGTATTTACCACTCCTACACATTGCCATACACTTGTTTTTAGCCTTCTTCCATTCTTGGTTGATCAGCAACATAGGCTAAGTGCTAGATACGAACTATAATTCAATTCCATGCAATTATGAAATTAACTGATTGTTCTACATTGCTACCATATTGTGCCTTCCAAGCTACACCTACTCTTGAATAGAACAGGTTCCCTCTTGCAATCGTACCCACGCTCGACATGGTATCACGAACCAGCCACCGGTTGTACCACTGCTGCATTGGTAAGAACACTTGTAAGAGTGTGGTAAGGCGCTTGAAAATGTGTGATTCCACCTTCCACCGGTTGATAGGATAATCCTTTTGTTTTTCTGTGTTTCCACTAACCATGGCGGAGAGCGAAGGGGCGGAACACCGGTCGATTTCAACGAGTGTGTTAGTCGCGACCAGCTACAAGCTGCGCTCGACAAATAAAGCGCTTCACTCACGATCTCGCACGAGAATGGACACCATCGTCGCCGCCATTGCCCGATTGAACACCACGGAAGGCATTGGCGGTGGAGCGGCGGATGGTGACCTCACGGTCGGATGGACACATTGGAGGCACGCCGCCACTGTCAATGGCGGCCATCATCATGATGATGACACGGTGTATGATGCGGATGGCAACATTGATCAGCGGGCGACACAAGATGCCGCGACTACGTCGGCGTCTTCAACAAAACCGACATGGTATGGGAGGTAATAACCAGAACCGTCATGGTAACGGCGACCCTTTGCTAAAGTCAAATTTACCATTGCATCTTTTGCGGTACTTATGATGCTGAAACTTATCTAGATTGGGAGATGACAGTTGAACAAAAATTTAATGGCCATCTAGTTCCTGAAGTGCATAGAGTCAGACAAGCTACTAGTGAATTTAAAGATCGTGCTATCATTTGGTGGACTCATGTAGTTAATTCTCGTTTAGCTTTGATACATGGGATAAATTGAAGGTAGCTATGCGTGCTAGATTTGTTCCTCCTGCTTTTAAACATGAAATGCATAAAAAATTGCAGTGCTTAGACCAAGGTAATAAATCTGTCGAGGAATATTATCAAGAACTGCAAATAGGCATGTTGCGTTGTAATGTTGTAGAAGATGAGGAGGATAAGATGGATCATTTTTATGGGGATTAAGGCATGAAATTCAGGACATAATTGATTACAAAGAGTATAATGATATCAATAGAATGTTCCAGCTTGCTTGTTTGGCGAGAAAAGGAATTGCGGGGTAGGCAACAAAGGACAAGGAGCAATTTTGGAAATGCGACTACACGAGATCGGCGCCGGGGCAAGCCAAGACAACCCCACCTCCTGCTTTTCGAGCTGCTGCCCCCTCTGTGAGTAGGGCGCGTTCAACAGCACCGTTGCCACCATCACGCGCACCCGAGACGAGCAAATCTACTAGTGTGTAAGCACCAGCACAGAGCTCTTCATCGGTTGTTTCCACGGGCGTCTGACGGACATTGTGTGCCACCGTTGTAAAGGGATGGGCCACGTCATGAAGATTGCCCAAGTCGCGGGCGTACATTGCGACAGAAGATGGTGGTTATGTAAGTGCTACTGATGTTGAGGATGAATATGATCTCGCAGCTAACCTTGCAGGCAATGGTGA
The DNA here is from genome assembly GCA_036346575.1 of Dendrocalamus sinicus. Classification (NCBI taxonomy): domain Eukaryota; kingdom Viridiplantae; phylum Streptophyta; class Magnoliopsida; order Poales; family Poaceae; genus Dendrocalamus; species Dendrocalamus sinicus. The sequence goes on from CM070654.1 coordinate 12,600,544, forward strand.
TGATCATGCGAACAAACTTGTGTTTGTGCCCTTTTCTGTGACTAACAACTTGCAGGTAGTTGAGAACCATGCCAAAGAGGAGCATGAGCTGATTGAATCACTGACCCCATTGGTTGAGAATGAAGATAAGGAGATGGATGCACTTACATCATCTGAGGAGAGCCAAAAAGGTAAAGAACATGGTGCTATCATCGCTCACGGTACTGATTTGGTGCTACAACAAGACATAGAGCAACCTTGTGAGTATATACCTGCTGTAGTGCAATCTTTTGATATTTCTTGTGTTGACTTAAATGAACCATGTGCTGATCTAAATTCTCATAATTTTGCACATGTCGAATTAATAACACATAAAGAAGTTTTGACTAGAATTTCTCCTGCTAATTCATTGTGTTACATCATGTTAGATCTACCTATGAAATTGTCACATGCTTTGGAGAAAGTTTCTGAACTTACATGTTCGAAATTCTTATTTAGTACCTACACCTCTGGATATAAGTTTAATTTGATTGGAGATTATGGTGTGGAAAATCAATTTCTTGTATATCGAATATGCATAACTTGCGATCACATAGATGAATTGAAACTTGCTGTTCGGGACAACAATTCTTGTATGCTGAATCATGTTCAATGTGAGAAGGAAGTAAAATTTAGTACTCATCCAATGCCTATGTGTTCATCTCTTTTTGCACCATCTAGTATGGACAATCTGAATAAAGATGATGAATTATGGCAGAACATACAAATCTCTTCACCCTTGTTAGATAAATTTGCTATTGTTCGATTGAGATATGATTATATGGATGAACTTTGTTTGATTCCAAAAGTTGTAATTTTGCCCATATGTGCCACCACTACAAGTTTACAAAATCAACGATATGAATTGCATAAATGCTACACTTACATTTGCAAAACAAGTTGCAATAAGTACTGTGTGAGAAATTTCGAATTGCTCATTAACATATATGATTACTCTTGGGTTAATAATACAATGAACTTTTATGATCATTGTTGTTTTATAACATTAAGTGAGCAACAACGAAGAACTGTTAAAACGGATGACATATACATATACCATGCATACACCTTGGCTTCTTTGTTACCATATTATCAGCTTATCAAAAGCCGAGGACAGCTTTGTTTGCAAGAAGGGGAGGATGATAAGAACATGTACCCTATGGATACAACCATATTTTCTATACCTGTTGTTCCAATTACAAGAGCTCCTACGCATCACTTAAATTATGAGGTGAGCTTGTTTCAAAGAGATTTTACATTATTTGATAAAGAACTTATGATATTACATAATGAGAGTTTGTTGCGTTCGTTATCATGTACTAAGATTTATGATCAAGATCATACAATACGTGACGCTGCACCTATGTTACAACCGAGGATGGTTTTACGTCAAGAAGGGAGGATGATGTGACCACGTCACCAACACGTCACGACCATAGCGGCCAATATCAAGATTGAACTAAAGGTGAATTCGTTTCTTCAACTTCAACACATTTTAAATGAGAATATGATGCTACCTAATGATGAATAAATATATATATATATATATATATATATATATATATATATATATATATATATATATATATATATATATATATATATATATATATATATATATATATATATATATATATATATATATATATATATATATATATATATATATATATATATATATATATATATATATATATATTTGTAGCACCACATCACTTTGGAACCAATTGAAGCAAGGGTTCAAGTTGGACAGGTTTTGGAATCCAATTCGGCCTCCAGATCAATTCGGATTCAGCTTGACAGGTCAACTTCAAACGGCCATAACTTTTGATCTAGAAGGCTTCTCGGGGCCCGTGAGTACTCGTTGGAAAGCTCTTGGAGTCTACTTTTATATGGATCTAGTCTCACCTTCAAAATCCACTCGAGCGGATCAAAAACTATAAAATAAGTCACATCACTTTTTCAGTCTGAGTCAAAGTGGGCCGAGGGCCCTGTAACTTGGGCTATTTTGGGCTGGTACTGTTTATGTGAACAGTACCATGGCCATGTGAACAGTAACCATAAATAGTACCACATCCCTTTTCATTAGATAGGTGGGCTTCCCCTCCCTATTTAAGGAGGTCGCATCCCTTTAGTTTTCCTTGGTTTTCTTAAGAGATTATTCGCTTAGCAGTTTCACCGCATGCTCGGTTGAGAACCCCAACTTGTGAACTTAAACATTATTCGCAATTTCAGATTGCATCTTAAACTCTCTTGCTTGTGTTCTCGATTCGCTTATGGAGATAGCCTTCTTGGCGAGGTCAACCGTGTTCGCACGATTGATAACCAACGGGCGATGGTGTAGTGATTGCGAGGGTTCAATCTATTTTGGTGGAGCCTTTGGATCATCAACGTCGAGATCTCCACAATCGACTTATCGGTACCTCTCGGAAGATCGAGCCATCGTCACATCAGAAGGGATTGGAGGCATGCTCAAGTTCTTATAGCAGGCGCAAAGGGCTGGCGACATGAGAGCTCCATACAATGGTATGGCGGCAAGGCATGGGCAACGGGATGGCTGACGCTGGACCAGGGGAGGGGAGGAGAGGGATGGCATGACGTGGGAGCCCAAGTGGCGACGCGATGGAGGTAGGTGCACGGCTTGGTAGGGCAAGGTGGCGCGCCAGGAGAGGCAAGGCCGATCGGTCAGTCTTTGAGCGAGGACAGAGAGGAGAGAAGGAAGAAGGAAGGAGGGGCCAATTGCCAGGGGAAGAAGGAAGAAAGATGGGGCCCGACTGCAGGGAGAGTGGAAAAGGTGAAAGAGAGAGTGGAGACTCATGGAAGAAAGGGAAAAAAAGAAGAAAGAATTGGCTAGCAAAATTGGGAATTTTATTCTTGCATTTGAATCTAAATTGGAATTCAAAGCTCAATTATTTGGATGCAAAATTTAATATTGATTTGCATTTGGTTTCTTGAATTTAATTTCACAATTTCCTTGTTTCAGATTTTTCCCATTTCTTCTATTAATACTATTATGATTTTTACTTGGAAATTATTTCCTGTTGCCAACTTGCATATCACAAAACTCGACTAATTCCAAATAAATGTTCACAAGAAATTTGAGTGCCAACAAAATGCGAGAAAAAGTTTTACATTTCTCAAAATTTTGACTACCCACTGTTGTGGTTACAGACCAAACAGAGAGAGATGTGGTAGTGGAGAGTTGGGAGAGAGTGATCCCCTCTCTCTAGCCTTCCCTTGTATATATATTCATATGGGCTGTGCTTTTACAATTGTGCCCTTACATCGATACCTCCCTGTCAGGGGTATTTAAGCCATTACACATGTCCCATTTTGGGCCCTATAATCTTCTAACAGGCCTGCTGGGTTTAGGTGGGGGCCACCCCTACAACACCCACAATTTGGGATGTTACAAACCTACCCCCTTAAATGAATCTCAACCCCAAGATTCTGGGGATCTATCTAGCAGTAGCTTATAGGGTATTGCTCGTCGTATCATCCTATAAAGACAGGAAGGAAGGGGATCAGCATAACAAGGGTTAGCACCTGAAGAAGACACAAGGGAAGAGAGAAAGATCTTGATTGTCTGGATAGGTTGTAGGCTTTCAATTGCTTCCTCTTTGACATCATCGTCTTCACATCTTCGTAGAATGGAATGGTTGTGTCGTTTGCTAGTCTCATAATGGTCAAGTAATTTTCTATCGATATATTGACAATGATGTCCTATTTCGAAGGGAATAGATGGCCTATATCCGATAGGGTAGACGATCTTAGGGGATGTTATTATGGCGATTAGTATATCTACATGGTGGTCTTTTGTCCTTATTAGAGTTTTTTATTCTTCTTTTTGCTAAACATGGTAATTTAAACTCCTGGACACTTGAAATCATCACCACCATAAGATTATTGGCTTTGCGAATCTTGCTGTACTGGTCTAATTAGTCTTAATACAAGTTGTTGCATCTCTAAAAGTAATTATACATCATAATAGTTCTCCAACATCCTTGTCTATTCTTGTTCTTATTTGGAATCTCATCTTATCAATAATTCATAAATATTTGCAATTTCAGATTGCTTGTTATCTTGTTCTTGCGTGTTCTTGGTTGAGTTGCATGCAGGAATAGACCTTTGTGATCAAGTCAACCACATTCTTGGCAGGGTTGATATGGACTCAGAGTGTGGTTTAGTGATTGCCTCATCAAATGGGATAAAGGTTCTTCTAGTCACAGCTTGCCGGATCATTGTCTACTATTTTTTATGATCAGCTATTAACATTGAATGATCTAAACCTATCGTGTACCTAACACCATGGTAAAACCCTTCTAGGACCTTGCACCTCACATCATTCACGTTGTCATCATCCTTCCCCTGGCATAAAACTTGTGTCCTAACTAGTATTCTAAGGTGATAGGTAAACTAGGCACAACGCCTAACTTAGATTATCGCTACCCTAACCCATGATCATCAACTAGTAGGAGAAAAATGCAAGCAAAAAGCAAGATGAGGAACTGAGTAAAGACTAAGATATTAATTCTTTGGATAAAAGCGGTAGAGTCACATTGAGTTACTGGACTAAAATAAGTCACAACTTACTCCATATCAGAGAAGGAAAGTAGTAGTTCTTGGAGTCCCGGCATTCCAGCCTCCATGCTAACACTTCCACCTATCTAAATATTTACAAATCATCGCATCTCGGTGTATCTGTCTTCTCTTCAGGGGGTGCTCTTCTCTTCTAGGGGGCTATTGTTTGCTCAAATAGCCTTGGTCGACTGGCCAAGGTTGGTTGGGCGGGCTGGATAGGTGTTGGCCATGCACAAAGCAGCTTGGTTATGTCGCTTGACCAACTAGGGAGTGTTGGATGGTTGGCTGGCCAAATGGAGGGTGGAGATGTGTTGCCTCTCATGTGAGGATCGAGTTCCTTGTGCCATGCGTAGGTGGGGCCGGCCGGTGTGACAGGGTTGCCCAGGTGGCCAAGTCCAATTGACTTAGTAGGTTGGTGGAGAATTCAGTTGGCCAACTTGGGCCATGGGCTGTAGGCCGGCTGGTGTAGGCATTTGGGCCTATCGGGCTAGCCGACTGGTGTGAGGCTGGCTGGATAATGTGAGGAGGTTGGTCGGGCGGCTAGGTGTTGGGATGTCTTTTCTCTATTTTCTGCCTTTTTAGTGTATTTCCTATACTCTACAAGTAAGTATTGACTAAAAATGCATTATTTGTGTTAGAACATTATTTTAATGCCCTTTCTATGACTTTATTTGGGTAAAAGATGGATAAAAGGAGGTGGAAAAGTGTGCCAACAATATGACACATATGCCACTCTAAAATTCCATGATTATTCATGGTGACATTGGATAATATTTTTTGGTGACAATAGGAAGGATATTCAATTTTGTAGGGAAGGGTAATGCAACAAGTATGCGTTAATAGAATCTAAACGTAACATAGCAATTTAACAAAAACAAGCATGCATAATAGTTTGAGCAAAACAATATACATAATGTTGAAATATGGGATCAACATCATCAAAGGGGGTGCTTTCCTGCTCATTGAATACAAGCTCTTCTTCTAGACCAACTTCAAATGCTTTTGGAACGTCGAAATCTAAACGAGAAAAGCCAGGTTACACAAAAAAAAACACCAAATAAATTCAACACAAAGACCAAAATTCATGATTTTTATGCAGAAAGAAGGTTCATGGTTCTAGACAAATTTAGAAATAAGAATCATGTTAATTGGAGTTCGTATAAAGGAGAACGAGCCTTTAGAAGTTTTGTCAGCAGAGATATTCCAAAAAACAAGAGAGAAGTTATTGTACAGCTAGGGTTTCAATTTTTATTTCATTTTCTTTTTTTCATTCTATAGGAAAACTATAAATTATAGCGTCATTACACTGGTGGTGGATGCAAGTCCATGTGAACCGAGATCACGGACAAGTCTACTCATCGGTTGTGATGAGGACATCACTTCTTCGGATACATACAACACTCCTCCACTTGACATTCAAGGACCAATCACTAGAGCTCACGCCCGACAATTGAATTTACAGGTGAGCTCGTTCCTAAGTACTTCCTTTTGTTCATTCGAGAATAGATTGCTACCTAATGATTTAATTATGATTAGGAACCATGGAGAGGACCTGGAAGTACTTGGAGAAGGGCTACAAGACGCACAAGTCCAGTAAGGGCGGTCGAATCATGTTGGAGGCCCAACTCAAACCGACTTCGAATCCAATTCGGAGTCCAGGACCAGACCGCACTAAAATGGACGCCCAGATCGCATCCGGACTCCGTTTTGGACGTTCCACATATGTATGGAAAGCTGAAGACCACCTTTCCAATGGCTTTGGTCCCATGTCAAAATTCCTTCTGAGTCAACAGGAATCGTCGAAACAAGTGGGCGTTCAGAATCTATCAGGGTGCTGCGCCACCGTCTTTTGGGCGATCGGCTTTGTATCGTGTTGGAGCCCATTAGGGCGCATCCAGGGTTTTGCACGCCCCTAACTCCTTTATATCCAGCCGCCACCCCACCATTAGGGTTTGGGTTTTCTTAGATCAATTCTGTCTTTGAACAGTTTCGCCGTTCATCGGTTTGTGAGACCCCAACTTTCGAGTGCTGAATCAATACATCTGCAATTCAGTTGTGTTCTTCCTTGTTCTTGCTTGTGTTCTTGATTCGCAGGCAAGGATTAGCCTTCTTGGCGAGGTCAACCGGCTGCGCACGGTTGATAACACGAGAGGCGTGGTGCTGCGATTGCGGGGTTGGGCGTGTCGTTCGGAAGCGGATCGATTTGTGTCGCGCCTCCACCAAATCGAACGTATCCGAACCTGTTGGAAGATCGGGACCCGTTCCCATCAAGTGGTAATCAGAGCTTCAGGTGTTCCTTCAGGTTCGAGAATACCCTACCTTTGTTGTTTCGTTTCATCCTAGAGTCCAAGAAAAGCCCTACAAAAATTTTGTAGTCGTAGGTTGTTTCTGTCCCAGATCTTGTTTAGCCTTTTGCACAATTTCAGAGTCCGTAGTGTTGAGTTTGTGTCCTTAGTCGAGTTGTGTTGCTGGTTTAGATCGTGTTTTGTTTCCGGTTATCTTGCTTCCGCCACCTCTCATACAAACCCTATTTGTCATCCATCGCGTATTCCACCCTCTATTTTTGTTTTCCCACCCATATCCCACCCTCTGTTTGAGTCATCCTTCGCGTCTCGTGATCACACAACACCATCCCCACCTTTCCCGAGCTTCCGCCACCAATTTCCACCAATTTCCTCCCCACCGATTTCGTTTGGCCTCCACAGAAACCATAACTCGGAGTTCTATCTTCAAACGGCCATAACTTTGCATACGGACTCGAAATCAGCGATTTTTTTGAAATTGGGTGAAATTAAATTTGCATCGAAACCGACCTGACTTGGTCGGGTTTGCGATTTTATTTTCCCAAATTCGGCTGGAAAGTGCAGTACTCGAGCTCGAAATTGATTCACGAATTTCCAGCACATTCATTATTTTCGTAGGCCACACCTTACATCAGATTGAATTGAAACTTTGTGTTGTTTCTATTTACGTGCTCTGCTTTGTGAAAAAATAACAGAAAAAAACAAAAAAGAAAAATTTGGCACCTAGTTTTGCTGCGAGCAAAGGCACTGAGTTACGTGCCTAAAAAATGAAAAAAAGAGAAAAACCAGACAGAGCACAGTTTTAGGTGTGAGTTTCATTTGTTTTGTGCTTATGCTGAATTAAGTTTCTCATTCCACAGCCATCTTTGTTCTTTGTCTTCGCTTACTTTACAGCGTGATTCCTTGTTCATCATATCCTAACAACGATATAGGACACATTTAGGCCAGCAACTAGGACCAGTGCTTTGGACATTTATTCAGCATTACTATCTGTTATTGATTTGTGTTCCACGATATATTTGGCCTTCCAAGCTCCATATATCTACTTCGGGATAGCAGTTTTGACCCTTGCAATCGTACCCACGCTCGACATGGTTTCACGAACCAGCCACGGTTGTACCACCTCTGCTTTGGTAAGAACACTTGCAAGAGCTTGGTAAGCCACTTCCTTTGCGAGATTCCACCGCCCTTCATTTGTAGTTGATAGGGATAATCCTTTGTTTTCCTGTGTTTCCACTAACCATGGCGGAGAGCGAAGGACATGGGTCACCGGTCGATTTCAATGAGTGTGTTAGTCGCGGCCGGCTACAAGCTGCGCTCGACAAAAAAATGCTTCACTCGGCGCGAGAATGGACACCATCGTCGCCGCCATTGCCAAGTTGAACACCACGGAAGGCATTGGCGGGTGGAGCGGCGGTTGGGTGACCTCACTGGTCGGATGGACAAATTGGAGGCACGTCGCCACTGTCAATGGCGGCCATCGTCCCGATGATGACATAGTGTATGATGCGGATGGCAACATTTATCGGCGGGCGACACAAGATGCGCGACTACGTCGGCGTCTTCAGCAAAACCGACAAGGCATGGGAGGTAATAACCGAACCGACATGGTATGGAAGGTAATAACCAGATTCGTCATGGTAACGACGGCCCTTTGCTAAAGTTAAGTTTACCATTCCATCTTTTCTGGTCTTTATGATGCTGAAATATATCTTGATTGGGAGATGACGGTAGAGCAGAAATTTAATTCTCACTTGGTTCTGAACAACATAGAGTTAGACAAGCTACTAGTAAGTTTAAGGACTTTGCTATTATCGGTGGAATGAACTAAGTAACATGCGCTTACAACCTGATACATGGGAGCGATTAAAAGAAGATATGCGTAATCGTTTTGTTCCTCCCACATATAAACTTGAATTGAGAAAAAATTGCAGCGCTTAGAACAAGGTGATCGTTACATTCAGGACTATTATGCTGAGCTTCAAAAGGGTATGATGCGTTGTGGGGTTGTTGAGGACACAGAGGATAAGATTTGTCGTTTCTACGGGGTTCGGCGTGAAATTCAGGATATTGTTGATTATAAAGAATTTACTCTGTCAACCAGTTGTTTCACCTTGCTATGCTTGCAGAAAAAGAATTGCGAGGGCGCAAGGAATCAGCGAAGGCACGACCGAACGACCCTTCTACACGCCGCGAACGACTACATCGGCGGGACTGCCCAAGTCTTCTTGAATTTTCGTTCTCCTCCACCACACGTGAACAAGATTGCAGCAGCGCCACGAAGCCACCTTCAAAAATTCTTTGCGAGTTCCAGCCAAGAGTAGTTCTTCTTCCGTGGCTTCAACGGGTCGCTCCTCAGACATTGGTGCCATCGCTGCCATGGGCTTGGTCATGTGCGGAAGAATTGCCCTAGCCAACGGGCATACATCTCCACAGAAGATGGAGGCAACATCAGCACTTCGGATGTCGAGGAGGATGATGATCTTCTTTGCTGCCTCGGATGACAATGGCGGTGGTGATGAGGACTGGTCCTTGGTGGGGCGTCCGGCGGCGCTACTGAGCATCATTGTGCAGCGAGTCCTCGGCACAGGTAGAACAAACCGACAAGCTTCAACGCCATAATTTGTTTCAGACTTTCTTCGCAATCAAGAACCGGCGTGCACGTGTCATCATTGATGGAGGAAGTTGCAACAACTTGGTGAGTTCGATTTGGTCAAGAAGCTTGGCTTGACCACGCGACCGCATCCACATCCATACCATATTCGGTGGTTAAATGATTCGGAAAAGCTAAGGTAACGCAAACATGCGAGTCCATTTTTCCATTGGTGGTTATGCTGATCATGTTGATTGTGATGTGGTTCCCATGCAAGCATGCTCTCTTTTATTGGGTCGACCTTGGGAATTTGATAATGATGCTTTACACCATGGTAGTAGTAACAAATACACTTTTATGCATAAGGAAAGAAAGTTACTTTCTGCCTTTGACCCCATTTGAGATTATAGAGGCCGATAGGGAGAGAGTTGCTGCTGCTAATGATGCAAAGGAACATGATAAATCTGAAAAACAGCAAGTAATCCATTTGAAAAATTCTGTTATGCTTGCCACAAAATCAGACCTTGCTGAAATTGATGATGTTAATGATACATGCTATGCTTTTGTGTGCAAAGATGCTTTATTTTCCCTTGATAATATGCCTTGCACTTTGCCTGCTCCTGTCACTAACCTTTGCAGGAGTTTAGAGATGTTTTCCCGATGAGATACCTCGGGACTTCCACCCATTAGAGGATTGAACACCAGATTGACTTAATCCTGGAGCGAGTTTGCCAAACCGTGCGGCATACTGGACCAATCCCGAAGAGACTAAGGAGATTCAGCGACAAGTCCAAGACCTTTTGGACCGTGGAGTACGTGCGTGAGAGCCTTAGTCCTTGTGCTGTTCCTGTTCTTTTGGTTCCCAAAAAAGATGGTTCTTGGCGTATGTGTGTAGATTGTAGAGCCATTAACAACATTACTATAAGGTATCGTCATCCTATTCCTAGGCTAGACGACATGCTTGATGAGTTGTGTGGTGCTATAATTTTCACAAAGATTGACTTGCGTAGTGGATACCACCAAATAAGAATGAAACTTGGCGATGAATGGAAAACGCTTTTAAAACTAAGTTCGGCTTGTATGAGTGGTTAGTCATGCCTTTTGGTTTAACTAATGCACCTAGCACTTTCATGAGATTAATGCACGAGGTTTTACGTCCTTTCATTGGCAAATTTGTGGTTGTTTACTTTGATGATATCTTGATTTATAGCAAGTCCATGGATGAACATTTGAATCACTTACGTGCTGTTTTTAATGCTTTGAAAGATGCACGTTTGTTTGGTAACCTTGACAAGTGCACCTTTTGCACGGATCGAGTCTCTTTTCTTGGCTATGTTGTGACTCCACAGGGAATTGAGGTTGATAGAGCCAAGGTGGAGGCGATATGGAGTTGGCCCACGCCCACGACGGTCTCCCAAGTCGGAGTTTCCTTGGCCTTGCAGGATTTTATCGCCGCTTTGTCAAGGAATTCAGCACCATTGCGACGCCATTGATTGAGTTGACAAAGAAGGGTGTCGTGTTCCATTGGGGGCCATCACAAGAGGAGTCCTTTAATCTTTTGAAGGACAAGCTTACACACGCACCATTGCTCCAACTTCCGAATTTTGGTAAGACTTTTGAGCTGGAATGTGATGCTAGCGGAATTGGTATTGGTGGTGTTCTGATGCAAGAAGGCAAACCTGTTGCCTACTTTAGTGAAAAATTGAATGGTCCTGCTCTTAATTATTCCACGTATGATAAAGAATTGTATGCTCTTGTTCGTTCTTTAGAGGCGTGGCAACACTATTTATGGCCTAAAGAATTTGTCATTCATTCCGATCATGAATCACTTAAGCATATTCGTAGTCAAACCAATTTGAATCGTAGACATGCTAAGTGGGTTGAATTTATTGAATCTTTTCCTTATGTCATTAAACACAAGAAAGGGAAGGATAATGTGATTGCTTGATGCTTTGTCTCGACGCTATACCATGTTGTCTCAACTTGATTGTCGCATTTTTGGTCTTGAAACTATTAAAGGACAATATGCTCTTGATGCTGATTTTAAGGATGTGTTGTTGCATTGTAAAGAGGACAAGCATGGAATAAATTCATGATCAATGATGGTTTTTGTTTAGAGCTAACCGTCTATGCATTCCAGTTGGATCTGTTCGTCTTTTGTTGTTGCAGGAGGCGCATGGAGGCGGTTTGATGGGACATTTTGGTGCTAAAAAGACGGAGGACGTTTGGCCACACACTTCTTTTGGCCAAAGATGAGGCGAGATGTTGAGCGGTTTGTAGCTCGCTGCACTACATGTCAAAAGCTAAGTCTCGCTTGAATCCACATGGTTTATATATGCCTCTTCTGTTTCTTCTATTCCGTGGGCAGATATTTCTATGGACTTTGTTTTAGGATTGCCTGGGACTAAGAGGGGAGGGATAGCATTTTTGTTGTTGTGGATCGCTTTTCTAAGATGGCTCACTTTATACCATGTCATAAAACCGATGATGCGTTCATATTGCTGACCTCTTTTTCAAAGAGATAGTTCGTTTGCATGGTATGCCTTCTACTATTGTTTCAGATCGTGATGTCAAGTTCTTGAGTCACTTTTGGCGTACTCTATGGAACAAGTTGGGTACAAAGTTGTTGTTCTCTACAACATGTCACCCACAAACCGATGGCCAAACCGAGGTAGTGAACCGCACATTGTCTACCATGTTGAGAGCTATTTTGAAGAACAATTTGAAGTTGTGGGAAGAGTGTTTACCGCATGTTGAGTTCGCATATAATCGAGCGGAACACTCCACCACTAAGGTAAGTCCTTTTCAGGTAGTGTATGGATTCAATCCCCGTGCCCCTATTGATATTTTACCTTTGCCTACTAGTGAGAGAGTTCATAATGATGCTAAGGAGCGTGCTGATTTTCTTGTCCAAATGCATGAGACTACTAAGGCAAACATTGAAAAAATGAATGAAAAATATAGGATTGCTGGTAGTAAAGGTCGAAAGGAAGTTACACTTGAACCGGGTGATTTTGTTTGGTTGCACTTGAGAAAGGATCGATTTCCTGAGTTAAGAAAATCAAAATTGATGCCTAGAGCTGCTGGTCCTTTTAAGATAATTGAGAAGATAAATGATAATGCATATAAACTTGAGTTGCCTCCCGAGTTTGGGGTTAGTCCCACCTTTAACATTTCAGATTTGAAGCCATACTTGGGAGAAGAAGATGAGGCTGAGTTGAGGACAACTCCGCTTCAAGAGGGGGAGGACACTTTTCCACTTCCTTTTGTTCATTCGAGAATAGATTGCTACCTAATGATTTAATTATGATTAGAAACCATGGAGAGGACCTGGAAGTACTTGGAGAAGGGCTACAAGACGCACAAGTCCAGTAAGGGCGGTCGAATCATGTTGGAGGCCCAACTCAAACCGACTTCGAATCCAATTCGGAGTCCAGGACCAGACCGCACTAAAACGGACGCCCAGATCGCATCCGGACTCCGTTTTGGACGTTCCACATATGTATGGAAAGCTGAGAAGACCACCTTTCCAATGGCTTTGGTCCCATGTCAAAATTCCTTCTGAGTCAACGGGAATCGTCGAAACAAGTGGGCGTTCAGAATCTGTCAGGGTGCTGCACCACCGTCTTTTGGGCCGATCGGCTTTGTATCGTGTTGGAGCCCATTAGGGGCGCGTCCAGGGGTTTTGCACGCCCCTAACTCCTTTATATCCAGCCGCCACCCCCACCATTAGGGTTTGGGTTTTGCTTAGATCAATTCTGTCTTTGAACAGTTTCGCCGTTCATCGGTTTGTGAGACCCCAACTTTCGAGTGCTGAATCAATACATCTGCAATTCAGTTGTGTTCTTCCTTGTTCTTGCTTGTGTTCTTCGATTCGCAGGCAAGGATTAGCCTTCTTGGCGAGGTCAACCGGCTGCGCACGGTTGATAACCTGAGGAGACGTGGTGCTGCGATTGCGGGGTTCAGAACGTGTCGTTCGGAAGCCGGATCGATTTGTGTCGCGCCTCCACCAAATCGAACGTATCCAGAACCTGTTGGAAGATCGGGACCCCGTTCCCATCAGGTTGTCCCACATTTTAATTAATTAACAAGGTATTTAACCCATTGGGCCCTCAATTAGTCATAATCTAATCTTAAGGGGCATGGGTTCCACTCATCAGTTGCTCAGAACAGAGCAACGCCTTGGACGGCCATGGTTGAGCTTGTTGCCAAGGTCACCAGTGGCGAGGAAGGTGCGAAGTGGGTCTCGGAGCTAGCAAAATGGAGGCAAGATCAAGATGATCCTGATGGTGGTGGTGTCGGTGCCTGAGGTTCACTGGAGTTGAGTCGGAAGTGAGGAGAAGCGTCGGCTGCGGTGACACTACAATGACAAACGCAGAGGTGTGGACTGGCAAAACGAAGGGGCATGCTGGCTTCACTGGATTCTTACAAAACTTGAGGGGTCGGTACATGGCCCTATGGTCACCAGAACATGGAAAGGGACAACGATGAGCGGCAATGCTGGGCACGCCCAGGGTGGCGACAATGAAAGATATCAGTTCAAGCTAGTAGTAGCTCACCAGGGGAAGCTCAGAGATGGTGTGGCGGTGTTGATAATCAAATTTGGCTTGACAATCATCGTAAAGCCGAAAGCAAGTTAACAAGGAAACGCTGTGCAGATATCATGGTCGTGAGTAGTTACGATCACGGCAAAGCAAGTCGAAAGTCAGAGGTGATCGTAAAGTCCTACGAATTCAGCAAGCTACAGTAAATGCATGATTATGTCAAAGAAACATGGAGCTTGGTCGTAGTCAAGGGCCATTACAATCACTTTGGTCGTGGTTGACAGTCGCCGGGTAGTTTACGACCACGGTGCAGCATTTACGACCATGTCATCACTAATCGGAAGCCAGCTGGACTGATTACGACCACGTTGCCCGTGGTCGAAGGCAGTTACGACCACGTTGGTGTGGTCAAAGGTGACTCAACCATTTTGGATATGATCGGACGCTGCTACGACCACGATTGGCCACGATCAGAAGCCTGGTTCACAGTCGATGACATCAAGGTTGATAGTAGGCAGTCGAACTTACGACCACGATGAGAAGTCGGTGGCTTACGATCACGTTATAACGAGAAGCGGTAGCAACTCCGACCACGTTGAAGGAAGTGAAGGCAGTTACGACCACGTTGGCGTGGTCAAAGGTGACTCAACCATTTTGGATATGATCGGACGCTGCTACGACCACAATTGGCCACGATCAGAAGCCTGTGTTGATAATCAAATTTGGCTTGGAACCACAATCATCGTAAAACCAAAAGCAGGCTAACAAGGGAAGGTTGTGCCTATATCATGGTCGTGAGTAGTTACGACCACGGCAAAGCAAGTCGGAAGCCAGCTAGACCGGTTACGACCACGTTGGCCGTAGTCGAAGGCAGTTACGATCACGTTGGCGGCCGTTACGACCACGGCAAAGCAAGTCGGAAGCCAGCTGGACCGGTTATGACCACATTGGTCGTAGTCGATTTGGGGTAAATATGATTTGCCGATCAAAATCCTAAGTAAAAATTGCATAGATTGGATCTCTGTTTTTTTACGAGGGGCGCTGCCCCGAACCCTGATGGGGAAACCCCCTCGACCCCCTTATTCGGTAGATTGCGAATCTATGCATAACTTGTTTTTGCAGGATGTATGTGACCAGTATGGCCTAATGTGTATGTGATGCATGTTTGTAATATTTTCATGACTGCGTGTCGTGGGTTCGGCAACACGTTTGGAGCCATTGTGTTGTCAAAGTATTGTATTAACGGCTGCGTGCGACTTGTGATGATTCCTTGTATCCATGTATTTTATTACTAGCTGTTATGAGTAATAGCTTGTATTAGTACTCGGAGGACACATCACTTGGAGGGATGGCACACATTATCCATGGAGATGGAGATCATCATGGTGGACAGATTCTATGGCGATGGAGATCACCATGAGAAAATGGGCCATACCGAGTCACAACTATGTGAATGCTATTCCTGTTTGTTTTACTTCTATGCATGCTTGAATGGTAGAAGTATAGCGATCCCTCACATAATGTTAAGTTAAAACATATGCCCTCCCAACTAAACCTTGCACCATCCCATGTCTTGTAAATTGATGGTCGGTCTATAAAATTAGGGCACCATCGACTTTCCTTGACTAGATGGGTTTGTATCGGATACATACATGCATAAGGGTTGGTGAACTTAACAAGGTTATCATAAAGGTTATGGGCCTTGGGGCATAAAGGTTGGGCGCCGAGGCATAGAGATGTCACCCAACAACAAGAGTCATATAGAGATATGATTAGTAAGGTGTTACTTACCGAATTACCTTGTCTCCTAGCGGTGATGCAAAAGCTCACTAGTAGACTAGTTAATTGCGGATCTTGAATCGCTAAGAATCAATAGAGGATATTGATTTTAGTGGGAGTACATTCTATTAAATTTGTTTAATACGTTTACTCTATCATGGTTCTATTTGTCTTAGTATTTTGCATTTTCATTTGTAGATCAATGGCATCTAACAACGCGCACACCCTTTTGCTTTGCGATCGATTCTTGAGAAAGAAAAATTAAATGGAACAAACTATTTGATTTGGTCCGTAACTTTGAAATTGTTCTCGGGCGGATAAAAAGGAACACGTTCTAGACACCCAAATCCCGAAGAACTGCGACAATGCGTGCGCTCTTATTAAAAATGCCTACAAGAAAGCATGTGATGACTCTCTTGAGATTAGCTGTCTTATGCTTGCATGCATGGAACGACCTTCAAAAGCAGTTTAAGGATCAGAAGCGTATGATATGATCATGGCGCTTAAGGACATGTTCCGAACACGGGCCGGGACTGAAAGGTTCAATGTCTCTAAGGCTTTTACGGAATGCAAGTTAATGAAGGTGCACCGTAGGCCCACATGTGATCAAAATGGTTGGTTACTGATCGGACTTTGGATAAACTTGGTTTTCCAATTAGCCAAGAGTTGGCAATCGATTTCATTTTGGCGTCTCTACCACCTAGCTATGGACATTTCATTTCGAACTACCATATGCATGGGGTGGAAAAGGGCCTTAATGAGCTTTGTGGGATGCTCAAAACAGCAGAAAGTGACATTAAGAAGTGTGCGAGGGCCTAGCCATGTGATGGTTGTCAGAGAACAAGTCTAGCTTCAAGAAAAGGGTAAGAAGCCATGGGCAAAGAATAAGGGCAAGGCTAAAGATATGATCTCAAAGCCAACGCCTAAGCCTAAAGCTGGACTCGAGTGAGACAGTATGCTACTATTGTAAAGAGCAGCCTTTGGAAGAGAAGCGCAAGAAGTACATGGATTCGAGGAATGCAAGAAGAATCTTGGAAGTAAGACTTCCACCCATGGTACACTTGTCATAAATGTTTTAGACATTTTTCTTGCTGATTCTCCTATTAACTCTTGGGTATTTGATACCGGATCGCTTGCTCACATTTGCAACTCGATGCAGGGGCTAATAAGAAGTAGAGGAGTCGCAAGAGGTGAAGTTGATTTTGCGTCGGAAATAAAGCAAGGGTTGCTGCGTTGACCGTCGGCACCATGCAACTTCAGCTTCCTTCAAGATTTATTATGGAATTGAATAATTGTTATTATGTTCCTAGTATGAGTGAAACATTTTATCTCCTCATGTTTGATGAGAGATGGTTATTCATTTGCAAGTAAAGACAATGGTTGTTTGATCTCTAAAATGAAATGTTTGTGGCTTTTGCCCATTGTGAATGGGTTATTTATTTTAAATCTTGATGATGCGCCCATCTTTAACATAAATGCTAAAAGACTTGACCTAATGATTTGAATCCCACCTATGTTTGGCATTGTCGTTTGGGTCACATAAGTGAAAAGCGCATGAAGAAGCTCCATGATGATGGTCTTCTAACCGTTTGATTTTGAATCATACGAGACATGTGAAGCTTGTTTGCTTGGTAAGATGACCAAGTCACCTTTCAAAGGTTCTTTTGAGAGGGCATCGGACTTGTTGGAAATCATACATACCGATGTATGTGGACCAATGAGCACGATCGCTAGAGGTGGATTTCATTACTTCATAACTTTCATCGATGATTTTAGTAGATATGGCTATGTCTACTTAATGAAGCATAAGTCTGAAACTTTTGAAAAGTTCAAAGAGTTCCGAATGAGGTTGAAAATCAACGTGCCAAGAAAATTAAGGCTCTGCGATCCGATCGTGGTGGCGAGTATTTGAGTCATGAATTTAGCAATCATCGAAGAGTTGCGGAATTGTTCCACAACTTACACCGCCGGAACGCCTCAAAGAAACGGGTATCCGAGCGCGTAATCGGACCTTGTTGGACATGGTTCGATCGATGATGAGCGATCAGATCTACCATTATCATTTTGGGGTTACGCTCTAGAAACAGCAGCTTTCACACTTAATAGGGTGCCGTCTAAATCCGTAGTTAAGACACGATATGAGACATAGACCGGGAAGAGTCACGTTTGTCTTTTCTAAAGATTTGGGGATGTGAGCGTTTGTCAGCGACTACTGATCGGATAAGCTCACACCCAAGTCGGATAAATGCATTTTCGTGGGATATCCAAGAAACCTTTGGATATTACTTTTACAACCGACTAGAGGGCAAAGTGTTTGTCGCTCGAAGTGGTGTTTTCCTAGAGAAAGAGTTTCTCAACAGGGAGACAAGTGGAAGAACGATGCAGCTTGAAGGGGTTCAAGATGAACCAATCGGGGAAGACTCGACGAATGATGCCCACGTGGCAGAACAAGTTGAGGAACCCATGGCAAAGGAAGCACCACCACCACGAAGGTCGGAAAGGCTCCGCAATGCACGAGATATGTTATTGTTAGACAATGATGAGCCTACGACCTATGCGGAAGCAATGATGGACCCAGACTCTGAGAAATGGCAAAGTGCCATGAGATCCGAGATAGCATCCATGGGAGACAATCAAGTTTGGAACTTGGTTGACCCTCCTGATGGTGTTAAAACCATAGAGTGCAAATGGATCTATAAAAAGAAGATTGATATGGATGGAAATATTCATATCCATAAAGCTCGACTTGTCGCAAAAGGTTTTCGGCAAGTTCAAGGAGTTGACTACGATGAGACCTTCTACTTTGTAGCGATGCTTAAATCTATACGGATCATTCTAGCTATTGCTGCATATTTCGACTATGAGATATGGCAGATGGATGTCAAAACGGCTTTCCTTAATGGAAATTTAACCGAGGACATGTATATGATACAGCCCGAGGGTTTTGTCGATCCAATCAATGCTAGAAAAGTATGCAAACTTCAAAAATCCATTTATGGACTGAAGCAAGCATCTCGGAGTTGGAACATTCGTTTTGATGAAGTGGTCAAAGGGTTTGGCTTCATCAAAAACGAAGAAGAATCTTGCGTTTACAAGAAGGCAAGTGGGAGCTCGCTCGTATTTCTAATCTTATATGTAGATGACATATTACTGATTGGAAATGATATTCCTATGCTCGAGTCCGTTAAGACCTCACTGAAAAATAGTTTTTCAATGAAGGACTTAGGGGAAGCGGCATATATTTTGGGTATTAAGATCTATAGAGATAGATCAAAAGGCTAATAGGATTAAGCGAGTACTTACATTGACAAAGTGTTGAAATGGTTCAACATGGAGGAGGCAAAGAAAGGGTTCTTGCCAATGTCTCATGGCATAAATCTTGGCAAGACTCGGTGTCCTTCGACAACCGATGAGCGAGATCGCATGAGTAAGATTCCATATGCTTCGCCATTGGATCTATCATGTATGCTATGATATGTACTCGCCAGATGTTTCCTATGCTCTAAGTGTTCTGAGCAGATACGGTGATCCCGGTGAGAGTCATCGACAGCGGTTAAAAACATCCTCAAGTATTTGAGAAGAACTAAGGATGTGTTCCTAGTCTACGGAGGTGAGGAAGAGCTCGTTGTAAATGGTTACACCGATGCAAGCTTCCAAACCGACAAAGACGATTACAAATCGCAATCGGGTTTTGTGTTCATTTTGAGCGGTGGTGCGGTCGATTGGAAGAGTTCCAAGCGAGAGACTGTTGCTGACTCTACAACGGAGGCGAGTACATTGCGGCTTCAAGCAGCAAAGGAAGGTGTTTGGATAAGGAAGTTCATTTCTGAACTAGGTGTGGTTCCTAGTGCGTGCAGTCCTCGGATCTTTCTTTGTGATAACGGTGGGGCCATTGCGCAAGCCAAGGAGCCAAGGAATCACCAAAAGAACAAACACATCTGCGGCGGTTTCATCTCATTCGAGAGATCCTCAATCGAGGAGATTTAAAGATATGCAAAATACATACAGATTTGAATATTTCAGATCCTTTGTGAAGCCTCTCCTGACCTAAGCATGAGGCGCACACAAGAGCTATGGGTATTAGATATCTTCTAGATTGACTCTAGTGCAAGTGGGAGATGTTGGAAATATGCCTAGAGGCAATCATAGAGATGATGATATTTCGTTGTATCCATGATTTAATAAATGTTCCTTGAATATTGCCTTTGTATTGATTAACAAGTATGTGACTTGTTTGTGAAACTCTTTACTTGTATGGTTATTCTAAAGTTGTCCCTAGTCGAAGTTCATGTGTGGACACACGTGAATAATGGATTAGCACATGTATCGGTTGATGACCATGTTTCACAGGTCATAGACATGGAGATGTCAAACCAATAATGTGGACACATGTTTAGAACATGGGGTTGGACCGACCCAACATGAGACATAACAATTATACTTATGATTCTCTCTCTACACAATGTGTACGCCTTGTCCTTAGACCTGAGATTGTCGCATGTACTTGAGATGTGAATCGACCTACTTAGGGGCTATCAAACGCTACTCCGTAACTGGGTAGTTATAAAGGTAGCTTTCGGGTTTGTCATGAAGCATGCTGCGAGGCATGGTCAGTCGAGATGGGATTTGCCCCTCTCTATCTTAGAGAGATATCTCTGGGCCCCTCAAGTGATCGGATCCAGAAATGCATGGCCATGCTACTTAAGGTTAGAGTTAACCTAGTAAGGGATTCGGATCACGGATCGAGAAAGAGTGGTCAGCTTGGAGCTCGACCAAATATCGTGAGGCAAAGGGATTGGCATGTACATAAAGTTGTGATGGTTCGTTCGATATGATCTTTGTGTATGTTTAGGAGTTGGCACGTCTTGCTAGAGGCCGCTACCAACTATTGACCGAGTAGGTAAACTCGTGTCATGTCTAAACATACGTGAACCCATAGGTCACACACTTAAGGGTGAAGCCTAATTCGGATTGGATCCGGGTTGGGTGGTATTGAGTCCTAATGGGCCTCCATTATTTGAAGCCCATTATAAGGGCGTCTATAAAAGGAGGCTAGGCGCACGGGGTTAATAAAGTTTTTCGTGACCTCCTCAAACCCCGGCCGCCACCCTCCCACGCCTGGCGCTCGCGCGATCTAGTAATCCGGCGTGCGTCGCTTCCTCCCGTGCGTGTGGATACCTTCGGCTGGCGCTGCATCGTAGCGTTTGGGCGAACCACAAGAGAGGAGTTGTACGTTGGACGCCGCGGCGAGGGCGAGGAAGTAGTACGACTACTCGCGCCGACGTGCTGCATCGGCGTAGTACGACTACTCCGCCCGACGTGCTGCATCAATTCCGCACTGCGCGTCTAGTGGTAATTCCGTGATCTATAACTGCAGTGATCTTGGTTTACGGGCATAATTTTTATTAATTTGCGCTAGCGTAGCCTACCCGTAGTCCTTCAGTTACGACCACGTTGGCGGTCGTTACGACCACGGCAAAGCAAGTCGGGAGCTAGCTGGACCGGTTACGACCACGTTGGCCGTGGTCGAAGGTAGTTACAACCACGTTGGCGATCGCCGGGTAATTTTACGACCACGGTGCAACATTTATGACCATGTCATCTTTAATCGGAAGCCAGCTGGGTTGATTACGACCACGTTGGCCACCATGTTGAGATCTACGACCACGGTGAAGTCTACGACCACGTTGGAGGCTAGGACCACGGTGGGATCTACGACCACGTTGAAGGCCACGATCACGTTGGAGCCTATTGATGTGACGATGGCCCGATCTTCCGAGAGGTACTGATAAGTCGATTGTGGAGATCTCGACGTTGATGATCCAAAGGCTCCGACCAAAACAGATCGAACCCCTCGCAATCACTACACCACTGCTCCGTTGGTTATCAACCGTGCCGAACACGATTGACCTCGCCAAGAAGGCTATCTCCTGCAAGCGAATCGAGAACACAAGCAAGAGAGTAAAAGATGCAATCTGAAATTGCGAATAATGTTTAAGTTCACAAGTTGGGGTTCCTCAAACCGAACATGCGTGAAACTGCTAAGCAGAATAAACTCTTAAGAAAAACCCGAGGAAAACTAAAGGGGTGCGACCTCCTTAAATAGGAGTGGGGGAGGCCGCACTTATCTAACAAAAGGGGATGTGGTACTATTCACAGGTACTGTTCACGTGAACAGTACACCCATGATTAGTGCAGGCCCAAATAGTCTAAGTGTGATTACAAGGCCCAAGGCCCACTTTGACTCGGACTGGAAAAGTGATGCCACTTGTTTTGCAGTTTCTGATCTGCTCAGATGGAATTTTGAGGTGAGACCAGATTCATCTGAAAGTAGACTCCAAGATCTTTCCAACGAGTACTCACGGGCCCCGAGAAACCTTCTAGATCAAAAGTTATGGTCATTTGAAGTAGGCGCTGTCCAGCAGTCCGAATCTGAGTCGAACTCGCGAATATGAGTTGGCTTGCGCTGCGGTTCCACTTCTACACTTGAGCTCGCGTGGTTCTTCTCCATGGTTCCTAAGGACAAGAAAATCACAAGTCTTAGGAAGTATCGAATGCTCAGCGGAAATATTATTGACTCTAAAACGAGTTTACGATAGTTGAGTTGACGAGCACGTGCCCGAGTGATTGGACCTTGCCCATCATTCATGGAAGCAGTAAGAGGGGTGTTCATATCAATAGAAGTGATGTCCTCATCACTATGACCACGTAGAAGCCTACGACTGCATTGGAGGCTACGAAGACCACGATTGGCCACGATCAGAAGCCTGGTTCACAGTCGACGACATCAGGGTTGATAGTCGGCAGCCGAACTTACGACCACGATGAGAAGTCGGTGGCTTACGATCACGTTATAACGAGAAGCGGTAGCAACTCCGACCACATTGAAGGAAGTGAACGTGATCGAAAGGGTGGTTTGACCACAGAAAAATGACGATCGCCAGCATCACCGTGTGCTCATTGAAGGTTTCGATCACGATATTTTGAGCGGCTGAAGGAAAGACAGCGCAGCGATACAATGGAGCGGTCGTAAACTGCTACAGTAAGTTTACGATCACGAAGGAAAATTCATTGGTAAAGCAATAGAAGGATCAGAACTGGTCGTAAGCATCCAGAACCAGTCATAAATAGTTCTAACCAGTCGTAAACGATTCTAACCAGTCGTAAACGGCCCTGGGAAGTCGTAAGAGACACTGACCGGTTATCGTAAAGGGTTCGACCACGCAGAGAAGGCCACGGTCACGTTGAAGGCGGTCGTAAGGAGCAGCGATCAAATCGAGAAGGACAGTACGTGCCAAAGGCGATTCCGACCATGTCGAAGGAAGTGAGCATGGTCAAAGGGATGTTTTTGGAATGGTCGTACGGCATCAAGAGCACTCGGGATCGGTCGTAGGCAGTGCTGGTCGGTCATAAACGATCTTGGGAAGTCATGACACGCGCGGGCAACAGTTTGGAAAGGATCAAGAAACAATCTTGAAGCGATCTCTGCCGCGTGGTAAAATTGCAACGAATAAATTAAGATAAGTTTTATTGATGCGGACTCGATTCGATTCAAATAACTGTTGTTTCCAAAAGAAGCTAGGACCAGCTTCCCCCTATATATATGTGTGTAGGGGTTACGGCCGATGGACAACACACAATCGAAACTCATCTACTACATTATTTTGCAATCTACTATTTTTTCCTCTGCCCTATTTTGCTTCTTGTTCTTCGTTGTCGTTTACTCCGTTGGGATAACGAATCACAAGGTCCTAGGGGCGGTCAGGCCGACCTAGGACAGCCCATCGCCGCCGCTCGCCCTGACGGGGTCCCTCCCGGGCGCACGGGGTGTCGGGTCTCAAGAGCTCTCGCCGGCGTGTCCTGCGTATCGCGCTCCCGGCGAGACTCCTCCAGCGACGTGTCCTGTGTATCACGCTCGACGCCGGGGGCACACGGTGACGTGTTCGTGTGCGAACACACTTTTTGGCGACTCCACTGGGGAAAAATCAAGGAAAATTGACGCCGCCAATCACCATGACCGGCAGCGGCAAAATCCGGTGCCGGGAGGTTAACACCGATAATGTCGTCAAGCCGGTTACGATGAATTATCGGAAGAGCATCGCCAAGCTTTTGAGGCATACAAGAAAAAGCACGAGGAGGAGGATTACGAGCGTTCCTTGCAAAATTCAAGAAGGATCGTCAAGGCAACATAACCCCACTCGGCGACATCACGTTCCTCCTCCGCATTACTCGGAAAGGTAGAACCCCTTGTAAGTGCCGCATCAACCCTCTCATCTGTTGCTACCAATTCATCTAGTGTTACAATGGAGCAAGTTCAGCACATGCTTAATGAGAACACTAGAGAGATCTTTGATTATATGCATCAGATGGCAAACATTAAGAAAATAAATAGTGCGGCCATGGGTACAAGTCAGGTTGGCACTTTTTCTAGCGTAGAACTTTCTAAGCGAAGCAGCGCCTATTAATTCATCGGCAAATAGTGGAGTACCAAGTATACAACCCCAATGTGGCATGCCGTTGAGTTTCTTTTCTGGACAGCAAACTAAACCTGGAGATGAACTAATGGTAGCGCCCACGTATCCTAATCATATCATGAGCCTACCACCTTTGGGAACATCAACATCAGGCGATATAAGTATGCCAAGGTCCTTGCCGTCTTACGTTATACCGCCGATGCCGCCTCCACTGCCTACCATGGTGACCAACACCCCTATAGCTCCTTTGCAGTCACCCATCACAGCTTCGGCCAATATGGACGAAGCATTGGCAAAAATTAGAGATGATGTGCGCAGGATGTTTGTTGAGTCTTTCGGCATTGAGCCGAGAGTTAGAGCCCGCACTTATCAGAAACCATATCCATCTCATTTTGATACTATTGCTTATCCCCAAGGTTACAAGCTTCCTGAGTTTGTTAAATTTGATGGTGGGGACAGCAAAACTACATGGGAGCACGTTAGCCAATATCTCGCCCAGTTGGGAGCGGCGGGTAATATAGATGAACTTAAAGTTCGTTTGTTTTCTTTGTCTTTAACTGGCACGGCTTTTTCATGGTTTTCTGCTTTACCCCCTGGTTCTATCATTACATGGTCGCAGCTTGAGCAAAAATTTCATGATCATTTTTATAGCGGTGGCGCTGAGTTTAAGTTATCACATCTTACATCGGTTAGGCAAAAAAATGATGAATCGGTTTCCGATTATGTCAAAAGGTTTAGAGATGTTAAAAACCGGTGCTATAGTCTTGTGATAAGTGAAAGGGACTTGGCTGATCTTGTGTTTAGCGGTTTGAGAACTCACATTAAAGAAAAGTTGGAAAGTTATGAGTTTTTAACCAGTTAACCAAGTGTTGCAATGAGCTTTGGCTAAAGAAAGCCAAAGTAAAGATATCAAAGAAAACCATAGGACTAAAGTGACCTTCCTCGCATGAACGTTGTTGATTATTCTTCCGATCGGGATGATGAAATTGATGTCTATCTTGCTGAATTTGTTTGGCCTCAAAGGCCAAACCATATGCATGTAATGCTCTTAAGCCAATTCATAAAAATCATGAAGAGGAGATGAAGTTTACTTTTGATGTTACAAAATGTGATAGAATTTTTGATGCTTTGCTGAATGATAAGGTCATTAAAATTTCTCATACTTTACCGCCGTTTGAAGAGCTGAAGCGGCGAGCTTTTGCAAATATCATAATTCTTTTTCTCATGCCACTAATGATTGTAATGTTTTTTGACAGATCCAATCGGCTATCAATGATGGACGATTGAGTTTTGCCGAAATGCAAGTGGACAAGTCTCCTTCCCCATGAACACGATGGATATGGGGCGGGAAAGTGTTGCTTCGGCTTTGAACATGCCGAATCAGCAAAAGAAAGCCAGTGTTGTTATCGGTGAGCCTAGAGTGATACATGCCGATGACAAGATCTCAGGAAGAGAGGTTGTACTGGAGAAGGCCCCAAATGGAAAGGAAACATTGAAGATCACTGTGAGCACTTCTGTACCTGGGGGGCAAGTGCAACATGAGGCTTGCAGTAAGTTTATCAAGCCC
The DNA here is from genome assembly GCA_036346575.1 of Dendrocalamus sinicus. Taxonomy (NCBI): domain Eukaryota; kingdom Viridiplantae; phylum Streptophyta; class Magnoliopsida; order Poales; family Poaceae; genus Dendrocalamus; species Dendrocalamus sinicus. Next base: position 12,626,403 of record CM070654.1, read on the forward strand.
AAAAATCCAGAGGTTGGCAAGTGGAAGATAAACAAAGCAAAAGTACAGCGGAAGCGCATCAAGCCAACATTCGATATGCTGCTGTCCAAATATGCTAACCAAGCGGCCACTTCTAGCTCTAATCGACCATCACAATTGAAGCGTCCAAGATCACCTCCGAGGCATCAAATACAACGTCAGTTTCGTCCGTATGAGCCATGGGCGCCTACGCAATGGATGACACCTTTTTCCTACACACCATACAATATGAATAGAGGGTGGGCGCAGCCTCCAATGGTGCCCTATGCTTTTCACCCTGGGTGGACAGCACCTAGAAGATCAGTTTTTGAGAGGCTAACCCACTCTACAAAAAGTTGTTTGCGTGGTGGTACTGGTCGACCATCCAATGCCTCTGCAACGAAGAAGATTATGAAGCATGAGTGGCGTGCTAAGTCGCCAAGCGCTGAAAATTCAGAACCCAACAAGCAAGAAAGCAGGACTGCCAGTGCTGCAGAAGTATCAACCAAAGATCTCGGTAAAAGGCCAATTGTCATTAATAATCGGCTAAATCCGGTAGTACTATGGTGGCTGTCCAGCTAGGTTCAGCAGCTAATGATCATGAAGCCAGCAGCGATGCGCGAAGGAAGAGACCCCAAGTATACCGGTGAGGTGGTGCCCTTGGGCTGACCAAAGCTCGAGAAAAGAAGGTTGCAGCGTATGCGAAATCGGCAGAAGATCGAAGACGCAATGAAGCACAGAGAGACGAATTTTTCAATAAAAGTCGGCCCATGAAGCATGTATGGAAGCCTAAACCAGTGGATGGGACTACAGATACTACTATCGCAACAGCACATACATCACCTAAAGAGCATGAGCAGGTATGTACATTGGGAGATGATGAGGAGATGTTAGATTTTGAGCCCACACCAGCTAGAGAAGGTATGGATATCAATATGGTTTACTATCTACCTGCTGAGTTTCGTGCTGCTGATGAAGAAGGGGAGATAGCCCAGTTGGACTTTGGTCCTAAAAATGCCATTTTCGAGAAGCCTAAAGAGCCAGTGAAGCACTTGAAGCCGTTATACATCAAGGGCCACATTAACGGGTCACCGATTGCTAGGATGCTTGTTGATGGTGGTGCTGTTGTCAACCTCATGCCGTATTCAGTCTTCAAAAAATTGGGGCTACAAGATGATGATTTGAAAAAGACGAACATGGTGCTGAATGGCTTTGAAGGAAAAGAAAAGATGGAGGCCAAAGGAGTTATCTATGTCGAGCTCACGGTTGGAAACAAGACTTTGGGCACAGCATTCTTTGTTGCTGAAGTGCAAGGTAATTACAATGTGATTTTAGGTCGAGACTGGGTACATGCTAATCAGTGTGTGCCATCCACCATGCACCAATTTTTGATTCAATGGGTTGAGGACGAAGTGGAGATCATCTACGCTGACACATCGGTTTGTGTCGCTTTGGCCGATGCTATAGTGGATTGGCAGCACTCTGAAGCTACTTGTTTGTCAGGGCGTGGTGATCTTCCAGAGTTTGATTTCCTTAGCGCTACAAGGAATGGTTTTGTACCTATCATGATAAAGCCGATTGGTGGTGATCGGCTCCAAAATATGATGTGAATTAAATGAATCCTAGCTTAGATTGGTTGCAAAAACGTCTCAAAGATTATCGGTCTCAAGAGAACGATATGTATGAATCTATAGAAGAGCTAGAAAATTTTGATAAGTTGGGACAAGGTTTCATATCAGCCGACCCATTGGAGGAGATAGACATCGGTGATGGGTCAATTCCTAGGTCGACATTTATAAATAAAAATCTGAGAGCCGATTATAAGCTGAAATTAATCAAGCTTTTAAAAGAATACGTCGTCATTTTTGCTTGGGAATACCATGAGATGCCTGGTTTGAGCCGAGAGTTGGTAGAACATCAGCTACCCATTAAGAAAGGTTTTAGACCTTTCAAACAGCAAGCTAGGAGGTTTAATCCCAAGATGTATGATCGGATTAAGGAGGAAATCGATCGGCTACTTAAAGCTGATTTTATTAGGCCTTGCAGGTATGCTGATTGGATTTCCAATATTGTGCCCGTCGAAAAGAAAGGGTCCGGCAAGTTAAGGGTATGTATTGATTTCAGAGATTTGAACAGAGCTACACCAAAAGACGAGTATCCTATGCCAATAGCCGACATGCTTATTAATGCTGCTTCTGGACATAAGGTCATTAGTTTTCTTGATGGCAATGCGGGGTATAATCAGATTTTTATGGCCGAAGAGGACATTTCCAAAACAGCTTTTCGTTGCCCTGGTTTTCTTGGTTTATTTGAATGGGTAGTAATGACCTTTGGATTGAAAAATGCTGGTGCAACATACCAAAGAGCTATGAACTTAATTTTTCATGATCTTCTTGGGGTCATGTTAGAAGTTTATATTGATGATATTGTCGTCAAATCGGATGCCATTGAACCACATTTGGCCGATTTGCGCTTGGCTTTTGATAGAATGAGAAAATATGGTTTGAAAATGAATCCTCTAAAATGTGCTTTTGGTGTATCGGCTGGGAAGTTTTTAGGTTTTATTATTCATGAACATGGCATAGAGATAGATCCCAAGAAAATTGAAGCAATCCAGAAGGTACAGGTTCCTGTGTGCAAGAAAGATATACAGAAATTCCTTGGCAAAGTTAATTATTTGAGGAGATTTATTGCTAACTTGTCTGGGAAAGTGGATGCTTTTACGCCTATCCTTCGGTTGAAGAACGATGCTGGTTTTACTTGGGGGGCAAAACAGCTAGAAGCATTTGAAAAGATCAAGCGATTTAGTTACTCCACCGGTGTTAAAAGCGCCCAGCAAGGAGAGCCTTTCAGGCTTTATATTGCGCGGAAGAAGGAGTAATTGGTGCTGTTTTAACACAAGAAACTGAAGGAAAAGAACATGTTATTACATACTTGAGCGGCGTTTATTGGATCCAGAGACAAGGTACACTTTTATTGAAAAATTATGCCTTCGTTATATTATGCTTGCACAAAATTAAGACATTATTTGTTGTCTAGTGCTTGCATAGTTGCATGTCAAACCGATGTCATTAAATATATGTTGCACAGACCAATTCTGAGTGGTAGGATTGGTAAGTGGGCTTATGCTTTGATTGAATATGATTTAGCTTACGAAGCTTTGAAATCTATGAAGGGCCAAATCGTTGCTGATTTTATTGTTGAACATTGGATTGATGATAGGCATCATATTGACATTGACCTGGTTTCTTTAGTACCATGGAGATTATATTTTGATGGTTCAGTTTGTAACAATGGCCAAGGTGTTGGTGTTGTTTATATTTCTCCATATGGGGCTGTTTTTTAGGCCTCTTGTTGTTTAGAGTTCTTTTTCACAAATAATCAAGTCGAATATGAAGCTTTGATATTCGGGCTGCAGCTTTTACTTGCTATAGGTGCTACACATATTGAGGTTTTCGGTGATTCATTGCTAGTAGTGCGGCAAGTTTCCAAGGTTTTTCAATGTTTCGACGAATCACTTAATGTTTATCTTGATAAATGTCTAGATATCATTGCTGCCTTTGATTTCTTTAGTATTGCTCATATATCTAGACATGAAAATTGGAGAGCAAATGAGTTAGCACAGCAAGCATCCGGCTACCATATTTCTCGTGGTATGTTCCACCTTTCTCACCAGCCGATGTCTTGTCTTGCTAACGTAGACGAGACCGAACCACAACTCACCGATTCGGCCACTAATTTAAAATCTGATGCAAGTGAGGATGCAGATTGGAGAAAACCAATCATTAATTACTTGCAAGACCCTAGCAAGAGGGTAAATAGGACGGTTCGACGGATGGCTTTCAAATATGGTTTAATTGACAACAATCTTTATCGCCGTACTGTTGATGGTATTCTTCTGAAATGCTTGGATGAGGATCAAGCAAGAGTTGCTATGGGAGAGGTACATGAAGGTATATGCGGTACTCATCAGTCGGCACACAAGATGAAGTGGTTGCTAAGGCGTCTTGGTTTCTATTGGCGACAATGATTAATGATTGTTTCAGATACTACAAAGGGTGTGCAGCATGCCAAAAGTTCGGTAACATTCAGCTAGCTCCTGCTGCTATGTTGCACCCTATTGTCAAACCGTGGCCATTCGGAGGGTGGGGATTAGACTTCATCGGGCAAATACATCCTCCGTCGTCAAAGGGCATCGGTTTGTGCTAGTTGCTACTGATTATTTCACTAAGTGGTGCAAGCAGTACCTCTCAAGAACATGACACATGTGGAAGTGATTCAATTCATAATCGAGCATATTATTCACGGTTCGCATTCCTCAAACATTAACTTCAGATCAAGGTTCTTCTTTTATATCAACTCAAGTCCGAGATTTTGCTGAATTATATAAGATAAAGTTGCTCAATTCGTCTCCATATTATGCCCAAGCCAATGGACAAGCAGAGTCTACAAATAAAATATTGATCAAGCTCATCAAGAAAAAGATTGAAGATAATCCTAGAAGGTGGCATGAAGTGCTATCCGAGGCTCTTTGGGCGCATCGAATCTCAAGGCATGGAGCAACCAAAGTAACTCCACACGAGCTTGTATATGGACAAGAGGCTGTTTTACCCGTAGAAGTAAATTTGGATGCCTTCAGATTAGCTAAGCAAAATTAAGCAAAATGAGTTATCGGCAGTGGATTATCATAATTTAATGATGGACAACATTGATGAAGTCACCGATAAGAGATTAGAAGCATTAAAAGCCAGTGAGAAAGATAAGATGCGGGTGGCAAAGGCATACAACAAGAAAGTCAAGTTGAAGAGCTTTCAAGTTGGTGATCTAGCGTGGAAAGTGATTCTACCGGTTGGCTCGAAAGATAATAAGTTCGGAAAGTAGTCTCCAAGTTGGGAAGGTCCTTTTAAAATTGCCAGAATAGTTCCGGGTAACTCATATTTGGTCGAATCATTGCAAGGTACGTTGCTGCCCCGTGCTCTCAATGGAAAATATTTGAAGAAGTTTTATCCAAGCGTGTGGTAGGAAGCTTGAACATGTATGGCTGATACTTGCTTATCGCCCTTAGACTTTATAACATGGCCGATAATAAATTATCGCCCTTAGACATATACACATGGCCAATGGATGTGTTGACATTGGCCTTGTTGGTCGAGCAAGTAATTCTTATTTTTTGGCACACAAGTGTTGCCAAAAAACAGGGGGGCATGTGTTGATAATCAAATTTGGCTTGACAATCATCGTAAAGCCGAAAGCAAGTTAACAAGGAAACGCTGTGCAGATATCATGGTCGTGAGTAGTTACGATCACGGCAAAGCAAGTCGGAAGTCAGAGGTGATCGTAAAGTCCTACGAATTCAGCAAGCTACAGTAAATGCATGATTATGTCAAAGAAACATGGAGCTTGGTCGTAGTCAAGGGCCATTACGATCACTTTGGTCGTGGTTGACAGTCGCCGGGTAGTTTACGACCACGGTGCAGCATTTACGACCATGTCATCACTAATCGGAAGCCAGCTGGACCGATTACGACCACGTTGCCGTGGTCGGCGATTCGACCACGTTGGCGTGGTCAAGGTGACTCAACCATTTTGGATATGATCGGACGCTGCTACGACCACGATTGGCCACGATCAAAAGCCTGGTTCACAGTCGATGACATCAAGGTTGATAGTCGGCAGTCGAACTTACGACCACGATGAGAAGTCGGTGGCTTACGATCACGTTATAACGAGAAGCGGTAGCAACTCCGACCACGTTGAAGGAAGTGAAGGCAGTTACGACCACGTTGGCGTGGTCAAAGGTGACTCAACCATTTTGGATATGATCGGACGCTGCTACGACCACAATTGGCCACGATCAGAAGCTTGTGTTGATAATCAAATTTGGCTTGGAACCACAATCATCGTAAAACCAAAAGCAGGCTAACAAGGGAAGGTTGTGCCTATATCATGGTCGTGAGTAGTTACGACCACGGCAAAGCAAGTCGGAAGCCAGCTAGACCGGTTACGACCACGTTGGCCGTAGTCGAAGGCAGTTACGACCACGTTGGCGGCCGTTACGACCACGGCAAAGCAAGTCGGAAGCCAGCTGGACCGGTTATGACCACGTTGGTCGTAGTCGAAGGCAGTTACGACCACGTTGGCAGTCGTTACGACCACGGCAAAGCAAGTCGGGAGCCAGCTGGACCGGTTACGACCACGTTGGCCGTGGTCGAAGGCAGTTACGACCACGTTGGCGATCGCCGGGTAATTTTACGACCACGGAGCAACATTTATGACCATGTCATCTTTAATCGGAAGCGAGCTGGGTTGATTACGACCACGTTGGCCACCACGTTGAGATCTACGACCACGGTGAAGTCTACAACCACGTTGGAGGCTACGACCACGGTGGGATCTACGACCACGTTGAAGGCCACGATCACGTTGGAGCCTATGACCACGTAGAAGCCTACGACTGGATTGGAGGCTACAAAGACCACGATTGGCCACGATCAGAAGCCTGGTTCACAGTCGACGACATCAGGGTTGATAGTCGGCAGCCGAACTTACGACCACAATGAGAAGTCGGTGGCTTACGATCACGTTATAACGAGAAGCGGTAGCAACTCCGACCACATTGAAGGAAGTGAACGTGATCGAAAGGGTGGTTTGACCACAGAAAAATGACCATCACCAGCATCACCGCGTGCTCATTGAAGGTTTCGATCACGATATTTTGAGCGGTGAAGGAAAGACAAGGCAGCGATATAATGGAGCGGTCGTAAAGCGCTCTGATAAGTTTACGATCACGAAGGAAAATTGATTGGTAAAGCAATAGAAGGATCGGAACTGGTCGTAAGCATCCGAACCAGTCATAAATAGTTCTAACGATCGTAAATGATTCTAACGATGCGAAGCGTACAGGAAGTCGTAAGAGACACCGACCGGTTATCGTAAAGGGTTCGACCACGCGAGAGAAGGCCACGGTCGCGTTGAAGGCGATCGTAAGGAGCAGCGATCAAGTCAAGAAGGCGATGCGTGCCAAAGCGATTCGACCATGTCGAAGGAAGTGAGCATGGTCAAAGGGATGTTTTGGAATGGTAAATGCGACATCAAGAGCACTCGGGATCGGTCGTGGCGGTGCTGGCGGTCATAAACGATCTTGGGAAGTCATGACACGCGGGCAACAGTTTGGAAAGGATCAAGAAACAATCTTGAAGCGATCTCTGGCGCGTGGTAAAATTGCAACCGAATAAATTAAGATAAGTTTTATTCGGTGCGGACTCGATTCGATTCAAATAATCATTGTTTCCAAAAGAAGCTAGGACCAGCTTCCCTATATATATGTGTGTAGGGGTTACGGTAGATGGACAACACACAATCGAAACTCATCTACTACATTATTTTGCAATCTACTATTTTTTCCTCTGCCCTATTTTGCTTCTTGTTCTTCGTTGTCGTTTACTCCGTTGGGATAATGAATCACAAGGTCCTAGGGGCGGTCAGGCCGACCTAGGACAGCCCATCGCTGCCGCTCGCCCTGACGGGGTCCCTCTCGGGCGCACGGGGTGTCGGGTCTCAAGAGCTCTCGCCGGCGTGTCCTGCGTATCGCGCTCCCGGCGAGACTCCTCCGGCGACGTGTCCTGCGTATCGCGCTCGACGCCGGGGGCACACGGTGACGTGTTCGTGTGCGAACAGGCGGCAGAGGACAGCAACAGCGGCTATGGCGAGGAATACAGTGGCGGCCAAGTACTGAGGGGAAAGCTGGATAGAGGCATGCAAGGAGGTTCACGGGTGTGCGGAGATGGTGAAAAGAGGCTCTTGCTTAGGGAGGGATGTGGTGCAAAATGACGCGAACAAAAAGGGAAGGGCTCACCGAGGTGGCGGCGACCATGGCAGAGCTTGCACACTGGAGCCGAGACTGAAGGCTGCATTTCGGGCAAACTAGTAGGTGAAACGCATTGCAAATGGGCAAAATGGAGATGGGGTGGAGTAGATAAGATTGTGACGCAATTAGATGGAAGATTTATTGAGGTTGGTGGCCGCATTCAATCCCCTTTTCTTGAGACTAGGTTCAAAATCTTGTGACATTGTCGTGCTCTACACAGGGTTAAACATTTCATCCGAAAGGTGACCAAATTTCAGGAATTTCACTCTTTTGGAGGGTAGCGAAAAGAGGAGCAATCGGCCAAATTTTGACCGAATTTATCATCATTTGAAATCTGTTCAAATTTTATCCAGAGGCAGACTAATCATATGATCATAAGAGGATCACTAGAGCGGACTAATCATATGATCTAATAAGATATGATTTAATTCAACTTGTTCGTATTTAATAAAGCTAGCATGGCAAAAGCTAAGCTACACATAGAAGAACATGATTAATCTAGCAGCTATCATAAGACATGGCAAGATATAAGGCAAGACATCATGTCACATAAGGATAATAGTCAAGGCTCCATGATTTGTATGAGCATTCTTGTATATACAATGCCATATGACACAAATGAATGCACAACAAGTAAGCTCCCCCTGAAAAGCAGCCCGAAAAGAAAGAGAAGCTCCAACTCCCCCTAAAGAAGGCAAATTGAGAAGAATCAAGAAATTAGGCGTAAGATCAAGAAAATGAGGGTTCAAACTCAACAAGATGATTCCCAAACACATCCTTTCCTCATGGTCTCTAGCCTATTACCTCATACCACAGAGCAAAAAGCACACTAGCTATCAAAGCACAAGACACTAGTGGCCAAGAAGAAAGTTCAAACTAGGTAGAAGATAATCCTAGAGAACCACAGCCCAAACTAGGTAGTAAATAATCCTAGAGAACCATTTGGATGAGAGGTGTGATTGAGACAACCTCACCTAGAGTTGGCTCCTATATACCCAATTAGACCCTTCCTACCACTAGAATAAAAATACTATGCAAAGTTAGGTGGTGGGAAGCAAGAAATCTGAAGATCACAAGAGAGCAAACCTCTGTCACATCGCTCGGTGGTGTGGTGTAAGCGATATTTGAAGGTGACTGAAGTTGCATCATAAAATCAAAAGCTCAAGGGAGGTGAGAGACCCATAGCATTAACATAATCCACATGGTCTCCTACTCATATTCACAACTGTAGCTCAAACACAGAACAAGCTGGTGTCTGATGCACGTGGTAAATGATATACAAGTAGAGATCCGATCGAGACATATGACAACAAAAGTAGCATCACAAATACTAATGACAAAGAACATATGAGAACACACTGTTGGACCGAAATGGCGACGGAGGGGGGGTGAATGTCGCTTTCTAAAGTAAATTCGCCCCTCAAGAAACCACACTTATACTTCTTCTCTAATAGCTATGGAAGCTATAAAGAAAGAAGATAGGCACTACTGAAATCACAGCAACATGGATAAACCAGATCCAAAAAGACAATCAAGAAAAATAATTTCAGAGCAAGTCGATCGCAAGCGGTAGTACTCATTGAGACGAGCGGTAGTACCGCTATGCCGAGCGGTAGTACCTCTTGCGGAGACGTTCAGACCGTCGAGCGTTTCATCGCTGCCGATCGACTGGTCCGAACATGGGCGGTAGTACCGCTGAGCCGAGCGGTAGTACCGCACGAAGAATTTCAGCAAATAGGATTTTCAGAAATCTGATAAATTCACAAGGATTCTTGGATTCTTGGCTAGGGAAGCTTTGAGGATACCTAGGGAACACTCCCAGAAGAATAAGCCAAGAGCCAAAAAACAAGAATCCACTAGAAAATCAAAAGGATTTCAGATTCATGCCCAAAACCGAAAATATTTAGAGAGCTGCGCAAAAACTCAAATTCCCGTTTCATCTTTGATCATTTGGCTATGAAATTTTGATGATAGGTTACCAATAGCCTCTGGACCTCTCATGCCAGGTTTCACGCCATCTCGTGAAGGGAAATGAAAGTAGCACCAAACCCTAGAAAGGCAAAAGCATGAACAGAGTAAGCCCAAAAGACAAAACTGAAAATAAACTTGGTTTGCTCTTGGGATTAACTAGCCAAATGGCTTTTGAGCATCTCCCATGTCATAGCAACCCATTTTGGGCCTTCCCAGCAAGCAAGAACTTCAAAACACAAAAAAAAGGAAAATCACCCAAAAGAGAAAACGAAGGAAGAACAGAGAGCACGGGAGAAAACTTCAGATTTCCATTCATTGAAGCAAAAGGATTACAGAGGAGTCCCGATACGCATGGACATTAGAACAAGAGGAATGATTACAAGACTCTCAATCCATCTCCTCACTCTCCCTCTCCATCCTCAAGATCACCAAGAGCTTCACATGCTTCTTGGGAGAAACACACAGAGAGGTCTCACATTGAGGACATCAAAGGAGACAACTCGCTCTGCCTCTCCTGCTCTCCCAACAACTAAAGAGCAAAGGGGAAACAACCTCCCAAAGCCTCTTTTGACTCAAGAAACCCTAACTCTCTCCCAAAGCCATGTTGAGGGCATGCAGCCCCTCCACCTATTTATAGCCTTGGCTAACGGGTCTCCAACCCGTTACGCCTACTATACCTGAACGGAACCGTCTCCCACTTGTGCAGCCTCGCGAAATTCCCGATTCACCCCTCCTGCACCTTCCGGGAAGCTTTCGCGCTCCTTGCCTCGCAACCACCTCGAGTCCACGTCGTCTTCGACACCTCCTGATTGTTTTGACCTCAGCGCCACCTGCGCCTAGTCCAGTCCTCCGTGTCTCACCACGACTCCGTCTCGACGTCCTGCAGTCACACAGACAAGAAATACGTCAAATAGCACCGCTCGATACATGAAAGCGTAAATATCATAAACACATCATGCTTACCCATGATGAAGTCCAAACCTGTCGAATCAAAGGAGTATGCATCCTAAAACCATACGACTAAGTTTGACCTAGTCCGACCGAGTCCATTGCATCACGCAACGACATGGTCCGAACCACCCAAACCAAACTCGACTCTCATAAACCGATGTCAATTACTCATCATACACATAGGATGACCTCGACATTGTCTCTCAATCTCCCCCTTGATGAGTATATTGACAAACCCAGAAATAGCAAGAAGTTGAGTTTGAGTTTGAAGAATCCAACATGATCCAAAGAAAGAAAATGAAACTAATGACCATGTCGACAGAAAGAACACTAGAGCAACAACTGAAAGAGCAAATTGTTCTCCAAAGCTCTAAACCGTTCCCAATAGACTTTTCTCCTTTATTCTCCCCCTTTTGGCAATAAACATATCAAGATACAAAAAAGAGAATATGACATGTCAATGGATGAAAATGGCTGAAGTTTGTTTATTCTAAGCATTTAGAGCCATGAGAATTATCCATAATGACCATAATGAACTACACCAAGCCATAACTCAATAAAAGGCTATCTAGATCATGACAAGATATGTATATCCTAGCTAGAGCACATAGATGACGATCTGAAATGTAGTGTATTATGAGCATGTAAGTCATCAAAAAGAAAAGTCTAACTCGAGATATCCAAGTATGATGCAGGCCATGTCAATTAAGCTAAGCGGAACAAGGAAGCTAATATTGAGTCCAAATAGAGTGCTATAAGCTCAAGATTGAAACATTGGTTAAGTACTTGGTTCTTTTGTAGCTTAAGCAAATTCAACACATAAAACATTGTCTTTTTAAAGCTTATGGTTGTTTCCAACCCAATTTTTTGTTATGTGCTAGATCTCAAGCCTTATGCGACTATTTCAAGCAAGAAGCTTAAGAAGATAGTCTAGGTCATCCAAAACTCCCCCTGAGTTCATGCCTAGTGCAAGAGCAAGCCGTCTCATGAGAAAGAATTGGTGAAATCAGTTTTTTCGCACAAAATAGATCGTTTTGCTTTTTTAAACATGTTGTACTAACTTATGCATCATCAAGAACTAATATAGCTCAAACTAAGGCTCAATAGAGATTCAACGCTCAGCTTAGCCTACTTGACATGGCATGGATCATAAAAGGATCGCTCAAGAAAGACTAGACTCAAATGCTAGCATGACAAGTTTTAATTCAAGTTGAGTAATTTTAATTAACTTATCATGGCAAAAGCTAGTCTACACATATGAAGTCATGATAAATCTAGCATATAAGCACAAGTCATGGCAAGGTGTAAAGCATTGTAAACAAGTCATAACAGGATAATAATCAAGGCTCAATGTAGTTATATTACAATGTGAAATGCTAAAATGCAAGAAAATCCAGCTCCCCCTCAACATGAGATGCAACTGTTAGTTAAAGTTGAGTTAAGTCAATATTAAGCTCCAGAAGCTCCCAAATGAACTCCCCTTGAACCAAAGCAATAAATCGAGAAGCTGGAAAGAAAACAGCAAACAGGCAGCCCTTAAAGCATAGATAAGATATAGAGACAACTATGGCTCAGACAGACTCTCATCTACCCCATATGACTCCAGGACTATTAGCTTGACCGTAAAACACACACAGAGAGAGCAAACACGTACCCTGTCTACCCGAGGGTGGCCCAACCCTCGCTAGAACCTACAAGAAGTGAGTGAGCTCAATCTAGTGAGATAAGAAACAGCTAATACAAAGCATCCTGGAAGCACAAGATAAGAGTAAGAAGTCTATGCAACTAGACAAGAGAAGCACTCTAACCTATACTAGAAGGACTAAGTCCGATGCACCCCGAGTGCAAAGCGACAGAAATGAGACAGAAGCATAATCAATATAGTAAAGCAGTAAAGCCCAAAGCTCCCCCTCACTACAATCCATAAGGACAAACCACCCCAAGCTCTCCCCGCAGAGCTGAAAACCTCGAACTATCCAATGGCTTGGTGAAGATGTCAGCCAACTGGTGGTCACTCTCCACAAACTAGAGCACTATATCGCCCTTCTCTACATGGTCTCTAAGGAAGTGGTATCGGATATCAATGTGCTTGGTCCGAGAATGCTGCACTGGGTTCTTAGCAATGTTAATCGCAGAAGTGTTATCATAGAAGAGTGGAACACTGTCGATAACTAACCCAAAGTCCCGCAGGGTCGAGACCATCCAAAGTACCGGCTACAAGAATCGGCTGCAGCAACGTGCTCGGCCTCGCATGGTGTGCAACACCGGACTGCTTCCTCGAAGACCAAGAGACGAGAGAAGTCCCAATGAATTGGCAAGTGCCAGAAGTGCTCTTCCTATCTATCCTACAGCCAGCAAAGTCTGCGTCCGAGAAGGCTCTCAAGGAAAGACAGGATGAGGAAGAGTACCAGATACCATAGTCAATGGTAGCTCGGAGGTACCGAAAGATGCGCTTCACCGCCTGGCGGTGAGATACGCGAGGAGAGGTCTGAAAACGAGCACACAGACACACAGAGATGTCTATGTCTGGTCTCGAGGCAGTGAGGTAAATAAGGGAGCTGATCATACTTCTGAACTCTTTCTGATCAACTGGCTCGCCGTCCTCATCTGGGTCAAGATAGGCTGTAGAAGCCATGGGAGTCGACATAGGCTTACCATCACTCATGTCGAAGTGCCTCGGGAGGTCACGAGTGTACTTTCCCTAATGAAGAAATGTACCCTCCCGAGTCTGCTTGATTTGGAAGCCAAGGAAGAAGGTCAACTCGCCCATCATGCTCATCTCAAACTCGGTGCTCATGACATCCGAGAACTGTGAAACTAGAGCATGGGAAGAGCTGCCAAAGATGATGTCATCGACATAGATCTGGACGAGCAGAAGGTCATTGCCAAGCTTACGGATAAACAAGGTCTTATCTACTTTACCCATTTCAAACCCATGACTCAACAAGTAGGACTTAAGCCTCTCATACCAAGCTCTGGGGCCTGCTTAAGTCCATACAACGCTTTGGAAAGCATGAAGATATGGTTTGGGTATTTGGGGTTCTCGAAACCTGGAGGCTGTCTGACGTAGACTTCTTCCTCAATAAAGCCATTGAGAAAGGCACTCTTGATGTCCATCTGGTAAAGCTTGAAACCCTTAGAAGCTACAAAGGCAAGCAGGATTCTAATGGCCTCAAGTCGAGCTACAGGGGCAAAGGTCTCCTCGAAGTCTAGACCCTCAACTTGGGAAAACCCCTGAGCTACCAGTCTAGCCTTGTTTCGAATGACTACCCCATCCTCACTCTGCTTGTTTTTGAAGACCCACTTGGTTCCAATGACATTGTGACCTCACGGGGGCTCAACAAGCGACCAGACCTTGTTTCTCTCGAAATTTTCAAGCTCCTCATGCATGGCATTGACCCAAGACTCGTCAGATAGAGCATGATAAATGTCTTTGGGCTCAAAGGAGGCGACAAAGGCAGAATGGAGATAGAATTGAGACACGCCAGATTTTGAACGAGTGACTCGCTCAAATAGGTCTCCAATAATCTGCTCAGAAGGATGAGCTTTTTGGATATGTCTAGGAGGTCCAGGATGAGATGAAGAAGTTGCCTCTACCTCATGTGCAGACGAGGTAGGGACAAAGCCACTAGCCTCGGAGGAAGCAGTAGGCAAGGGCTGATCACCTCGAGGTGCCGTGGAAGAAGGCATCTCAAGGGGAGGATGAGGAGCTGGATCAGGTAAACAACCATCGTCTCCATCGTCCTCATCATCCACAAAGATGATTTTGGACTGCTCTAAAGAACCTGAGATATCTAGCCTAGTCCCCGGACTAGCCTCGTCAATGGTCACCTCGCAGGTCTCTACCAACTTGCTAGACTCGCAGTTCCAGACCCTATAAGCCCGCGAAGAAGTCGAGTACCTAGAAAGATACCGTCACAGAGGCGTGACTCGAACTTGTCTAGGTTCCTGGACTTTGAATAAAGCACTTGCAACCAAACACACGAAAATGAGAGGCTGGGCTTTCGCCGTATCTCACTCATAAGTGTGGTGCAAGTGTGCCTGAAGAAAAACTCGATTTGAAACATGGCACGCGGTCGCAATGGCTTCAGCCCAAAACTTCTGCGGTGTAGAGTACTCATCAAGCATCGTCTTGGCCATCTCGACCAAGGTACGGTTCTTTCTCTCTACGACGCCATTTTGCTGTGGGACGTGCGGAGAGGAGAACCGATGCTCTACACCTGTCTCATCATAGAACCTCTCGAAGTAGGAATTCTTGAACTCCGTGCCATTGTCACTGCGGATCGCTCGTAAGGCACCTGGGAGCTCAACAGAAAGCCTACTGAAAAGACCTCAAAAATGTGTAAACGTCTCATCCTTCGAGTCTAAGAAAAACACCCAAGAATACCTCGAGAAGTCATCGACCACACACAAGGATATACCACTTCCCTCCTGCTGACTGCACTCGAGCTGGTCCAACGGTATCCATATGGAGCAGCTGTCCTGGTGCATCGGTCATAGTAACTGTGACCGGAGGATGGGAAGCGGCAACCATCTTGCCGTGCCGGCAAGGAGCACAAACTAGATCTTTGACCATCTTGAGTTTCAGCAAACCACAAATGAGGTCGTGGCCGCTAACTCGGGTCAAATAGTCAAATCCAATGTGACCAAGTCTCCTATGCCAGAAAGAAAAGTCGCGGGACTCAGAAGCAACTAAACACCTGAGAGAATCACCAGAAGACTCAGAGAAATCAACACGAAAGATCCTCCCAAAACGAGAAATCCCACAAACCAGACTACCCGAAGAATCAAGAATTTTGCAAGCATTTTTCTTAAAGCTCACCTCGAAACCGTCATCGGTAAGCTGAGAAACAGAAAACAAATTATACTGCAGCTTACTAACCAAAGCAACATCTTTCAAGATGAAAGAATCATTAACGCGCATTGTACCTTTGGCAATGACACGCCCAGATGAAGCGTCTCCGAAGGTGATCGTCTCATCACCTAGAGCACGGGCAAGGGAAGAAAACCAACGGGAGTCTCCGGTCATGTGTCGTGAACACTCGGAGTCTACAAGCCAAACCTTTCCCTTCCCTGCCCGGCGAACCTGAGTCAACAAGAGAGTAAAGTCTTAGTACTGGGGTAAATCAAGAGTGATTTTGGCACCCAATACTGAACAACACGTCGAGCAGATGAAGTAGTCAAACACGACTGACCTTTATCTACCCTACGCTCTCTGTGACTCAAAGAGGCAGAAGGTTTGTGAGCAGAACTGAAGCTGTTACGGGGTCCGACTGCTACGGGAGAGCGAGTCAGAACACCAGCAACACGCTGATCACGCCGCGGGTAGCTACCTCAACGGGGAAACGAGATCTACCCTCAGGACGGCGGAAGTCATGACCCGAGACAGCATGAGGACGAAAAACAGAAAACTTAGAAAAACCAAGTCCTCTGTGCTGCCCAAACTCCGCAACTAGAGCTAACCTAGACCTCATGTTGATCTTAGGTGCACTCAAGGTCTAGGGCTGACCCTGAATACCCCTAAGAGCTGCAACACGGTCTCTTTGCGCGATCCTGGCGCGCCTGAAGCATCGATCGACTATGTGTCCATCCTTCTGACAGAAGGTGCAGTGGTACTTCACCTTCTGAGAGGTAGAAGTAGCACGAGGAGGCTTCGCCTTCTCAGAGGCCAAAGCAGCATGTGGAACCACCTTGCTGTCAGAGATCCCCTGGACATAGCCCGCTGACTTAAATTGGACTTTCTCGGTCCTGGGCTCAGTCTCGATCACACCTGGTGCTATGGGTCTGAGCACGGCAGGTGGATGCTTCCTCATATCTTCATAGAAATCATATCCTAGACCCTGATTGAACTTGCAAATCTTGGATTGGTCTAGAATAAGATTAAGCTTCTTCTTACCACCTACAAATCTCTCGAGAGTGTTCATAAGATACTAACACTCCCGAAAGAGAGAGGTGCAAGAAGAGCAGGGAGAAGAGGGAACAGTAGGAGGTATGGGAACAGATGAAGAACCAACAGCAGAGGAAAGAATAGCTTGTGCACGCACAGCCGACTCTGAATGGACAGTCCTACTGCTAGCAGGTTGGTTCACGTCACTCAGCGTCTCAACCTTACCCTTAGGCTCCATCCCCTTCTCAGCAATCACATTACAATCTGATGGTTGCTTCTCTAGTAAGTCCTTAGTTAGCTTCACACATTTTTCATCCAATGCAATCAAGTCAACTTTTAGTTTTTCACAATTTTTGCATGGTGAGCTAACAGGGTCCTTGGAAGCATAATTAGCCAGTTTCTTATTGTGTTCAATCATTTCTTGAAACTGCTTGGAAACATATTCAAGTTCAGTAGTTAATTTAGGACAGTTTGAACATGAAGCAGCTGGCTCAAGCAACCAAGAATACAACTCAGATATTTTATGATCTGCCCGTTTTAGGTTCATCTTCAAGTTATTGCAGTTTTCACACGACTCGGGCGGATCTAACAGCATGGTGTAAAGACCTCTAAATGCATTGTCTTTATCCTCACATGAGGTACATGCAATAGTCTCGACAGTAGTAGATGAAATAGGCGCTACTCTACTCATCTCAAGCTCAGCAAGAAGTCTAATGTTCTCCACCTTAACAATATCAAGCTCAGAGGACAAACTATCATGCGAGGTCCTTAGTTTCTCCAAATCACCCAGCAGAGCATGTATCACAAGTATCACTAGAGGGATCAGATGTAAGAGCAATAATCTCTAGTGACAATCTATCTACTTCCTTCTCTAACTCAGTACACCTAGCTCTAGCATGAAAATCACCTAGATTAAGGAAAGCATGATTTAGCTGGTCGTAGGTGGGGCATACCTCGTCCGAGTTGGAGTACAGCTCGCTATCGCTGAGTTCGCCCTCGAGGGCCATGAAGCACATGCCGAAGAAGTCATCGCCACTCTTGGGATCTTGGTCACCAGTCCCATCATCGTCGCTCCATCCCTCCACCTCGCTGAGGTCGAGGTCGTCGAATGCGGTGAGGACGCGGTGGAATAGCTTCTTGGCCTTCCCGAAGTCGCGGAACTTCTTCTTGCCTTGAGGGTGCGCAGGAGTCTTCTTGTTGCGGTTCTTGTCGGTGTAGTCGTTCTTGCCCGAACCGCCGTAGTCGTTCTTGCCCTTCTCCAGCTTGGAGCAGTTTGCCCGAATGTGGTTGGGGCCACCATACTCGAAGCAAATCACGAGTCCTCCCCTCTTTCTGTCCCTCCTCCTCTTGTAAGCATGGGAGAACTTCCAAGCTAGGAGGGCGAGTTGCTCATCCTCAAGCTGCTCTAACTGATCATCAGTTATGTCACATAGAGCAGCAAGGGAGAAACCGCAAAGCGAATCAGAAGAGTGACCTAAAGTCAAGGTGGGATCGGTGACTAAAGCCATCGAAGTCGGGGTATGTGAGACACAGCGCGTCAACAATGTCAATCTCGTGTGTCTTGAGGCGCGAGTACAGCGCGTCAACCGTCAAAGTCGGGGTATGTGAGACCGACCGCTCGGAGGTTGCTCAAGATCTTGTGAAAACGCGCAAAACACTCATCCAAAGACTCACCAGCAAGCATCTCAAATTTGTTATAGTCCCGCTTAAACTGGTCCTGTCGTACCGTCTTAATCTGGGTGGTGCCCTCATGATATGCATCGAGGGTCTCCCAGATATCGAAAGCGGACGAAAGATGAGATATGCGGTCAAACTCACTACGACTCAGGCCCTGAATGATAATGTTCCTTGCCTTTGCTTTTGCCTCAACATCAGCCATGTTCCCAGCATTGATGTTCTCATCGGCAGGAACAGCAAACCGGACCTTGACCTTGCGCCAGATGGCGTACCCCTAGGCCTAGATGTATGTCTCCATTCGGCTCTTCCAGAAGGGGTAATCGATGCCATCAAACACGGGCGGCTTGGTCGAGTACTTATCCATCGTCATGGCTCTTGAGACCGGTTAAGATCTATGAATTAGAGCTAACCGGCTCTGATACCAATTGTTGGACCGAAATGGCGACAGAGAGGGGGTGAATGTCGCTTTCTAAAATAAATTCGCCCCTTAAGAAACCACACTTATACTTCTTCTCTAATAGATATGGAAGCTATAAAGAAAGAAGATAGGCACTACTGGAAATCACAGCAACATGGATAAACCAGATCCGAAAAAGACAGTCAAGAAAAATAATTTCAGAGCAAGTCAGACCGCAAGCGGTAGTACCGCTGAGACGAGCAGTAGTACCGCTATGCCGAGCGGTAGTACCTCTTGCCGGAGACGTTCGGACCGTCCGAACGTTTCATCGCTGCCGATCGGACTGGTTCGAACATGGGTGGTAGTACCGCTGAGCTGAGCGGTAGTACCGCACGAAGAATTTCAGCAAATAGGATTTTCAGAAATCTGAGAAATTCACAAGGATTCTTGGATTCTTGGCTAGGGAAGCTTTGAGGATACCTAGGGAACACTCCCAGAAGAATAAGCCAAGAGCCAAAAAACAAGAATCCACTAGAAAATCAAAAGGATTTCAGATTCATGCCCAAAACCGAAAATATTCAGAGAGCTGCGCAAAAACTCAAATTCCCGTTTCATCTTCGATCATTTGGCTATGAAATTTTGAGGATAGGTTAGCAATAGCCTCTGGACCTCTCATGCCAGGTTTCACGCCATCTCGTGAAGGGAAATGAAACAAGCACCAAACCCTAGAAAGGCAAAAGCATGAACAGAGTAAGCCCAAAAGACAAAACTAAAAATAAACTTGGTTTGCTCTTGGGATTAACTAGCCAAATGGCTTTTGAGCATCTCCCATGTCATAGCAACCCATTTTGGGCCTTCCAGCAAGCAAGAACTTCAAAACACAAAAAGGAAAATCACCCAAAAGAGAAAGCGAAGGAAGAAAGAGAGCACGGAGAAAACTTCAGATTTCCATTCATTGAAGCAAAGGATTACAGAGGAGTCCCGACACGCATGGACATTAGAACAAGAGGAATGATTACAAGACTCTCAATCCATCTCCTCACTCTCCCTCTCCATCCTCAAGATCACCAAGAGCTTCACATGCTTCTTGGGAGAAAACACAGAGAGGTCTCACATTGAGGACATCAAAGGAGACAACTCGCTCTGCCTCTCTGCTCTCCCAACAACTAAAGAGCAAAGGGAAACGACCTCCCAAAGCCTCTTTTGACTCAAGAAACCTAACTCTCTCCCAAAGCCATGTTGAGGGCATGCAGCCCTCCACCTATTTATAGCCTTGGCTAACGGGTCTCCAACCGTTACGCCTACTATACCTGAGCGGAACCGTCTCCCACTTGTGCAGCCTCGCGAAATTCCCGATTCACCCCTCCTGCACCTTCCGGGAAGCTTTCGCGCTCCTTGCCTCGCAACCACCTCGAGTCCACGTCGTCTTCGACACCTCCTGACTATTCGACCTCGGCGCCACTGCGCCTAGTCGATCCTCCGTGTCTCACCACGACTCCGTCTCGGCGCCCTGCGATCACGGACAAGAAACACGTCAAATAGCACCGCTCGATACATGAAAGCGTAAATATCATAAACACATCATGCTTACCCATGATGAAGTCCAAACCTGTCGAATCAAAGGAGTATGCATCCTAAAACCATACGACTAAGTTTGACCAAGTCCGACCGAGTCCATTGCATCACGCAACGACATGGTCCGAATAACCCATACCAAACTCGACTCTCATAAACCGATGTCAATTACTCATCATATACACCGGATGACCTCCACATGGTCTCTCACGCACCTCACACAAGCTCGTGAAGGACTACGGGTAGGCTACGCTAGCGCAAAATAATAAAAATTATGCCCGTAAACCAAGATCACTGCGATTATAGATCACGGAATTACCACTAGGCGCAGTGCGGAATTGATGCAGCACGTCGGGCGGAGTAGTCGTACTACGTCGATGCAGCACGTCGGGGCGAGTAGTCGTACTACTTCCTCGTCCTCGTCGCGGCGCCCAACGTACAACTCCTCTCTTGCGGTTCGTCCAAGCGCTACAGATGCAGCGCCGCCAAAAGGTATCCACACGTGCGGGAGGAAGCGGCGCGCGCCGGATTACTAGATCGCGCGGCGCCAGGGCGTGGGAGGGTGGCGGCGAGGGTTTGAGGAGGTCACGAAATTCTCATTCTACGTGCGCCTAGCCCTCCTTTTATAGACGTCCTTATAATGGGCTTGGCGAATGGAGGCCCATTAGGACTCAATACCCAGTCCAACCGGATCCAATCGAATTAGGCTTCAGCCCTTAAGTGTGTGACCCTATGGGTTCACGTATGTTTAGACATGACACGAGTTTACCTACTCGGTCAATAGTTGGTAGCGACCTCTAGCAAGGCGTGCCAACTCCTAAACATACATAAAGATCATATCGAACGAACCATCACAACTTTATGTACATGCCAATCCCTTTGCCTCACGATATTTGGTCGAGCTCCAAGCTGACCACTCTTTCTCGATCTGTGATCCGGAATCCCTTACTAGGTTAACTCTTAACCTTAAGTAGCATGGCCATGCATTTCTGGATCCGATCACTCGAGGGCCAGAGATATCTCTCGGTAGAGAGGGCAAATCCCATCTCGACCGACCATGCCTCGCAGCATGCTTCATGACAAACCCCAGCTACCTTTATAACCACCCGATTCTGAGTAGCGTTTGATAGCCCCTAAGTAGGTCGATTCACATCTCAAGTACATGCGACAATCTCAGGTCTAAGGACAAGGCGTACACATTGTGTAGAGAGAACCATAAGTATAATTGTTATGTCTCATGTTGGGTCGGTCCAACCCCATGTTCTAAACATGTGTCCACATTATTGGTTTGACATCTCCATGTCTATGACACATGAAACATGGTCATCAACCGATACATGTGCTAATCCATTATTCACGTGTGTCCACACATGAACCGACTAGGGACAACTTTAGAATAACCATACAAGTAAAGAGTTTCACAAACAAGTCACATACTTGTTAATCAATACAAAGGCAATATTCAAGGAACATTTATTAAATCATGGATACAACGAAATATCATCATCTCTATGATTGCCTCTAGGGCATATTTCCAACAGCTCGATCTAGCCCTCATCAAAGCATCTAGAACAACAAGCCTAGTGTAAACCAATTCTAGAAGAAGCTTGTGAACTAACCAAAGTTCTCATGATATCTTAGTATAAGCACAAATAAGGCTACTAAGATGTCACACAGACTATTCCATGCCAGAACAGAAATAAGATTAAGATATACATGCATTTCAATGAATCACAACCATACATACATAGTAGGTGACAAGGAAAAGTCACAGAAGCATATGCTAGCATAGATACAAGTATAAGCATGTACACGTGAACCAAAAAGGATAAGAAGGCATGAATAGCATCATGACATAAAACTATCAAAGATATGATCAAGCTCACAATGTCCATAAACAAACATACATCATATAGGCATATGTCATGACAAACCAAAATCATGGAAAAGTATGCTAACATGTATAAATAATGGTGAATGAAACCATGATAGATACAACTAGGCACAAAGTCATAATGATACTTGACTTCTAATACACACATTCTACAAGTCACTTATGCTCATAAAGTCAAGTTAAAGCTTAAGCATATAATAAACTACCATATATAACATGACACATGGATACCTAAGCAACATACACATAAAGGCATGACAAGAAGGTATCAAGAGTAAAACATGCTAATATGGTACAAGTGAGCACATCGACAAGCACAACATGCCAATTATGATTAACACATGAATATAAGAGTATGAGGATATATAATAACTCACAAAGTAGATGGAAACGCCAAATGTGAACACATATGCCTCTTGAAGGCCGTTAAATAAAGTGGAGAATCAACAAGTGTTCTAATCAAGTGATGAAGAAAAAGACTAGAACCCAATCAAGTACATGTTCTCCATCCCGCGTATTGACACCTACATATGACAAGAACAAAGTGCCCAAGTCTTGGATCCCGAAGGGTTAGTAAGCATGTACTTGGGAACCCAAGACTTTGACACACTCACAATAGAAGTATGCAAGTTAGCATGATGCAATGGATAGTTCATGCAAGGAAATCCGATCTGGAGGCACTGTGCAAGTAGACAACTCGACAAGTAAAATGAGTGCCATCTTTGAAAAAGCGGTGAATGCCTTACTTGAAAGCACCAAGATGAGAACCAACCAATGCACCAAAAGAACTCACAACTCCACCACGTCATAGGTGCGTACCCCAATTGGGTGAACAAGGTCCACCATTTGAGAAATGGCAGAAATCCTTCCTCGGGACAGCACGTGGACAAAAACCAAAATCATAAGAATCAAGTCCACGATGCCAATGATGTCCATCCTTCTCACAAATGAGCAATGGTGCAAATGTCTATTATGAGACATGGTCCGAAAGGACAAAGCACCATCCTTACTCAAAGGAGAAATCCTTTGGACAACACTAGAAGAGCCAACAAGAATTGTGCTAGCCAAAATAGGAGCATCTAAAGATATGGCACAAGGTCAACAATGATAGAACTATGCTCGCTACAAGAAAGATTCAAATCCAAATATATGGATGTGACTAAGTCATAAGATACAGCGCTCATATCATCGCACTCTCTCCTCAAAGCATTTACATCATCTCTCAAAGAATAACAATATATGTTAGAGATGAAAATGCAAGCAACCAATGTATTGAACCAACATGAGGAACATGGCTAGTACAAATATAAAACAAGAGAAACTAGGCTATCAACATGAGAATCAAGAACAGAAGCACTTGGCTCTCTATTCCCAGCCCTAGCAAACTCAACTCCTCTACACATGTGCGCTGAGTCAATTTTAATTTCTCATTTTCAAATTTTTAACATGCAAGAAGGGAAATCAAACTTTCAACATCTAGGAAAAGACTCAACCTACACATGATAAATGAGATTCCAACCTAGCATGAACAATCTAGCAATTTTAACATTTAGGCATCTTACATTATCCCTAAGAGCAAGCATATTCATCTTGGACAAGGCTAAGGTCACATGGAGGTTTTACCTTACTCATGATGAGTCGACGCTCATCCTCCTCCTCATCATCATCATCCGTAGACTCCAAAATCTTCTCCCTAGCACTTGAATAACCAAAGGTAAAGAATGTACCACAAAGCTCACACTTGTGGTTTCTTGCAAATAAAATCACTCTCTAGTTGATTTCGAGCCTCTTGTCACAAAGGACATCATTGGTAAAAACACCCCAACAAAATGCAAACAAAAGCTCACAAGGTTCTTTACTAGTTGCCATGCTCAAGATCGATTAAGATCAAACAAAGAGTCAACATGGCTCTGATACCACTTGTAGGACCGGACAGGTAATAGAGGGAGGTGAATGGTGCTTAGATATTTGTTCTCTAAATATTCACATATCCCTTTTCTCCAATAGCTACAAAACTATGAAGACTAGGATATGTGGTCTACAAAAGCAGAGGAACACAAACCTCCATACGACCGGATCGAGAGAACAACGTGGTCACATTATGACCACTCGGTGGAAACACAACACGGTCATTAATGACTCTTGGATGGAAAGCACAAGACACCAAACTGAACACAATCGGTCAACAGAGAAAACCAAGCGTACTCAAAATTCAGACAACGTGGTCGAAGGGTAGACAACAAGGTTGAAGCCACTATGGTCAAAATCAGCTTGGTGAAACCAGCGTGGTCGTAATTAGCGTGGTTGAAATCAGCGTGGTTGTAACCAATGTGGTCGTAACCAGCGTGGTCGAAACCAACGTGGTCGTAACCAGCATGGTCGTAACCAACGTGGTCGAAACCAACGTAGTCGTAACCAACATGGTCGAAACCACAGTGGTTGAAACCAATATGGTCGTAACCAACATGGTCGAAACCAACATGGTCGAAACCAACGTGGTCGTAACCAACGTGGTCAAAACTACAGTGGTCAAAACCAACATGGTCGTAACCAATGTAGTCGCACCCCAACGTTATCGGAGACTAATGTGGTCGATACCAACGCCGTCGATGTCCAATGTGCAGTCGAAAAACCAGCATAGTTCAGGACCAATGAGTGGTCAGAAACCAGCGTTGTCAAAGACCGACATGATCGCAAACTATGTGGTCGAAGACCAATGTGTGGTCGACACCACCGTAGTCAGTGACCAAAGTACAGGCAAAAAATACATGCAATTGCAAAAAAAGTACATACAAAAAATATGTGCAATCGCAAACCAGTACATGGTTGTAACAAATTAGAATGTGACCGAGCGATCTACGACCATTGAGCGAACGAAAGCAAACATGGTCATAAATGGCTATAAGTACTAGAGGAGGTGCGTGACCACCAGATCTGAAAACATTAAATCTTGTGTTTCAAAGATCAAATGGCCATGGAAATTTGTACGCAAGTAACTTAAGGTCTCAGGAAGCTAATCCCTTCTTGGATTGAAAACTTTGTAAGCGAGTTGAGACCTTTTTGAGATTAGATTAGCGGTGCACAAGAACAGAGACTTGAGATCGAATCGATGAACGGAATAGAGAACATAGAGGAAGAACCAAATCGAACCCGAGCAAACTCAAACAGAGAGATACACAAGAAGGTAGACCAATGATTGATGTATTGATCAGATGAATGATTTCATAGCTACTCCCCTCAGGAGGACTAGGCTCTAACCCTAGAGCCAACACTCACTCTCAAACAGCCACTCCCCTCAGGAGGACCAAGCTCTAACCCTAGAGCCACACCCACTCTCTAACCTAAATCCCACAGGAGGGAGAGGCGCCAGCCACCAAGGCTCAGCCAACCTAATCAACCCTAGCTCTTGCCTTCCCTCCCCTTTTTGTAGTCTCACAAGCGAACCCTAGACCTAATGATTCAACCAACAGTCCAAATCGGAGATAACCCGTTAACTCCACCTAACACCGGATTTTACTCATGCATGCTTCTCAAAGTAGCTTCCATGTGGCCCTAATGACTTGTCGTCAAGCCTCTCACGCATCCGGATCCCACCGAACCGTCCTCGCTTGCAAACGACCCAAGTTACTTAGCGCACCACGTCCTTCTCCTCACGCATGACGGCACCCGGCATCCTTAACCGTCTGGACCTCGACTCCTCCCTGAGCCTAATCCCAGTCCACCTCACCATTGCCTGTTATGACCACCGACCATCGATCACCAGTCTATGACTATCACTCGTAGTAGCTACAACTTTAACAGACCTGATCGCTACGACTTACGATCACATAGGCAGAGTGCTACGACCACTGCACACATCAACTGTGACTTTACCAACATGGTTGCTATGAGTTACAACAATCGATCACAAGCCAGGTAGAGCTACAACTATCGATCACGATCAGACAGAGCTACGACTATCAACCACAGTCAGGCAGAGCTACGATTATCACGTCGTAAGAACTCTTGCCAACCACCAAGTCATAAGGGCTCCTACCAACCGCCAAGTCGTAAGATCGACTGCCGACCACAAAGTCATAAAACCGGCTGTCGACCACCAAGTCGTAAAATCAACTGTCACTACCAAGTCATAAAATTGACTGTCGACCACCAAGTCATAAAATCGACTGTTGACCACATGGTCGTAAATGCCACTGCCGACCACCAAGTCGTAAAAGCCTCTACGACCACCACATCATAAAAGCTTTTGTGACTACTGTTGGAACTCGGAGCGGCAACTCCAGGATCCTCTGTGTAAATCGCACTAGTCTAGGATCAGCTAGTGCACACAGTGTAACAGGGATACATATCAAGCACTAATGACAACTTATTAAATTTAAAGAGTACGGCCTTATGGCCAACGTTTACATCACCGCTCATTGGAATCAATAATAACTACAAAAGAAAACTGCGGAAGCAAGCTGATAAAGGCGAAGCCCAAGTCTGCCCATAGGCAAATGACTGCAAGACGTGGCCTACTCGTCCTGGTCCTCACCGTAGTCACCGTAGTCCTCCTCTATGATGAGATAGCAAGGGTGAGTACAAACTTGTCGGGACCCGGAGCAACAACTCCAGAACCCTCTGTGTTATTCGCACTATCCCAGGAAAAGCTAGTGCACACAGATTGGACAGTGATACATATCATGCATGATAACCAAACTTTATTATAAAGCAAAAGTACGGCCCTTATGGCCAAGATTACAATAAGGTGGCTTCATGGCCAAACATGAAATAAACAATGGAAGGTAAATAAGAGGAGCAGCCCATCTGCCTTCCCACAAGGCGAATTGATCGTAAGGCGTGGCCTATTCGTCGCGATCCTCAACATAGTTGACATCGTCGATCCTCTGGCAACATTGTTTATAGCAAGGTGAGCACATAAAGTACTCCACAAGTTACACGGGAGATATAACAGATTTGATGCATGCATAAGGGGTTACAAAGAAAGGCATAATGTGGTTCATTTGCATAAACAGCATTATTGAATTAAATACAATAACGTAAGTGCAAAAGCTGAAGTTGATACAATATATAAAAACAAGATTTAACAAAATAATAACGTTAGTGCAGGCAACAACCTAACACTAACCTAACCACGGGTATCCCACCCGGACCATCTTTCCAAAAGTTTCACAAATTTCCATAAACCAAATTTTATTAAAACCAAAATCTAATCCGTGAAAAACCATACTAAGCATGTCCTTGACCGTGGACACGGCTATCCGAGATAGTTTGTTACTCGCAGAGGTGTACAACTTTACCCACAAGACATGTTCTCTGTTTTGCCACCGGATTACACACTTCCTTAGGTGTGCGGCCGAGGAGATCATGATAAGGCTGTTCCAATGTTCCATTACCAAATTAGCTATGCCGCCACTAAGGTTTCACCACAACATGAATCCACATGTTGGAGCCCCCTCTTGTGCCATGTGAGACTTCTCATGGCCTACGCCACGCTCACATTCAGCCTATAGCGAAACTAAAATGGAACTTCACAAATTACTTAGCCAGATCTGTCCCATACCAGACTTGTGGTAGTGCGGAGTGACTTTGTAATAGTAGTTCTGATCCGGTCCTTAATTTGACTTAGGCCTACCCGCATACCCCTTGTGCTGGCGGTCAACATCGAGTCAACAAACTACGACGCATGCCGGCAAGCACCCACCACCATACCAATGCCTAAGTCTAAAACAGGTTTTATCCATTTTATTTTAT
This sequence comes from Dendrocalamus sinicus, assembly GCA_036346575.1. Lineage (NCBI taxonomy): Eukaryota > Viridiplantae > Streptophyta > Magnoliopsida > Poales > Poaceae > Dendrocalamus > Dendrocalamus sinicus. The sequence continues at coordinate 12,654,373 of CM070654.1, forward strand.
CAAAATTTTATAGACCTTCTTGACTCACCAAAGTCAAGAATAGATTTTATAAACCAACATTTCGTGTGAAACCAATCTTCCCACCTAAATTAATCTAAGCATGGCTAAGCAATTCTATAAAATGTTCTAGTTAATACTAATGTACCAACTAGGCTTTCATCTATGGTGACAAGGTATGTTCGTTCAAATTCGAGATTGGCCATACAAAGGGAATTAGGTGTAACTAAAGTTTTAAGCACATTTGAACTAATTTGAATAAAAGTATGCATGCATATTAATTTAAAAACAACATAAATAATTTAAATTACTGGGATCAACATGGTCAAAGGTGTAACTTGCCTTGCTCGAAGTCTTGCTGCGATTCGTCGAAGAAATACTCTCGGATTCGTAAGTAATCTATCGCAAAGAACCAAAAGAAATTCAAACAAAATTCAAATAAAATCAAAAATTCAGAAAGAGTCCAGAAATGGATAGTTTAGGATTTTAGAAAAATTTAGAAATTTGAGCGAGTTAAATCGGAGTTAAAATGAAGAAGTTATGGCCTTCGAAGTTCTCACGACCACGGCAAACGTGATCGGGCGGAGCTACGACCACGGCAAATGCGATCGGGCGGAGCTACGACCACGTAGTCGACTTACGACCACATGGAAGGTTTACGACCACGCAATGACATATGACCACACGGAAGGTTTCACGACTACTCGGGGAAAATTACGACTACGACCCACGAACCGGTCTACGACTACGACTACACCGAGAACCTCGACCCGACTACGAGAGAACCTCGACTTCGACTACCGAGAGAACTTACGACTCGACTACATAGAGAACTTACGACTCGACTACACAGAAAACCTCGACTCGACTACGAGAACTTACGACTTGAGTACACGAGAGAACTTACGACTCGACTACACGAAAACCTCGACTCGACTACGAGAGAACTTACGACTTCGACTACACAGAGAACTTACGACTTGAGGCGAATCGACCACTCAAAGCAGGTTAACGGCTACCTGGTCATTTACGACCACATAGTCGCTCGACTACTCGGCGGCTCGGCTACGGCTAAGACTTACGACTACGGATCTACGACGACCACGGAAGGTGTTACCTTGAAACCGGTTGGTGCGGGGTGGTCGGAGGGAATCGGCGAGTGGCGGAGGCGGCGGATGGTCGTAGAGGTTCGATTCTGAGTGGAGACGGTCGGTCGGCGAAGAAGCGCGGCGCTCGAGTCTTCGGCAACAACGGGCTCCGGTGGCGGCGTCGCTCGGCGGAGGGGAATGGTGGTCGCCGCGCTGGGGATCACGGCGTCGTCGCGGCGCGGAAGAGACCAGGCGGCGCCAATTCCTCGCCGGAGCTCGCCGCGGCGGACGAGGAAGCAGGTCGGGCCGGTCGGTTCGAGGCGGAGGAAAGAGGTGGCGCGCACGGGAAGGCGAAGGAGGGGATAACGGGCTCGGGAAGGAGCTTTATAGGCGAGGGCGGAGGTAATGGGCTCGCGGAGTTAAGGACTTTAAAGCGATCGCATAACGGCGAGAGGCTTTAAGCCGACGAAAGCGGACGGAGGTGGGCGGTTACTAGCGCGCGAGCTTAAGGGCCAATAATGGCGGTTGCCGGCCGAGGGAAGGAGTAACCGAAGCTTTTAAAGCTCGGATGGGGTGTTAATGGAGGCCGGCCGGTTGGGGAAGAAGGGAAGAAGGAAACTTCTAAATTTCTTTTTTTTTTAATTTCCAGAAGTAAGTTCTCAAGAGTTAATCAAAACTTAGGGAGGGTTAAGAAAAGAAAAGAAAAAGAAACAAATAAAATAAACTCTTTTTTGCTTTAATAAAATATTTTAAATACATTTTCTTGCTTTAGATTTTTAAATAAAATCCAGATAAATCCAAATAAACTCTAGAAAATCAATAGAAGGCAAAAAAAAATTTGGGATGTTACAAACCTACCCCCCTTAAAGAAATCTCGCCCTCGAGATTTGAACTAGCTAGCAAAGAGATGGGGATGGTTGGCTTTCAGATCTTCTTCTCGCTCCCAAGTTGCTTCGTCTTCTGTGTGATTGCTCCATTGAACTCTACAGAATTTGATGGTCTTTCTTACAGTGCAGCGCTCACTGTCTCGAGAATCTTGATCGGTTGCTCTTGATAGGTGAGATCCTCTTGAAGATCAAGGGTTTCAAGTCCGCTTGATCATGGGTACTCGAGACATTTCTTCAAGCGAGAGGCGTGGAAGGCGTTGTACACACGACATGCTTGGCGGCAAATCCAAGCGATATGCAACTTCTCCTTTGCGGCTTGAGATCTTGAATGGCCCAACGAATCTTGGTGCAAGCTTTCCCGACTTGGAATCTTCGACTCTCCGAGCGGAGATACTCGAGATACACATAGTCCCCAACCGAAAGTCGAGTCTCGGCAGCGATTATCGGCATAACTTTTCTGCACTGGATTGAGCTATCTTTAACTTTGTCTTTGATCTTCCTCACTTGATCTTCACATCTTGAAGTAAAGTTGGTCCCGCATCTTGGAATTCTCGGTCGTTCCCAATGCAAGGGTGTTGCACTTCCGCCATACTGAGTGCTTCAAAAGGTGCCATTTGCGGTGGCACGATAATCGTTGTTGTAAGAAAACTCAGCATAGGGCAATGGCGATCCCAACTATTTCCAAAATCAGAGCACATGCTCTCAACATATCCTCTAGCACTTGATTTACTCGCTCCGTCGGCCATGCATGCGAGGATGATAAGCCGTCTTGAAATTAAGCTTACTCCTAACTCTTCATGAAGTTTCGCCAAAACTTGGAGGTGAACCGACTACCTCATCGATACTATCTTTTTGAACTCCATGCAAGCACACAATTCTAGCCATGTAAATCTCAGCTAACTTACTTCGAATAAGTAGTCTTGGTGGTATAAAATGAGCTACTTTGGTCAATCTGTCAATTACCACCCAGTTGAGTCATAGCGGATTGAGTTCTAGGTAGTCCGGTTATGAAGTCCATACCGATCTCTTCCACTTCCAATCTGGTATTGGCAAGGGTTGCAAAAGTCTGCAGAGTTTCGATGCTCTGCTTTGACTTTCGGCGGTATCACAAGCTTCAACAAACTCCATAATTTCCTTTTCATCTTGACCCACGATTATCTTTCCTAAGGTCTTGGTACATCTTGGTACGACCTGGATGAATTGAGTATGGAGTTTCATGGGCTTCTTGCAAAATCGTTTTCTTGATCTCTTGATTATTGGGCACACAAATACGGTTTTCAAACCAAAGCAGTTCCATTCTCATCTTCTTTGAATCTGGCGCTTTGCCTCTTCTCATATTTTTCTTGATTTCTTGAATATCTTCATCCACCTTTTGGGCTTCCATGATTTGATCAGGTAAAGTAGGTTGAATCTCTAGAGTTGAGAGAAAACTTTGATTCATTGGTTTTATACTTAGGCGGAGATTCCTTCTGAAGTCGAATCTGATCTTCTTTTGACAACACACTGTTTGCATAAGTCCTTCGCTTAGCGCATCGCCACAACATTTGCTTTGGGATGATAATGAATTCCAATATTATAATCCTTGATCAACTCTAACCATCTGCGCTGTCTTAGGTTGAGTTACGCTTGAGTGAAAATGTATTTCAAACTCTTGTGATCCGTGTATACTTCACAACGATTACCGATGAGGTAATGACGCCAGATCTTCAAAGCATGCACTACGGTACTGCTAATTCCAAATCATGAGTAGGATAATTGCACTCATGTGGTCTTAGTGGCGCGATGCATAGGCTACCACTCTACCTTCTTGCATAAGAACACATCCCAAACCTTGACGGAGGCGTCACGAGAAAATTTCAAAATCCTTATGCACATCCGGAAGGATAAGCCTTGGGGCTGAAACTAACTTATTCTTGAGAGTGCGGAAACTCGTTCACGAGCTTTCGTCCATTCAAACTTCTTTTCTTTCTTGAAGTGAGTCATGGGTTTGGCTAACTCTGAAAATCCTGCTATGAAGCGGCGATAGTAACCAGCAAGTCCAAGGAAACTTCGACTTACATTCTTGTCTTGGTGGCTGCCATTCCATTACGGCTTGCACTTTAGAGGATCCACTGCAATTCCTTCATTTGTCACAATATGACCAAGAAAAGCAACCTCCTTTAGCCAAAATTCGCATTTCTGAATTTGGCATAAAGTGATGCTCTCTAAGCTTTCCTAGGATTATCAGAAGATGATTCTCATGCTCTTCTTCATTCTTGGAATAGATAAGAATGTCATCTATGAAGATTACAACAAACTTATCTAAATACTCCATGAATACACTATTCATCATGCTCATGAAGTAGCGGCGCATTTGTTAGTCCAAAAGACATGACGGTGAACTCATAATGTCCATAACGGGTAGAGAATGCAGTCTTAGGGATATCTTCGCACGGATCTTCAGCGGTGATATCCACGATCTCAAATCTATCTTGGAGAAGACTCTGGCTCTCCTCGGTGGTCAAGCAGATCATCGATCACGGGCAACGGTACTTGTTCTTAATAGTAACCTCATTAAGCGCTCTGTAATCTACACACATTCTCATGCTTCCATCCTTTTCTTGACGAACAAAGCAGGTGCACCCCAAGGTGAAGAACTTGGTCGAATATACCCTTTATCCTCCAATTCTTGAATCTGTTTCTTCAACTCGGCTAACTCATTAGGTGGCATACTGATGCGGTCTCTTGAAGCGGGGCGTCTGGACTAGGTCAATCACAAACTCGACTTCCCTATCTGGTGGCATCACGGTAAATCCTCAGGAAATACATCAGGTATTCCCGTACTCTGGTACTTCTTCTTGCACTTGAAGATGGTGAGAACACATTCTCCTACTGCGGGGTTTGGGAAAAGTTTACTTCTACTCCTTGATCATTGGTGAGGGTTATGGATCGGGTAGCACAATTAATCGACCATTGTTCTTGGCTAACCAGTTCATGCCAAGAATTACATCAATCCACGAGATTCCAACACTATTAAGTCCGCTAAGAACAGAACCCCATTTATGATTAACTCTATTCTCGGACACAAGGTCCTTGTTCTCATTTCCGCTCGGGGAGAGAACTATCATGGGTGTACTAAGAGAAACCATACCCAACCCATTCTTAACCACAAAATCCAAGGAAATAAAAGAATGGGAAGCTCGGAATCAAAAGAAGCTGAAGCGCATTGAGTTTACAAGGAACATACCCGATCGACATCCGGTGCAGCCTAAGCTTCTTGGCGGTGATGTGGTTCACACGTCCTTTAACATAGTTTTACAAGCTTCTGAGCTGCGACCTTGATTCGACCTCCCAAAGCATTTGCATTAGCTGCACTTGAAGCTTCTTGGGGCAAGACTTGGCATAATGCCTGTTTCCTTGCAATAGAAACAGGTCACTCCATCGATGTAGTATTACTCTTGAGCTTGACCAGTAGTAGGAGGAGCAGAAGCTGCACGATGCTTGGGGCGGTTGACTTGGAAAGTTGGCGGTTAGCTGCTGGCTTTGAAGCGCTTGATTGAGGCTTGAAGTTCTGGAGTGCGTCTTGAGCGCCCAACTTTGAGGTGGGTTACTACGGGGCTTGGGAAAACCTCGGGGTTAGCCTTTGCGTGGCCATCCTTCTCTTCGATTTTCCATCTCTACAAACTTGCCCTCTGGCGAATGGCTTTGCTAACCAAGCGATGAAAGTCTACATAGTCACTTGATATCAGCTGGACGAGAAATATTGTCATTTAGACCCTCGAAATCTTTCTTGCTTGGCTTCATCGGTAGCCACATCCTCAGTGCATAAGCGCCAATTGATTGAACTTTTGCGGTACTCATTCAGCATGCGGCTTCCTTGTGTGAGCTCTGAATTCCTTCTTCTTGGGGTAATGGTGCGGATGGAATATGAGCCTTACGAAACTACGAACAAACTCATCCCATGCGATGGCACGAGGGTTGGCATGAGAAGCAATCAAGGTATCCACCACTCGGATGCGGGTCCATTAAGGTGGTGAGAAGCAAACAAGACCCTTTCTCGTCGGTGCATTGCAGAATATCTAACTTCTTGCCTATCGCGCGGAGCCAATCATCGACATCCATTAGCTCGGCCTTTGCTTGAGAAGGTTGGAGGCCTTATCCTCAAAAATTCGACATCCGGTTTGAGGAGCTTGGTGGTGGTGAGGAGCTTCTTTGGCGGGGTTGTTGATAGCTTGAGCTAACGATTGAATCAAGCTGATTTTGATTTGCTATCATTTGAGCCCGGTCGGGTCCAGTGCTGGCGGAGGAGGAGGGATGGGGACAGGTGACTTCCTTGCGCTCGGTGTTGTTGGCGTTGTCATTGACATTCCTCCTTGTGTTCACCATCCTGCGATTCTTCTAGATTTAGAGGAAAGAAAGAGAGAGAACTAGGAGAAGGTCTATGTAACATTCCCACCACGAAACAAGAAACACAACAAAACTCAAGGAACAACCAACCATATTATTTTATTGAATATAACCTTGAGGTGTGACAAAGGAATAATGACTCACAAGTATCGTTCTATAACTTTAAACTTAAACTATGGTTTCTATGAAATTGGTGCTACTACTAGTAAATTTGGATTTTAAGTTTCTTTGGGGTGGTCACATGAAGAACCCTCATCTTCCAAGCGGTACTTAGCTAATTCTTCTTACAACTGCTGCGGAGTCGCTGCGCCATGAGGCTCAACTCCTTCAAGGTGTTTTGGTACACATAGTCCAAGGACTTGGTGTGCACACTTTCTGAGCAATGAGGATTACTCTCAAATTCTGTCAAGGAGAAGACTGCTGCTGGGTGGCGGGGTACTTCTTTGGGAAGTGTCGGAATGTGGTGCGTTGAAGCTCTTGGGCGTAGATGTCCCTCATCTGCGAATTGCTTCACGAGCTGCATCTTGGATTCCGTTGAAGAAGGTGTCGGGGTAGAGGAGCATCAAAGGTGTGACATGCTTCTTCATCTCCCACGTTGGCGTAGATCAGCACTTCCACTCTCCAACGTTCTTGATCTCCATAGGTTCCCGAATATCCTTGGTACACGGGGCGTGCCGTAACACCCAACTCTTGAAGGAGATCCCAAAGGCAGTCGGTTAGGTGTCCAGCTAGGATTCCATGGTGGTTGTGGTAGGACGTTCAGCCATCTACAATTTTGAAAAAGAAAAGGAGTTAGTCACCAATTATGCATATTATTTATATATATATATACATATTTTTTTAAAGAATAGGCAGTGAAGGAATGAAGGAGGTAAGAGGTAGAAGGATTTTCAAAATGTTCTTATTATATATATATATATATATATATATATTTTGAAAATAAATCCTTAAGGTCATCCATTCTATTCTACCTACGGTCACGTCTTAGGGTCAACATGCTCGATACCATCTCTGCCGGGACCGGAGCAACAACTCAGAACCCTCGTGTTATTCGCATTATCCCGGAAAAGCTAGTGCACACAGTTGGACAGTGATACATATCATGCATGATAACCAAACTTTATTATAAAGCAAAAAACGGCCCTTATGGCCAAGATTACAATAAGGTGGCTTCATGGCCAAACATGAAATAAACAGCGGAAGGTAAATAAGAGGAGCAGCCCATCTGCCTTCCCACAAGGCGAATTGGTATGTAAGGCGTGGCCTATTCGTCGCGATCCTCAACATAGTTGACATCGTCGTCCTCGGCAACATTGTTTATAGCAAGGTGAGCACATAAAGTACTCCACAAGTTACACGGGAGATATAACAGATTTGATGCATGCATAAGGGTTACAAAGAAAGGCATAATGTGGTTCATTTTATAAACAGCATTATTGAATTAAATACAATAACGTAAGTGCAAAAGCTGAAGTTGATACAATATATAAAAACAAGATTTAACAAAATAATAACGTTAGTGCAGGCAACAACCTAACACTAACCTAACCACGGGTATCCCACCGGACCATCTTTCCAAAAGTTTCACAAATTTCCATAAACCAAATTTTATTAAAACCAAAATCTAATCCGTGAAAAACCATACTAAGCATGTCCTTGACCGTGGACACGGCTATCCGAGATAGTTTGTTACTCTGCAGAGGTGTACAACTTTACCCACAAGACATGTTCTCTGTTTTGCCACGGATTACACACTTCCTTAGGTGTGCGGCCGAGGAGATCATGATAAGGCTGTTCCAATGTTCCATTACCAAATTAGCTACGCCGCCACTAAGGTTTCACCACAACATGAATCCACATGTTGGAGCCCCTCTTGTGCCATGTGAGACTTCTCATGGCCTCATACCGCTCACATTCAGCCTATAGCGAAACTAAAATGGAACTTCACAAATTACTTAGCGGATCTGTCCCATACCGGACTTGTGGTAGTGCGGAGTGACTTTGTAATAGTAGTTCACAGTCCGGTCCTTAATTTGACTTAGGCCTACCGCATACCCCTTGTGCTGGCGGTCAACATCGAGTCAACAAACTACGACGCATGCCGGCAAGCACCCACCACCATACCAATGCCTAAGTCTAAAACAGGTTTTATCCATTTTATTTTATCAAAATTTTATAGACCTTCTTGACTCACCAAAGTCAAGAATAGATTTTATAAACCAACATTTCGTGTGAAACCAATCTTCCCACCTAAATTAATCTAAGCATGGCTAAGCAATTCTATAAAATGTTCTAGTTAATACTAATGTACCAACTAGGCTTTCATCTATGGTGACAAGGTATGTTCGTTCAAATTAGAGATTGGCCATACAAAGGGAATTAGGTGTAACTAAAGTTTTAAGCACATTTGAACTAATTTGAATAAAAGTATGCATGCATATTAATTTAAAAACAACATAAATAATTTAAATTACTGGGATCAACATGGTCAAAGGTGTAACTTGCCTTGCTCGAAGTCTTGCTGCGATTAAATCGAAGAAATACTCTCGGATTAAATAAGTAATCTATCATAAAGAACCAAAAGAAATTCAAACAAAATTCAAATAAAATCCAAAAATTCAGAAAGAGTCCAGAAATGGATAGTTTAGGATTTTAGAAAAATTTAGAAATTTGAGCGAGTTAAATCGGAGTTAAAATGAAGAAGTTATGGCCTTGGAAGTTCTCACGACCACGGCAAACGTGATCGGGCGGAGCTACGACCACGGCAAATGCGATCGGGCGGAGCTACGACCACGTAGTCGACTTACGACCACATGGAAGGTTTACGACCACGCGATCGACATATGACCACCGCGGAAGGTTTCGACTACTCGGGAAAATTACGACTACGGACCCCGGACCGGTCTCGACTACGACTGCGAGAACCTCGACCCGACTACGAGAATCTCGACCGACTACGAGAGAACTTACGACCCGACTACGAGAACTTACGACTTGACTACACGAAAACCTCGACGACTACGAGAGAACTTACGACTTGAGTACACGAGAGAACTTACGACTTGACTACACGAAAACCTCGACCGACTACGAGAACTTACGACCGACTACACGAGAGAACTTACGACTTGAGGCGAATCGACCACTCAAAGCAGTTAACGGCTACCTGGTCATTTCGACCACATAGTCGCTCACGACTACTCGGCGACTACGGCTCGGCTAAGACTTACGACTGCGGATCTCGACCACGGAAGGTGTTACCTTGGAAGCTGGTTGGCGCGGGGTGGTCGGAGGAATCGGCAGAGTGGCGGAGGCGGCGGATGGTCGTAGAGGTTGGTTCTGAGTGAGAGCGGTCGGTCGGCGAAAAGCGGCGCGCTCGAGTCTTCGGCAACAACGGGCTCCGGTGGCGGCGTCGCTCGGCGGAGAGAATGGTGGTCGCCGCGGCAGGGATCACGGCGGCGTCGGCGAGGCGCGGAAGAGACCGGCGGCGCCAATTCCTCGCCGAGCTCGACGCAGCGGGCGAGAAGCAGGTGAGGCGGTCGGTTCGAGGCGGAGGAAAGAGGTGGCGGCGCGCGGGAAGGCGAAGGAGGATAACGGGCTCGGGAAGGAGCTTTATAGGGCGAGGGCGGAGGTAATGGGCTCGCGGAGTTAAGGACTTTAAAACGATCGCATAACGGCGAGAGGCTTTAGCGGCGAGAAAGCGGACGGAGGTGGGCGGTTACTAGCGCGCGAGCTTAAGGGCCAATAATGGCCGGTTGCGGCCGAGGAAGGAGTAACGAAGCTTTTAAAGCTCGGATGGGGTGTTAATGGAGGCGGCGGTTGGGGAAGAAGGGAAGAAGAAACTTCTAAATTTCTTTTTTTAATTTCAGTAAGTTCTCAAGAGTTAATCAAAACTTAGGAGGGTTAAGAAAAGAAAGAAAAGCGAAACAAATAAAATAAACTCTTTTTTTTGCTTTAATAAAATATTTTAAATACATTTTCTTGCTTTAGATTTTTAAATAAAATTCAGATAAATCCAAATAAACTCTAGAAAATCAATAGAAGGCAAAAAAAAATTTGGGATGTTACAAAACTTGTACTCCGTAAGTTACATGAAAAAATGCAGCATAATACAATATAGGGTTTGTTGAGCGAAAAGTAATAATATTGAGAAATACAGTAAATAGATGAAAATTGTTGTATTTAATACAATAAGTAAAAACAGTAACTGTAAAATGAAATTATTACCGTTAGTGCAGGCTCCGACCAAACACTAACCTATCCACGGGCATCCCACCCAGACCATTTTTTTCAAAAGATCTCGTATGGATTCCATCCATCCATAAGGTTTTCAAAAACTATTTTGAAAAACAAAGTCTAATCCATGAAAAACTTTACTCAGCATGCCCATGACCGTGGGCACGGCTATCCAGGATAGATTATACACTCTGCAGAGGTTGTACAGCTTTACCCACAAGACATGATCATTCCATATTGCCACATGATTAACACACTTCCTTATGTGTGCGGTGAGGAGATCATGACAAGGCCTTTACAATGCAAAGCCTTCAACCTGGCCAAGCCAACACTAAGGTTTCACCCCAGTAAGTAATCCACCAGACCGGGACCCCCTCTTGAGTCGAGTGAGACTTCTCATGGCCTACACCACGCTCACTTTCAACCTACGACATGACTCGAGTTGGGACATAAATTAATCAGCTAGGACTGTCCCATACCAGCCTTGTGGTAGTACGATAGAACTTTGCAACAATAGCTCCTGGATCGGTCCTTAATTGACTTAGACTCAACCACATACCCCTATGCCCGACAATCAACAACGTGTCTCGAACAACAATGCATGCCTATACTCACCACCCAACCATTAGCCTAAGTCTAAACCAAATTTTATATTTTATTTCAAAATTTTCATTAACCTTCTTGACTCACCGAAGTCAAGAATACTTTTAAAAAGTGTATCATTTTATGTGAAAAGGTATCCCAAAACTAAGATTATATCTAAGCAGGTCTAAGCATTTGATGTAAAAATTCTCTAGCCAATACTAGTATACTAACTAGGGTTTGATTCTAGGGCGACAAGGTATCGAGGAATTCAATATCAATGGAGGAAATAACAAGTAGGCATTAACTATATTTAAAACTAGAATTGAAATACATTGATTAAAAACATGCATGCAGAATAATTTAAAACAACATAATTTTATTTCGTAAATGTAGGATCGGAAATGGCAATAGAGGGGGGTGAATGGTGCCTTTAAAATATTTCCCCAAAGTATCCACAAATGAATCTCCTCTCTGATAGCTATGAAAAACTATGAAGGGGAAGATTCATGCTCACTGGAACCTCAGACATGCAAAGGAGAAGGCAAGACATAAGATAGCAGAGAAGAACCAAAGAACTGGAAAAATTGGAGGCATCACAGAGCACGGCGTTAGACCGCCATATGGGGGCTGGTCTGATTGCTCCTTAAGGGCCGATCTTACTGCGTGAAGACTCCCGGTCTGACCGCTCGGCTCAGGCCGGTCATACCGCCATTGCTCGACCGGTCTGACCGACGGCTAATGTGCGGTCTGACTGCTAGGGTTTAGCGGTGCGTGGGAAGCCACAACAGAGCAATTCATTGAAAATCTCGCCTGGCACAATATTTCTTGAGAAACTTCAGATTCAAGAAATTGATGAGAAGTCTTGTTCTTACGAGTTCGAGAGGGCATGAACTACAAACTAAATAGCCAAACAATCTTGCTAGAAAGAGAATGCAGCCAGAGAGCAAGGATTGTTGAAGAAACCAAAACAAGTCTTCAGGAGGATTAAAAATTCAGATTACTCAAGATTGTCAGGTTCTTTGCTCATGAGACTTTGCATTTCAACTGGAGATGATCTCAGGGCTTGAAAGCATAAATATCAACCCAACAAGAGAAGGGAAATCACAAGAACCAAGGAACCCCTGACATAAAGCCCTAAACAGTGAAAAATACAGGAAAATGAGCGAAGGTCAGAGAAATCTCAGGAATCAATGAATCTTCCATTTGCTCTTGGGAATGGAATAGCCAAATAGCCTTGAATATTTTCCCATCACAAAGCAAACCAAAACTAGCTTTTCAAACAAGATAAAGCTCAAGAACAAAGAAGACAATAGGGAACAAAAGAATGCAGAGATAAGCACAAAAAGAGCACAAACAGGAAGAACTCCAACTCAACCCTTCTCATATTGATATTGAGGCAGAGAGATGAATGATTACAACTGGTTTCAGCTCACATCTCACTACATGCTTCTCTTGAGGAGAGAACACACGCACACAACACACTGCTACAGCTCTCTCTACTGGAATGCTTGCTATCCAGAGCCTCCTACACCCACATATGAAAGCAAAGGCTCTCCCTCTAATAGCAAATCAAGAAATGGCATACAATGTCCATTCCAACCTCATATCCACATATGAGGTAAGAAGTCAACACAACCTTTTGGAGGGAAAAACTAGCCTCCAAACCATGGCTTGAGTCAAATCTCCAATTTGCCCCTCAAGAAGCTTCTCGGAAGCTTCCCACAACTGGCACCTTGACCGTCTGGACCTCGACTCCTCCCTGTGTCTAGTCCCGGTCCGCTCTGCTGTACACGACCGCACCCGGCATCCTGACCATTTGAACCTCAGCTCCTCCTTGATCCTAGTCCCGGTCCACCTAGCCGCTATCCGTCGTGTCCACCTGACTCTGACCGAGATCTCGACTCCACCTGAGTCTAGTGCAGTGCGTTACATCACACGACCGCAGCCGATATCCAAGCTATGCGGACCTCCGACTCCTCCACGAGCCTAGTCGGTGCGCTCGTCTTTGCCGTCGTGTCCTTCATCGTAGCTCGGCTCAGTTCCTCATCTCGACTGCGCAATCACCTCACCAGCCTCGATCATCTTCGGCATCACAGATTGTCTGGACCTCAACACCTCCTGTGCCTAGTCCCGGTCCTCCTTGCCTCACCATGACCTAGCTCCGAAGTCTTGTAGCCACACAGACAAGCAAACCGTCACGTAGCACCGCATGAAACAGCATAATCAACATTAGCATAAATGAAAGGTACTCAACCCTAGAATACCCAAAACAAACTCAAACTCTCTAACACAACTGTCAATTACTCATCACAAATATGGGGATACCTCCACATGGTCTCTCAATCTCCCCCTTGATGAGTATATTGACAAACCCATAAAAAACATAATATTGAGTTTGTTTGAAGAGTCAAACATGGTCCAAAAGAAAGAGTGAGAGACCATGTGGAGGTATCCCGATGTTGGTGATGAGTAATTGACGGTTGGTTTAGTGAGTTTGAGTTTGTTTTAGGTATTCTAGGGTTGAGTACCTTTACTTGTGCTAATATTGATTATCTTTGTTTAGTGAGGTGCTATGTGACGGTTTGCTTATGCGTGTGGTTGTAGGACTTGAGCTAGGTCATGGTGAGGCAAGGAGGACCGGGACTAGACACGGAGGTGTTGAGGTCCAGGCGGTCGGTGATGCCGAAGATGATCGGTGGTGAGGTGGTTGCAAGTCGGGAGGCGAGGAACAGAGTGGAGCTACGGTGGCGGACACGGCGAGCAACGGCGAGCGGCAGGACTAAACTCGAGGAGAGTCGGAGGTCGAGGCGGTTTGAAGGTCGGTTGCGGTCGTGCGTGACGGAACAGACCAAGACTAGACTCAAGTGGAGTCGGAGGTCTCAATCGGTGTCAGGTGGACGTGACGGGCAGCGGCGAGTGGACCGGGACTAGGCTCAGGGAGGAGTTGGAGGTCTAGACGGTCGAGGATGCGGTGCGGTGGTGTCTTGCAAGCGGATCGGACTAGACTCGAGGAGGAGTCGAGGTCCAGTCGGTCAAAGGTGTCGGTTGCAGGAAGCTTCAGGGAAGATGCTTGAGGGGCAAAATGGTAATTTGACTCAAGTAATGGAGGTGGAGGCAGATTTCCCTCCAAAAATCTAGTTTGACACCTTTTCCCCATGTGTTTGAGTGGCATGGAGTGGGAGAGGTATAACAATTCTTGATTTGCTAGTTTGGGGTGAGCCCTTCTTCAAATGGAGAGGAGGAGGCAGTAGCAAGTCAAGTACTCAGGCATTCAAGTGTACACATTCCTGTAGAGTGTGCATTCTAGTGGAGAGAACTCGATGGAGTGAATCTGTGTGTTGAGTTAGCTTGAGCAGTAGGAGAGGAGTGAGCTCCTGTGTATGTTCTCAAGCATGTAGTGCATCTTTCTTGTATTAATTGCGTATGGGGATGTAGATCACCTACTTGTAATCATTCATCTCCATTCCAATGAATCCAATTGAGTTCTTGAGTGCTTCAACTCATTTCACCTTTTTCTGCTACTCTCTGTCCATTTTCATCTCTTGTTGATTGAGCTGTTTCTTTGAGCAAGGAGTAGCAAAATGGATTGTTCTGTGATGGGATGATGTTTCAAGACCATTTGGTCAGAGAAAATCCCTAGAGTTCAATGGAAAATCCAAAGATTCCTTTTTGAGCATTTCCTCTGTTTATTACTGTGCTAGGGTTTTGTTGTCAGGGGAAATGTGGAGTGCTTGATTCTCTTGTTGTGAAGTGGTGAGACTTGTTTGGTTTAGCTATGGGATGATTTCTTGTTGTAATTCCAAGCCTCATGTGCTAAAAATACAAGAGTGACCGACAATTTGGATTTTTGTCTCACTCTCAGTTCAGGTTTGAGTATTTTGCTCAAATATTGATTTCTTGCTTTCTAGATGGATTCTCTTGTTATCTACTGTCTCTCTGCTATTTAGAATAGATTATTATCCTTTTGGCCAGAGGAAATCAGCTGCAAGTCTTCAATCTTGCTGAAATCTGAAAATTCAGTAAAACTGGACAAATACTTCTCTGCTCGGGCTCTGCTCACAGGCCCACGGTCTGACCACTAGGGTTAGCCAGGCAGACCGGTGGGAGCATGCCGGTCAGACCGGATTGGATGAGGCGGTCAGACCGGTTTGAAGCGATCGGCCCAGCCCAAAGTGGCGGTCGACCGGTTTCAAGCCAGTGATCGGCCAAGCCACACGAGGTTGCAGCTCTGTACTCTACATTTTATCTTTGTGCTCTGTGTTTCTTCCCTATTGTTTTATGTCCCTTTCTTCTTTATATTTCTGAGGTTCCAGAGAGCTTTAGCTTTCCTCTTCATAGCTTTTTGTAGCTATCGGAGAGGAGTCTCGTTTGTGGATACTTTTGAGGGTCGATTTTAAAAGAAGCAGGCCATATCTGATCCTACAAAGAGAATAATGCTAATGACCATGTTGACAAAAGGAGCAAAAGGTTGAACACATTTTCCTCAAAGGCTCCAAAGCTCCCCAAAAAGTGGCTTTTTCTCTCATATTCTCCCCCTTTTGGCAATAGAGTCATCAGGATGCAAAAGAGATAATGTAGCATGGATATGACTGAATTTTATTCAATGCTAAGCAATTAGAGCCATGAAGATTATCCAAAATGACTTTTGAGTATTACACCAAGCCATAATGCATATGAACGTTATCAAGATCATGATAAGATATGCATAATCAAGCCAAGCCACGTAAGTAAAGATCTGAATATGAGATGAATTTATTAGCATGTCAAGCCATTCAAGATCAAAGTCTACCTAGAGATATCCAAGGATGATGCAAGCCATGTCAATAGTCTAAGTGGAACCAAGAAGCTAGAATTGAGTCAATTTAGGGTGCTACAAGGTCAAGAATGAATCATTTGTTCAAGTACTTGGTTCTTTTTGTAGTTAAGCAACTTGAGCACAATAGACATATTTTTCTTTGAAACTCACAGTCGTTTCCAACCAAAATTTTAGTCATGTGCTAGATCTCAAGCCTTATGCGACCATTTCAAGCAAGAAGCTTAAGGAGATGATCTTGGTCATCCAAAACTCCCCCTGGGTTCATACATAGTGCAATGGCAAGCGGTCTCATGAGAAAGAATTGGTGAGATCGGTTCTTTCGCACACAAAAAGATCTTTTGCTTTCTTAAACAGTTTTACTAACTCATGATTTATCAAGACACTAACATAGCTCAATCTAAAGCTCAATAAAGATTCAAGACTCAAATCACCTATTTGACATGGCATGAATCATAAAGGATAACTAAAGACAGACTAGTCTCAAGAGCTAACATGACATGTCTTAATTCAAGTTGTGTAATTTTAATTAACTTATCAATGGCAAAGGCTTGACGACACATATAAACTAATGATAAATCTAGCAATGAAGCACAAATCATGGCAGGATGTAAAACATTGTAAACATGTCATATAAGGATAATAGTCAAGGCTCTATGTAATTATATTATAATGCAGAATGCTGAAAATGAAATGCAGAAAATCCAGCTCCCCCTCAACATATGATGCACTTTTAGTTCAAGTTGAGTTATGCCAATATTAAGCTCCAGAAGCTCCCAAATGAACTCCCCCTAAACCAAAGCTAAAAACTGAGAAGCTGGCAAAGAAATCAGAAAAGGCAGTCCTTAAAGCATAGACAAGATATAGAGGATACTATGGCTTAGACTGACTCTCATCTATCCCGTATGACACTAGGACTATCAACTGCCCATCTAACACACTAAGGAGCAAACACGTTCCCTGTCTACCCAAGGGTAGCCCAACCCTTGCTAGAACCTATAAAAAGTGAGTGAGCTCAACCTAGTGAGAAGAGAAATAGCTAATCAGCAGCATCCTAGATCACAAGATGAGAGGAAGAAATCTAAGCAACTAGATGAGAGAAACACTCTAATCTATGCTAGGAGGACTAACCCAAATGCACCGCGATGCAATGCAACAAAATGAGAACAGGAGCATAATATACAGGATAAAACAGTAAAGCACAGGGCTCCCCCTCACTACAGTCCATAAGGACAAACCACCCCAAGCTCTCCCCACAAGGCTGAACACTTAGAGCTATCCAAAGGCTTGGTAAAGATATCAGGTAACTGATGGTTACTCTCCACAAACTAGAGCACTATGTCACCCTTCTCCACATGGTCTCTAAGTAAGTGATATCTAATATCAATATGCTTGGTCCGAGAGTCTTTGCTGGGTTCTTAGCAATGTTAATAGCGAAGTGTTATACAAAAGAGTGGAACACATCTATAACTAACCCAAAGTCCCGAGGTTGAAGCCATCAAAGTACAGGCTGCGACAATGGCGGCGACAACGTACTCGGCCTCTGCGGTGGGTGTGCAATAGCGATCGCTTCATAGAAGACCAGAGACAAGAGAAGTGTCAATGAATTGGCGGTGCGAAGTGCTCTATCTATCCTCTGACAAAGTCTGCGTCAGAGTATGCTCTAAGGGAAAGACGGAAGAGGAAGAGTACGAGATATCATAGTCAATGGTAGCTCGAAGGTATCGAAGGATGTGCTTCACCTTTGGCGGTGAGATACACGAGGAGAAGCTTTGGCGGAGCACATAGACACGAGAGAAGTGTATGTGCGGTCTCGAGGCGGTGAGGTACAAGAGGAGCCGATCATGTACGTACTCTTTTGATCAAGCGGCTCGCCATCCTCATCAGGTCAAGTGAAGCTATGGATGCCATGGGAGTTGACACCGGCTTGCCATCACTTATGTCAAAGCATCTCAGGAGGTCACGAGTGTACTTGCCTTGATGCAAGAAAGTACCCTCTCGAGTTTGCTTGATCTGGAAGCTAAGGAAGAAGGTCAACTCACCCATCATACTCATCTCAAACTCGGTGCTCATGACATCCGAGAACTGTGAAACAAGAGCATGAGAAGAGCCGCCAAAGATGATGTCATCCACATAAATCTGGATGAGCAGAAGGTCATTGCCATGCCTACGAATGAACAAGGTCTTATCTACCTTACCCATCTCAAAACCATGACTCAACATATAGGACTTAAGCCTCTCATACCAAGCTCTAGGGGCCTGCTTAAGTCCATACAAGGCTTTGGAAAGCTTGTAGACATGGTTTGGGTATTGGGGTTCTCGAAACCTGGAGGCTGTCTCACATAGACCTCTTCCTCAATAAACCCATTTAGGAAGGCACTCTTGACATCCATCTGGTAAAGCTTGAAACCCTTAGAAGCTGTGAAGGCAAGTAGGATTTTCATGGCCTCAAGTATAGCTACAGGGGCAAAGGTCTCCTCAATATCTAGACCCTCAACCTGGGAGAAGCCCTAAGCTACCAGTCTAGCTTTGTTTCGAATGACTACCCTATCCTCACTCTACTTGTTTTTGAACACCCACTTGGTACCAATGACATTGTGACCTCTAGGGGGCTCAACAAGCGACCAGACCTTGTTTCTCTTGAAGTTTTCCAACTCCTCATGTATGGCATTGACCCAAGACTCATTAGAAAGAGCATGACTAACATCCTTGGGCTCAAAGGTGGCAACAAAGGCAGAATGGAGACAGAAATGTGACATGCCAGACTTTGAGCGTGTGACTCGCTCAAAGAGGTCTTCAATCATGTACTTTGAAGGATGGTCTTTTTGAATATTTCGGGGAGGTCCTGGATGAGATGAAGAAGTGACCTCTACCTCATGAGCTGATGTGGTAGGAACAGAGCCACTAGCTTCAGAAGAAGCAGAAGGCATGGGCTGATCTCCTTGAGGTGCAATGGTGGAAGCAGGCACCTCAAGGGGAGGAGGAACTGGATCATGTAGACAACCCTCATCTCCATCCTCCTCATCATCCACAAAGATGGTCTCGGAATGCTCTAAAGAACCTGAGATATCAGGCCTAGTCCCCGGACTGGCCTCATCAAAGGTCACCTCACAGGTCTCTACCATTTTACTAGTTTCGCAGTTTCAGACCCTATAGGCCCGCGAAGAAGTCGAGTAATCTAGAAAGATACCATCACAAGAACGTGACTCGAACTTATCTAGGTTCCCGGACTTCAGAATAAAACACTTGCAACCAAACACACGAAAATGCGAGACGCTGGGCTTTCGCCCATATCTCAACTCATAAGAGGTGCGATGCAAGTGTGGCCTGAGAAAAACTCTGTTCGAAACATTGCACGCGGTGGCTATAGCCTCAGCCCAAAACTTCCTCGGTGTAGAGTACTCATCAAGGCCATCTCGACCAGGGTACGGTTCTTCCTCTCCACAATGCCATTTTGCTGAGGGACGTATGAAGAAGAGAATTGGTGCTCTACACTGTCTTATCATAAAACCTCTCAGTAGGAATTCTTGAACTTCGGTGCCATTGTCACTACTGGATCGCTCGTAAGGCACCAAGGAGCTCAACAGAAAGCCTACTAAACAAACCCTGAAAATGCGTAAATGTCTCATCCTTCGAGGCTAAGAAAAACACCCAAGAATACCTCGAAAAGTCATCAACCACAACAAGAATGTACCACTTCCCTCCTGCTGACTGCACTCGAGCCGGTCCAACTGTGTCCATATGGAGCAGCTGTCCAAGTGCATCGGTCATAGTCACTGTGACCGACGGGTGAGAAGCGGCAACAATCTTGCCGTGCCGGCATGGAGCACAAACTAGATTTTTGACCATCTTGAGTTTCGGCAGACCACGAATAAGGTCGTGGCCACTAACTCGAGTCAAATGGTCAAATCCAATATGACCAAGTCCGCTATGCTAGAAAGTAAGGTCACAGGACTTAGAAGCAACTAAACACCTAAGAGGATCACTAGAAGACTCAACAAAATCAGCACGAAAGATCCTCCCTATCGAGAAATCCATAAACGGACTACAGAAGAATCAAGAATTTTGCAATTGTTTTCTTAAAGCTCACCTCATAACCAGTCATCGGTATCTTTGGGAAACAAAAAGTAAATTGTACTGCAGCTTACTTACCAAGGCAAAATCTGTTAAAATAAATGAATCATTAACGCGCATAGTACCTTTAGCGATGACGCGCCCAGACGAAGCGTCTCCAAAAGTGATAGTCTCATCACCTGGAGCACGGGCTAGGGAAGAGAACCAACGGGAGTCTCCGGTCATATGGCGAGAACAACCGGAGTCCACAAGCCAAACCTCTCCCATCCCTGCCCGGTGAACCTGAGTCAAGCAGAGAGTAAAGGCTCAGTACTGGGGTAAATCAAAAGAGATTTTGGAACCCAATACTGAGTCACACGTCGAGTAGAAGAAGTAGCCACACACGACTAACCTCTAATTACCCTACGCTCTCTGTCGCTCAAAGAAGCAGAAGGTCTATGTGCAGACCTTAAGCTATTGCTGGGTAGCCATCTCAACAGGGGAAACGAGATCTACCCTCAGAACGGTGGAAATCACGACCAGAGGCATATCGAGGACAAAAACCAGAAAACTCAAAAAAGCCAAGTCCTCGATGCTGCCCAAACCCATCAACAAAAGCAACTCTAGACCTCGTGTTGGTCTTAGGTGCACTCAAGGTCTGGGGCTGACCCTGAGTACGCCTAAGAGCCCCAACACGGTCTCTACACGTGATCTTGGCGCGCATGAAGCATCTCTCGACCAAATGTCCATCCTTTTGACAGAAGGTATAATGATACTTCACCTTCTAAGAGGTACAAGTAGCATGATGGGGCTTCACCTTCTGAGAGGTCGAAGCAACAGGTGGAACCACCTTACTGTCAGAGATCCCTTAGACAAAGCCCGCTAACTTGAATTAAACTTTCTTAGTTCTGGGCTCAACCTCGATCACACCTGCTGCTATGGGTCTGAGAACAGCAGGTGGATGCTTCCTCACATCCTCAAGAAAATCATATCCTAGACCTTGATTGAATTTGCAAATCTTGGATTGGTCTAGAATAAGATTTAGCTTCTTCTTACCTCCTACAAACCTCTCGAGAGTGTTCATACGATACTGACACTCTCGAAAGAGAGAGGTGCAAGAAGAGCAGGGGGAAGAAGAGACAGCAGAAGGTAAGGGAGTAGAAGAAGAACCAACAGTAGAGGAACGAATTGCATGTGCACGCACAGCCGCCTTAGAAGGGACAGTCCTACTGCTAGCCATTTGGTTCACGTCGCTAGGCGCTCTACCAAACCCTCATGCTTCTACCCCACACCAGCACACACATTACAAGCAAATGGTGGCTTCTCTAGAAGGTTCTTAGTTAGCTTCACACATTTTTCATCCAATGCAATTAAATCAAATTTTAGTTTTTCACAGTTATTGCATGGTGAGCTAACAGGTCCTTAGAAGCATATTGAGCCAACTTATTCTTTATTATCAATCATCTCTTGAAAGCGTGAGAGACCATGTGGAGGTGACCACATGCTTGTGATGAGTAATTGACAAGTTTGTTGCAAAGATTGAGTTTGGTTTGAGTGATTTATGCGGGGCGGCATTTATGGTTTATTGATCTTTGTTTATGCTTACATGTGTCGGCGGTGCTATGTGATGTGTTTCTGTCTATGATGGCTGCGGGGCGTCGGCGGAGTCGTGGCGGCGCGCAGGGGACGGACTAGGCGCAGTGCTGCTGAGGTCGAAGCGGTCGTGATGTCTGAAAGACGGCGAGCTCGAGGTGGTTGCGAGGCTTGGACGACAAGGAAGCGGAAGCTTCGGAAGGTGCATGAGGGGTGTTTCGGTAAAAGCGCAAAGCTGCACAGGTGGAAGCGGTTCCGTTCGGGTTTAGCGGGCATAACGGGTTGGAGATCCGTTAGCCGGAGCCTATATAAGGAGGGGATGTCTCCTTATGGCTGCATGCATTCCATGGCTTTGGGAGAGAGTTAGGATTTTGCCTTAGTCAAAAGAGCCTTTGGAGAGGTTGTTTTACTTTGAGGCTTAGTTGGTGAGAGTTGGTAGGAGTGGGCAGAGCTACGTTGGTTTTCCATGTGTCCCCTGTATGTGTTCTTGAGTTAGGATGTAGTGAGTTCTTGATCATTCAAGCATGTATGGGGAAGTAGGGAGGGTGTGAGTTGTTTCTCCTATGTAATCATGTATCTCTCTCCCTCAATATCAATCTGAGATGGTTTTGTTTAAGTTTGATCGAGCTCCTGTCTCTCTGTTGGTTTTTGCTCTTCGATACTCTCTTTGCTTGATTTCTCACTTTTTGTGATTTGAGTGATTTCTTGCTGAGAAGGGCCAAAATGGGTTGCTCTGTGATGGAAATAGGTTCCAAGATCATTTGATCGATTTTTTCCCGAGAGCAAATCGAGTGAATCAGAGTTTTCACTTCTCAGCCTTCTATATTCTTCCTTTTCATTTCTAGGGTTTTGGTGAGAATCTTGATTCCCCTCATGAGATGGCATGAAACCTGTTATCTAAAGTCCAGAGGCTATTAAGTAGCTTTTCTCAAAGTTTCATTGCCAAAGATTCAAGGATTGGAGAGGAGTTTAAATTTTGGTGCTGCCTCTATGCCTTTTTCAGATTTTATCCCTTTCCTTGATTTCTTGGCTTTTAGTTGGTCTTATTTGGTTCCTTTGTCCCCTGGCTATTTAGAGCATTCTCTTGATCTGTAGGACTCAGAAGAGCTCCTGAGTTTTATCAATTTCATCGTTGTTTGAAGTCTAGAGTTTTTGCTGTTTTTGGGATCTTCTGCCCCTGCTGTCTGTCAGGTCAACCGGTCAGACCGGCTACTTGAGAGCGGTCAGACCGGGGTCCGGCGGTCAGACCGGCCGTCTTATGGCGGTCCGACCGGCGGTGTAAGGGTGGTCTGACCGGCCCATTGCCATCGGTCAGACCGGCCTGTAGTTTCTAGTGAGCTTATTTTTCCTTCATCTTGTAAGCCTCCTTCTTGCTTCTTGTTGTAGTTTGTTCTCTAGGTGTCTTCTTCTAGCAGTTATCCAGTGAGGTCATTCAGAGAGTATGAACTATCTTTATCATAGCTCTTGTAGCTATTGGTGAGAAGTTTCTTGAGTGAGTACGTTTGGGGGCATTTCTTAAAAAGAGTCGACATTCACCCCCCTCTGTCGCCATTTCGGTCCAACAATTGGTATCAGAGCCGGTTAGCTCTTCTTTATATATCTTAACCGGTCTCTAGAGCCATGGCGACAGATAAGTACTCGACCAAGCCCCAGGTGTTCGATGGGATCGACTATCCCTTCTGGAAGAGCCGGATGGAGACCTACATCCAGGCTCAGGGCTACGCTATCTGGCGTAAGGTCAAAAGTACGGTATGTTGTTCCTGCCGATGAGAACATCAACGCTGGAAACATGCATGATGTTGAGGCAAATGCGAAGGCAAGGAACATCATAATCCATGGGTTGAGCCGAAGCGAGTTTGATCGCATATCTCATTTGACGTCGGCTTTCGACATCTGGGTGACCCTCAATGCATACCATGAGGGTACCACCCAGATGAAGACAGTCCGACAGGACCAGTTCAAGTGAGATTACAACAAGTTTGAAATGCTCGCTGGCGAGTCCCTCGATGAGTGTTTTGCGCATTTTCACAAGATTTTGAGCAACCTCCGAGCGGTCGGTCTCACATACCCCGACTCGGACAACGCTCGTCAGATGCTCGCGGCTCTTGATTTGAGGGTTTGGGAGATGAAGGTGACTAGCATCGAGGACACCACCGACCTCTCGACTTTGACTCTTGACGCGTTGTATTCACGCCTCAAGACTCACGAGATTGACATTGTCTCTCGCAAGTCGAAGTCGCAGTCGATGGCTTTAGTTACCATCCGACTTCAGCTCCTAATCTTTCTTCTGATTCGCTTTGTGGATTCTCACTTGCTGCTCTCTGTGACGTAACTGATGATCAGTTAGAGCAGCTCACGGATGACCAGTTAGCCCTCCTAGCAAGAAAATTTTCCCATGCTTACAAGAGGAGGAGGGACGGAAAGAGAGGAAAACCCGTGATCTGCTTCGAGTGTGGTGGCCCCAACCACATTCGAGCGAACTGCCCCAAGCTGGGGAAGGGCAAGGGCGACTATGGCGGTGTGAGCAAGAACGACTACATCGACAATAATCACAACAAGAAGCCCTTTGCTCACACCCAAGGCAAGAAGAAGTTCTGCGACCTTGGCAAAGCCAAGAAGCTCTTCCACCGTGTCCTCACCGCCTTCGACGACCTCGACCTCAGCGAGGTGGAGGGGTGGAGTGACGACGATGGGAAGGACGAGCAAGAACCCAAGGGCGGCGACGACTTCTCCGGCATGTGCTTCATGGCCCTTGAGGGCGAGATCAGCGACAGCGAGCTATACTCCGACTCCGATGAGGTATACCCTTCATACGACCAGCTTAATGATGCTTTTCTTAAGCTAGGGAAATTCCATGCTAGATCTAGAACTAGGGTTAGCGAGTTGGAGAAGGGAATAGAGAGTTTGTCACGGGAGCTTACTTCACTTAGATCTGCTCCTTCCCGTGACGATTGTGATGTATGCACGCTTTGCTTGGTGACATGGAGAAGCTAAGGACCTTGCATGATAGTGTGTCCTCTGAGCTCGACATGATTAAGGTGGAGAATATTAGTCTTCTTGCTGAACTTGAGATGAGTAGGGTAGTTTCTCTTTCATCTACTACTGTTGAGACTATATCTTGCACCTCATGTGAGGATAAGGACAATGCTTTTAGAGGTTTGTATACCATGCTTCTCGATATGCCCGAGACTTGTGAAAACTGCAATAACTTGAAGATGAACCTAAAACGGGCAGATCATAAAGTTGCTGAATTACAAGCTTTTCTACTTGAGCCTATTGCTTCATGTGTGAATTGTCCCAAGCTTACTACTGAGCTTGAAGCTGTCTCCAAACAGTTTCAAGAATTAGTTGATGATAACAACAAATTGGCTCAATCTGCTTCTAAGGATCCTGTTAGCTCACCATGCATTAATTGTAACAAACTAAAATCTGACTTGATTGCATTGGATGAGAAATGTGTGAAGCTAACTAAGGACCTTTTAGAGAAGCCACCTTCTGCTTGTAATGCTTGTGCTGAGGAGGGGAAGGAGCCCAAGGGTAAGGTAGAGACGCCTAGCGACGTGAACCACTTGACTAGCAGTAGGACTGTCCCTTCTGAGTCGGCTGAGCGTGCTCAAGCCATTCGTTCCTCTGCTGTTGATTCTTCTTCTGCTCCCTTAACTCCTGCTGTCTCTTCTTCCCCCTGCTCTTCTTGCACCTCTCTCTTTCGGGAGTGTCAGTACCTTATGAACACTCTCGAGAGGTTTGTAGGAGGCAAGAAGAAGCTAAATCTTATTCTAGACTAGTCCAAGATTTGCAAATTCAATTAAGGTCTAGGATATGATTTTTCTGAGGATATGAGGAAGCATCCACCTGCTGTGCTCAGACCCATAGCTGCAGGTGTGATCGAAGTCAAGCCCAGAACTGAGAAAGTTCAATTCAAGTCTGCGGGCTTTGTCCAAGGATTTCGGCGATGGTGATTCCACTGTTGCTTCGGCCTCTCAGAAGGCGAAGCCTCATCATGCTACTTCTACCTCTCAGAAGGTGAAGTATCATTGCACCTTCTGTCAGAAGGATGGGCATTTGATCAATCGATGCTTCAGGCGCGCCGAGATCGCGCGTAGAGACTGTGTTGCAGCTCTTAGGCGTATTCAGGGTCAGCCCCAGACCTTGAGTGCACCTAAGACCAACACGAGGTCTAGGTCTGCTTCACGTGTTTCTGATGGGTTGGGCAACATCGAGGACTTGGTTTTTCTGAGTTTTTTGGTTTTCATCCTCATGCTCCCTTTGGTCGTGACTTCCGCCATTCTGAGGGTAGATCTCGTTTCCCCGTCGAGATGGCTACCCGTGGCATGATCAGCCTGTTGCCGGTGCTCCGACTCGCTCTCCGTGCGATTGGACCCGGCAACGGCTTCAGTCTGCTCACGGACATACGCTTCTTCGAGTGACAGAGAGCGTAGGGTAGATAGAGGTCAGTCGTGTGTGGCTACTTCTTCTACTCGACGTGTTACTCAGTATTGGGTGACAAAATCACTCTTGATTTATCCCGATCTTGAGACTTTACTCTGTTTGACTTCGAGTTCGCGGGCGAGGAAGGAAAGGTTTGGCTTGTAGACTCTGGTTGTTCTCGTCATATGACCGGAGACTCCTGTTGGTTTTCTTCCCTAGCCTGTGCTCCAGGTGATGAGACTATCACCTTCGGAGACGCTTCATCTAGTCGCGTCATCGCCAAAGGTACAATGCGCGTTAATGAGTTTTTTATTTTGAAAGATATTGCCTTGGTTAGTAAGCTGCAGTATAATTTACTTTCTGTTTCTCAGCTTACCGATGACGGCTTTGAGGTAAGCTTTAAGAAAAATGCTTGCAAAATTCTTGATTCTTCGGGTAGTCTGGTTTGCGGGATTTCTCGTTATGGGAGGATCTTTCGTGCTGATTTTTCTGAGTTTTCTGGTGATCCCCCCCGGTGTTTGATTGCTTCTGAGTCTCGTGACCTTACTTTCTGGCATAGAAGACTTGGTCATATTGGATTTGACCATTTGACCCGAGTTAGCGGCCACAATCTTATTCGTGGTCTGCCGAAACTCAACATGGTCAAAGATATTGTGTGTGCTTCTTACCGGCACGGCAAGATGGTTGCCGCTTCTCACCCTCCGGTCACAATGACTATGACCGATGCACCAGGATAGCTGCTCCGTATGGACACAGTTGGACCAGCTCGAGTGCGATCGGCGGGAGGAAGTGGTATGTTCTTGTCGTGGTCGATGACTTCTCGAGGTACTCTTGGGTGTTTTTCTTAGCCTCGAAGGATGAGACGTTTTCACATTTCCGAGGTCTTTTTAGTAGGCTTTCTGTTGAGCTTCCAGGTGCCTTACGAGCGATCCGCAGTGACAATGGCACGGAGTTCAAGAATTCCAACTTTGAGAGGTTCTGTGCTGAGACAGGTGTAGAGCACCGGTTCTCTTCTCCGCACGTCCCACAGCAGAATGGCGTCGTGGAGAGGAAGACCGTACCTTGGTCGAGATGGTCAGGACGATGCTCGATGAGTACTCTACATCGAGGAAGTTTTGGGTTAAGGCCATTGCGACTGCGTGCCATATTTCGAACAGAGTCTTTCTTCGGGGCACACTTGCACCGCACTTCTTATGAGTTGAGATATGGGTGAAAGCCCAGTGTCTCGCATTTTTTGTGTATTTGGTTGCAAGTGCTTTATTTTGAAGTCAGGAAGCTAGATAAGTTCGAGTCACGTTCTTGTGATGGGATCTTTCTAGGCTACTCGACTTCTTCGCGGGCTTATAGGCTACTCCAGAATCAGTGCCTTATTCACCAGTTGATGAAAGCTGGTGAAATCTTGAGTGATCAGCTGAACTCGTAGCTCCTCGTTCATCCCTTCAAAGAATCTATCAATCTTTTCTTCTTCGTCCTCCACATCCTTTGGGGCATATCGGGCCAATTGTGTGAATTTGGTAAGGTACTCATTTATTGACCTATTCCCCTGCTTGAGTGTGCGAAACTCATTCTTCTTCATTCGCATTACTCCGGTTGGAACGAAGTTAGCCTTGAAGGCGGTCTTGAATTCCTCCCAAGGCGCTTACGTGCTGGTTTCGTGGTGGCATCTTCTGGCCTGGCGGCAAGTAATTCTCCCACCAAGCCGCTGCGGCGCCCTGCAGCTGGTGTGCAGCGAACAAGACTTTGTCTTCCTCTGCGCATTTAATTAGGCGCAGCTTTCTCTCAATATCTCGAAGCCAGTCCTCGGCTTCCAGTGGTTCTTCTGCCGATGTAAATGTTATTGGCCTTGTCCTCTGGAAATCTCCTAAGTCAGCTCTGTGCCCTCCTGAGCTTCCTTGCTGTCCCGCATATATGGCTTGCAAAATCTGAGTTTGTTGTGCCATAACTTGGGCCATTGTAGGGTGTTCCGGAGGGTTTGGAAGGTTGTCATTTCCCTGGTCTTGAGTTCTACCTTGGTCTTCAGGCAGAACCCCGCGATTTGAGTCTACCTCGGTTGGGTTTGTATTAGTCTGAGCCCTGGTAGTTCTTCAGCTGGCCATCTGCAGTGGTAGCTTTATACTCAGTGCTATTTCTATATGTAGGAAAAACATGTTGGAAATATGCCCTAGAGGCAATCATAGAGATGATGATATTTCGTTGTATCCATGATTTAATAAATGTTCCTTGAATATTGCCTTTGTGTTGATTAACAAGTATGTGACTTGTTTGTGAAACTCTTTACTTATATGGTTATTCTAAAGTTGTCCCTAGTCGAAGTTCATGTGTGGACACACGTGAATAATGGATTAGCACATGTATCAGTTGATGACCATGTTTCACAGGTCATAGACATGGAGATGTCAAACCAATAATGTGGACACATGTTTAGAACATGGGGTTGGACCGACCCAACATGAGACATAACAATTATACTTATGATTCTCTCTCTACACAATGTGTACGCCTTGTCCTTAGACCTGAGATTGTCGCATATACTTGAGATGTGAATCGACCTACTTAGGGGCTATCAAACGCTACTCCGTAAATGGGTAGTTATAAAGGTAGTTTTGTTGGTGATATGCCCTAGAGGCAACATGGAGGTGTTGAATATATCACATACTATGTTTATGATACATTGCTTTGTTCCTTGAAATAGACATTATCATTATTGATCAATGAGTATGTGACTTATTCATGAGACTCTTAATGCCAAAATGTTGCTATTTCTAAATGATCCCGATCATATATCATATGAGGAACAAATATGATTCAAAGATCAGCATATGTATTGATTGATGATCATGTCTCATGGATCATGGTATGGAGATACCAAATCAATAATATGGACATGTGTTAGTGAACATATGTTGGATAGACCCGCCATGAGACACTGCAGAGATTCCATGTGTCATTAGTTGGTCTCAAGTAGTGTTTATGTAGAATCCTTAGACTTGAGATCATCATGGTTCCCAATATGCGTAGTAGCCTATTTTGGGACTACTAACCACTACTCCGTGAATGGGTAGTCATAAAAGTAGTCTTGGGTTTGCTATGAAACATGTAGTGGGATGTGAATGATCAAGATAGAATTTGCCCCTCCTTATGGGAGAGATATCTCTGGGCCTCGATGTAATGGATTATGAAAGTGCATGGCCATGCCAATGTGATTGAGGAGTCAATCACAAGTTTATAATCTATCACGGAATCGAGAGAGTGATTGAGCTATTAAGAGGATGACACGAGTCTCGCTTGAGCTTAATCTATATCGTGAGGCAAAGGGATTCGTACATGAGAACATTACGAGTTCAGCGATATGATCTTTACGTATACTTTGGGGTTAATATGTCTTGCTAGAGGCCGCTATTAATGTGGTGACCGGAAAGGTGTTTCCGGTCGGGACCAAGTATACGTGAACCTACTGGTCGCACACTTAACGGGTTGGAACACTAATTCGAATGTGATTCGGATGTGGGTTCAATTCGGATAGAGATCGGATAGACTCCTATTGGGCCTCGGTCCACGAGGCCCAAGTGAAGGTCTATATATTTGGAGGCGGGGTGAGGATGTAGGCATCTGTTCCTCCCGAGCAAAACCCTAGCCGCCACCTCCCGAGCGAAACCCTAGCCACTCGCGAGTCTTTGGTACACTCGCGATCGGCGTTCCAGCCCGGATGTGTGGATACCGGTGGGCGCTGCTCGTTGCGGCGTTGATCAGCATCAACAAACTACAGATTGGAGCGGACTCGTGGTGTGGTTGATCGCGTGCGAGAGCGATCTGTTGGGACGATCGGCTACTTCCACTACTACCTCGGCGTGCGTGGTTGGATCGGCTTCTCCAACTCTTCTTCATTGCTGCGCTGCGTCTAGTGGTAACGATCTATGATCCCTCCTTAGCATGATGTCTGGTGTGCGCGGTAGAAATTTTTATTTTACTGCTATCGACCTTAATGCTTGAATCTATCTTTGTAATCTTCAATTTCTAGCTATTATAGGTAGTAGCCTAGTTTTGAGGTTACAAGCTTTCAAGCATGGTGGCCTAAAGGTGTGATGTGGAGGATGGAGATCGTCTACACCTACATGGAGATGGAGATCACCATTTTTTGGGCCATACTACTTCACGATTAAATGTGTTTATACGTGATATTATCTATCTTATTCTTATGCAATGTTTTTGTGATATGTTGCTTTGGTAGGATAGAATCCCTCATAAAATTAGGTGTTCATGCCCTTCCATATGTTGCACCAAAAGATAATGATCACCGCATGGTAGGTCTACCAAAGTAGAGTGCCATCGATTATCATCATTATTTGGGGTAGATGTCGGACATCTACATGCGGAAGCATTTGGTTTTATAACGAGGTTATCAAAACAGTTTTGGACCTTGGGGCATAGGTTGGGGCAGGGCATATTGATGTCACCCAACAAGCAAGAGTCACATAGGGATGTGATTAGCAAGGTGTTGCTTACCCATGTCACTAGTTTTCTAGCCGTGATGCCAAAGCTCACTAGGAATTAGTGAAATGAGGATCTTGACCCACTATGTAACTTAGAGGAGTTTTGTTGCAAAACACATAGTGGGAGTCTTTTGTTAAATAGTTTAATAAAAGATGAACATAAACATAGTGCTAAACTTTGCATATTCTTTGTTGTAGATCATGTCAACTAATGCCGCATCCAGTTCTTTTAATTTGCGATCTATTCTTGAGAAAGAAAACTCAATGGAGCGAACTTTATGGATTGGTATCGCAACTTGAGAATTGTTCTCAAGCAAGAGCGCAAGGAGTATGTCCTTGAGTCTCCTTACCTCGATGACTTGCACGATAATGCTCTGCGGCTGCACGGAGAACTTATGAGAAGCAAGCGAATGATTACCTTGATGTGAGTGTCTCATGCTTGCCACAATGTCCTCTGAGCTTGAAGCAATATGAGAACACAGATTCCTACAATATCATTGTGGGGTTGCGTGGTATGTTTGAGAACCAAGCAAGGGTGAGAGGTTCAACACTTCAAAGTCCTTGTTTGCGTGCGAGCTTGCGAAGGAATCGTCAGCCCTCATGTGATTAAGATGATTGGCTACATTGAGAGTCGGAAAAGCTTGGTTTTCCCTTAGCCAACAGATTGGCTCACGATGTGATTCTCGATCGCTCCCGAGCTTTGCGCCATTCATACTGAACTATCACATGAACAACATGGATAAGACCTTGGCGAGTTGCATGGGATGCTAAAAGCTGCCGAGGAAAGCATTAAGAAAAGCAGCAATCATGTGATGATGATGCGAGAAAGGCAAGGCAAGCCCAATGTCAAGAAAGCGCGGTCAAAGAAAGTTAGCTCGATGAGATTGCGAGCAGTTCTAAGGCCAAGCAAGTCAAGAAGGGCGCTGCTCCTAATGCAGATTGTTACCACTGTAAGCAATCGTGTCATTGGAAAAGGCGCCCAAAGTACTTGGAGGATCTTGAGAAGAAGAAGGGAAGTCGACTTCCTCTCCGTATAAATGTTATAGAGATCAATCTTGCTACTTCATCCACTGATTCTTGGGTATTTGATACCGGATCGGTTGCTCACCTTTGCAAATCGTTGCGAGGGCTAAGAAGAAGTAGAAGTTTGAGGAGGAGCGAAGTGGATCTTCGCGTTGGCAATGGAGCAAAAGTTGCTGCGGTCATTGTTGGCACCATGCCATTGTCTTTACCTTCAGGATTAGTTTTGGAATTGAATAATTGTTATTGTGTTCCATCTCTTTCCAAGAACATTATTTACGCTTCATGTTTGCAAGAGAAGGTTATGACTTTAGATCTGTGAACAATGGTTGTTCTCTTTATTTCAAAGATATGTTCTATTGTCCATACTCCATTGGTGAATGGGTTATATGTTCTTACTCTTGAAGAGTCACGGTCTATAACATTAATGCAAAGAGGCAACGTTCGAATGATTTGAATCCACGTTTATTT
Organism: Dendrocalamus sinicus; assembly: GCA_036346575.1. NCBI lineage: Eukaryota > Viridiplantae > Streptophyta > Magnoliopsida > Poales > Poaceae > Dendrocalamus > Dendrocalamus sinicus. The sequence goes on from CM070654.1 coordinate 12,686,420, forward strand.
GGCATCGTCGCTTAGGTCACATAAATGAGAAACGCATGGAGAAGCTCCATAGAGATGGTATTCTGCACTCATTTGATTTTGAATCATTTGAGACATGCGAATCTTGTTTACTTGGCAAGATGACAAAGGCACCTTTCACGGTCAAGGTGAGCGGGCAAATGACTTATTGGCACTCGTACATTCGATGTATGTGGACCAATGAGCTCAATAGCCGAGGGGTTTTCGTACTTCATAACTTTTCTCGATGACTTTAGTAGATATGGGTATATCTACGATGAAGCATAAGTCTGAATCCTTTGAAAAGTTCAAAGAATTCCAAAATGAAGTGCAAAATCATTTAGGCAAGACAATCAAGTTTCTACGATCGATCGTGGAGGCGAGTATTTGAGCCATGAGTTTGGCAATCATCGAAGGATTGTGGAATTGTTCCACAATTGACTCGCTAGGAACACCTCAATGGAATGGGGTATCTGAACGGAGAAATCGCACCTTATTAGATATGGTGCGCTCCATGATGAGCCAAAGTGATCTTCCGTTGTCTTTTTGAAGTGCGCTCTTGAAATGACCGCTTTCACACTAAGCAGGTTCCATCAAAATCAGTAGAAAAGACACCATATGAGATGTGGACAGGACAACGTCCTAGCTTGTCTTTTCTTAAGATTTGGGGATGTGAGGCTTATGTAAAACGTTTACAATCTGATAAGCTCGGTCCTAAATCTGATAAATGCTTCTTTATCGGGTATCCTAAGGAAACAAAAGGATATTACTTCTATAATCAAGGAGAAGGCAAAGTGTTTGTCGCGGCATGGTGTCTTCTTAGAAAGAGTTTCTCTCAAGAAGGGATAGTGGAGCACGGTGCAACTTGAAGAAATTCGAGAAACACCTGAAAGCGTTTCAGCTCCTACTGAGAACCACAGCAGGATGAACAAAGCGTTGAAGAACTGTTGTGGACACACCGCACCACGTAGGTCGAGAGGTCACGTCGTGCACCGAGAGGTACATGTTCTTGACTACTCAACAACGGGACATATTGTTGTTAGACAACGATGAGCCTAAGACCTATGAAGAAGCGATGGTGGGACGGACTACGAGAAATGGCTTGAAGCCATGAGATCCAAATTGAATCCATGCACGATAATCAAGTTTGGAACTTGGTTGATCCACTGATGGTGTTAAAACCATTGAGTGCAAATGGATTTTCAAGAAAAGATAGACATAGATGGAAATGTTCACATCTATAAAGCGCGATTGGTGGCCAAAGGTTTCAAACAAATTCAAGGTGTTGATTATGATGAAACTTTTCGCCGTCGCAATGCTAAAGTCTATTCGGATCATTCTAGCGATTGCTGCATATTTTGACTATGAAATATGGCAAATGGATGTCAAAACAGCTTTCCTTAATGGAAATCTGAGTGAGGATGTGTACATGACACAGCCCACGGGTTTTGTCGATCCGCAATCACCGAAAGATATGCAAGCTGCAAAGATCCATTTATGGATTAAAGCGAGCATCTCGGAGTTGGAACATTCGTTTTGATGAAGTAATCAAAGGGTTTGGTTTCATCAAGAGCGAAGAAGAGCCTTGTGTTTACAAAAGGCTAGTGGGAGCGCACTCGTGTTTACGGTCTTATATGTGGATGACATATTGCGATCGGAAATGACATTCCTATGCTCGAATCTGTTAAGTCTTCATTGAAAAATAGTTTCTCTATGAAAGACTTAGGAGAGGCGGCATATATTCAGGCATCAAGATCTATAGGGATAGATCAAGAAGGCTAATTGGATTAAGCCAAGATCGTACATTGACAAGGTGTTGAAAAGGTTCAACATGCGGGATTCCAAGAAAGGCTTCCTACCTATGTCACATGGTATAAATCTTAGCAAGAGTCGGTGTCCTAGTACACCTGATGAGCGGGATAAAATGAATGCGATTCCATATGCTTGGCTATGGGATCCATTATGTATGCCATGCTTTGTACACGTCGGATGTCTCGTATGCTTTAAGTGCTACAAGTAGATACCGTCGGATCGGTGAAAGTCACTGGATTGCCGTAAAGAACATCTTGAAGTACTTGAGAAGAACTAAAGATGTGTTCCTCGTCTATGGGGGTGAGGAAGAGCTCGTTGTAAATGGTTACACCAATGCTAGCTTCCAACCGACAAAGATGATTTTAGATCGCAATCTGGATTTGTGTTACTGCTGAATGGCGGTGCGGTGGTGGAAGAGTTCCAAGCGAGAGACGGTTGATGATTCTACAATGGCCGAGTACATAGCAGCTTCTTAAGCTGCTAAAGAGGCTGTTTGGATCAAGAAATTTGTTTCGAGATTGGTGTGGTGGCTAGTGCCTCAGCCCAATGGACCTCTTTGTGACAATAGTGGGGCCATTGCGCAAGCCAAGGAGCCTAGATCGCACCAAAAGTCCAAGCACATTCTATGGCGATTTCATCTCATCCGCGAGATTGTGGAGAGAGGCGATCTGAAGATATGCAAAGTACAAACGGATTTGAACATTGCAGATCCGTTGACAAAGCCGCTTCCCCAGCCAAAGCATGAGGCTCACACTAGGGCAATGGGTATTAGATACCTACATGGTTGACTCTAGTGCAAGTGGGAGACTGTTGGTGATATGCCCTAGAGGCAACATGGAGATGTTGAATATATCACATACTATGTTTATGATACATTGTTTTGTTCCTTGAAATAGACATTATCATTATTGATCAATGAGTATGTGACTTATTCATGAGACTCTTAATGCCAAAATGTTGCTATTTCTAAATGATCCATGATCATATATCATATGAGGAACAAATATGATTCAAAGATCAGCATATGTATTGATTGATGATCATGTCTCATGGATCATGGTATGGAGATACCAAATCAATAATATGGACATGTGTTAGTGAACATATGTTGGATAGACCCGCCATGAGACAACTGCAGAGATTCCATGTGTCATTAGTTGGTCTCAAGTAGTGTTTATGTAGAATCCTTAGACTTGAGATCATCATGGTTCCCAACATGCGTAGTAGCCTATTTTGGGACTACTAACCACTACTCCGTGCTGGGTAGTCATAAAAGTAGTCTTGGGTTTGCTATGAAACATGTAGTGGGATGTGAATGATCAAGATAGAATTTGCCCCTCCTTATGGGAGAGATATCTCTGGGCCTCGATGTAATGGATTATGAAAGTGCATGGCCATGCCAATGTGATTGAGGAGTCAATCACAAGTTTATAATCCATCACGGAATCGAGAGAGTGATTGAGCTATTAAGAGGATGACACGAGTCTGCTTGTGCTTAATCTATATCGTGAGGCAAAGGGATTAGTACATGAGAACATTACAGTTCAGCCGATATGATCTTTATGTATACTTTGGGGTTAATATGTCTTGCTAGAGGCCGCTATTATTGAGGTGACCGGAAAGGTGTTTCGGTGCGACCAAGTATACGTGAACCTACTGTGGTCGCACACTTAACGGGTTGGAACACTAATTCGAATGTGATTCGGATGTGGGCTCAATTCGGATAGAGATCGGATAGACTCCTATTGGGCCTCGGTCCACGAGGCCCAAGTGAAGGTCTATATATTTGGAGGCGGGGTGAGGATGTAGGCATCTGTTCGTCCCGAGCAAAACCCTAGCCGCCACCTCCCGAGCGAAACCCTAGCGCTCGCGAGTCTTGGTACACTCGCGATCGGCGTTCCAGCCCGGGCGTGTGGATACGGTAGAGGCACTTTGCTCGTTGCGGCGTTGATCGGCATCAACAAACTACAGATTGGAGCGGACTCGTGGTGTGGTTGATCGCGTGGAGAGACGATCTGTTGGGACGATCGGCTACTTCCACTACTACCTCGACGCGCGTGGTTGGATCGGCTTCTCCAACTCATCTTCGCGCTGCGCTGCGCGTCTAGTGGTAACGATCTATGATCCCTCCTTAGCATGATGTCTGGTGTGCGCGGTAGAAATTTTTATTTTCGCTTTTGTAGCCTACGCGCGTTCCTTTAACCACTACTCCGTGAATCGGGTAGTCATAAAAGTAGTCTTGGGTTTGCTATGAAACATGTAGTGGGATGTGAATGATCAAGATAGAATTTGCCCCTCCTTATGGGAGAGATATCTCTGGGCCTCGATGTAATGGATTATGAAAGTGCATGGCCATGCCAATGTGATTGAGGAGTCAATCACAAGTTTATAATCTATCACGGAATCGAGAGAGTGATTGAGCTATTAAGAGGATGACACGAGTCTCGCCTTGAGCTTAATCTATATCGTGAGGCAAAGGGATTCGTACATGAGAACATTACGAGTTCAGCCGATATGATCTTTATGTATACTTTGGGGTTAATATGTCTTGCTAGAGGCCGCTATTATGAGGTGACCGGAAGGTGTTTCCGGTCGCGACCAAGCATATCGTGAACCTCTGTGGTCGCACACTTAACGGGTTGGAACACTAATTGAATGTGATTGGATGTGGGCTCAATTCGGATAGAGATCGGATAGACTCCTATTGGGCCTCGGTCGACGAGGCCCAAGTGAGAGGTCTATATATTTGGAGGCGGGGGTGAGGATGTAGGCATCTGTTCCTCCCGAGCAAAACCCTAGCCGCCACCTCCCGAGCGAAACCCTAGCCGCTCGCGAGTCTTTGGTACACTCGCGATCGGCGTTCGGCCCGGATGTGTGGATACCGGTGAGGCGCTGCTCGTTGCGGCGTTGATCGGCATCAACAAACTACAGATTGGAACGGACTCGTGGTGTGGTTGATCGCGTGGAGGAGCGATCTGTCGGGACGATCGGCTACTTCCACTACTACCTCGGCGCGCGTGGTTGGATCGGCTTCTCCAACTCTTCTTCATTGCGCTGCGCGCCTAGTGGTAACGATCTATGATCCCTCCTTAGCATGATGTCTGTTGTGCGCGGTAGAAATTTTTATTTTCTCGCTATCGTAGCCTCATACGTTCCTTGATTTCGGGTTTGTCATGAAGCATGCTGCGAGGCATGGTCGGTCGAGATGGGATTTGCCCTCTCTATCCGAGAGAGATATCTGGGCCTCGAGTGATCGGATCCAGAAATGCATGGCCATGCTACTTAAGGTTAAGAGTTAACCTAGTAAGGGATTCGGATCATAGGATCGAGAAAGAGTGGTCAGCTTGAAGCTCGACCGAATATCGTGAGGCAAAGGGATTGGCATGTACATAAAGTTGTGATGGTTCGTCGATATGATCTTTGTGTATGTTTAGGAGTTGCACGTCTTGCTAGAGGCCACTACCAACTATTGACCAAGTATGTGTACTCGCGTCATGTCTAAACATACGTGAACCTATAGGGTCACACACTTAAGGGTGAAGCCTAATTCGGATTGGATCCGGGTTAGCGGGTATTGAGTCCTAATGGGCCTCCATTCGTAGAAGCCCATTGTGAGGACGTCTATAAAAGGAGAACAAGGCGCACAAGAGAGGAGAGTTTTTGTGACATCCTCAAACCCGGCCGCCACCCTCCCGCCACAGGCGCTCGTGCGGATCTAGTAATCCGGCGTGCGTCGCTTCCTCCCGTGCGTGTGGATACCTTTTGGCGGCGCTGCATCTGTAGCGTTTGGACGAACCGCAATAGAGGAGTTGTCGTGGGACGCCGCGGCGTGGGCGAGGAAGTAGTACGACTACTCGCCCGAGGTGCTGCATCGACGTAGTACGACTACTCGCCCGACGTCTGCATCAATTCCGCACTGCGCGTCTAGTGGTAATTCCGTGATCTATAAGCTGCAGTGATCTTGGTTTACGGGTAGAATTTTTATTAATTTGCGATAGCGTAGCCTACCCGTAGTCCTTCGATGGTATCGAGCCATTCTTTGTCATGTTATAGGTTGGGTGATTTGCATATGGCGATATGTAAGTCGATATGATCGATGTGATCGATTGTATAGTTTCGTAATGGATAGATCTGGTTTCGTGATCATGCGCTAAGGTCGTGCCACAACATACCCCTACGGTCGGAATCACCATCGGGGTGAGCGGTGACACGTAAAACCGATTGCGAATGCGAAGATCAATATGATTGGTCGAATCGGAACCTAGATTAATAATCGATATTCCGTGATCATGCTGCTAAGGTCGTGCCACAACATACCCCTACCGGTCGGGATCACCATCGGGGTAGACAGTGACACGTAAAACCGGCTGCGGCACGCGAAGATCAATGCAAATTGGTCGAATCGGAACAATAGTCGATTTGGGGTAAATATGATTTGCCGATCAAAATCCTAAGTAAAAATTGCATAGATTGGATCTCTGTTTTTTTTACCGCGAGGGGCGCTGCCTAGTCGATTTGGGGTAAAAATTGCATAGATAAAAATTGCATAGTCGATTTGGGGTAAATACCGCGAGGGGCGCTGCCCCTTCGAACCCCGCGGGGGGAAACCCCCTCGACCCCCTTATCCGGTAGATTGCGAATCTATGCATAACTTGTTTTTGCAGGATGTATGTGACCAGTATGGCCTAATGTGTATGTGATGCATGTTTGTAATATTTTCATGACCTGCGTGTCGTGGGTTCGGCAACACGGCTGGAGCCATTGTGTTGTCAAAGTATTGTATTAACGGCCTGCGTGCCGACTTGTGATGATGCCTTGTATCCATGTATTTTATTACTAGCTGTTATGAGTAATAGCTTATATTAGTACTTGGAGGACACATCACTTGGAAGGATGGCACACATGAACCATGGAGATGGAGATCATCATGGTGGACAGATTCTATGGCGATGGAGATCACCATGAGAAAATGGGCCATCTTGAGTCACAACGTGTGAATGCTATTCCTATTGTTTTACTTCTATGCATGCTTGAATGGTAGAAGTATAGCGATCCTCACATAATGTTAAGTTAAAACATATGCCCTCCCAACTAAACCTGCACCATCCCATGTCTTGTAAATTGATGGTGGGTCTATAAAATTAGGGCACCATCGACTTTCCTTGACTAGATGGGTTTGTATCGGATACATACATGCATAAGGGTTGGTGAACTTAACAAGGTTATCATAAAGGTTATGGGCCTTGGGGCATAAAGGTTGGGCGCGAGGCATAGAGATGTCACCCAACAACAAGAGTCATATAGAGATATGATTAGTAAGGTGTTACTTACGAATTACCTTGTCTCCTAGCGGTGATGCAAAAGCTCACTAGTAGACTAGTTAATTGCGGATCTTGAATCGCTAAGAATCAATAGAGGATATTGATTTTAGTGGGAGTACATTCTATTAAATTTGTTTAATACGGTTTACTCTATCATGGTTCTATTTGTCTTAGTATTTTGCATTTCCTATTGTAGATCAATGGCATCTAGCACCACAAGACACCCTTTTGCTTTTGCGATCGATTCTTGAGAAAGAAAAATTAAATGGAACAAACTATTGATTTGAGTCCGTAACACGAGAATTGTTCTCGGGCGGATAAAAGGAAAACATTCGGACACCCCAATCCCGTAAGAGCACGCTATCAATGCAGTTTCTGCTTCATTAAAGCGCCTACAAGAAAGCATGTGATGACTCTCTTGAGATTAGTGTCTTATGCTTGCATGCATGGAACGACCTTCAAAAGCGGTTTGAGGATCGGAAGCGTATGATATGATCATGGCGCTTAGGACATGTTCGCACACGGCCAGACTGAAAGGTTCAATGTCTCTAAGGCTTTTTCGAATGCAAGTTAATGAAGGTGCACCGTAGGCCCACATGTGATCAAAATGGTTGGTTATAGTCGGACTTTGGATAAACTTGGTTTTCCAATTAGCCAAGAGTTGGCAATCGATTTCATTTTGGCGTCTCTACCACCTAGCTATGGACATTTCATTTGAACTACCATATGCATGGGGTGGAAAAGGGCCTTAATGAGCTTTGTGGGATGCTCAAAACAGAGAGTGACATTAAGAAGTGTGGGGCCTAGCCATGTGATGGTATGTGAGAACAAGTCTAGCTTCAAGAAAAAGGTAAGAAGCCATGGGCAAAGAATAAGGGCAAGGTTAAAGATATGATCTCAAAGCCAACGCCTAAGCCTAATCTGGACTGGAGTGAGACAGATGCTTCTATTGTAAAGAGATCGCCCTTGGAAGAGAAACGCAAGAAGTACATGGATTCGAGGAATGCAAGAAGAATCTGCCGAAGTAAGACTTCCACCCATGGTACACTTGTCATAAATGTTTTAGACATTTTTCTTGCTGATTCTCCTATTAACTCTTGGGTATTTGATACGGATCGATTGCTCACATTTGCAACTCGATCGGGGGCTAATAAGAAGTAGAGGAGTCGCAAGAGGTGAAGTTGATTTTCGCGTCGGAAATAAAGCAAGGGTTGCTGCGTTGACCGTCGGCACCATGCAACTTCAGCTTCCTTCAAGATTTATTATGGAATTGAATAATTGTTATTATGTTCCTAGTATGAGTGAAACATTTTATCCCCTCATGTTTGATGAGAGATGGTTATTCATTTGCAAGTAAAGACAATGGTTGTTTGATCTCTAAAAATGAAATGTTTGTGGCTTTAGCCCATTGTGAATGGGTTATTTATTTTAAATCTTGATGATGCGCCTCTTTTAACATAAATGCTAAAAGACTTGACCTAATGATTTGAATCCCACCTATGTTTGGCATTGTCGTTTGGGTCACATAAGTGAAAAGCGCATGAAGAAGCTCCATGATGATGGTCTTCTAACCGTTTGATTTTGAATCATACGAGACATGTGAAGCTTGTTTGCTTGGTAAGATGACCAAGACACCTTTCAAAGGTTCTTTTGAGAGGGCATCGGACTTGTTGGAAATCATACATACCGATGTATGTGGACCAATGAGCACATCGCTAGAGGTGGATTTCATTACTTCATAACTTTCATCGATGATTTTAGTAGATATGGCTATGTCTACTTAATGAAGCATAAGTCTGAAACTTTGAAAAGTTCAAAGAGTTCCGAATGAGGTTGAAAATCAATGTGCCAAGAAAATTAAGGCTCTGCGATCGATCGTGGTGGCGAGTATTTGAGTCATGAATTTAGCAATCATCGAAGAGTTGCGGAATTGTTCCACAGCTAACACCGCCCGAACGCCTCAAAGAAGCGGGGTATCCGAGCGGCGTGTCGGACCTTGTTGGACATGGTTCGATCGATGATGAGCGATCGGATCTACCATTATCATTTTGGGGTTACGCTCTAGAAGCGGCAACTTTCACACTTAATAGGTACCGTCTAAATCCGTAGTTAAGACACCATATGAGATATGGTAGGAAGAGTCACGGTTTGTCTTTTCTAAAGATTTGGGGATGTGAGGCGTTTGTCAAAAGACTTAAGTCGGACAAGCTCACACCCAAGTCGGATAAATGCATTTTAGTGGGATATCCGAAGAAACCTTTGGATATTACTTCTACAACCGACTAGAGGGCAAAGTGTTTGTCGCTCAGTGGTGTTTTCCTAGAAAGAGTTTCTCAACAGGAAACAAGTGGAAGAACGGTGCAGCTTGAAGAGGTTCAAGATGAACCAATCGGGAAGACTCGACGAATGATGCCCACGTGGCGAGAACAAGTTGAGAACCCATGGCAAAGGAAGCACCACCACCACGAAGGTCGGAAAGGCTCCTAATGCGCGAGATATGTTATTGTTAGACAATGATGAGCCTATGACCTATGCGGAAGCAATGATGGACCAGACTACGAGAAATGGCAAAGTGCCATGAGATCGAGATAGCATCCATGGGAGACAATCAAGTTTGGAACTTGGTTGACCCACGATAGTGTTAAAACCATAGAGTGCAAATGGATCTATAAAAGAAGATTGATATGGATGGAAATGTTCATATCCATAAAGCTCGACTTATCGCAAAGGTTTCGGCAAGTTCAAGGAGTTGACTACGATGAGACCTTCTACTTTGTAGCGATGCTTAAATCTATACGGATCATTCTAGCTATTGCTGCATATTTCGACTATGAGATATGGCGGATGGATGTCAAAACGGCTTTCCTTAATGGAAATTTAACCGAGGGCGTGTATATGATACAGCCCGAGGTTTTGTCGATCAATCAATGCTAGAAAAGTATGCAAACTTCAAAAATCCATTTATGGATTGAAGCAAGCATCTCGGAGTTGGAACATTCGTTTTGATGAAGTGGTCAAAGGGTTTGGCTTCATCAAAAGCGAAGAAGAATCTTGCGTTTGCAAGAAGGCAAGTGGGAGCTCGCTCGTATTTCTAATCTTATATGTAGATGACATATTACTGATTGGAAATGATATTCCTATGCTCGAGTCCGTTAAGACCTCACTTTGAAAAATAGTTTTCAATGAAGGACTTAGGGAAGCGGCATATATTTTAGGTATTAAGATCTATAGAGATAGATCAAAAGGATAATAGGATTAAGCCAGTACTTACATTGACAAAGTGTTGAAACGGTTCAACATGGAGGAGGCAAAGAAAGGGTTCTTGCCCATGTCTCATGGCATAAATCTTGGCAAGACTCGGTGTCCTTCGACAAGCGATGAGCGAGATCGCATGAGTAAGATTCCATATGCTTGGCCATTGGATCTATCATGTATACTATGATATGTACTACGCCAGATGTTTCCTATGCTCTAAGTGTTCGGCAGATACGGTGATCCGGTGAGAGTCATCTGGACAGTGTTAAAAACATCCTCAAGTATTTGAAAAGAACTAAGGATGTGTTCCTAGTCTACGGAGGTGAGGAAGAGCTCGTTGTAAATGGTTACACCGATGCAAGCTTCCAAACCGACAAAGACGATACAAATCGCAATCGGGTTTTGTGTTCATTTTGAGCAGTGGTGCGGTCGATTGGAAGAGTTCCAAGTAGGAGGCATTGCTGACTCTACAACGGAGGCGAGTATATTGTGGCTTACAAGCGGCAAAGGAAGGTGTTTGGATAAGGAAGTTCATAACTGAACTAGGTGTGGTTCCTAGTGCGTGCGATCCTCTAGATCTTTCTTGTGATAACAAGTGGGGCCATTGCGCAAGCCAAGGGCCAAGGAATCACCAAAAGAACAAACACATCTGCGGTTTCATCTCATTCGAGAGATCCTCAATCAAGGAGATTTAAAGATATGCAAAATACAAGCGGTTTGAATATTTCAGATCCTTTGTGAAGCCTCTCCACAGCCTAAGCATGAGGCGCACACAAGAGCTATGGGTATTAGATATCTTCTAGATTGACTCTAGTGCAAGTGGGAGGCTGTTGGAAATATGCCTAGAGGCAATCATAGAGATGATGATATTTCGTTGTATCCATGATTTAATAAATGTTCCTTGAATATTGCCTTTGTGTTGATTAACAAGTATGTGACTTGTTTGTGAAACTCTTTACTTATATGGTTATTCTAAAGTTGTCCCTAGTCGAAGTTCATGTGTGGACACACGTGAATAATGGATTAGCACATGTATCGGTTGATGACCATGTTTCATAGGTCATAGACATGGAGATGTCAAACCAATAATGTGGACACATGTTTAGAACATGGGGTTGGACCGACCCAACATGAGACATAACAATTATACTTATGATTCTCTCTCTACACAATGTATGCGCCTTGTCCTTAGACCTGAGATTGTCGCATGTACTTGAGATGTGAATCGACCTACTTAGGGGCTATCAAATGCTACTCCGTAAGTGGGTAGTTATAAAGGTAGTTTTCGGGTTTGTCATGAAGCATCTTTGCGAGGCATGGTCGATCGAGATGGGATTTGCCTCTCTATCCGAGAGAGATATCTGGGCCCCTCGAGTGATCGGATCTAGAAATGCATGGCCATGCTACTTAAGGTTAAGAGTTAACCTAGTAAGCGATTCGGATCATAGGATCGAGAAAGAGTGGTCACTTGAAGCTCGACCAGAATATCGTGAGGCAAAGGGATTGGCATGTACATAAAGTTGTGATGGTTCGTCCGATATGATCTTTGTGTATGTTTAGGAGTTGCACGTCTTGCTAGAGGCGCTACCAACTATTGACCGAGTAGGTATACTCGCGTCATGTCTAAACATCACGTGAACCTATAGGGTCACACACTTAAGGGTGAAGCCTAATTCGGATTGGATCCGGTTAGGCTGGGTATTGAGTCCTAATGGGCCTCCATTCGTAGAAGCCCATTGTAAGGGCGTCTATAAAAAGGAGAACAGGGCGCACTGGGGTAGAGGAAGTTTTTGGTGACCTCCTCAAACCACGGCGCCACCCTCCCACGCCACTGGCGCTCGCGCGGATCTAGTAATCCGGCGTGCGTCGCTTCCTCCCCGCGTGTGGATACCTTTTGGCGGCGCTGCATCGTAGCGTTTGGGCGAACCGCAATAGAGGAGTTGTGCGTGGGATGCGCGGCGTGGGCGAGGAAGTAATGCGACTACTGCTGCCCGGCGTCTTTGCATCGGCGTAATGCGACTACTCCGCCCGGCGTCGTCTGCGGTAAAAAGCGATAAAACCATGGCGAGGCAATTTCCAACATAAGGCGATATCCGACCATTCATTAAACATACCAACAATTACATAGCCAGCTTTCATCTGGGCTTACAATTACATCATAATAATTAAAGTTCATAGGTCGCGACTACGAAATAGAAAGGACGGATACAACAACTAAGATACATGAATTTAGTACTTGCATCACATACTGCAAGTACATCACGATCCATCTACTCCTCCGTGTACCGGGCACCATAGTTGGAGGGACTATAGTGTGGCGGCGGGAGCGGGACCGACTACCACTACACTCGATGGGTCGTAGTCCGATGGAGTGCTTGGGGGCTACGGCTTGGGGAGGCCTGTCAGGCGAACGCAGCTTGTGGCCCGAGGTCGCGCGCTCTTGCGTGCGTTAGTCGAGTGCGGGGGCGACCTGGCGGAGGAGGAGGTGCGGTGCTGCTGCGAGTGCGGGGGCGGTGGAGGCTGAGGCCACGGCGGCGGTGCCTCTGCCTTGGCCTCGCCAAGGCTTGCTCGCGATAGGCGAGCTGCTGCTGGAGAGCGTCATGGAGGCGTGCTCGGTGAGGAGCTGCTGGCGGAGGAGAGATCTCCTCAATGCAGCGGTGTGGGCCACCCCATGGCCCTGGTGAGCTCAACGATGCGTGAGCATCGGGTCGTCCTCATTCTCGGCATGGTGACTTCATTGTCTTGTGCTCCGTCTCGGCGCGTGGGGTGGTAGCGATGAGGGGCATGGCGCAGCGGTCGGTATATGTCGCATGGCAGCGGCGGCTGGCGAGCAGCGTCTTGGATTGCAGCGGCCCGAGTACTTCTCGGTGCTCGGATGTGAATACGTGAGAAGGATCGAGCTCACCCACAGGGTGTATGAATACCTCCATAACCGAGATTCTTCTCCTCCGGTGGTAACCTTCAATCCCACAGTAGATGGGCTGATCCTTGAACTCCGGGTAGTGTAGGAGCTTGCGTAAAGTCTTTGCAAACTCCCCTCATTGACACCGTGGGCTATGTAGTCAGTGTCCCTCATCTCTACTTTGCCATGGAAATCAGGTTACTAGTGTTAGTATCTTTCAAAATATTTAAAAGAACAATAGAATAGAAACAGATCTAAGAAAGTGCGAAAGAGATAGTATGCTTATACGTTTAAAAATCATTTTATAAGTTTCAAAAATATTGTGGTCCTAACCCATCCTAAGGCTTTTACCCTACGGTCGTATGCTCGATACAGTATTTGTAAGACCCAGATTTTCAATCCGGAATCTCATGTCTCTCTTTGCACTAATCCTGGATCGATAGTTAGTGCACACAGGTACATTGCTGAATCATGACATACATCGCATAATAATATTACAGAGTCTGAAATACACCACATCGGGTGAAAGTTTACAAAAGGGCCGCTCTGGCCAAATGTCATCATTACAAACACGCAGCGGAATAGCTAGCAAAAGTAGACCCAAATCCACAGGCAAGCGACCAGTAGGGTAATGTGTACAATATATGCCACGGTCCGGTAACATAAATGTACACAACGCCTAGAGTCTACTTGTCTATGCCTAACCACCGAGGCCTACGCCTTAATTGTGCCTTTGCTTAGTCGATGTTGGCGGGGCCTCCTCATGGGCGTAGTGTTCTTGAACTCCTGTTTCGAATTTTATCGCAAAGCGAGAATGAGCACTCCGACCCGTGCTCGGCAAGTCAACACACGAGAATGCAATATTTAACATGCATGGCTAATCAAAGGATGGCACAGGCTCATTTTATTTTGCGGAGAGTGCTTTTGAATACAATTATAGTAAAATCCTGAGACCTAGCAATTTTAAACTCAAAACTTTTGTTTATAAAGTAAGTTGATCTTATAATTGACACAGATTCCATCCACCATTACATGGCATTTGCGCCATATAGCATCTTTCAGCGTTATAACCGCAACTTACCCTGGGGCGGCACCAGGACAATTCCAAACGAGGGAGTCCTTCGCCCTTCAAGTTTCCATTCCCGGTTTCAATGTTTTTAAAGCAGAACTATATCGATTAAGTTCCATATCGCCCTTGACCGTGGGCACGGCTATTCGAATAGTTTTGACTCTGCGAGTTTGTACACTTTCACCACAAGAGACAATCAACTCGTTGCCCACACAATCCCTTAGAAGTGTGGTTAAGTAGATCATCACAGTAACTTTTCAAAATATCTAGTCCTTTCTCCCATCTCACATTATGGGTGACCGCCCATTTGCGATGGGTCCCATCTGTCTTGTGGGATGTTTTCCCGGACTCTAACGCAGCTCGGGCTCCTACTTCTCATAGCGTTAGGAAAGCGGGAAAACTTCACCCTCCTTTGGTGTCCCTTCAGGCCCCCTTGCCATAGCATAACCCCATCAATCCACTACGGTGAGATGAGTCAGGGATTTCGATAAGTCTACTTAGCCAAGTTGTATTTCTGGACTTGTGGTTGTCTGTTTTACGGTGACATGACAAGATTCGATCCTTAAGGTTACCCGGATGGTTCTACCATATTTCACATTTACGTGCATCCATCGCACCACATTCCAGCCCCAAACCATCCATCCGGTATTTAAGCACTTTGTGGGATTTTTGGAGATATAGAAAATATTGTTCCCGCTTACTACAGTCATTCCACCCATGGTATCCCAAAGCTCATCATATTTGGCAAGTGTTGTTTTGGGGCAGCAAGGTACCCCGTATTACCTAGCATTACTAAACAGCGCAATATTTATTCGGACTTCTTGATAAAAGCTATGATAGTATAAGTCTTGCTAAGGCGACAAGGTTCACATGTCCAAGCATTTCAACGGATCGTTATAAGCAAGCATTACAGTAGGTGGATAGCTATCACATCAGGAAATGAACATATTTTACCACATGAAATAACAGCATGCATGTTGATATTTAAAAGAAATTACTTTGCAAAATCCTAGGTTCAGAATGATCAAGGTGTTAACTCGCCTTGGTCACAGGGATCTGGTTCTTGATGATCTTGAGCTTCTAAGGTTGCTGCCTCGGATTCTTCCTCCTGAGCCTCGTACGCTATATAATCGTGCGAAATACCCAAATGAAAGAAAAGCAACCAATCACTCAAAATATCACTAGAAAATGAAATAAACTTCAAAAATTATGGTTCTGGTTCCATTAGATAGATCTTGAATTTAAATGAATTTAAAATTTTGTTTCATTCAATTTGGAGCTAAAATGAGGAAGTTATAAGCGATCAAAGTTCTCGGTTCGATCAATTCTAAAAATAATTAAATTTTGACATGTGGGGCCTTTGCCGACCTCGATTCATTTTAATTTCCATTTTATTTACTTTTCGGTTCTACGTATTCTTGACATGTGGGTCGATTCTTGTTCATGGGGTCCACATGTCGGCCACGGTCCTGCTTAGATGTCTCAACGGCCGGTGGGGTCAGTGGTCGGTGGTGACTTCGAGAATGCGATGGGCGGCAGTGGGGCCACTGTGGACCAAAGAAAATGGAGAAAACTCAACCGGCTGCGGAGCCGGAGGCTCAGCTGTGCGGCCAGGGAGGCTGCGAGGAGAAGAAGCGCGATAGCCAAGTGGCGGGGAGGCTTTGCCTACCTTATATAGATGAAATCCTTTTGAAGGATGCCGGCGAGCGGGCAGGCGGAGGAGTCGGGCGGCGGTGGCCGACGGTGAGGGCTGTCGGGAGGTCCGGTGAAGAGGTGAAATCGTTAAATCGTCTTTGTGGTGAAAACGATGGTGCGATCGCTTCGGGGCGAGAGTCGGAGATGGGTCGGCGGCGTGGCGGCGACTCGGAGTGGCACTCGGTGGCGGCGATGTCTGGCGTCGGGAAGCTCGAGGCGAGGCGGGGGCGACCAGCGGTGCTCGCGTAGGTGGTGTGGGTGAGAGGAATCGGGTTTTAATGGCTCGGATCGAGGAGCTCGGCGGCGAGTTGGGGCGAAGGTGGTTCGCGGTGATTGGGGCGTTCGGGCTCAATTACTGCTGGGAACTCAGCGAGGGCTCCTTGCCTTTATAAGCGGCGAGCGAAGCCAGCGAACAGCGGCGGCGTGTGGTCGCCGGGCGGTGGTGGAGCAGCGGTGGCAGCGCGGCGATTAATGCCGGTGGCTGCGGGCTACGCGCGCAGCTACTCCCGTCGCGGTCGTCCCGGCTTTGCTGCCCTCCCCCTTAGCGGCGTAGGCGGCGAGACGGCCGGCGGCGAAGTGGCCGGCGGGAAAAGCTGCGGGCAGTGGCGCCAAGTCAAGGGCGGCGAGTGTCGCAAGCTTTCCACCAAGCGATGGGGCGGCACAGGCGAAGCGATACGCGCATGGCGCCACGGGAGGAAAAGTTACGGCGGCGCCACGCGAGACGCGGGGAAAAAGAAAGGAAGGAAGAAGAAGGCGGCAGCGCGGGCCTTGTCCAGCGAGAGAGAGGAAAGCGCGGGCGGTGCGGATGGAGCGCGCGGAGGGCGGATCGGGCCGCACGTGTGTCGACCAATGGGAGATGGTAGGCGGGTTTCCGGCGGGATCGGCCGCCACGTGTCGAGCGGAGAGGAGGGCTGGAATTTCTATTTTCTTTCTTGAGTTACGGATTTTGAGAAAAGCCCGAAATTCATTTAATACTGAAAAATATGTAATTACTTCCAAAATTTCAGGAAAATTCACAGAAGATCCTTATGAAATTTTTGACTTAATAAAAATATTTCCAACTAATGTTGGTATTCACTTTACTTGCTTCCATTGTTTTCATGCCCTCATTTTCAAAATAATATTTTATGCCTAAATCAAATTTCTTTCTTTACTTTCATGGGTCATCTTTTCATATTCTCATTTTAAATCTTGACTTTCTACTAATTAAATATGATTGCTTCTTCTGGATCATTTTAACTTTTGAAACCTTCACCAAATTTCTCAGAAAAACATCACAAACTCCAAATTCAAATAAAACATATTGTAAAATAACTCAAAAGCTTCACATCTTCAAATTTCAAAATTTTGGGATGTTACAAACCTACCCCCCTTAAAAGAATCTCGACCCCGAGATTCAGCCTAGCCAGCGAATAGGTTGGGGTAGTCTTTCCTTAATTGGTCTTCACGCTCCCAGGTGGCTTCCTTCTTGGAGTGATGGCTCCATTGTACACTGCACATGCGAATGGTTTGAGTTCGCGTCTTCTTTTCTCGGTGTCCAAGATCTTGATCGGCGCTCCTGTAGGTTAGGTCTTCTTCAATCTCGATTGCCTCCAGCTGAGCTTGATCCTCAGGTACTCGTAGACACTTCTTCAGTTGGGACACATGGAAGACGTCGTGTATGTACGATAGATTCGGAGGTAGTGCAAGTGGTAGGCCACTTCCCCCTTTTAGACACAATTGGGAATGGTCCAACATATCGTGGGGTAAGCTTGCCTTTGACCTTGAATCGTCGACTCCTGCAAGGGTGATACCTTTAGATAAACATGATCTCCCACTTCAAAACTTAGTGGCCTTCTTCTCTTGTTTGCATAACTTTGCTGCTGGGTGGCTGCTTGCGATCGATCTCTAATTAAGCGAACCTTTTCTTGACTGCCTTAAAGTATCGGCGAAAATGTAGTTCTCCCCTACTTCGACCAATGTAGAGGGTTCGACATTGTCGACCATCTGAGGGCTTGAAGGGTGACATCGAAGGCGGCACGATAGCCGTTGTTATAAGCAAACTCGGCATAGGGTGGCATCGATCCCAATCCTTAGAAAAATCTAGAGCACAAGCCGAAGCATATCTTCCAATATCGATTCACTCTCTCGTTTGACCATCGATGCAGGGGTGGTATGCGGTGCTAAAATCCAAGTAAATCCGAGAGCTTCATGCGAGCTAGCCCAAAAATGTGAGTAAAGCGGGAACCTCGATCCGAGACTATCCGTTTTGGTACACGTGTAAACATACTATGCGTGACATATATAGCTCGGCTAACTTATCTCCCTTGTATGTGGTTTTGTGGGGATGAAATGTGCAACCTTAGTCACCTATCAACCACGACCCATACGAGTCATATCAGATTTGGTTTGTGGAAGTCCGTGATAAAGTCCATTCGACTTCTTCCCACTTCCAGGGTATTTTCAATGGTTGTAGCAGATCCTGCTGGCCTTTGATGTTCTACTTTCACTCTCGACACACATCACAACAGGCTACATGTTCAGCTATGTCTCTCTTCATACGGGGCCACCAGCGAGGTGCTTCATATCTGATACATCTTGGTGCTTCAGGTGCAAGGAGTATGGAGAGCTATGAGCTTCCCTCAATATCGAGATCCTTGAGATTCTTTTGATGAGGTACAACTACTCCTTCCGTACCATAGAGTACCATCTGATCAATCTTCATGTTAGGAGCCTTCCCTGCTTCTACCGATCCTTTCCATTTTATTATAAATTTGGATCTTTTCTTTGAGCAACCATAATCTGCTCCTCTAAACTTGGTTGAATTTCCATGGTAGCTAGAGTGCCTTTCTCTACTATCTCCAAGTTCAAGGCTTGCAGTTCTTTATATAGCTCGGGTTGATGTTCCTGGACCATGAGATTATTGCAATAGGCCTTACGACTTAAAGCATCGCTACTACATTAGCCTTCCACAGGTGGTAATGAACACTCAGGTCATAGTCTTTAATCAACTCCAACCATCTCCTTTGCCTCAAGTTGAGGTGTGACTGGGTGAAGAAATATTTAAGGCTTTGGTGATCCGTGTATATGTCACAGTGATTACCTATCAGATAATGCCTCCAAATCTTCAATGCATGCACTACTGAGGCCAATTCCAGGTCATGAGTAGGGTAGTTGGCTTCATGAGGGCGAAGCTATCTGGATGCAAATGCCACTACCTTGCCTTCCTGCATTAGTACACATCCAAGCCCTTGATGTGAGGCATCACAATATACCTCAAAATCCTTGCGTACATCAGGCAGGGTTAGCACAGGCGTGGTAGTCAAACTCTTCTTCAATTCTTGGAAACTTCCTTCACATGCTTTGGACCATTCAAACTTCTTCTCCTTCTTGAGTAGTTGAGTCATTGGCCTGGCAATCCGAGAGAATCCTTCTATGAATCTCGGTAGTACCCACCAATCCGAAAAAGCTCCTCGGTGATGTGAAGTGTGCTCTTGCCACTCTATATTCTTTGCTATTTTGGCGGGATCATGAGATATTCCTCGGTGACACTATGTGTCCCAAGCTGATGTCATGAAGCGAATTCACACTTGCTAAATTTTGCATATAATTGATGCTCCTTTAGCCTTTCCAACACGGTAGCGGATGTTACGCATGCTCTTGACATTCTTGGAGTATATAAGGATGTCGTCAATAAAGACCACGACAAACTTGTCCAAATACTCCATGAATATCTTATTCATCGGAGTTCATGAAGTAGGTGGGCGTTGGTTAACCCAAAAGACATATTTGTGAATTCATACAGCCCATATCTAGTGGTGAAATTTGTCTTGGGTATATCTTGACCCTAATCTTTAATTGGTGATAGCCGATCTCAAGTCTATTTTAGAGAATACCGTGGCTCCACCAAGGTGATCGAATAAATCATCGATCTGGGAGTGGGTATTTGTTCTTGATGGTTACTTCATTTAGGGCCTGTAATCCACACACATCAGTGGTGCCATCTTTCTTCTTCACAAATAATACTGGAGACCCCCAAGGTGATGAACTAGGTCGGATAAATCCCTTTTCCTGCAACTCCTGAAGTTGCTTCTTCAATTCTTCTAACTCTTCCACTGTCATTCTATAAGGCCTTTTGGAGATTGGAGCGGCTTCCGGCTTCAAGTTGATAACAAATTCCAGGTCTCTATCTGGGGGCATGCCAGGGAGTTCATCGGGGAACACTTCAAGATAATCTTGCACCACGATCATCCCTTCCACAGGTATGTCTTCACTATAGTAGATTGCACTGCCCCATCGATAGGGTCGATCTACTTTTACTTCTATTATTACACCGGGGCACTTGACCAGTTTCACCGTTCGGGTGGCACATTCCAGGACTCCTTGATGTCTAGCTAACCAATCCATTCCCAGTATGATGTCCAGGGTTTGGGAACTTAACACTATCAGTGCGCTAAAAGTTATACTTTTCCATAGTGACTTCTACCCGGGGCATACTAGGGTTGCAATAATTGGTCAGTGGTGAATTAAGAACTCTGGATTCTTTAGAGTATATCTTGGTAATCCCAACTTGTTGGCATACCCATAGATATAAATGAATGGGAAGCTCTGAATCGAATAATACTTGTCTTGGTATGGTCTTAACAGAAAATGTACCCATAAGTACTCAACGGCCTCCTTAGCTTCTTGGCGGTGATGTGGTTGACTCGACCACGGTTTGGGGCTGATGCACTTTGCTGCCTTGTGAGCTTTGATGCCCTTTGTTGAGTCTGAAGCTTGTGCGGGCTGGAGCATTACGCTTGTTAGGGCATCTATTGGCATAGTGCCCTTTTTCCCGCAGTATAACGATTCTTGTTGCTTTCTTTGGATTAATCTGAGTGCGATCCTCTGTGCGCGGGCTTGATATGAACCTCCACAGTCGAGAGGCGATCTTTGCCTTGCTGGATTGAGTTGTCCTTGGGGTTGAGAATTACCAAAGAGCTTGAATGAATCTTCCTTGGGAGTCTTGGCAGATAGCTTTAAGCTGCGGTGGCCTCGAGTTCTTCCTCTCATTTTCAGAATCGAGTGCCTTATTCACGGTTGATGAAAATTGGTGAAATCTTGAGTGATCAGTGAACTCGTAGCTCCTCGTTCATCCCTTCAAAGAATCTATCAATCTTTTCTTCTTCGTCCTCCACATCCTTTGGGGCATATCGGGCCAATTGTGTGAATTTGGTAAGGTACTCATTTATTGACCTATTCCTGCTTGAGTGTGCGAAACTCATTCTTCTTCATTCGCATTACTCGGTTGGAGCAGAGTTAGCCTTGAAGGCGGTCTTGAATTCCTCCCAAGGAACTTACATCTTTGGTTTACGTGGTGGCATCTTCTGGCCTGGCGGCCAAGTAATTCTCCCACCAAGCTGCTGCGGCTCTGCGGTAGTGTGCGGCGAACATGACTTTGTCTTCCTCTGCGCATTTAATTGGCGCAGCTTTCTCTCAATATCTCGAATCCAGTCCTCGGCTTCGGTGGTTCTTCTGCCGATGTAAATGTTATTGGCCTTGTCCTCTGGAAATCTCTAAGTCGACTCTGTGCCCTCTGAGAGCTTCCTTGCTATCTGCATATATGGCTTGCAAAATCTGAGTTTGTTGTGCCATAACTTGGGCCATTGTAGGGTGTTCGGAGGTTTGGAAGGTTGTCATTTCCACTGGTCTTGAGTTCTACCTTGGTCTTGAGCGAGAACCCGCGATTTGAGTCTACCTCGGTTGGGTTTGTATTAGTCGAGCCACAGTAGTTCTTGGTGGCCATCTGCGGTGGTAGCTTTATACTCGAGTGCTATTTCTATATGTAGGAAAAACAAGGGTGCCAACCCATACAAAAAAACGATAAAACCATGTGAGGCAATTTCAACATAAGGCCGATATCCGACCATTCATTAAACATACCAACAATTACATAGCCGGCTTTCATCTTTGGGCTTACAATTACATCATAATAATTAAAGTTCATAGGTCGCGACTACGAAATAGAAAGGCGGATACAACAACTAAGATACATGAATTTAGTACTTGCATCACATCTGCAAGTACATCACGATCCCATCTACTCCTCAGTGTACCGGGCACCATAGTTGGAGGGACTATAGTGTGGCGGCGGGAGCGGGACCGACTACCACTACACTCACGATGGGTCGTAGTCCGATGGAGTGCTTGGGGGCTACGGCAGGGAGGCCTGTCGGAGGAAACGCAGCTTGTGGCCGAGGTCGCGCTCTTGCGTGTGGTTGGTCGAGTGCGGGGGCGACCTGGCGGAGGAGAATGCTGGTCTTTGCTGCAGTGCGAGGGCCGGTGGAGGCTGGGCCTGGCGGCGCCTGCCGCCTGGCCTCGCCAAGGCTTGCTCGCATTGGGCGAAGCTGCTGCTGAGAGGCGTCATGGAGGCGTGCACGGTGAGGAGCTCTGGCGGAGGAGGAGATCTCTCCAATGCAGCGGTGTGGGCCACCCCATGGCCCTGGTGAGCTCAACGATGCGTGAGCATCGGTGCGTCCTCATTCTCGGCATGGTGACTTCATTGTCTTGTGCTCTGTCTCGGCGCGTGGGGTGGTAGCAGTAGGGGCATGGCGCGGGGGTCGGTATATGTCGCATAGCGCGGCGGCAGGCGGCGGCGTCTTGGATTGCGGCGGCGAGTACTTCTCGGTGCTCGGATGTGAATCGTGAGAAGGATCGAGCTCACCCGGGGTGTATGAATACCTCCATAACCCGAGATTCTTCTCCTCGGTGGTAACCTTCAATCCCACAGTAGATGGGTGATCCTTGAACTCCGGTAGTGTAGGAGCTTGCGTAAAGTGCTAGCAAACTCCCCTCATTGACAAGTGGGCTATGTAGTCCCGGTGTCCCTCATCTCTGCGCTTTGCCATCCGGAAATCAGGTTACTAGTGTTAGTATCTTTCAAAATATTTAAAAAACAGTAGAATAGAAGCAGATCTAAGAAAAGTGCGAAAAGAGATAGTATGCTTATACGTTTAAAAATCATTTTTATAAGTTTCAAAAATATTGTGGTCCTAACCCATCCTAAGGCTTTTACCCTACGGTCTTATGCTCTGATACCAGCGTTGTAAGACCCATGTTTTTCAATCCGAAATCTATTGTGTCTCACTGCACTAATCCCTGGATCAGTAGTTAGTGCACACAGGTACATTGCTGAATCATGACATACATCGCATAATAATATTACAGAGTCTGAAATACACCACATCGGGTGAAAGTTTACAAAAGGGCCGCTCTGCAGAGTTTGTACACTTTCACCACAAGAGACAATCAACTCGTTGCCCCACACAATCCCTTAGAAGTGTGGTTAAGTAGATCATCACAGTAACTTTTCAAAATATCTAGTCCTTTCTCCCATCTCACATTATGGGTGACCACCCATTTGCGATGGGTCCCATCTGTGCGCAGGATGTTTTCCCCAGACTCTAACGCAGCTCGGGCTCCTACTTCCCGCAACGTTAGGAAAGCGGGAAAACTTCACCCTCCAGGTGTCCCATCAGGCCCCTTGCCATAGCATAACCCCATCAATCCACTACCGGTGAGATGAGTCGGGATTTCGATAAGTCTACTTAGCCAAGTTGTATTTCTGAGACTTGTGGTTGTCTTATTTTACGGTGACATGACAAGATTCAGTCCTTAAGGTTACGGATGGTTCTACCACATTTCACATTACGTGCATCCTTTCGCACTACATTCCACCCCAAACCATCCATCCAGGTATTTAAGCACTTTGTGGGATTTTTCAGAGATATAGAAAATATTGTTCCCGCTTACTACAGTCATTCCACCCATGAGTGTCCCAAAGCTCATCATATTTGGCAAGTGTTGTTTTGGGGCAGCAAGGTACCCCGTATTACCTAGCATTACTAAGCAGCGCAATATTTATTCGGACTTACTGATAAAAAGCTATGATAGTATAAGTCTTGCTAAGGCGACAAGGTTCACATGTCCAAGCATTTCAACGGATCGTTATAAGCAAGCATTACAGTAGGTGGATAGCTATCACATCAGGAAATGAACATATTTTACCACATGAAATAACAGCATGCATGTTGATATTTAAAAGAAATTACTTTGCAAAATCATAGCTTCAGAATGATCAAGGTGTTAACTCGCCTTGGTCACAGGGATCTAGTTCTTGATGATCTTGAGCTTCTAAGGTTGCTACCTCGGATTCTTCCTCCTGAGCCTCGTACGCTATATAATCGTGCGAAATACCCAAATGAAAGAAAAGCAACCAATCACTCAAAATATCACTAGAAAATGAAATAAACTTCAAAAATTATGGTTCTGGTTCCATTAGATAGATCTTGAATTTAAATGAATTTAAAATTTTGTTTCATTCAATTTGGAGCTAAAATGAGGAAGTTATAAGCAGTCAAAGTTCTCGGTTCCAGTCAATTCTAAAAATAATTAAATTTTGACATGTGGGGCCTTTGCGACCTACGATTCATTTTAATTTCCATTTTATTTACTTTTCGGTTCTCGTATTCTTGACATGTGGGTCGATTCTTGTTCATGGGGTCCACATGTCAAGACGGTCCTGCTTAGATGTCTCAGCGGACCGTGGGGTCGGCGGTCCGGTGACTCAGGAATGCGATGGGCGGCAGGTGGGGCCCACTGTCGGGCCGAAAGCGGAGAAAACTCAACCCGGCTGCTGGAGCGGAGGCTCGAGCACGCGGCGGGAGCTGGGAGGAGGAGAAGAGAGCGCCGATAGCCAAGTGAGCGGGAGGCTTTGCCTACCTTATATGGATGAGAAATCCTTTTGAAGGATGCCGACGAGGGGAGCAGCGAGTCGGGGCGGCGGTGGCCGCGGCGTAGGGTGTCGGGAGGTCCGGTGAAGAGGTGAAATCGTTCCTCGTCTTTGTGGTGAAGACGATGGTGCGATCGCTCGGTGCCGAGGAGGTCCGAGATGGGTCGGCGTCGGCGGCGGCGACTCGAGTGGCTCGGTGGCAGCGATGTACGGGCGTCGGGAAGCTCGGGCGAGGCGGGGCGACCGCGGTGCTCCGTAGGTGGTGGGTGAGAGGAATCGGGTTTTAATGGCTCGGATCGAGGGGAGCTCGGCGGCGGAGTTGGGGACGAAGGTGGTTCGCCGGTGATTGGGGCGTTGGGCTCAACCACCTTTGAGGAACGATGAGGCGATGTGGGAACTCAACCGAGGGCTCCTTGCCTTTTATAGGCGGCCGAACAAGCGGCACCGGCGGCGGCCGTGTGGTCGCCGGGCGAGTGGTGGAGCGGTGGTGACACAGCGGCGACACGCCCGGCCGGCTGCGAGCTACGCAGGCGCGGCTACTCTGTGCGATCGTCCCAGCTTTGCTCCCCCTCCCCTTAGCGAGCATAGGAGCGAGCGGCCGGCCGGGGAAGTGACCAGCGGGAAAAGCTGCGGGACAGTGGCGCCAAGTCAAGGCGGCGAGTCGCGAGCTTTCCACCAAGGCGGCAGGGCGGCGCGGCAGAGCGATGCCGCGCATGAGCGCCACGGGAGAAAAGTTCTGAGCGGCGCCACGCGAGACCGCGAGGAAAAAAAAGGAAGGGGAAGAAGAAGGCGGCAGCGGGGCGCCGTCCAGCGAGAGAGAGGAAGGTGCGGGCGGTGTGGATGGAGCCGGCGCGCGCGGGAGGGCGGATCGGGCCGCACGCATGTCGACCGATGGGAGATGGTAGGCGGGTTTCGGCGGGATCGCCGCCACGTGTCGAGCGGAGAGGAGGGCTGGATTTCTATTTTCTTTACTGAGTTCTGGATTTTCAGAAAAGCCCAGAAATTCATTTAGCCCTGGAAAAATATGTAATTACTTCCAAAAATTTTAGGAAAATTCACAGAAGATCCTTATGACATTTTTGACTTAATAAAAATATTTCCAACTAATGTTGGTATTCACTTTACTTGCTTCCATTGTTTTTCATGCCCTCATTTTCAAAATAATATTTTATGCCCTAAATTAATTTCTTTCTTTACTTTCATGGGTCATCTTTTCATATTCTCATTTTAAATCTTGACTTTCTACTAATTAAATATGATTGCTTCTTCTGGATCATTTTAACTTTTGAAACCTTCACCAAATTTCTCAGAAAAACATCACAAACTCCAAATTCAAATAAAACATATTGTAAAATAACTCAAAAGCTTCACATCTTCAAATTTCAAAATTTTGGGATGTTACAAACCTACCCCCCTTAAAAGAATCTCGACCCCGAGATTCAGCCTAGCCAGCGAATAGTTTGGGGTAGTCTTTCCTTAATTGGTCTTCACGCTCCCAGGTGGCTTCCTTCTTGGAGTGATGGCTCCATTGTACTCTGCACATGCGAATGGTTTGAGTTCGCGTCTTCTTTTCTACGGTGTCCAAGATCTTGATCGGCCGCTCCCTGTAGGTTAGGTCTTCTTCAATCTCGATTGCCTCCAGCGGAGCTTGATCCTCAGGTACTCGTAGACACTTCTTGCTTGGGACACATGGAAGGCGTCGTGTATGTCCGATAGATTCGGAGGTAGTGCAAGCGGTAGGCCACTTCCCCCTTTTAGACACAATTGGGAATGGTCCAACATATCGTGGGGTAAGCTTGCCTTTGACCTTGAATCGTCGACTCCTCGCAAGGGTGATACATTTAGATAAACATGATCTCCCACTTCAAAACTTAGTGGCCTTCTTCTCTTATGCATAACTTTTCTGCTCGGGTCGGGTGCTTGCGATCGATCTCTAATTAGGCGAACCTTTTCTTCAGCCTGCCTTAAAGTATCTGGCCCGAAAATGTAGTTCTCCCCTACTTCTGACCAATGTAGAGGGGTTCGACCGCGAGTCCCCCGGCACCCTCTGCCGACGCCAACGAACCCGTGCTTGCGGCCATCGTTGAGCTGGAAGTCGCCAACCCGGGGGGAGCACCGTTCCCGGCGAGAAAACCACGGTTGATGGTGCGCTATCAATCGCAACGACCGGCGAGGGCGCGCCCCCTACGGAGGAAACCATGGGGGCGACTGGAACCATAGCTGGTGTTGCCCTGGAAGAATCGCTCGTGCCGCCGCAGGCGAAATGCCCTCGGACGCAGTCCCCGCCGCCAGCAAGGGGTCGATACGCCGTTACGGGGCCTTGCCGCGAGATTACGGCGTCTGGCGCGGCCGAGAAGACCTCCTCGCCGACCACCGAGGCGCCCGCCTCCCCCTTGGCAGTGGAAACGGCGCCACTTCCTACCGTTACGAGAGGCGCAGGAGGTAGGCGTGAGTCCCTTTCTTCTCGTGACTTCGCGAGACTCTCTACGATCTGCTCGCTCATTACGCCAACATCGAGGCGAGACGAAGTCTCCGGACATGGCGAAGGATCGAGCAAGCGAATATCGCGAAATCAAAGCCTTGTGCGGGGTGCCCCGGTGTGTCCTGTGTTGGCGTGGCGCGGCCTCGGTAAATCTGGCGCGTTGGGGCGGGGCTCGCTTCCTCGGACTTCCTCCTCGCTCGAACACCGCGTCCTCACCGCGGCCGCAGAGCGTGCCGACAACGGCCTTGACCGAGAGATGTTGTCGCGTCATGCGAGGAACTCCTAGCGCTCGCGCTGCGAGCCTCCGAGATGAGGGTAAGTATGCGCTTCAGCTTGTCGTAGTATACGGGCGCTTTCTTGACTTGTTTTTTTGCGGGCGCTTGCCCTCGGTGGTCTTTTGACGAGGCCCACATTCGGGAGCGAGGGCTCGAAGCCAGCCGTGAAGCGAACAATGCTCTCACGGCGAAGGATGAAGAACTTCGCGCTGGAGAAGCGCGATGGCGGCCGCACAACTCGAGGCCACGGAAGCCGAGTGCGCGCGGCCGATGAGCGCGCCGCCTTCTGCAGCGGTCGCCGTCCTAGAAGGGGGAGAACGCCCGGTGGCGGAGTGCTGCCGCAGGAATAGTCTCGTCTTGGAAAATGCGTCCATGTCGGCGTGGAGGGCTATGGAGTCTCGAACCAGGCCCTCCAGAGTGCGTGCGTCGGTGCGGGCGCTACGCACGGGCGGAGGCCTGCTCGAGACGCCGGGCTGATCGAGGAGGAGGCGGCGTTGCTCTTCGTGGCGCCCGAGCGTTCGGTGAGCACTGCGGCTATCTTGGTGCGTGCCTCGCCCTCGCCCTTCTTCACACTCGTGGTTGTAGACATACCCATGAGCTGGCGAATCCTCAACTGAATCTTCCCGGCCGACCAGGGGTCATGTCGGACGCCATCGGCTCCATCGGGCCTAGCTGCGAGAACTTCCATCAGCGGATGCAGGGCCGCCGGGAAGATGTAGCGGTCGCCGTGCAGCGAGACGCTGCATGGGAGAGGACCTTTTCCACGGCTCGAAGAGTCCTTCGCGTCACGGCGGCGACGGCGCGGGTTCGTCCGCACCGCGCCAAGGCCGGCGGTTGGTCGGGTAGGGCGGGGATGACGTCACGGTTCTTATGCTTGTAGCCATGTAACGCATTTGCTTTTACAATGAAACCAAGTAGTACCTTATCCTTGGTGTTACCTGCCGCTGAACGCGAAGGGAAGAAGACCTCCGCATCTTGTTTATACTCCGTAAAGCGCGCAGGTAGGGCATCCGCGTCTTATTTGGAGTCCGTGGACTAGCGCATGCGGAGGCGAACCTCGATGCTACGACTTTTTTTTTATAGTCCGGGGGACTCGCGCGTGCGGAGGCGAACCTCGACGCTACATTTTGTTTAAATTCCGTGGACTGGTGCGTGCGGAGGCGAACCTCGACGCTACGACTTTCTTTATAGTCCGGAGACTCGCGCGTGCGAAGGCAAACCTCGACGCTACATCTTATTTAAAGTCCGTGGACTGGTGCGTGCGGAGGCGGACCTCGACGCTACGACTTTCTTTATAGTCCGGAGACTCGCGCGTGCGGAGGCAAACCTCAACGCTACGTCTTATTTAAAGTCCGTGGACTGGTGCGTGCGGAGGCGGACCTCGATGCTACAACTTTCTTTATAGTCCGGAGACTGGTGCGCGCGAGGGCGTCCCCCCGTTGCGTCTTATTTAAAGTTCGTAGACTGGTGCGTGCGGAGGCGGACCTCGGCGCTACGTCTTATTTAAAGTCTGTAGATCAGTGCGTGCGAGGCGGACCTCGGCGCTACATCTTATTTAAAGTCCGAGCGGTGCGTGCGGAGGCGCACCTCGGCGCTACTTCTTATTTAAAGTCCGTAGGCGAGTGCGTGCGGAGGCGGACCTCGGCGCCACGTCTTATTTAAAGTCCCAGGCTAGTGCGTGCGAGGCGGACCTCGGCGCCACGTCTTATTTAAAGTCCGTGGAGAGTGCGTGCGGAGCGGACCTCGACGCTCGACTTCCTTTATAGTCCGGAGACTCGCGCGTGCGAGGCGGACCTCAACGCCACGTCTTATTTAAAGTCCGTGGACGAGTGCGTGCGGAGGCGGACTCGGCGCTCGACTTCCTTTATAGTCAGGAGACTCGCGCGTGCGAGGCGGACCTCAACGCCACGTCTTATTTAAAGTCCGTAGACTAGTGCGTGCGAGGCGGACCTCGGCGCTCGACTTCCTTTATAGTCCGAAGACTCACGCGTGCGAGACGAGCTCAATGCTACGTCTTATTTAAAGTCCGTAGACTTTGTTACGCTCAGCCAGCGACGGACAATGCTCAGGAATAGCAATCTTTATTGAACTCCCGTTTGCGCGGGCGAGCATCGCACGACAAAGGGCTGGTGGCTCACGCTTGCTATCACGCTTCTGGCGTAGTATCGCGCAACCTGTCCGTGTTCCATGTGTGCGGAGGGCTTGTCCTTCGAGCGTGGCGGCGGTACGCCCCGCCGGCAATGCCTCCATCACGATGTACGGGCCTTCCCACTTGGATTCCAGCTTGCCAACGGTCTCCGCCGAGCGCCACTCGAGAACGAGATCCCGTGCTTGAACCCCGCGGGCATATAGAGCGGTCCCGAGCACGCATTGTCCGCCGCACATACTTCGACATGGTGGGCTGCATGCGCCCGTATCCCGCCGAGGAGGTCCAGGACGCGCGCGCTCTCTTGGGTGCTTGGGCGAGGACCCTCCGCGAGCCGGCCTTGATTTCCTCGGCGTCATCGCCGTCACGAAAAGGAGTTTGAGCGGCGTGAATCCGTCGGCGCGTTACCGTGCAGCGGCGACCAAAGAACGCCGTGAAGCTCCTTGGCCACTTGCCCTTCGACAATCCGACCGGGCGCTTTTTGATGGCAGCGGAGATGGCGCCATTCGCCGCTCGACCGCCCGTTGGGATCGGGATGCCCTACCGAGGCGAATCGGAGGGTGATGCCCATCTTTGTCACAATAGTCTTTGAAGAGGATGGTGTCGAACTGCAGGCCATTGTCAACCGTGAGCTCTCGGGCACGCCGGCGACATATGATGTTTTGCCGAGGAAGCGCCGTATGGCGCGCAGTTACTTTGGCGGCGCCGCTTCGGCCATCGGAGAAATACTCAGCGCGACTACCACGAACCGAGGTCCCCGGAGCTCGGGCAAGTGGTCCTACTATGTCGAGGCCCAGCGTGCGATGGCCACACCGGGAATGGGGTTCGAGCTCGTCGGGGCTGCGGATGATGCGCGCCATCCATCGGCACCCTTGGCACCGACGACGAGGTCTGGCGTCGGTGATGGCAGTTGGCGATGAAGCCTTGCACGAGCGCCTTGCCGACTAATGACCTCGGTGCGAGTGGGATCCGCGACGCGCCGCGTGGATCTCCGCAAGGAGCTCCTTTCCCCCTCGATCGAGCGGTGCAGGCGGTGCGCAAACCCCTCTCTTGTAGAGTATCCTTCGAACACTGGAAGGACCTTGCGCGGTGTTGCAGCGCCCGGCTTCAGCGGGTCCTCGGGCTCGCGATGCCTTGCAAGAAATTGAAGATGGGCTCGCCAATCACCGGCGGTCAATGCGGTGGACGAGTGCCGCGTCCCGGTTGTCCTGCACAATGGCGCTGCACTAATACCTCGAAACGCCCCCTCGGGGCGATTGCTGGCTGGCCGCCTTAGCGAGGGTGTCGGCTGCTCGTTCTCCGCACGGGATGACCTTGACAAGATGGCGCCCAAAAGTGCCTTTCCTCGCCCTCACCGCGCGAGGTACTTGGCCAACTTCGTGGTCCTTGGCTTGATATGACTTGTCCACATGACCACCACCAAGCGCGAGTCGGTGCGGACTAGCACTCGTCTCGCGCCGGCGCCTTGAGCCGCCCAGCCAAAGAGCAAAGGCCTCGTATTCAGCCGTGTTGTTGGTGGCGGGAAGGCAAAGCGCGCCGAGTATAGCAAACGCTGTCCTTCAGCGTGACAATCACCGCACCTACGCCGCGGCGGCGCGCCGTAAGCTCCGTCGATTGTGGCGCCCAAGCGGGTCATCGTGCGTGCGGGCGGTTGGGCGGCAGGTCCATTCGGCGAGAAAATCCGCAAGGACTTGGGATTTAATTGCCGTTCGCAAGCATACGTCAAGGAGAAGGGGGCGAGCTCGGCAGCCCACTTGCCGATGCGCCCTGTGGACTCTTTATTGTGTAGCATCTCTGCCAGGGGGAATGAGGAAGGCACTATGATCAGGTGGGCCAGAAAATAATGCCGAAGCTCCCGAGGCCATGACCGATCGTGGCGAGCTTCTCAAGCTCCGTGTATCTTGTCTTGGCGCCTTGGAGGGCCGGAGACAAAGTAGATGGGCGCTGCATGGCGCCTTCCTCTAAGATGAGGACAGCGCTGACCGCGTGGTTGACGCGGCTAGATAGAGCAGGAGGGGAGCCTCTGGTGCTGGGGCAACCAACGTGGGTAGGCTGGCCAAGTGCTCCTTGAGCTCGTTGAAGGCCTTCGCGCAATCTCCGTCCCAACGAAATCCATCGCACCGCGAGCGCCTTGAAAATGGCAAGCCCGCCCGCCACCCGACAGAAGCGGCTTAGTGCCGTCATGCGGCCCGCCCGACCTCCGACCTCCTCGTTGTCTTGGGCGGCTCCATACCCAGGATGGCATCTACTTTGTCGGGGTTCGCCTGGATTCCCCGTCCGGACACGAGGAAACCCAGGAGCTTGCCCGCCTACACCCCGAAGACACATTTGTCGGGGTTGAGCTTGATGTCCGCCTTCCGGAGGTTGTCGAAGGTCTCCTGGAGGTCTCGGCCATGCAGAGCAAGCTGCCGAGTTTTAACCACCACGTCATCGACATAAGCTTCGACGTTCCTCCCGAGCTGGGCGGCCAGGGCAATAGCGACGAGGCGGGTGAAGGTAGCACCTGCGTTCTTCAAGCCAAAGGGCATTCTGACGAAGCAGAACATCCCAAGTGGTGTGATGAAACTGGTCTTCTCCTCGTCATCTTCGGCCATGTATACCTGGTGGTAGCCGGAATAGGCGTCCAGGAAACTCATGAGTTCGCACCCAGCAGTGGCGTCGACCAGCTGATTGATGCGCGGTAAGGGGTAATTGTTCTTCGGGCACACCTTGTTGAGTGCCGTGAAGTCGATGCACATACGCCGAGCCCGCCGGCCTTTTGACTAGCACCGGGTTAGCGAGCCACTCGGATAGTGGACCTCGCGGATGACCCCGCGCAAGAAGCTTCGCCACTGCTTTTGGCCGCTGCTGCCGATCCATCGACATCGCCGAAGCCTTTGCTTGACCGGCTTGGCGTCGGGCGGACCGCCAAGCGATGCTCACCATCGCTCGGTCTCGCCCTTGATGTCCTCCGGGGACCATGCGAAATGTCAACCTTGTTCGAAGCACTCGAGCAGATCCCGCTCGACCCCGGTGGGAGCCCTCGCCGATGGACACAAAGCGCCTCCGCTGAGCGGCACCTTCTTGACTCGCCCCGGGCCGAGGCTTGGGCGTCCACCGGGCGGAGGGCCCTCGCCGCGCGTGCCGAGAGGGCATGCACCGGCGATGCGGAACGCGGCTGCCGACCTCGGCACGCCCGGCGAGTCCCGATCGCCGAAAATGGTGATAACACCCTCTGGGCCCGGGAGCTTCACACACAAAAACACGTAGTGTGGGATCGCCTCGAAAGAGTTGATGGCGGGTTGGCCCAGTATGGCGTTGTAGGGATGTGGGATATCTACGACGTCGAAGATGTCATGCTCGGTTCGGATGTTACCCTTGTTGCCCTCCTGACGGAAAGTGACCGGGAGGGACACGTGCCCCAAGGCCTACAGCGGTTGACCCCCGAAGCCTTGAAGTGGAGCTCCTGGCTACTCTAGCCGGCTTCGGGGGACCCCCATACGGTCGAGGGTCTCTGCGAACAAGATATTCGCGGAGCTTCCCCCGTCGACAAGGGCGCGCCTGACGTCACAGCGTGCTATGTGGGCCTGGATGACTAGAGGGTCTTGGTGAGGGTACTCCACACCCCTGGCGTCGTTCAAGTCGAAGGTGATGTTGCGGGCGGCATCCATAGTGCGGCCGCCCGGGGCTTTTAAGGAGGAGCCTCCGTGATGACGCCGACGCGATGCGATGTGCGCGCCCTCCGTTGGGGCGGAGCCCGAGACCGCCATCACCTCCGCAGCTCCATAAGCTGCGGCGCATGCCCTGTGTAGTGATCACCGTAGCCGTGTACCTCGCACCACTTGCCATAGTGTAGAGCTCTTGTTCTGCGTGGGGTTGGCCGCAATCAAGTCCGCCTTCCGATCCCGGTCCCCCTCCATGAGGCGGGTCGGGTCCCTGGCATGTGCTCGGTGTCGGGACGAATGGGCACTTTGTGACTCTGCCGGCGGCGCCGAGGCTTATGCCCGCTCCATGAAGAGCCTTCCTGCACCCGTAGCGCCGCCTCGGGAAGGGCCTCCCGGGGCTCTCGGCCTGCGCCCCGCTCGAGGAGGAGCACCCGCCCCTTCGCACGGAGCGCTCCTCGGGCGAGGCCGAGGTGATAATGCTGCGTCTTCGCGCATCTTCCTCCGCCGCGCATACTCGCCCATTTTGTCGAAGAGCTTGGCGATCGTCTTGATTGGCCTCCGTGGCGTTGTACTCGGCCATCGGGCCGGACGAAGGCCCCTGATGGCTGCATTAACGACGGTGGTTTCATTAACGTCTTTTACTTGGCATCGGTCTTGGCGGCGCTTGAAGTAGTCCCGAGCTTCTCAGGGTCTTTGCTTCACGGCGAAGAGTTGGTCCGCATCGACTCGCCGACGTAGTGTCCTTGGAAGTTGTTGTGAAGGCGGTCGCGAGCTGCTCCCACGCGTAGATGGAGCCGGGCTCTATGGCAAAAACCAAGAGAGCGCCACTCCCGCGGCGGGGAGTCCTTCGCCGCCGTGGTGTCGTCTCCGCCCGCGGCCTCGATCGCGGTTTCGTACACGCGCACGAACTCGTGAGGATTCGTGTCGCCTTTGTACGGGTCGGTGACGCTAGGGAACTTGAAGTCTGTGGGCCACGCCGCCTGCTGCAGCCCCGCCGAAAGCGGGGACTCCGGATCTACGCGTCTCAGCGGCACGCGGCTAGACGCGGGGGCTTCGCGACTGTTCGTCCTCTCCGGCGTGGGCTCGGGCGCGACTACTGGCGCGGCCTGCTGGGTCCGAGCCTCTTGTATATCTCGAATGGCTCCGCGAAGGTCCCCTAGTTCCCGCTGGAACGCGTTGAGGGCTGCTAGTAGGGCGCCTTCCACCGCAGGTGCTGTCGGGGCCTCCGGAACACCCAGCGGACGGGTCGGTACAGGACCCTCGCCGCACGATCTCCGGATCCGTCGGATGCTTTGCGGCTACCCGGCCGCCGGATCAGCGCTGCCGACGAGGGCGGCGGCTGTCGTTGCGATGCGCGACGGGTTAGATGTCGTTATAGCG
This sequence comes from Dendrocalamus sinicus, assembly GCA_036346575.1. NCBI lineage: Eukaryota > Viridiplantae > Streptophyta > Magnoliopsida > Poales > Poaceae > Dendrocalamus > Dendrocalamus sinicus. The sequence continues at coordinate 12,721,147 of CM070654.1, forward strand.
GCGCCGCGTGGTCGATCGTTGTAGCGCGAGCGCCGACGCCGCGACCACGGCGCCACGCGCGCCGGCTTCTTCGGCGGTCGATGCCGGCCCTCGTGTTGCCGCGCCGCCCGACCCACCGTCTTCTTTCCTTTCGCCGCGCGATGAAGCTTTTTGGTGCCATCCTTCTTCTTGGTCTTCAGCTTGTCCTTATCCTCCCACTGACGGCGCCAAAGCGTTGTGGCTACAGGCCAAACAGAGAGAGATGGTAGTGGAGAGGTGGGAGTGTTTCCGCCTCGCCTCCCCTCATCCTGATACATATATTCACATGGAGTATGCTTTACAGTTATACCCTACTTCCGTACCTCCCCATTAGGGGCACTTATGTCATTACACATGTTACTCTGGTTCTTATAACCTCCTAACAGGCCTGCTGGGCCTAGGTGGGGGCCACCCCTACGACACTATGCATGAGGAGTTGGAAAATTTCGAGAGGAACAAGGTCTGGTCGTTTATTGAGCCCCCTCGAGGTGACAATGTCATTGGGACTAAGTGGGTGTTCAAGAACAAGTAGAGTGAGGATGGGGTTGTCATTCGGAACAAGGCTAGACTGGTAGCTCAGGGGTTCTCCCAGATTGAGGGTCTAGATTTCGAGGAGACCTTTGCCCCTGTAGCTAGACTTGAAGCCATTAGAATCCTACTTGCTTTTGCGGCTTCTAAGGGTTTCAAGCTTTACCATATGGATGTCAAGAGTTCTTTCCTCAATGGCTTTATTGAGGAAGAAGTCTATATGAGACGGCCTCCAGATTTCGAGAACCCCAAATACCCAACCATGTCTACAAGCTTTCCAAAGCCCTGTATGGACTTAAGCAAGCCCCTCGAGCTTGGTATGAGAGGCTTAAGTCCTACCTGTTGAGTCATGGTTTTGAGATGGGTAAAGTAGACAAGACCTTGTTCATCCGCCGGCATGGCACTGATCTTCTGCTCATCCAGATTTATGTGGATGACATCATCTTTGGCGGCTCCTCGCATGCTCTCGTTTCCCAGTTTTCCGATGTCATGAGCTCGGAGTTTGAGATGAGCATGATGGGCGAGTTGAACTTCTTCCTTGGCATCCAAATCAAGCAAACTCAGGAGGGTACCTTCTTGCATCAGGGCAAGTACACTCGAGACCTCCTTAAACGCTTTGATATGAGTGATGGTAAGCCGGTTTCCACTCCTATGGCTACAGCAGCCTCACTCGACCCAGATGAGGACGTCGAGCCAGTTGATCAGAAGGAGTATCGCAGCATGATTGGCTCCCTCTTGTATCTCACTGCCTCGAGGCTGGACATATACTTCTCCGTGTGTCTGTGTGCTCACTTTCAGGCTTCTCCTCGTGTATCTCACCGCCAGGCGGTGAAGCGCATCCTTCGGTACCTTCGAGTTACCATTGACTATGGTATCTAGTACTCTTCCTTATCATGTCTTTCCCTTAGAGCCTACTCGGATGCAGACTTTGCTAGGTGTAGGATAGATAGAAATAGCACTTCTAGCACCTGCCAATTCATTGGCACTTCTCTCATTTCTTGGTCTTCGAGGAAGCAGTCCGGTGTTGCACAGTCCACCGCAGAGGCCGAGTACGTAGCTGCAGCCAGGTGCTTTGGATGGTCTTGACCCTGCGGTACTTTGGGTTAGTTATCGACAGTGTTCCACTCTTTTGTGATAACACTTCTGCGATTAACATTGCTAAGAACCCAGTGCAGCATTCTCGGACCAAGCACATTGATATCAGATATCACTTCCTTAGAGACCATGTAGAGAAGGGTGACACAGTGCTCCAGTTTGTGGAGAGTGACCACCAGATAGCCGATATCTTTACCAACCCTTTGGATAGCTCTAGGTTTTCAGCTCTGCGGGGAGAGCTTGGGATGGTTTGTCCTTATGGACTGTTGTGAGGGGGAGTTTTGTGCTTTACTGCTTTATTATATTGATTATGCTCTTACTCCTTTCTGCTGCATTGCATATGGGTGCATTGGGTTTTAGTCCTTCTAGCATAGGTTAGAGTGCTTCTATCGTCTAGTTGTTTAGACTCTTTTTCTCTCATCTTGTGATTCTAGGATGCCGCTTATTAGCTATTTCTCTTCTCACTAGGTTGAGCTCACTCACTTCTTGTAGGTTCTAGCGAGGGTTGGGCCACCCTCGGGTAGACAGGGTACGTGTTTGCTCCTTAGTATACTAGAGGATCAGTTGATAGTCTTAGAGTCATATGGGGTAGATGAGAGTCAGTCTGAGCTATAGTATTCTCTATGTCTTATCTATGCTTTAAGGACCGCCTTTTCTGATTTTCTTGCCAGCTTCTCGTTTTTATTGCTTTGGTTCAGGGAGAGTTCATATGGGAGCTTCTAGATCTTAATATTGCCATAACTCAACTTGAACTAAAAGTTGCATCATATGTTGAGGGGGAGCTGGATTTTCTGCATTTCATTCTGCATTGTAATATAATTACATGGAGCCTTGATTATTATCCTGTTATGACACGTTTACCATGCATTACATCCTGCCATGATTTGTGCTTTATTGCTAGATTGATCATGACTTTATATGTGTAGTCAAGTCTTTGCCATGATAGGTAGATTAAAATGCACAACTTGAACTAATTCATGTCATGTTAGCTCCTGAGATTAGTCTTTCTTTAGTTATCTCTTTATTATTCATGCCATGTCAAATAGGCTGAGTTGAGTCTTGAATCTATATTGAGCCTTAGATTGAGCTATTCTAGTTTCTTGATGACACATTGTACAAGTCTTATGTTCATGAAAATGCAAAAAGATCTCTTTTGTACGAAGAAACTGATCCCACCAATTTTTTCTTATGAGACAGCTTGCCATTGCACAAGGCATGAACTCAGGGGGAGTTTTAGATGACCAAGATCATCTTCTTAAGCTTCTTGCTTGGAGTGGTCGCATAAGGCTTGAGATCTAGCACATGACTAAAACAAAAAATTGGTTGGAAACAATCATGAGATTTCTAAAGCAAAACATGTCAATTGTAGAGACCCGAATATGCAAATCCGGACTCTCCTGTGTATTTTGCACTAGTCTAGGATCACGCTAGTGCACACAGTATAAACAAAGATGAAATATCGAACATATCACGATTTACTAGGAAAAGACTCAAATATTATTAATAATCATCAGAGTGCGACCTTATGGCCAAGCTTACAATTAATAGCTTGAAAGGATTAAAAGAAACTAGCAGAGGAAATCCAAAAGAAAGCGCAGCAGCCTAATCGACACGCCCACAAAGCTATCGAGTGGAGAACGGCCTAATCCGCGAAGACGCCAAGTACTCTCCTTCCGAACGCCCTGCTGGTGATTCTCCTCCTCCTCAATCGAGCAACAGGGCATAAAGCCGTGAGTACATTGGTACTCAAGCAAGTCGTTTGTAACAAATGAATGCAATATAGTATGCAAGGCTTAACAATGGATGGCTGAAAGGTTAATTTTGCATAAAGCAACAATTTGAAGTAAATATCATACATAGATTGAAAAGCAACTTTAACAAAGGATGTTAAATAAATAATCAAAGGAATTGAATATAATCACAAGTGAACTGACCATTCACTTCCCAGCTCAACCCAACCAGATTTCATAAAAACTCTACCCCTCGTGTGAAATCACCGAGCATTGTCCATGACCGAGGACACGGCTATTCCAATAGTTTTACACTCTGCAGAGGTTGCACAACTATACCCACACGATGTGATAATCCTCACGTTAAAGATAATCACAACAAGGCTTTTACAATGATCCATCTCCACCTGATCCCACTCGCTAAGGTTTCGCCGTCGAGTAGGGTAACCCCCTAGTCGATAATTGCCCTCTCTTGCGCCACAACAACATCGGTAGCAATACCAAAGTGGAGACTTCACAAATTATTATGCCAGGTCTATCCCATACTAGACATGTGGTTTGCACGATTAAGCTCAGATCAATGGCGCACAAAGTTAAGTCCTTAAGAATTACCCAAGCGAAACATCCACATCCCAATGTGCAACTTGCACCCCCTTTACTGCACGATCATTCGCCCAAGTGAAAGCCAAGTTTGTTAACCAATGCCCATGACACTACCCATGTCATGACATACAAATTTTATAACTGTGGTTAACCACCACGTTCAAGTATACCATTAAGTCAAGATTAATTAACCACATGTGATGATGAACCCTTTCGCTAAATAAGCCGTGCTAAGCATTCTAATCGCACTCCACCCAATGTGACAAATAACATAGCATCACTAATTAAATTCCCAACCTAAGGTGACAATGGCATAAAGGTATTCCAAAATATCAAGGAGGGAAATAACCAATTGGGACGATAACTACCAATACAAGGGTTTGAATAAAAATAGCGATGCAAGATAATTTAAAACAAAATAATTAGATAATAGATCGCAAACTGGGTTCAACATGATCAAAGGACATGACTTGCCTTGGCCTTACTCAGCTGAGGGCGCTTGATCTTCAAATCCAACTTCCGCTCCCTCGAACACGCGATCTAACGAGAGAGAAAGCGAATCGAAAAGACAAAATAAAATCAAATAAAATTCAAATAAACTCCAAAAACTTTCAAACCTGAACCCAAAAGTAGAGCTCAATTTTAGATGAATTTAGGAAGAAGAATCGGGTCAATCGGAGCTAGGATGAGGGAGAACGGGCCTCTGGAAGATTGGATCTAAAGAAAATCGGGGAAAAAAAGAAAAATCGTACTGTGCTGTGGACCGGGCGCACGGAGAGCTGGGTCCACGATGGACGCGGTGCACGGAACGGTGCGGCCGATGGCGCTGCGCAAGCGGCTGGCCGACGGTGTCGACCACGTGGCAGACACGCGTACGCCCGAGCCGACGTGGCTCGCTTGCGTGGTCGTCGCGGTCTATGGCTTACGGCTGACAAGCGAGCCCCGCGTGTCGCCGCTCGCGCCGACGCGATCCGATCCACGGAAGGCGAGGTCGCGCGGCGCTGCGTGCGGTCCGGCGGCGCGGGTCGTGGTAGCGGCGCGGCGCTAGCCGGGGTCCGGTGGCGACGGCGCTAGGCGGCGGTGGTTAGGGACGGCGGCGAGGCTCACTGGCGACGACGCCGGCGGCGATTTAGGGCGGCAGATGACGACGAGCGGCGGCGGCTCAACTCCGGCGGCGGCGCGACGGCGAGGTCGCGACGGCGGCTTGAGGGCGGCACGCTTGGGACGAGGAAGGCGAGGGGCGGCTCCGTATTTATACCCGGGCGGCGAGTCCACAGCGGACACGGAGGGCGAGTCGCGCATGCCGCGCGGCGGCGGAAAAAGGGAGGCGCGGCGTGTCCCGACGGAGACGGAGGCGAGTCTGTGTCGGAGACGACACCGGCAAGCGGTCCCACCGCCAACGCCACGAGCGCGCGGCAGCGAGCGAGGGGATGGCGGCGGCGCGAGGAAGCGGCCGAGATGGCGGCACGCGCCGACCATCGGGCGAGGGGCGCGGCGCGATGCACGCCACGTGGCGCGCGAGCGGGCCGGGCCGAGGTGGGGCGAGCTGGTTGGGCGGTGGGTGGTGGCTGCGCCCACCACCGGTTTGGATTTTTGGGGATTTTCATTTCGTAAATTCATTTAAATGCTTTGGAGCTCTAGAAAATAGCAAATAAATCCAGAAAATCCCTAAAATTCAGAAAAGCCCTTGAGACTCGGGAACTCAAATAAAATACTTTTGGCAAATATTAATGTTTAACTTAATCATGTTAAATCTTTTTAATTCATAAAATCTCATTTAAGCTTTAATTAATTCCAGAAAAATTTCAAATGGTGAATTTTATTTTAAAAGCTTCAAAAGGCTCAAAATCAGGATATTACATCAATTGTGCTCACGCTGTTTAAAAATTACAAGACTTACAAGTACATGAACAAATGTCTCATTTTTGAACGTAGCACTCTAAATTGACTCAATACTAGCTTCTTGGTTCCACTTAGCTTATTGAAATTACAAGATTTATTGACTTGACATGCTAAGAAATTCGATCAAATTTCAGATTATGACCTATTTGGCTTAGCTTGTCTCTACATACATTGCCATGATCTTGATAGCATACTTGTATGTTATGGCTTGATGTAATTCTCATATAGTCATTTTGGATAATTCTCATGGCTCTACATGCTTAGAATAAAATTACTTCAGCCATTTCATCCTTTATCATGACTTATTCTCTCTTTTGCATCCTTGATGTGTTTATTGCCAAAAGGGGGAGAATAGTGGGGAAAAAAGCCATTTTGGGAGCTTTGAGGAAAACTTGCTCTTTCTTCTGCTCCTTGTGTCAACATGGTCATTAGCATCATTTTCTTTCTTTGGACCATGTTTGACTTTCTCCTCAAACTCAACTTTGTGCTTTTTCTAGGTTTGTCGATATACTCATCAAGGGGGAGATTGAGAGACCATGTGGAGGTGACCACATGCTTGTGATGAGTAATTGACACGTTTGTTGCAAACATTGAGTTTGGTTTGAGTGATTTGTGCCAGGACGGCATTTATGGTTTATTGATGTTGTTTATGCTTACATGTGTCAAGCGGTGCTATGTGATGTGTTTCCTATCTGTGATGCTGCAGGACGTCGAGGCGGAGTCGTGGCGACGCACGGGGTGACCGGACTAGGCACAGGTGGCGCTGAGGTCAGAACGGTCGTGATGTGCTGATGACGGCGAGAGCTCGAGGTGGTTGCGAGGCTTGGACAACAAGGAAACACGGAAGCTTCCCGGAAGGTGTAGGAGGGCATTTGGCAAAGCGCAAAGTCGCAGTGGAAGCAGCCTGTTCGGGTTTAGCGGGCATAACAAAGTTGAGACCCGTAGCCGAGCCTATATAAGGAGGGGATGTCTCCTTATGGCTGCATGCATTCCATGGCTTTGGGACAGAGTTAGGATTTTGCCTTAGTCAAAAGAGCCTTTGGAGAGGTTGTTTTGCTTTGAGGCTTTAGTTGGTGAGAGTTGGTAGGAGTGGGCAGAGCTACGTTGGTTTTCCCTGTGTCCCCTGTGTGTGTTATTGAGTGAGGATGTAGTGAGTTCTTGATCATTCAAGCATGTATGGGGAAGTAGGGAGGGTGTGAGTTGTTTCTCCTATGTAATCATGTATCTCTCTTCCTCAATATCAATCTGAGATGGTTTTGTTTAAGTTTGATCGAGCTCCTGTCTCTCTGTTGGTTTTTGCTCTTCGATACTCTCTTTGCTTGATTTCTCACTTTTTGTGATTTGAGTGATTTCTTGCTGAGAAGGGCCAAAATGGGTTGCTCTGTGATGGAAATAGGTCCCAAGATCATTTGATCTATTTTTTCCCGAGAGCAAATCGAGTGAATCAGAGTTTTCACTTCTCAGCCTTCTCTATTCTTCCTTTTCATTTCTAGGGTTTTGGTGAGAATCTTGATTCCCCTCATGAGATGGCATGAAACCTGGTATCTAAAGTCCAGAGGCTATTAAGTAGCTTTTCTCAAAGTTTCATTGCCAAAGATTCAAGGATTGGAGAGGAATTTAAATTTTGGTGCTGCCTCTGTGCCTTTTTCAGATTTTATCCCTTTCCTTAATTTCTTGGCTTTTAGTTGGTCTTATTTGGTTCCTTTGTCCCCCTAGCTATTTAGAGCATTCTCTTGATCTTTAGGACTCAGAAGAGCTCCTGAGTTTTATCAATTTCATCGTTGTTTGAAGTCTAGAGTTTTTGCTGTTTTTGGGATCTTCTGCCCCTGCTGTCTGTCAAGTGAACCGGTCAGACCAGCTACTTGAGAGCGATCAGACCGGGGTCCAACGGTCAGACCGGCCGTCTTATGGCGGTCCGACCGGCGGTGTAAGGGCGGTCTGCCCGTCCCATTGCCATCGATCAGACCGGCCTGTAGTTTCCAGTGAGCTTATTTTTCCTTCTTCTTGTAAGCCTCCTTCTTGCTTCTTGTTGTAGTTTGTTCTCTAGGTGTCTTCTTCTAGCAGTTATCCAGTGAGGTCCTTCAGAGAGTATGAACTATCTTTATCATAGCTCTTGTAGCTATTGGTGAGAAGTTTCTTGAGTGAGTACTTTGGGGGCATTTCTTAAAAAGAGTCGACATTCACCCCCCCCCCTCTGTCGCCATTTCGGTCCAACAAACTGTTTGGAAACAGATTCAAGCTCAGCAGTCAACTTGGGACAGTTCACACATGAAGCAATAGGCTCTAGCAGAAAAGCTTGTAACTCAGCAATTTTATGATCTGGCCTTTTTAAATTCATCTTCAAATTAATGCAGCTTTCACATGACTCAGGTAGATCAAGAAGCATGGTATAAAGACCTCTAAATGCATTGTCCTTATCCTCACATGAGGTGCAAGAATTAGTCTCAACAGTAGTAGATGAAAGAGCAGCTACCCTACTCATTTCTAGTTCAGCCAAAAGACTAATATTCTCCACCTTAATCATGTCAAGCTCAGAAGACAGACTATCATGAGAGGTCCTTAATTTCTCCATATCACCAAGCAAAGAAGAGCATGTATCACATTCGTCACTGGAGGGAGCAGATATAAGTGAAGTAAGCTCCCGTGACAATCTATCTACTTCCTTCTCCAACTCGCTACACCTAGCTCTAGATCTAACATGAAATTGTCCAAGCTTAAGAAAAGCATAATTAAGCTGGTTATAGGAGGGGTATACCTTGTCGGAGTCGGAGTAGAGCTCGCTGTCTCTAATGTCGCCCTCAAGGGCCATGAAGCACATGCCGCTGAAGTCCTCGCCATCCTTGGGATCTTGATCGTCCTTCCCATCGTCGTCACTCTACCCCTCCACCTCGCTGAGGTCAAGGTCGCCGAAGGCGGTGAGGACGCGATGGAAGAGCTTCTTAGCTTTGCCAAGGTGTCGGAACTTCTTCTCTTTGCTTGGAGGCTTCTTGTTGCGGTTCTTGTCGATGTAGACGTTCTTACTCGAACCGCCGTAATCGTTCTTGCCCTCCAGCTTGGAGCAGTTTGCTCGAATGTGGTTGGGGCCACCACACTCAAAGCAAATCACACGTCCTCCTCCTCTCTTTCTCTCCCTAACCCTCTTGTATGCATGGGAGAATTTTCTGGCTAAGAGGGCTAGTTAGTTTTCTGGGAGCTGCTCTAGATGATCATCATCAATTTCACACAGAGCAGCAAGTGAGAAACTCGAAGCAATGTCAACAGAAGATCCAGAGGCAGGACTGGGGATCGGTGACCAAAGCCATCGACTGAGACTTCAACTTCCGAGAGACAATGTCAATCTCGTGAGTCTTGAGGCGTGAGTACAACGCATCAAGAGTCAAAGTCGAAAGATCTGTCGTGTCCTTGATGGTGGTCATTTTCATCTCCCAAACACGCAAATCTAAAGCCGAAAGAATTTGACGAGCGTTGTCCGAGTCGGGTATGTGAGACCGACCGCTCGGAGGTTGCTCATAATCTTGTGGAATCTTGCAAAGCACTCATCAAGGGACTCGCCAGCGAGCATTTCAAACTTATTGTAATCTCACTTGAACTGGTCCTGTCATACTGTCTTTATTTGGGTAGTGCCCTCATGGTAAGCATCGAGGGTCACCCAAATATCGAAGGTCGATGTAAGATGAGAAATGTAATCAACCTCGTTTCGGCTCAAACCTTGGATGATGATGTTCCTGGCCTTAGCATTCACCTCAACATCGGGCAAGTTCGCCACATTGATGTTCTCATCGGCAGGAACAACAAAGCGCGTTCTAACCCTGCGCCAAATAGCATAGCCCTGAGCCTGAATGTAGGTCTCCATCCGACTCTTCCAAAAGGGATAGTCGATCCCATCGAAGATCGGGGGCTTGGTTGAATACTTGTCCGTTGCCATGGCTCACAGATGGTTAAGATCTATCGAGAAGAGCTAACCGGCTCTGATACCAATTGTAGGATCGAAAATGGCAACAAAGGGGGGTGAATGGTGCCTTTAAAATATTTTCCCAAAGTATCCACAAATGAATCTCCTCTCCGATAGCTATGAAAAACTATGAAGGGGAAGATTCATGCTCTCTGGAACCTTAGACATGCAAAGGAGAAGGCAAGACATAAGATAGCAGAGAAGAACCAAAGAACTGGAAAAATTCAAAGCTGTCACAGAACCTGGCCGGCTAGACCGCCATATGGGGGCCAGTCTGACCGCCTGAAGGTGCCCGGTCTGACCGCTCGGCTCGGGCTGGTCAGACCACCATTGCTCGACCGATCTGACCGGCGGCTAATGTGCGGTCTAACCGCTAAGAGTTTAGCGGTCTGACCGGGAAGCCCTGAAAACAGAGCAGTTCGACTGAAAATCTCGCACAGCACAGTATTTACTAAGAAACTTCAAATTTCAGGGAAATTGATGAGATAGCTGCTGTTCTTCTGAGTTCAGAGGGCATGAACTACAAACTAAATAGCCAAACAATCTTGCTAGAAAGGGAATGCAGCCAGAGAGCAAGGATTGCTGAAGAAACCAAAACAAGTCTTCAGGAGGATTAAAAATTCAGATTACTCAAGATTGTCAGGTTCTTTGCTCATGAGACTTTGCATTTCAACTAGAGATGATCTCAGGGCTTGAAAGCATAAATCTCAACCCAACAAGAGAAGGGAAATCAGAAGAACCAAGGAACCCCTAACATAAAACCCTAAACAGTGAAAAATAGAGGAAAATGAGCGAAGGTCAGAGAAATCTCAGGAATCAATGAATCTTCCATGTGCTCTTGGGAATGGAATAGCCAAATGGCCTTGAATATTTTCCCATCACAGAGCAAACCAAAACTAGCTTTTCAAACAGGATAAAGCTCAAGAACACATAAGATAATATGGAACAAAAGAATGTAGAGATAAGCACAAAAAGAGCACAAACAGGAAGAACTCCAACTCGACCCTTCTCATATTGATATTGAGGCAGAGAGATGAATGATTACAAATGGTTTCACCTCACATCTCACTACATGCTTCTCTTGAGGAGAGAACACACGCACACAACACACTGCTACAGCTCTCTCTACTGGAATGCTTGCTATCCTGAGCTTCCTCTACCCACATATGAAGGCAAAGGCTCTCCCTCTAATAGCAAATCAAGAAATGGCATACAATGTCCATTCCAACCTCATATCCACATATGAGCCAAGAAGTCAACACAACCTTTTGGAGGGAAAATGTTGGTGATATGCCCTAGAGGCAACATGGAGATGTTGAATATATCACATACTATGTTTATGATACATTGCTTTGTTCCTTGAAATAGACATTATCATTATTGATCAATGAGTATGTGACTTATTCATGAGACTCTTAATGCCAAAATGTTGCTATTTCTAAATGATCCCTGATCATATATCATATGAGGAACAAATATGATTCAAAGATCAACATATGTATTGATTGATGATCATGTCTCATGGATCATGGTATGTAGATACCAAATCAATAATATGGACATGTGTTAGTGAACATATGTTGGATAGACCCGCCATGAGACACCGCAGAGATTCCATGTGTCATTAGTTGGTCTCAAGTAGTGTTTATGTAGAATCCTTAGACTTGAGATCATCATGGTTCCCAATATGCGTAGTAGCCTATTTTGGGACTACTAACCACTACTCCGTGAATCGGGTAGTCATAAAAGTAGTCTTCGGGTTTGCTATGAAACATGTAGTGGGATGTGAATGATCAAGATAGAATTTGCCCTCCTTATGGGAGAGATATCTCGCCCCTCGATGTAATGGATTATGAAAGTGCATGGCCATGCCAATGTGATTGAGGAGTCAATCACAAGTTTATAATCTATCACGGAATCGAGAGAGTGATTGAGCTATTAAGAGGATGACACAGTCTCGCCTTGAGCTTAATCTATATCGTGAGGCAAAGGGATTCGTACATGAGAACATTACAGAGTTCACCGATATGATCTTTACGTATACTTTGGGGTTAATATGTCTTGCTAGAGGCGCTATTAACAGTGGTGACCGGAAAGGTGTTTCCGGTCGCGACCAAGCATACGTGAACCTCTGTGGTCGCACACTTAACGGGTTGGAACACTAATTCGAATGTGATTCGGATGTGGGCTCAATTCGGATAGAGATCCTGATAGACTCCTATTGGGCCTCGGTCCACGAGGCCCAAGTGAGGAGGTCTATATATTTGGACGCGGGGTGAGGGATGTACGCTACGTTCTCGCGAGCAAAACCTCAGCCGCCACCTCCCGAGCCAAACCCTAGCCGCCGCGAGTCTTTGGTACACTCGCGATCGGCGCCCAGCCCGGACGATGTGGATACCGGTGGAGGCGCTGCTCGCTGCGGCGTTGATCGGCATCAACAAACTACGATTGATCTACTCGTGGTGTGGTTGATCGCGTGGAGGAGACGATCCGTCGGGACGATCGGCTACTTCCACTACTACCTCGGCGCGCGTGGTTGGATGGCTTCTCCAACTCTTCTTCTGCACTGCGCGCCTAGTGGTAATGATCTATGATCCTCCTTAGCATGATGTCCCGTGTGAGCGGTAGAAATTTTTATTTTCTCGCTATCGTAGCTCACGCGCTGCCTTCCAAGTGGTATCGAGCCATCTTGCTTAGTTTGCGATCGGATCAGCGCATATGATGATATGCGGTTGTAGTAGATCGGATCTATTACGTCTAGATCGGTCGGTTCATGTGATGAATCGATGGTAGCACGGGTTGATGAGATCAATCGGTGAATAGGGGTTGATGAGGCACAGATTGTATCACTACTAGTGCCCTAGAGATTGTCTCGATCGGCATAAGGTGGTTATGTCGAATACTAGTAGGATACGAATCGATAGCCTCGCCGTGGGAATACTAGTGCCCTAGAGATTGTCTCGGATCGGCATAAGGTGGTTATGCGAATACTAGTAGGTTACGGTCCGATGGCTCGCCCGCTGGAAAACTAGCATCCTAGAGAATGTCTCGGATCGGCATAAGGTGGTTGTGCCGAATAGTTTTTCCGCTATGATTTCATAGATTGGATCTGAATTTCCGCCGTGCATGCACTCGCCTTGTATAGCGTCATGGGTTCACATCGTTAGGTAGAATACGATTCTACGCCTAACTTGTTTTTGCAGAGAATGATGTGAATGGTATGGCCCTATATCTTATTGGAATGTATGAGATGTATGTGATGCATGTAACATTCGCTCATGGCCTGCGTGTCATGATTATTTCAGCTATTGTTAGCTGTCTATATTGTATTTAACGACTGCGTGTCGACCTTAATGCTTGAATCTATCTTTGTAATCTTCAATTTCTAGCTATTATAGGTAGTAGCCTAGTTTTGAGGTTACAAGCTTTCAAGCATGATGGCCTAAAGGAGTGATGTGGAGGATGGAGATCGTCTACACCTACATGGAGATGGAGATCACCATTTTTGGGCCATACTACTTCACGATTAAATGTGTTTATCCGTGATATTATCTATCTTATTCTTATGCAATGTTTTTGTGATATGTTGCTTTGGTAGGATAGAATCCTCATAAAATTAGGTGTTCATGCCCTTCCATATGTTGCACTAAAAGATAATGATCACCGCATGGTAGGTCTACCAAAGTAGAGTGCCGTCGGTTATCATCATTATTTGGGGTAGATGTCTGACATCTACATGCGGAAGCATTTGGTTTACTTAACAAGGTTATCAAAACAGTTTTGGACCTTGGGGCATAGGTTGGGGCCGGGCATATTGATGTCACCCAACAAGCAAGAGTCACATAGGGATGTGATTAGCAAGGTGTTGCTTACCCATGTCACTAGTTTTCTAGCCGTGATGCCAAAGCTCACTAGGAATTAGTGAAATGAGGATCTTGACCCACTATGTAACTTAGAGGGAGTTTTGTTGCAAAAACATAGTGGGAGTCTTTTGTTAAATAGTTTAATAAAAGATGAACATAAACATAGTGCTAAACTTTGCATATTCTTTGTTGTAGATCATGTCAACTAATGCCGCATCCAGTTCTTTTAATTTGCGATCTATTCTTGAGAAAGAAAACTCAATGGAACGAACTTTATGGATTGGTATCGCAACTTGAGAATTGTTCTCAAGCAAGAGCGCAAGGAGTATGTCCTTGAGTCTCCTTATCCCGATGACTTGCTCGATAATGCCATCTGCGGCTGCACGGAGAGCTTATGAGAAGCAAACGAATGATTGCCTTGATGTGAGCTGTCTCATGCTTGCCACAATGTCCTCTCGAGCTTGTAGCAATATGAGAACACAGATGCCTACAATATCATTGTGGGGTTGCGTGGTATGTTTGAGAGCCATGCAAGGGTGAGAGGTTCAACACTTCAAAGTCCTTGTTTGCGTGCGAGCTTTGTAAGGAATCCCGCCACCCTCATGTGATTAAGATGATTGGCTACATTGAGAGTCCGAAAAGCTTGGTTTTCCCTTAGCCAAGAGTTGGCTACTGATGTGATTCTCCGCCGCTCCCCGAGCTTTGAGCCATTCATACTGAACTATCACATGAACAACATGGTCAAGACATTGGCCGAGTTGCATGGGATGCTAAAACCGCCGAGAAAGCATTAAGAAAAGCAGCAATCATGTGATGATGATGCAGAAAGGCAAGGGCAAGCCCAATGTCAAGAAAGGCGCGGTCAAAGAAAGTTAGCTCCCGATGAGATCGCGAGCAGTTCTAAGGCCAAGCAAGTCAAGAAGGGCGCTGCTCCTAATGCGATTGTTACTACTGTAAGCAATCGGTCATTGGAAAAGGAACGCCCAAAGTACTTGGAGGATCTTGAGAAGAAGAAGGGAAGTACGACTTCCTCTCCGTGTATAAATGTTATAGAGATCAATCTTGCTACTTCATCCACCGATTCTTGGGTATTTGATACCGGATCGGTTGCTCACCTTGCAAATCGCTGCGGGGGCTAAGAAGAAGTAGAAGTTTGAGGAGGAGCGAAGTGGATCTTCGCGTTGGCAATGGAGCAAAAGTTGCTGCGGATCGCTGTTGGCACCATGCCATTGTCTTTACCTTCAGGATTAGTTTTGGAATTGAATAATTGTTATTGTGTTCCATCTCTTTCCAAGAACATTATTTCGCTTCATGTTTGCAAGCGTAGGTTATGACTTTAGATCTGTGAACAATGGTTGTTCTCTTTATTTCAAAGATATGTTCTATTGTCATACTCCATTGGTGAATGGGTTATATGTTCTTACTCTTGAAGAGTCACCGGTCTATAACATTAATGCAAAGAGGCAATGTTGAATGATTTCAATCCCACGCTTATTTGGCAATCGCCGCTAGGTCACATAAATGAGAAACGCATGGAGAAGCTCCATAGAGATGGTATTCTGCACTCATTTGATTTTGAATCATTTGAGACATGCGAATCTTGTTTACTTGGCAAGATGACAAAGGCACCTTTCACCGGTCAAGGTGAACGGGCAAGTGACTTATTGGCACTCGTATATTCCGATGTATGTGGACCAATGAGCTCAATAGCCGAGGGGTTTTCAGACTTCATAACTTTTATCGATGACTTTAGTAGATATGGGTATATCTACCGATGAAGCATAAGTCTGAATCCTTTGAAAAGTTCAAAGAATTCCAAAATGAAGTGCAAAATCATTTAGGCAAGACAATCAAGTTTCTACGATCCGATCGTGGAGGCGAGTATTTGAGCCATGAGTTTGGCAATCATCTGAAGGATTGTGGAATTGTTCCACAATTAACTCCGCCAGAACACCTCAATGGAATGGGGTATCTGAACGGAGAAATCGCACCTTATTAGATATGGTGCGCCCATGATGAGCCAAAGTGATCTTCCGTTGTCTTTTTGGGGTACGCTCTTGAAACACTGCCACACTAAACAGTGGTTCCATCAAAATCGAGAAAAGACACCATATGAGATGGACAGACAACGCCCTAGCTTGTCTTTTCTTAAGATTTGGGGATGTGAGGCTTATGTAAAACGTTTACAATCTGATAAGCTCAATCCTAAATCGATAAATGCTTCTTTATCGGGTATCCTAAGGAAACAAAAGGATATTACTTCTATAATCAAGGAGAAGGCAAAGTGTTTGTCGCCTTGGCATGGTGTCTTCTTAGAGAAAGAGTTTCTCTCAAGAAGGGATAGTGGGAGCACGGTGCAACTTGAAGAAATTCGAGAAACACCAAAACGTTTCAGCTCCTACAGAACCACAACAGATGAACAAACCGTTGAAGAACCTGTTGTGGACACACCGCACCACGTAGGTCGAGAGGTCACGCGTGCACCGAGAGGTACATGTTCTTGACTACTCAACAACGGGACATATTGTTGTTAGACAACGATGAGCCTAAGACCTATGAAGAAGCGATGGTGGGACCAGACTCGAGAAATGGCTTGAAGCCATGAGATCCAAATTGAATCCATGCACAGAATCAAGTTTGGAACTTGGTTGATCCACTGATGGTGTTAAAACCATTGAGTGCAAATGGATTTTCAAGAAAAGATAGACATAGATGGAAATGTTCACATCTATAAAGCGCGACAGTGGCCAAAGGTTTCAAACAAATTCAAGGTGTTGATTATGATGAAACTTTTTCGCCCGTCGCAATGCTAAAGTCTATTCGATCATTCTAGCGATTGCTGCATATTTCGACTATGAAATATGGCAAATGGATGTCAAAACAGCTTTCCTTAATGGAAATCTGAGTGAGGATGTGTACATGACACAGCCCACGGGTTTTGTCGATCCGCAATCACCGAAAGATATGCAAGTGCAAAGATCCATTTATGGATTAAAGCAGCATCTCGGAGTTGGAACATTCGCTTTGATGAAGTAATCAAAGGGTTTGGTTTCATCAAGAACGAAGAAGAGCCTTGTGTTTACAAAAGGCTAGTGGAGCACACTCGTGTTTCGGTCTTATATGTGGATGACATATTACTGATCGGAAATGACATTCCTATGCTCGAATCTGTTAAGTCTTCATTGAAAAATAGTTTCTCTATGAAAGACTTAGGAGAGGCGGCATATATTCTGGGCATCAAGATCTATAGGGATAGATCAAGAAGGCTAATTAGATTAAGCCAAGATACGTACATTGACAAGGTATTGAAAAGGTTCAACATGCAGGATTCCAAGAAAGGCTTCCTACCTATGTCACATGGTATAAATCTTAGCAAGAGTCGTTGTCCTAGTACACCGATGAGCGGGATAAAATGAATGCGATTCCATATGCTTCGCTATGGGATCCATTATGTATGCCATGCTTTGTACACGCCCGGATGTCTCGTATGCTTTAAGTGCTAAGTAGATACCGATCGATCCAGTGAAAGTCACTGGATTGCCGTAAAGAACATCTTGAAGTACTTGAGAAGAACTAAAGATGTGTTCCTCGTCTATGGGGGTGAGGAAGAGCTCGTTGTAAATGGTTACACCGATGCTAGCTTCCAAACCGACAAAGATGATTTTAGATCGCAACTGGATTTGTGTTCTCGCTCGAATGGCGGTGCGGTGAGTGGAAGAGTTCCAAGCAGAGATGGTTGCTGATTCTACAATGAAGCCGAGTACATAGCAGCTCAAGTCGCTAAAGAGGTCGTTGGATCAAGAAATTTATTTCGAGCTTGGTGTGGTGGCTAGTGCCTCCAGCCCAATGAACCTCATCGTGACAATAGTGGGGCCATTGCGCAAGCCAAGGAGCCTAGATCGCACTAAAAGTCCAAGTACATTCTACGGCGATTTCATCTCATCCGCGAGATTGTGGAGAGAGGCGATGTGAAGATATGCAAAGTACAAACGGATTTGAACATTGCAGATCCGTTGACAAAGCCGCTTCCCACCAAAGCATGAGGCTCACACTAGGGCAATGGGTATTAGATACCTACATGGTTGACTCTAGTGCAAGTGGGAGATCTGTTGGTGATATGCCCTAGAGGCAACATGGAGATGTTGAATATATCACATACTATGTTTATGATACATTGCTTTGTTCCTTGAAATAGACATTATCATTATTGATCAATGAGTATGTGACTTATTCATGAGACTCTTAATGCCAAAATGTTGCTATTTCTAAATGATCCCCGATCATATATCATATGAGGAACAAATATGATTTAAAGATCAGATATGTATTGATTGATGATCATGTCTCATGGATCATGGTATGTAGATACCAAATCAATAATATGGACATGTGTTAGTGAACATATGTTGATAGACCCGCCATGAGACACTGCAGAGATTCCATGTGTCATTAGTTGGTCTCAAGTAGTGTTTATGTAGAATCCTTAGACTTGAGATCATCATGGTTCCCAATATGCGAGTAGCCTATTTTGGGACTACTAACCACTACTCCGTAATGGGTAGTCATAAAAGTAGTCTTCGGTTTGCTATGAAACATGTAGTGGGATGTGAATGATCAAGATAGAATTTGCCCTCCTTATGGGAGAGATATCTCCGGCCCTCGATGTAATGGATTATGAAAGTGCATGGCCATGCCAATGTGATTGAGGAGTCAATCACAAGTTTATAATCTATCACGGAATCGAGAGAGTGATTGAGCTATTAAGAGGATGACACAGTCTCGCCTTGAGCTTAATCTATATCGTGAGGCAAAGGGATTCGTACATGAGAACATTACAGTTCACCGATATGATCTTTACGTATACTTTGGGGTTAATATGTCTTGCTAGAGGTCGCTATTAATGTGGTGACCGGAAAGGTGTTTCCGGTCACGACCAAGTATACGTGAACCTGCTGTGGTCGCACACTTAACGGGTTAGAACACTAATTCGAATGTGATTCGGATGTGGGCTCAATTCGGATAGAGATCCGGATAGACTCCTATTGGGCCTCGGTCCACGAGGCCCAAGTGAGAGGTCTATATATTTGGAGGCGGGGCCGAGGGATGTACGCTCGTTCCTCGCGAGCAAAACCCTAGCCGCCACCTCCCGAGCCAAACCCTAGCCGCCGCGAGAGTGCCGGTACACTCGCGATCGGCGTTCCAGCCCGGGACGTGTGGATACGGTGGAGGCGCTGCGCCGTTGCGGCGTTGATCGGCATCAACAAACTACGATTGGATCTGCTCGTGGTGTGGTTGATCGCGTGGAGGAGACGATCCGTCGGGGACGATCGGCTACTTCCACTACTACCTCGACGCGCGTGGTTGGATCGGCTTCTCCAACTCTTCTTCGCGCACGCGCGCGCCTAGTGGTAACGATCCGTGATCCCTCCTTAGCATGATGTCCTGGTGTGCGCGGTAGAAATTTTTATTTTTCGCTATCGTAGCCTCACGCGCGTTCCTTCAGAAAAACCAGCCTCCAAACCATGGCTTGAGTCAAATCTCCAATTTGCCCCTCACGCAGCTTCCCGGAAGCTTCCCGCAACCAGCACCTTGACCGTCTGGACCTCGACTCCTCCCTGTGTCTAGTCCTGGTCCGCTCTACTGTACACGACTGCACCCAGCATCCTGGCCGTCTAAACCTCAGCTCCTCCCTGAGCCTAGTCCCGGTCCACCTCGCTGCTGTCCGTCGTGTCCACCTGACTCCGACCGAGACCTCTGACTCTACTTGAGTCTAGTTCGGGTCTGTTCCGTCGCACACGACCGCAACCGACACCCAATCGTCTGGACCTCCGACTCCTCCTTGAGCCTAGTCCCGGTCTGCTCGTCGTTGCCAGTCGTGTCCATCACCGATAGCTCCAGCTCCGGTTCCTCGTCTCTCGACTCGCAATCACCTCACCAGCCTCGATCATCTTCGGCATCACCGACCGTCTGGACCTCAACACCTCCTGTGCCTAGTCCCGGTCCTCCTCGCTCACCATGACCTAGCTCAAGTCCTCGCGACCACACGCACAAGCAAACCATCACATAGCACCGCACGAAATAGCATAATCGATATTAGCATAAATGAAAGGTACTCAACCCTAGAATACCCAAAATAAACTCAAACTCTCTAACACAACCGTCAATTACTCATCACAAACATGGGGATACCTCCACATGGTCTCTCAGTAAACTAGGATCAACATGATCAAGTTGTGTGACTTGCCTTGCTCCTCAAGTGGGTGTGATTCGTCGTCGTAGAATTCTCTGGAGTTGTCGCAGTCTACACGAGAAAATGACCCACCAAACTCAAATAAAATCCAATAAATTCAAATGAACTCCAAATATTCAAATTGAGTGCAAAAACCGATAGAGGGGAATTTTTGATGAATTTAGAGGTTTAAATGGGCTCAATCGGAGTTAGGATGAAGGAGAACATGCTCTCGGAAGTTTAAAATCAGTGAAAAGAATAAACTGGATTTTTGGAATTATTTTTCTAAAGGAAAATGGGTTTATGGCGTCAGAATGGCATCAGCCCTGGGAATTTCTTTTTGGCTGAATTATTTTCTACTAGAAAATATGGGTGAGAGGCTGACATGTGGGCCTTGGTCTATGGACCAGGTCCACAGACCCGAGGGGATGCTGAGGTGGCATAGGGGTGAGGTGTGGCTTGTGTGGTGCTGACAGGGCAGGATGGCACCAGCTAGACGTCTGATGTGGTCCGACCGGCCGAGGTGGCGCTCGGGACCCGAGGGTCACCGGCACTCAGGCGAGCGGCGGCGATCGGCGAGGAGTGGAGGAGGGAGAGGGGGCTGAGGAGAGTCCATTTCTACCTGGCGTGGGGCTCGACGAGCACGGGAGGTGGATGGCGACAAGGAGGTGGCAGAGGCGGTTCGGGTGCTCCGGCGCGGCGGCGGTGGAGTGGTCAGGAGGGAGAGAGGAGTAGAGGGTGAGGTGGTGCAGAGAGAGGGGAGGCCGGAGGAGGGGTTTTATAGGGGCGGAGGGGGAGTAAGGCGAGGGGAATTGCTCACCGGAGTTGGCACGGGGTGGCAGAAATCACGGCGAGATTAGGGGAGGAGCGCGCGCGGATTTTGGGGGATTCGGGCGTGGGGATGGTGGGGGTTGGTGCGGGTCGCTCGAGGAAGAAGAGGGAGGGAGAAAGGAGAAGATCCGGGCGAGTGAGGAGGCGATGGAAATGGCAGCGGTGATGGCGCGGCTGAGCGAGAGGAGGAAGAAGGGGGCGGGGAGAAGAAGGGGAGGGCTGATAGGCGGGGTAGGAGGTCAGAGAGAGGGGAGAGTGGGCAGCGGGGATTAGTGACACGTGGCCAGGGAAGATCAGGTGGCTGAGCGGAGAGAGAGGCGGTGGACGGGGAAGATGGGCCGGGAGGCGGGGACTCGGGTCATCCGAGCCGTCCACGTGTCGGGCGGGGAGAGGGAGTAGGCAGGACGAGCGGGCGGTCAGATGGCGGCGACGTGGGCGCATCTGGGCCATCCACGCGTCGGTCGGACGAGGGGGCCGGAATTTAAATTTTATTTTTGATATTTTGATTTTTAAAAAGCCAAGAAATTCATATAGGCTCAAAATACCAAATAAATTTTAGAAAAATTCACAAAAATTCCTAGATAAGTTTTAGACTTAGCTAAAATATTTCCAACTTAATGTTGTATTATATTTTCATACTAAAAATAATTTTTAATTTCAAAATAGGTTTTAAAATCCAAAAACATAGAAAAAACAAATAAAAGCCAAATAAACCCAAATAATTAATTTGAATTAGGATTTTTATAGAATATCATTTTATTCGATAGTATTTTTATGTTTTTACCTAAATTACTTTTCAAATATAGTATTTTTAAAAGTAGAAAAATCAGGGCAAATTAAAAATAAAATTTAGGCAACCAAAACACTTATTTTTATTTTAAATTATTATTTTTTGCTATTATTATTTATTATTATTTTTGTATAAAAACCTGGGCTATTACAACTACCAAGTCGTAAAAGCTTCTACGACCACCAAGTCGTAAAGCCAGAAGTCGTAGATCCTACCGACCACTAAGTCGTAAACAGAGACAACTCCGGAGCTCACACAGAAGCACTCGTAGACCACAAAGTCGTAAGAGCAGAAGTCATGAAGCCTGTCGATCAGCAAGTCGTAAGAGGCTCATACCACAAGTCGAAAGAGGCATGAGCTCTAGAACTCGCAGATAGAGCTAACTTCTGCACAAACCTCAAAAATCAAACTCAACCTCTATACAAACTCTAATCCAAAGGTCAATTACTCATCACAACCATAGGATTACCTCCACATGGTCTCGCAAGTGGTTGTGAGTGACCATGGTCATAGAGTTGCTGTGGTCAAAATGGCTGTGAGTGGTCGTAGCTATAGTAAACACTCAGAGTGATCAGAGGCTATAACGTGGTCGGAGGAATTAGAGTTTAGAGTGGTCGGTAGTCAGTGGTTGAAAGCGGTTGGAGTTGAAAGTGGCTGCGATTAGAAGTGGCTGCAGTTGGAAGTCAGAGGTTTCAGAGGTTTAGTGTGGTTGGAGATTTAAGAGTTTTGAGAGTGGTTGAGGGATTTAGAGTGTTTAGAGTGGTTAGCGCCTTGCAACGGTTAGAGACGAAGGTCGGAGGTAATCAGAGTGATCGAAGTGATCGGTCAGAGGGATCAGACGGTTTGGAGTGGTCGGATGGATCTGAGGGTTCGAAAAGGTTGGGGTCGAAGGTTACCGTAGTCGGAGAAGACTTTAGTAGTTGAGAGATGCAGAGAGAAGAGTTGAGTACCTTAGCGTGGACTAGGAGGAGGTCAGGGATTGGTCGACGGCAAAGAAGAAGAAACGAAGGCGGCTCGGTCATCGACGGCAAAAGGGGTGACGAACGGTTGTGCGGGCTCGGTGAAGATGGAGGCGGTGGCGACGAAGCACGAAGAGTCCCAGGCTTCCCGGAAATGCTCACGTGGAGCTTGACTTACGGTTGGCGGAGGAGGAACTTTGTGCAAAAAGTCTTAGGCACACAAAAATAAGAATTGGGGAGGGGGCGGAAGAAGAGCAACGTAAGCAGGAGATGCCCAAAAAGGTATTTATAGGCTCAGAAAAGAGGAATGGCTGAGAGACGGCTCACCGGATTTATGATCGGTGTAGTGGTGCACGATCATGATTGATAACGAGGTTTAAAGCGGGGAAAACTATTAGAGGAAGTGGGGAATGAAGAGGGCTTTCAGTGGTATTAGTTGCTTCGGCTAACAGGAAGTAACGGCCGACTATTAAGAGCTTGGAGGGCATCAATGGCGGCAATTGGAGATGGAAGAAGGGGAGGAAGGAAATGACAGGTGGCTGCACTGGTCAGTGAGAGAAGTGAAGAGCGAGATAGAGACGGGACAAGCGGGTGCGCAATGCGTGGCGATGGGAAATCCTGGCCGTCGCGTAGAGGAAGGGGCGTGGACGCGCACAGATGTGGCCGCGTGGTCATGGGGTGAATCTGGGCCATCCAAGTGTCGGCTCGGGGAGAAGGTTGGTTTTTATTTTCTTTTTAATTTTCAAAAAAGCCAAGAAACTCCAAAAAGACTTAGAAAATACCACATAAAGTCTAAAATTTCTAGAACAATTCACATAAATTTCTGGTGCTGTTTTAGACTTAGGAAAAATATTTCCAACTTAAACTTGGTCTTTAAAATTTTCAAAAATGCTTTCTAACTTTGAAATTGATTTTTAAATTCCTAGAAAAACATAGAAAATCCAGACAAAAGCGAAAATCTTGAAAATAATTAATTTGAAATATTATTTTTAAAGAAATTCAAAATACCCTTTTATTTAATAATATTTAAAAACAAGCCTAATGCAAACTTTAAAATTTAGGCCACCAAATAACAATGATTTTTATTTAATATTAAATTATTTTTTTCTTTAATTATTTTTAAAATAAACAGTTAGACTATTACAGTGGTCTCTCCCACGGAACTCTGCTTTTAGCCCTTTGGCGCGGTCCCCACTACGCAAGTGTAACATCCTGAAATTTAAATCAGAAATATGTAAAGCTTTTGAATTGATTTTGCAAGGTATTTCCGTTTGCAATTGAAGTTAGAATGTTTTCCTAAAAATTGGGCAAAAAGATTTAAGAGTTAAAAGGATCCAAAAAGACATATATATGTTTGAATGGTAGAGATTTAAAAATATAATTAAGAATCAAAAGATGATCCATAAAATACGAGGAGAAAATGTAACTAAGCATGAAATCTCATCCCTAAAAATAATGGCAAGCAAATTTAAAGAGGCCAACATTTACCCATGTATGCGGACACATAAGAATACCAATATATGTATATACATGAAAACTAGGTGAGAAGTAAGAAAATAACATATATGTAAATGTATGTATGTGTAAATAGAGTAGATATATGCATAACAGAAAATAGATACAAATAAGTATGCATGTATATACTGAGGTATGTATATATATATACATATGTACACATACATAGTCACATGTAAAAGCAACAATAAAAAGAAAAAATGTGAGGGGAGCTGACCAGCTGGATCGCCCAACCACCCACCTCTCTTCTCGCGCGCGCATCAACCCCACCTCCTCTTCTCTTCTTCCGCCCGAGCGCCCCCCCTGCCAGCGCTGTTTTTCTTCTTCCCTCCTTCCTTCTTTTCCCGCCTGCGGCAAGCTAGCTCCACGTCGCCCCTTCGCTCCGCGCCTCCTTTCCTCCGCCCGCCTCGAAACGATGGACGACGTTACCTCCATCCATTGGTCCAGCCCGCGCCAAGGCCCCGCACCACCCTCTTTTTCTTCCCGCGCTGCCCGCTCCTCTCTTTTTCCTCCCGCTCTGCGAGCCATCCCCTCGTCTGCGCGCAGCTCGACCTCTCGCCACACCGCGTGCCGCCCTTGCCATCATGCCCCTGCTCTGCACCTCTGCTGCTCCGCCGGTTGCCGACAGGACGGGGCGGGCGAGCCTCCCGGTGTTAGCTCCAACCGTGCAGATACAAAGGCAGCCAAGCCCACAAATCCCTTCCCCGCACTCCCCTTTCACTCCTCTCCAGAGCAATCGGTCTCCCTTCTCCTATCCTCACCGAAATCCCCCCTCTTCCCCAAGTCCGGCCGCCGAGCCATCTCCTTCACCGCCCCACCATTTCTTGATTCCTATCACCTACACTCTCTCCGTGATGTCGTGAAGTCAACCAAGCGTTCGGCCGAGCCTCTCCCGCACTGTAGCTCGCCGGCGTCGAACTCCTCCCTGGGCCGCCGCCACCGCACGCCGCCGGCCCTACTCCGGCGCCTTCCGCCCGCCGCCGGCCCCACCGACGGCTTCCTCGAGACCTCGTGGTTCCATTTTGGCCTGCCCCGACTCCATTCCGGTTGTCCTCGCCACTGCGCCGCCGCCACCGAAGTTTCCTTCGCTCCGGTTTCTACCTCAACTCAAATACTCATCCGCCTCATCCCGGTCAAGTAAGACCTGGGGCTCGGTGGCTAGCGTTGCTGCTCCCGTCCACGCACTGAGTTCGATTCCTCTGTGTGATGTTTAGATTAGGTTTTAGCTAATATTTTTGCGAGTAGGAGTAGAAGCGAAAAGGAAAAATTCCATAGAAAATTTGATAAATTAATTGTGAGTAATACAAGAGTTGTTAGGGGTGAATACTAAATACTTTAGCATGAAGCAGCTAGCTTGGGCAGTGAAACGATGTGTATATATACATATATATACACATATCCATGTGTGCACATATGAGCATATATACTAAATACCTCTGCTCAAATCTGTAGCAAGTAAATAGAATGAATGCTGGAATGTAAATTAAAATGGCATAGGTGATAATAAGCATCTTGTATGTGGACCTTGTGTATTAATCCCTACAAATTACAACTGAAGGTATTTAGGGACTTTTGAGCATGGGTATTTATCATGTGTTATAAGAAAATACTTAGATGTAGGTATGGCATGAGTAATTCTTATCACTCCTTTTTGTCAAGTGAAAGAGCTTAGTAATAGGGTGATTAGGGTAATTGCTCACATAAAATAATAACTAATTAAACAAAAGGGTGTAGAAGCAAACTGTTAACAACATAGGCCATAAGATATAATCAATACCCTAGGTCATGACATCCAGATATAATTATAGAACGCGGTGTATTAAAATGAGAATAATTAAACTTAGCTACTCAAAATGGGATTGTCAGTAGCACCAAAGTAAATGAAACTAGAAACATGTTATTGAAGATTATTTGGGTCTTTTGGTGAATGTTTATTGGTTTGTTGATTGCCTTTTCCTTTTATCCAAATTTTCGCGCGCTAAAAATAGCTTACGAGGCTCAAGAGGAGGAGGCGAGGCGCAACGCTAGAAGCTTCAGACAACCCAGAAGACGCCCACTGTGACCAAGGCGAGTCAACACTTTTTGATCATTTTGAACCCATGTTTTTGCAAAGTTAATTTCTTTTAAATTATCAACATGCATGCTGATATGTTATGTGGTAAAATATGTTCATTTCCAGAAGTGGTAGTTATACACCTAATATAATGTTTGCTAATAATAATCCGTTGAAATGTTTGGATATGTGAGCCTTGTCGCCTTAGCAAAAATATAATAGTAACATTTCGAAAATAAGTCCATAATTATATGCCATGCTTAGCATTGATTAGGAATTCGGGGCAAGAAATTGTCCCAAGCATTACACTTATTCATGAGAAAAGTTATTTGGGCAGTCATGACGGGTATGACTGGTATATGCTGATATGATTACGTTATGTTTCCAAAAACCCCAAAAATGCTTAAATATCTGGGCGGATTGGTTCGAGGGTGTGAATGTGTGGTGCAGTGGAAGCACAAAGTGGGTTAGTGGTAGACCGCCCGGATACCAATAAGGACCGAATCTTGTCATGTCAACCCGTGTACAACAGTACAACCACAAGTCTGTAAAGTATAGCTTGGCTTAGTAGATGTGCCGGACCCTGAAAGTCATCCTTCCAGGAGTGGGTAGTGGAGTAGTGCAAGCGGCAGTCTGTGAGACGGCTTGAATGGGACACTCGTAGAGAGTGAAGTTCTGCTGTGGCGGGCTAGCAGGGGCTTGGCCAGCTGCTAGACGTTCAGAAGGAGAACATCCCGCACAACGTATGGGACCCACCGCAAGTGGGAGCGCCCCATAGGGTGAAATGATGGAAGGGGCGAGGTACTTTGAACAGTCACTGTGATGATCTGCTCAACCACATGACTAAGGAATCTTGTGGGGCAACGAGTTGATTATCTCTTGTGGTGAAAGTGTACAAACTCTGCAGAGTCTAAAACTATTCGAATAGCCGTGCCCACGGTCAAGGGCAGACATGGGAACTTGTTTGGATATAGTTCTGTTTCAAAATCTTTGTGGGTGGAAATGGAAATGTGGTGGGCAGAGAAAGGCCCTGGTTTGGAATTGTCCTGGGTGTCGTCCCAGTGGTAAGTTAAGCGGCTATAACGCTGAAAGAAAATATATGGTGCGGAAGCCATGTAATGGTGGATGGATTCTGTAACACTGATATACATGAGTATTTCTTTAAAAACTCAGTCATTTCTAAAAATGCTAAGTCTTAGGAAATTTTTATATAATTGTATTCAAAAGCACTCCTGCAAATAAAAGAACCCGAGCCATTCCTTTATTTAGCCATACATGTTAGATATTGCATTAGGTGTGTTGGCTCGCGGAGCACGGGGTCGGAGTGCTCACGCTCGTCTTTGCGACAAAAATTCAGTGCAGGACACATGACCATTATGCCTATGAAGATGCTCCCGCTACGGAGGAGAAGGACAACGAAAGGAACTAAGGCGTAGGCTCGATGTTTTAGCATAGACAAGTGGACTTTAGGCTTTGTGTGCACGTATGTTCTTTGGTCATCTGGCGACATATAATGCACACATTACCCTTCCATCGCTTGCACGTGGATTGTGGGTCTTACTTTGCTTTCGTTTCATTGTGTGTTTGTAATAATGTCATTTGGCCAAAGCGGCCTTTTGTAAACATTCACCCGACGTGGTGTATTTGAGACTCTGTAATATTATTATGTGATGTATGAAATGATTCAAGCAATGTTCTGTGTGCATTATCTACCGATCCAGGAATAATGCAATTAACACGATAGATTCGGATTAACAAATGGTCCGACGGCAAAGCCTCCTAGAGTGCCCCACTATGCGGCGCATGCGGGCAAAGTCCCTACCACGCAAACTCCTGGCGTGGCCCCCAGCTGCGTGAAAGCGCCCCACCACCGCATGCTTTTGGAATTTGGCTAGCTCCTCTCTCCATGCGTATGTTTGTTTTATCGCATGTAAAGCGTATGTATGTACCCATGCTTTGTATGTGTATATATACACCCATCAATATTGTAGTACATTGCTTCTGACAAGTCAAGTCATCAAGTGCTAGCTCCCTTGACTTTGGTCTCATTGGTACCAGTGTACTGCCAAATCCATACGTACCGGACACCCATCCTACGACCACGTCAAGGACAAGAAACCAATGGTTGTGATTGTGCGAAATCTATGAGTTTCGAACAAAGGTGGATGAACAGACACTAGGCCAAAAGATGTATGAATTATACCCATGCATGTACTTTGCGCGTGAGGATCGCACCAAGGACTATGCATGTAGGGGACCGCGCTAGGTGGGCTCAGCATGTAGAGGATGCACCAGGATTTTGCGTAGTAGGGGACCGCACCAGGTGGTTAACAGCGAAATTCCACGGAAAAGGGGTCACTTTTGTCATTTCTCTGTCAGGAGGGTCAAAAATGCTCAAAATTCAGCTTTTGTGAACACATGGAGTTAGTGACCGGGTGTCTTGCAAGTTGCAATGCAACAATAACATACATTTTTGAAAATTTTCAATTGGTCAGTATTATTAATTAATTAATGCACATCAGTACTTAGGGGAGGATAGACTCTCACAAAAATATACAAAAGGCTACTGTTTCTCAGCGTAACAGGACTAGTAGAAGTAAAAACGTGAGTTAGCTGACTGCACGAGGTTAGTGCCACCAGTATTGGCATGGTGCCACACATTGTCCTAACGTGGTATCAGATGTCAGGTCTGACAGGACATGTTTAAAACTCAACGCTTCGTGCTAGCGCTGAGGGAAGAGCTATTCCCATAAATAATTTCCACAAGGGCCTTTTCTGAAATAGAAATAAAAAAAGCCAAAATGAGAAAAAAAAATACCAATTTAATTCCACCCACTCCGCATCCAAATACCATCACATCAGGCAAGGAACTGCTCTTATCGATAAGAACTCGTTCTTATCAGAGAAAAGCCCGTCCGGTGCGTAGTGGCGTGGGCACGGGGAGTAGAAAAGGAAGGCGTCGGGGTCGGCGGCCTCTCTGTCTGGACCGCATCGAAGAAAGCGAGACCTTAAAGCCAAGCCCCCATCTCGCTGTCTCCCCTCGCGTGGTGGGAGACGAATCACGAAACCCTAGGGTTCGTCCGCAGCCCGCGACGAAGCGCAGGGGGAGGCGTCTGGTTGCGCGGTGGCGGGCCGATCGATCGATCGGGCGGGCGACATGACGTCGCTGAGCCGGGAGCTCGTGTATCTCATCCTGCAGTTCCTGGATGAGGAGAAGTTCAAGGACTCGTTGCACAGGTGAGGCTCCTTCCTGCTCTGCTCCGTTCGTGTCGTGCTGGCTGGGTTTCGGCTGCGGGATTGGTTGGATCGTGGCTCCCCTGGGCTTGTGGGGCTGTTTATGTTGGGGGCTTTTTGGGGATTTCGCTACGTGTTTTTTGATTGCTTGAGGTTTTGGGGGTGTCCTGGTGTTAGTTTGGTTAATTTAGCGGAGAGATTGGTTGTTTAGGTTTTACTTTTGGTGACTTTTGTTTCCAAATTGACGAATGTTTATTTTTTTTAAAATGTTCTTTTGCTCGGTTGCATTGTTCTGTCATGTCATGTGCACGTTAAACTTGTGGGATGTTGCGGTTGTTGTTATTTGAGAGTTGGTTTTGGTTGATTCGGTCAAAGGCAGGCCTTTTTTTTAAAAAAAAATATGGAAATTTTGGTCGCAGAATTGAATTTTGGTACGATTTTGTCATTGGTGAATTCGGAAAATTAGGGGTCAATTTCGTGTGCAGGCCTGTTCCGTTGCCTCCGTTGGTTAAATCACGTGGACGATTAAACCTTTAGGTTTTGTTGCCTTCTTTTCGTTTATTTCGTGACCGGAAAAATATCAAATTCTTAGCAATATCCTTGTCCTTACTTTGAAAAACATGGGACTATTTAACTGTGATGGTGGTGACGTGCTGAATGATTGTATGAACATTTCTAGATCAGTAAGATTGGGATCCCTCTGTTCTACATGTCCTTTCATGTTGTGGTTTGATACTTGATTAGTCATACGTAGCATTATTTTTACGACGCATTGTGGTCCTAGGCTCGAGCAAGAGTCAGGTTCTTCTTCAATATGAGGTACTTTGAGGAGAAGGTGCTTGCAGGGAGTGGGACGAAGTGGAGAGGTACCTCTCTGGGTTCACTAAAGTTGACGACAATAGATATTCGATGAAGATCTTCTTTGAGATCAGGAAGCAAAAGTATTTGGAAGCACTTGACAGGTAATGGCTCTGTGTTCCTTCTGGAAATCTTCAGTTTACTTCAAGAAAAAAGATATGTTCTGTTTGATGTTAGTATTACTTAATTTTGTAATGCCTTTTAACAGGCATGATAGGCCAAAAGCAGTAGATATACTTGTGAAGGACCTTAAGGTCTTCTCAACATTCAATGAGGAGTTATATAAAGAGATCACACAGCTTCTTACCCTTGAAAACTTCAGGTTCTTTCATCTTGCCCTGCATTATTATCATGTGCTTTGCTTTATTTCCAATGCTTGCCAATTATCACGTTGATTGATGTTTTCTTATCTTCTGTAGTGTCTTTATATTCCCTTGGGCAAGTGTGATATGTATATTTTCATTTAGACTAGTACGTAGACTAATTATGTATAATACTAGAGCAGAGTCTTAACATGAAGCAGTGATCTCACAATATTGTTGATACTATGCAAACTGCCAAGGTGTCTATACTTCTTTGGCCCAGGGCATGTGCAGGGGCTCCTTCCTCACAGATAGCTTTTGTTATTCCTGAGTGCCAACTGCTGAACTTCGCATAGACTTGTTGTCATAAGTGTATTATAGGAAATAGAGTTAATAATGTGATGTTTGTTGCTCTTTTTTTAATCAATGGATGCTCCTTGCAGGTGCTACTTTTAAACAGTCATTTTCATCAAGTTAACGCTCTACTCTATATGGTCAGAGAAGTGTTATCTTGGACATTGATATGGTCTCCAAAACACAGCTTCGATAAAATATAATAAAATTATAATATTATGAATATATTTTTCCATACAATTACTGAGTTTTACAGTCAATCTAAATATTCACAAAGATGTTGTTGGTAAAAATTAAAATATTTCAATTGCACTTCTAGGGTGACACCTTTTGTGTGACTAGAAGTTGTATCTTGACGTCATCTGCTTATATTTTTATTTGATTTAAGAAATTAATTTTGAGTTATGAACAATTCGTTTTTTGTTGCAGAGAAAATGAACAGTTGTCCAAGTATGGTGATACTAAATCTGCTCGCAATATCATGCTAATTGAGCTAAAAAAGCTTATTGAAGCCAATCCTCTTTTCCGAGAAAAACTCACCTTCCCATCTCTTAAGGCCTCACGCCTACGGACACTAATTAACCAAAGGTTTTGCAATCAGCATTCTACTACAATTTTGTCATGCTCTGCTTGCAAGTTTCTCTTTATTATAGTTTTGTTCTTTGATGGGATATTTCAATGTGTTTTAATTTGTGATTCTGCGCTCACCTGTGCAGCTTGAACTGGCAACACCAGCTTTGTAAGAATCCTCGGTCAAATCCTGATATCAAAACACTATTCATTGATCATACCTGCAACCCTCCAAATGGTGCTCTTGCTTCGCCAGTTTCTGTACCATTGGCAGCTCTTCCAAAGGGTGGTGGTCCCATGTATCCACCTCACGCGACTCATGCTGTATGTTTGCTATTTCTGTTTCCCGTATATGCAATATTTGGTATTAGCTCCTAAATACGTTTAACCTGTTTATGGATACAGTTCCAACCTGCTCCTCCTTCTGGTCAAGCTTTGGCTGGTTGGATGGCAAATGCTGCTGCTTCATCATCTGTTCAGTCTGCTGTTGTGGCAGCATCATCAATTCCTGTTCCACCGAATCAAAGTATGGTAAAACTTCTCATGAGCGCACTTGTGATGGTTGGTTTGACTTTGAGACTCGTTTGACATCCAATTTGGGACACCTAATTCTCCAGACTTGATCTTTTTCTCTTTTTATTCCTAGATGATGTTGTGTAATGGATGCACTTTGTTCATAATATCAGTAACTAAGTTTTTCTCAGATCTAAATTTCTTTAGATAAGAATCTGTGAAACCTTGGTCAAAACTATTTACATTATATTAGCCAGCATGCACCTGAAATCCGAAATCTCATGGAATGCATCTAAATAGTGCACATCTTGAAGTTGAATCAGTTCTATTTGTTTTGGACTATGGCAGTATTTGTTCTTTGACAAGTTCAGCTGTAGGTATATAAACAATTACAGTTGATAATATGTATCTCTAGGATGCACCCATACGCGATACATTGTATCTTAATTTGTGGCACAAATGGTTTATGTTTGTATCGTTTATTCCCTAAAGCTTTGTGCGTTTTTCCCATGTGTAACTCTGTAGTCTTCACATAGTTGAAAACTTGAAACAATTGAACTATATTTTGTAATACATATTTCATTGACTATAGTACTGTCCATAAGAACTAAGTCACGATTTAGTTCAGATAAAAATTTCATCAGTGCTCCTTAAACTAATAAACATGTTGTGAGGTGCCCCTTGTCCCTAAACTTGAAATTTAGTTTGGCAGGTTGCTGAACTTGTAAATTTTGACACTTGCCGCTATGCCAATACAACTTTTAATTTGCTATTTCTTCAAAAAAAAACTTTTAATTTGCTAAATTGCTGATGGGATAGCGGAGCAAAGATGCAAAACTGAAATAAATTATTTAAATGGATGATTTGAAATGCGATTTAGGAGTATTACAACTTAATTAGCCTAAAATGCTGTTCGGCAGTACAGTAGGAAATAGAGTGTTCTTATTGGTATTTTTCTTGTGATGCAAGGGAATGTCTCATGACTTCTGTTGTGTTGCATTATTTTCTCAGTGGCGTCCATCTTGAGGCGTCCAGCTATAACAGACTATCAAAATGGCGAATCTGAGCAGCTAATTAAGCGACTGAGGACTAGCGGGAGCAGCGTTGATGAGGTGACACCACATTTGCAATCCAGATATATGAAAGATTGTTGCACTTCATACGATCTATTAAAAACAATACCAATGTGTTTTTGCAGGCCACCTACCCTACACCTGTTCCTCATTCCTCGTGGTCATTGGAACATCTTCCTAGAACAGTTGTTTGTAAATTGCCACAGGCATGTAATGTGACTAGCATGGATTTCCATCCATCTTGCCATACATTACTTCTTGGTATGATCAAGAAATTTCTAGAAAAAAAATCAATGTAGTATTTTTTTTGAAAGCAAAGTGCAATAACTAGCAGAAAGTATGCAGACAACCGTTGAATTTGTCACTTGCTGATCATGTTCCCTACCTTTTAGTTGGTTATTCGAATGGTGAAATTGCGCTTTGGGAGATTGGTCTGCGAGAGAGGCTCGTTTCAGTACCTTTCAAAATTCGGGATGTGCAAGCATGTTCACCCCAGTTTCAGGTACTCATAAGTCATAATCAAATGATCTGCACTTTTCAAGTTTTACAGTAATGCACTGTTGATTGCTTTTTTACTTATAATTCTAAGACTTCATGTCTAAGTCTTCTTGTCTGATATAGATGTGTCAATTTGTTGTTCACCTTTTCTTCCTACTGGGCCTTGCCTAACAGGAATCATACTTCTTGATATGTGATGTCTGGTTAATCATTGATTGTATTCACAGAGTGCATGTGACCTTTGTATTTTGTCAGTAGCTTAGCATCAAGACTTCGTCACATTTTCCTTAGCCGTGCCAAATAACAAGATCAAGAACTTTGAATTATCTTTATAAGCAGTCCTAGTCCAGGGAAGTACGCAAGATAGTTTTGTCAGTTTACATGATGTGGTGGGAACCATACTGAATATTATCTATATCTATACTTGTTATAAATTGAGTTTCAAAACCGTACCTTTCGTGCCTTTGCTGCACATCTAATCTCAGTCCTCCATCCCCTATCAGATCGAATATTAATCCTCCATTCCCTACCGCTTTCACATTAGGAATTAAGTACACTTATTAATTAGGGCGCCACAGTTCTGTAAGGAACTTGTGAAAAATATTGGAATGGCTTTATCCTGTTTACTCGCACATCATGTAGGCCTTTGACTAATACCAAGCATTGTACCTTGATCACTGGTGCTGGTGGAAGCATATTTATTAACTTGAGTTGAGTTTCTGTATAACCACTTTATTCTGTAATGTTATGTGCAAGGTTTTGTTTTGCTTTTGAATATGTCTCTTGGTTGCATCAAATTCTCATGATCTTCCTTTTTAACCTCTTATGCAAAAGGGTGTTGTTGTAAACAACTTCTCCATATCGATCAACCGAGTTACCTGGAGTCCTAATGGAGATTTCATAGGTCAAGTATCTCTAATATCACAAAACAAATTTTATATGCTCCACCTAATGGTTGTATTAAGCTTCCTTTCATGCTTGCAGGAGTTGCATTCACAAAACACTTAATCCATCTGCATGCATATCAACATCCTAATGACGTACGGCAAATTACAGAGGTGCTGGACAATTTCTAATTGCTCCCCATAAGATTGTGCACAAATGTTCCCCTCAAGAAATGTTACATTATGTTCAAAGGAAATTGAAATTGTACTGCAACAGATTATATTACTAACTGTTGTTTCTTAATGTCAGATTGATGCTCATTCTGGGGGAGTTAATGACATAGCATTCTCTCGTCCAAATAAGCAACTTTGTGCTGTCACATGTGGAGATGATAAGCTAATAAAGGTGTGAAAGGCATTTTAATGATGTATTTTGTAAAGTTATGCAACTCTTAAGCTGGATTTCTACAGTTTCGCTTCTGTTTTGTAGGTCTGGACAATGAATGGACAGAGACTGTTTGTATTT
The DNA here is from genome assembly GCA_036346575.1 of Dendrocalamus sinicus. Lineage (NCBI taxonomy): Eukaryota > Viridiplantae > Streptophyta > Magnoliopsida > Poales > Poaceae > Dendrocalamus > Dendrocalamus sinicus. The sequence goes on from CM070654.1 coordinate 12,756,027, forward strand.
GATGGGCATGAGACACCTGTCTATTCTATTTGCCCCCATTACAAGGAGAGTATTCAGGTGTGTAATCTGAAAATGATTTGTGTGCAATACACATCTACATCTAAGGATGCAATACCTGATAGTCAAGTTCAATGCTACACCAGGACAAAAGGATATAAATAGTGTTTCTATATGCATAATTAAGCTATAAAATGTACTGCTTGGTTCTAAAAGGCAAAAAATGTTAAAAGTATAGGTGTATGCGTAAGTGTAAACATCTGAAAGAAAACAAGCTAGAGGAAGAATTGTCTCAGCAACCATGGTTGCTGTATTGGAGGCAAAATGGGAGTGGATCTGATGTGGCTCGGTTTAGTGGATGGCTTGCGATGGATGGTAAGGGGTGGAAGGAGGTGAAACTGGGAACTAGGATACGAATGCAATGGATAACGGAAGAAGACGAGCTCGCCCTCAAGCGTCTGGTCGGGATTCTCGCCGGCCAGGTTTTGAGGCTTTGAGTTGCTGGTTTAGAAGAAGATTGGTTCAATTGCTTGAACCAACAGAGTATAGCAGGTGTCCCTTATATAGGACTTCACAAGACCGACTCCTATATCATATAGTAACCAATTCTGTTAAGCAGATTCGGAAATCACACCATATCCGACTCACACGTAATATATCTCCTAACTTTCCTTACTAATATCTCCTAAACAAACATGCTAACTTGTACCGAGACAGTAGAGCCTCACGACTTCAGACTGTAGGCCGTCATCATCTTGTCGCTATGGTCTTGCCGTCCAGCACAGCAACCACAGTCTGGTGCGCAGCTTGCCGTCTTGTGGACCTTCTCGTGTAATGTCGTCCCCAATAAGAGCCCACAACACTTCCCCCTACTGCTGAAACAACTCGTCCTCGAGCTGGAAATCCGGGTGTTGTTCTTGAATATCTTGAAGAACCCATGAAGTTTCTGAAGGTGGGCAATCCTTCCATTGAACCATTGTTGTTGGCGTCCAGGCGCGGGGGAGGAGACGTCGGGGAGGAGCGCCTCGCGTTGGCCAGGTACGTCGTCCACCCCTCTTCTCCGGCCGCACCGCCTCCCTCCCTCCCACCCTCCCTCCCTCTGGCCTCCCTCCCTCCCGCACTTTGGCCCCTCCCTCTCGCTGTCTCCCTCCCGTGCTCCGACCACCTCCCTCCCCGCTGCCGGCGCCAATCTCTGGCCTGCTCCTGCCGCCAGCGCCGATCTCCAGCCTGCTCCCGCCGTCGGCTTCCGTCGAGGGGAGGGGAGGTGACGGGGTGAGGCAGCGGCAGGGGGGAGGCGTCGGGGGGAGAAGGTGGCACGCGGGGGAGGATGCGGCTAGGGGAGGGGAGGCAGCACGCGGGGGAGGAAGCGCTGGGGAGGGGAGGGAGTCGTCGGGGGGAGAGCGGGAGATCGGCGCCGGGGAGAGGAGTCGGGCTCGGGAGAGACGAGTGGGAGTCGGGAGACGGGATTGTATGGGGGAGACAGCTGAAGAGAGTGAGTCGCCATGTACAGTTTCGAGTATGTACGCACGTATACAGCATGCCTTGCCCTCGCCTAGGCGTCCCGGCGCCTAAGAGGCGCCATTGTCGCCAATTACGCCATGACAACCATGCATTGAACCAATACTTCCCAACGATTGCGGCAAAAACGAGCTCGTGGAACCTTCAAAGGAAACGGAATAGCATGGCCATGGTGGATTGCCGGCAATGTAGGAATATCAACAGGGGGATCACCATGATATGGTTTGAGCATCGCCACATGAAAAACATCATGGATTTTAGCGCACTCGAGCAAGCTGCAGCCTATACGCCATCGACCCAATGCGCTCAAGCACCAAGAAGGGTCCATAAAACTTGGGGCTAGTTTGGAAGGAACACCACCATAATAAAGCGGTAGGCGATGATGCAAGCGCAACCAAACCCAGTGCCCTGCATAAACTCCATGGCCCAATGCAAACTATCATGACGTTGCTTCATGACGGACAGAGCCTGCAGCATTCTCTCACGGATTTCCACCAAAACTCATCCCGATTGGCCATTTGCTGCTTGACAGCCGCCACACGAGCAAGTGCTTGGCTCGGTAACCAACGATGGAGGTGGATCTTGCCCATAAACCACGCGAAAAGGTGTGGTGCGGAGAGCTGTTTGATATGAAAAATTGTAACAATATTCAGTCCACGGAAGCCACTGAACCCATTGCTTAGGACGCTCTCCACTCAAACACCGGAGGTACATGGTAATGATGCGATTAACCACTTCAGAGTACCCATCGAATTGTGGATGAAAGGCCGAGCTAAGGTGCAGCCGCACACCTGCCAACCAGAAAAGCTCCCGCCAAAAATTACTAGTGAAGATGGGATCACGGTCACTCACAATTGAAGAAGGCATCCCATGGAAGCGGACCACGTCCTGGAAGGAAGCCTGAGCAACAGAACTCGCCGTGTATGGATGCGATAAAGCAAGGAAGTGCGTGTATTTGGAGAAGCGATCAACGACAGTTAAGGTGATGGATTTGCTGTGGACCTTGGGAAACCCTTCCACGAAATTCATAGAAATATCTGCCCAAACTGTTGGCGGAACCTCCAAGGGCTGCAGTAGACCAGCTAGATGAAGATGTTTAGTTTTGTTACACTGACAAACAGGGCAGCTCTTAACAAACTCATGGACAAACCGTGGTAATCCCGAAACATGAAAATGTGCACAAATGCAATGAATAGTCTTTTGAACCCCTTCATGATTGGAACCATGGACATCTGTGATGAGCTGCTGCTAATGATCTCAATGCTTTTGTCTCTGTTGGCTCCTCTGACAGACGCTGTTCATATGCCCTTGCCAACCTCATGGCCGTCTGGAGGTTTCCCAGGTTCTGCAATTCTACATCCGTGCACAGGGGTTTCATCAATCTAGCTGTGAACAGCTACACCTGTTGTTTTTGTGATAACGGCTCCACACGGCAAAGCAACGCCAAGAATTGCCGTTGGTACTCCTCCACAGATCTTGTTCGCCGACGCTGAGCCAACTCTCCTAGGGAATTGCTCTGGATGGGTGCCCCAAACCGCATATTGACAGCTCCACACGGCAAAGCAACGCCAAGAATTGCCGTTGGTACTCCTCCACAGATCTTGTTCGCCGAAGCTGAGCCAACTCTCCTAGGAAATTGCTCTGGATGGGTGCCCCAAACCGCATATTGACATAATTCACGAAACTGAGTCCGACGTATAATACCCTCATCTTGTTTCAGCTGGTAATACCATTTCTGTGCGATGCCTGTTAAATGGTATGCTGCTAGCCAAACCTTCTCTTCAAGAGTACGCTGTCCATAGAAAAACTGCTCACATCGATTTAGCCATGGCAGCGGATCTCGTCACCCCCGTATGTCGGAAAGGTGAGCTTGTGAAAACGTGGAGCACTTCTTCTTTCTTCCTCCTTTTTGGCTCTGTCCATTATAAGACTTCTGCTCCTGACTCAAGCACGCTGGCAGATCCCCCAGTGCTTTCTTGTTGCAGCCGATTGATGTCATCTCGATCCCGCCCTTGCTGTTGCTTGATGTCGTTGATATCATTCATCATCATGGCAAGCATCTTGCCAATATCCTCGATCATCTTCGGTTCCTCCATAAGAAGGGTTGTGGTTGTTGGCTCTAATACCAAGTTGATGTGGCTCGGTTTAGTGGATGGCTTGTGATGGCTGGTAAGGGGTGGAAGGAGGTGAAACTGGGAACTGGGATTCGAACGCAATGGATAACGGAAGAAGACGAGCTTGCCCTCAGGCGCCTAGTTAGGATTCTCGCCGGCCAGGTTTTGAAGCTTTGAGTCGCCGGTTTAGAAGAAGATTGATTCTATTGCTTGAACCAACAGAGTACAGCAGACATCCCTTATATAGGACTTCACAAGACTGACTCCTATATCATATAGTAACCGATTCTGTTAAGCAGATTCGGAAATCACACCATATCCGACTCACACCTAATATATCTCCTAACTTTCCTTACTAATATCTCCTAAACAAGCATACTAACTTGTACCGAGACTTGGACTCCTTTGGTACAGCAGAGCCTCACGGCTTCAGACTGTGGGCTGTCATGATCTTGTCACTGCGGTCTTGCCGTCCAGCACAGTGACCACAGTTTGGTGCACAGCTTGCCATCTTGCGGACCTTCTCGTGTAATGTCATCCCCAATAAGAGTCCACAACAGGATCTTTCTGTGACTACACAGATTGATCATACCCGAATAATTTTACTCATGTGTGATTTTTTTGTTGACTGTAGTTTATCTTCTCAACTTCCATTGATGGGAAAATTAAGGCATGGCTTTATGACAACATGGGATCTAGAGTAGACTACGATGCTCCAGGAAGATCTTGTACTACAATGCTTTATAGTGCTGACGGAACAAGGCAAGCATAAAAATCTAGTTCTTCACAACCAGCAGATAGCTTCAGTTGTTTTTACTCTGATATTTAATCTTTTTTTAATGGAGATATTTAATCTAACCACTAATTTCTGATTCTACAAAGGTTATTCTCATGTGGAACTAGCAAAGAGGGTGAGTCATATTTAGTGGAGTGGAATGAAAGTGAAGGATCTATCAAGAGGACATATTCTGGATTTCATAAAAATTCAGCTGGTGTAGTGCAATTTGATACGGCGCAAAATCACGTTTTGGCTGCTGGTGAAGATAACCAGATTAAATTTTGGGATGTTGACAACACTAACATGCTGATCAGTACGGATGCTGATGGAGCCCTACCAGTTAGTCTTCTCTTCGAATTATGTTGCTCAATGATTTTTTTTATGACAATTTAACCTTTGTGTATTACATTAGGACCTTCCACGCTTAAGGTTCAATAAGGAAGGAAATCTTCTTGCTGTGACTACAGTAGATAATGGTGTTAAGATACTTGCGAATGCTGATGGACTCAGATCTTTACGGGTTTTTGGAAACCAGCCATTCGAAGCATTCCGGTCTCGATATGATGCTTCTTCTACGAAGGTTCAAGTTCTGGACTCCTCCCGTGCTACTTGTCTACTTCCATCTTGTACTGACTCTTAGGTTATTTGGGAAGAATTCATTACCTTGAATATCGAATCACTAGGTGTCAGGTGCTCCAGTTGTTGCTGGCATTTCTCCAAACATCAGCCAGATGGATCATTTGGACAGGAACTCTCCTGCAATGCCATCTCCTATTCTGGTAATGTTATCAAGACAAAAGGAAAAGTATTCGTAATTTGATAAATGAACATTTTTGGATAATGTCAATGTGCTTAAATACTCTTTGCCTACTTAAGTATGGTATAATGGCCACTTTCCCGTTGCTATGCTGTAGAATCTAAACAGTTACGAGAGTACATACCAAATGTAGTAAAATATTTCTGGTTTAGCTTTAAATAGAGCTTGTTAATTACTTAGTTTATCCAGAAAATAACAAATAGAGGTGCTTTTGAAAGGCTGCGGCAATTCAGAAGGAACCCTAAATGAACTTTTAATCACTTTTAGTCTTTTCTTACCCTTTTATGAATAACTGAAACCAAGGTTATCACGGCGTCGCCTAGGCGTCCTGGCGGCTGGAGGGCGACGCCAAGGCCGTTTGCCCAGGGTGGCGAGTGCCTGGGAACGTTGGGCGTCGTCTCCCTCCACCGAGCCGTGTCGCCTCCTCTGCCTGGGCTGCCGCCACAGAGCCACCCACACGGCGACCTTCGGGAAGCCGCACCTGTGGACCTGTGGTGACAGCAAACTACACCGTCGGTGGAGACCTACGCCGCATCTCGCCACCGGAGCCGAGAGGGAGAGGGGAACAAATCAAGCAAGCAAGGGAAAGAAAATGTGCTTCTTCTTCTCCTGTTCTCATATCCAAACAAAGCAGGCAAGAAATCCGATGCAAGATCAATCGATGGGTGATGTGGGCAATGATTTACCTGGTCTGAGGTGGTGTGGGCGGTGTCGTAGATGGAGATCTTCGCGACCGGCGTGCGGAGGAGAGGGTGCGTCTCCCCTGAGTTCGTGACCGGTGAGAGCGGAGAGAGAGAGAGGAGATAATGCTCGTCGGTGAGAACGGAGAGAGGAAGTGCGGTGAGAGAGAGAAGAGATAAGGGGAGAGCAAATAGGCTGGTGGGCCACCACATATATTAATGGGCTGAAAGACTAAATAGGCTACAAGGCATGAATCTTGGTATGTTAATGCTATTTGCTATTATGGACCTTGTTATTTAGATAATTTGTGCTATTACATTGTATGGTTATTTAATTTTCGGTCATATAAGATATTACTTGTATTTATTACTATCGTCTAACTATCGCCATGACGAGCGCCTAGTCGACTAGGCGTCCAGGCTCTCTGGTCTCGCCATGACTTACCGGAGTGCCGTGACAACCTTGACTGAAACTGCCATCTTCATAAATTTTGCAGAATGGTGACAACGCAGTATCTGGAAACATTAATATTAAACGAAGAATTTCAGAAGAAATGCCTGACAAAGGAAAACCCTGGGAACTGACAGAAGTACTGAACCCGCAGCAATGCCGCGTACTTACGGTACCAGAGACTACAGATCAGACCGTGAAGGTTTAATCTTGCTCTACATCAATAAACTCTGAGTCATGTCATAGAAGCAATGAGTAGTCTTTAAAAGCGTCTGTGTGCAGGTTATCAGATTATTGTACACAAATAATGGATTTGGCTTGCTAGCGCTAGGGTCTGACGGCATTCAAAGGTTATGGAAATGGAGTAAAAGTGAGGGGAATCCAAGTGGCATGGTGAGTCTTTTCTATTGGTCATGTTCTTTTGGTCCTTTTTTGGGACCAAAAGTTGGTCGGGAAGATACATATGTTTTTCTAGGTTTTAGTTCTAACCAATGTGAGATTGTGAGCTCTAAAATTATGTCCATTCTTCTTAAAAGGCCACAGCCAGCATCATGCCACACCATTGGCAACCAAACAGTGGTCATGTCATGATTAATGATAAAACAGATTCCAACCCTGAGGAGGCTGTCCCATGCATTGCACTGTCCAAGAACGATTCATATGTGATGTCCGCATGTGGTGGGAATATTTCTTTGTTTAACATGATGACATTTAAGGTATTATAAGTATTCTTATTTGTACAAGGTTGAGACTTTGAGAGTTCATAATTTGCTATTTTGCTCATTAATCTTTTCTGGCAGGTGATGACAACATTCATGCCAGCACCACCAGCTTCAACATTTTTAGCATTCCATCCACAAGACAATAATGTCATAGCTGTTGGAATGGAAGATTCAACCATCCACATATACAATGTCAGGGTAGATGAGGTACGTCTGGTTAAAAATAGTGAATTTAAACTAATTGAATTACCACTAAACACTTACACTAAAAGTAGTCATGTTTTCAGGTGAAAACAATTCTCAAGGGCCATCATAAATGGATAACAGGATTGGCTTTTGCCAGTTATCATAATGTACTTGTATCTTCCGGAGCTGATGCACAGGTTACTACCAACTGCAGTTATTTTTTTCTACCCTTTTGTTTCGTAGCTCTATTACGAGCTTGCATGAATATTATCCACTTGGTTTCATTATATAAGAAACAGTCATAGTGAACTCATAGGTTTTTCTACATCATGCACCCCTTAGTAACAGGTAGAAATGTTATCTTCCTGTTTGCAGCTACGTGTATGGACAGCTGATACTTGGGAGGAAAAGAAATCATTTACTATACAAATGCCAGCCGGAAAGCCCCATCAGGGGATACAAGGATCCAGTTTAACTCTGATCAAAGTCACTTGTTAGTGGTTCACGAGTCAGCTGGCCATATATGATGCATTAAAAATGGAGAGGATTTATCAGGTTGAAAGGTTCATTCGTTGAGAAATTATAAATAATAATATTCCGTTGCAGTCTCTTACATGTGTCTCTTGTTTCAGTGGATACCACAGCATGCTTTTTCTGCTTCCATATCACATGCATCATACTCTTGCAACAGCCAACTGGTTTTCACTTCATTCACCGATGGTAACTTGGGCATTTTTCATGCGGAAAACCTGCAATTAAGATGCAGGATAGCTCCACCAGCATACATGGCTTTGGCGGCTATAAATAGGTAAGCAATATTTTCTGCGCATAAGAAATTTAGCCTCTGTTTGGCATGCAGTGGATTCTGAGAATCTCCTTTGGTGGAACTGTTTTTAAATATTTTGTAGTTTGGCTAGTTGTTTTTTTTCTCCTAAACCATGTTGCAATGCAAACAGAGATATTGTTAGCCTTCTACATAAGGGAAGATATCCATTTCAATATCAATAATGAATGATACGGGAGTAGTTATGGAAGGAAAATGCAAGCGAGGGGAAATCTGGAAGGATTAATCACTTGATAATAGAATTTGTGAATCTTTAATCTGATTTGCCAAACGAAGTACTAGATTTTCCACAGCTGCTTCTCCACATTTGGAAAATAAGAACAACACAACAACCAAAAAATGGCCCTTATTATTGCTCCAAAATAGAATTTGGATGTACTACAATTTTGATTCTCATGCGATTAAATCATTGCATGTTTTTCATTTGGTCTGCTGCAGCTAATTTATTTATGTGGTAACTGATAATTATTAATGCCAGTAGGCATAGCAGAAGTCATGCACTTACTGAGAAACATGGTTGTCACGGCGTCGCCTAGGTGACGCCAAGTCGTCCTGGCGCCGGGGAGGATCGTCTCGCCTTGGCCCGAACCCTAGTTTCACCGCCAGCCCAGGTACGCCGTCCGCCCCTCCTCTCCGGCCGCGCCGCCTCCCTCCTGCCGCGCCGCCTTCCTCCCTCCCGCCGCCGTCTCCCTCCCGTGCTCCGGCCACCTCCCTCCAGCGTGCTCCCGCCGCCGGCTTCCCTCTCCAGTGTGCTCCGCCGCCGAGGGGAGGCGCCGGGGGGGAGGAGGTGGCGCGCGGGGGAGGAAGCGTTGGGGAGGGGAGGGAGGCGTCGGGGAGAGAGCGGGAGATCGGCGCCGGGAGGGAGACGGGAGTCGGGGGAGACGGGAGACGCGACGCGAGAGAGGAGACATGACACGAGAGAGAGGCGGACGCGAGAGTCGGCAGTATATAAAATATACGGCCGTCGCCTAGGAGTCGCCGGGCCCTCACCTAGGCGTCGCCTAGGCATCTAGGCGTCTCTTACTCGCCGTGGTCGCCGACTCCGCCGTGACAACCATGCTGAGAAATCATGAGGAATTTTTTTTCTAATGGTAATGTGAAAATATAGTGCGGCTAATAGTGTTGCGTTAGTGTGAGCATTGTGCCCCATTTGGATGGTTTGAGTTGGACTAATGATAACTAATCCATCTATGAGAAATCATAAAATTCAATTATCTAATAAATTTCTTGTTGTAGTGAGTTGGCCAAGTTTCTTGTTCTCAAAGGACATTTTGAAATCTTATTGTTGATGGTATTGCTGTATAGAACATTGTGAGAACATGAGGTAAAAGTGAGCATACGGGAATTTGTTGACACAAGATTTCACATGTTTGTTGACACAATTTTGGCCATTATGAATGAATGTGTGCACATAGATGCTGCGGATGGGTTATCATTACTCAAATTTGTAAGAGTTAGGCTCAAATTTTGAGGTACGTAATAGAGTAGAGTTCCAATTTGGTTGGGGACGCAACTTGTTTGTCACCAGTGAGCATCGTGAGAATCTGACTGTTTACTCTGTGAAACGAGGGGGATGGGCGTTGGTATTTTTGACAGTTTGACCTATGATTTGAAGAAGTGTTATATCACTGTGATATACTGTCCAGCACTATTATGGCCTTTTTTGGAAAGTATTATCTTTTTATGTTACTGAGGAAATGGTCAAATTGTATGTTGTCCATTGCCCACTGCCCATTATAGTAGTGTGTACCATTAATACAAGGAATAAATTAGCCATCACACTGTAAAAGCAGGCAGTCTGTTCTGTGGATTTATCTTGACTAGTAGCATATACTTGAAACAACAATCAGTTTGACATGATGTGCTCTTCATTGTCCATATAATTATTTCTCTGAGCACAGTTTAGTACATTGAATATAATGTTCCTTTGTTAGGATGTAAGTTGTGTATCATATTTTCCCCGTACATCATCATGAGCTAATAATCTCTCTTTCTTGTCAGCAATCCACCTGTTTATCCGCTAGTTGTTGCTGCGCATCCGTTCGAGCCAAATCAGTTTGCACTTGGGCTCTCAGATGGATCTGTTAAGGTGATAGAGCCATTGGAGTCTGAAGGGAAGTGGGAAACACCTGCTCCTATAGATAATGGGGTGCCCAATGGCAAGACAGCAACATTACCAGCTACCGGCAGCAACCCAGATCAAGTTAAAAGATGATGCGCTGACCCTTTCTGTGTTGGTCTAGTCTTTCCTGTTTGTATTTATGCTGATAGGGTTTTTAGTACATTGATATTTTAAAGAATTTTAGTACAGTTATTGATAAAGAAGCAAAAGAAAGAAAGCGAAAGCTATCTGGCTGTAAGTTGCAAGTTATATGTACTAATCATGAAAGATGATTTGGTGATAATGACCGCATATAAAATGTCAGATGAATTATTCTCGGGAATGACTATGTTACATACAACTCGTAGTTAAAAAGCCCTATCTTCCGACGGCCGCCAGGCGGCTCGGTTGGAGCGACGCCTCTCGTCGGTCCTTTCGGTTGGTGGCTACCAGGCGGCTAGCTCCAAGGGACGCCACCCGTCAACTAGCAGGTTTAACCATGCCGTTTTAGGGTGTGTTTGGTTGCCTGAATCTCCTTCGTCCTGGTTGGGTGGATCTGTATAATCTGAGAAAGAGCCTGTTTGGTTGCCTGTATGAGTGGATGCAGCCTGCATGAGCGGATGCAAAAATACGCTCTCATCCTGGATGGGTGGATACGCTCAAAATGAGCTTCACTGGCCATCCTGGATGGGTTGATGCAGTGTATCTTATGCGGTCCCACGTGTCAGCCTCTCAGGTTTGGTAGAATGCATCCGCTCATACAGGCAATCAAACAGCATCTCAGTTTTTTTGCATCCGCTCATGCAACCTCACCGAACATCTTCTTTTTCTGAAATATGATTCCACTCAGTCTGCATCCACTCAGTCAGGATATACGATACAACCTCCATCCACGAACCAAACACACCCTTAATACACCTCTGGCATATCTCTCGGTCGTGCCGGCCGCAACACACGTTCCCTGCGATATCCAGAGAATGTCCAAACTGGCCCTATTTCAACCACTGGCAATTCCTAGAATGTCCATGGCGACGCATAAAAGAAGCTTCGGTATCTTGGTTCCTAGGGCATTTATGTAATTTTACCTTCTGTGTTGGGCTACTCTGTAAAAATGAGAACTCTGTACCGTTTATGGTCTAATGGAATCAAGGTTACCGAATTTTTTCTATTTTAGCCTTTTTTTTTGAAAATATTCACATTTAGACCCCTGATAGTTTTAATTCCGTTTTTAGACTCAGGGGGTCGGCGCCGTGACCCACGGCGCTGACGTAACACGTCTCGGCGCCGTGGTCCATGGCACCGAGATCCCAGGCCCGCACCAGCGTGGCGGCCTGCGTGGCGCCGACGTGGCAAGTACCTCGGCGCCACTAGTTACGGCACCGAGCTCGGCGCCGTAGATCTTGGCACCGAGCTCTGGCCAGCGGGCCCCACGCGGCCTTCTCCTTTCTCCCTCTGTCTCTTTCGTTCTTTTCTCCCTCTCTCTTGCCCGCCTCCTCGCCGCCGCCCGTGGTGCCGCCGCCTCCTCCCGCGCGCTGCGTCCCGCGGCGGCCGAGCCTCACCGCCTCCCGGCCGCCCGCCTCCCGCCCGCGCGCCTCCCGCCGCGCGCCTCCCGCCGCCGCCCCGTGGTGCCGCCGCCTCCCCCTCCCCGCCAGCCGCGTCCTGCCGCGGCAAAGCCCCCACCGCCTCCCCGGCCGCCGGCTCTGCGGCGAGGTGTTCGAGTGGCTCGACGCCGAGGGCCACGAGGAGGCGGCCGACCCCGGCTTCCGCGCTCAGCTCGAGGCCCATTTCTCGCGGCTCCCCCATAGGTGATTCATTACCCCTCTTTAGCTTCCTGCATCTAAGGCGAGCCTAGGGCTTCGGGGATGGTGGTGGAACAGAGTTCTTGAACGCTCGAGGAGGGTGGAGGGAGTGGGAGCAGTGCCCGCTGGTTGGTGACATCAGCAGCAATAGTAGCTGGCAGCTAAGGCGATTATTTTTGGTGAATTTCGTTCTTAATTTTGTTGGGATTTGTTTGATCTATGATTCAAGTCTTCAGGACTTGCATTTGCTTGTACCGTTTAGTAGTAGAAATGTAAGAGAGTACTAGTAGTGGGTCTTAGTGATTAACACAACTTCTGCCTTGCAGTACCACAGTAGGCAATGATGGGCAGTAGTTTCTTAATTTAGGTTTCGGTTCCTGTCACTCTGGCATGGTTGGTATCCTTCAAGTCTTGGCTGGTCTAATTTAGGGATTTAAAGCTTCTGTAGAGCTTAGATGGGTTAGGAAAGTAAATACAGAAAGTCATGACCGTAGCTGAGCCTTGAGAGTCTACTTGAGAATTTTTTATCAACTAATCTGAAGAACATAAAACTAACTAGTAACTACAGTCTGCAAAACACACAATCAAATTCTATAACATAGATCTATACATGCAAGTTAGAACTCTTGGGAAACTCTCTTACCCATCATGTTGTCCTTTTATTGAATACATAGATTAAACCATCATGGGTGGCTGTTTTGATTCTAGTTCTGAATCGTTGTCTTTGACATGGCTGCTTGCCTGTGTTGATTGTGGTTGTGAGGTGGTTTTTATATTTGGATAGAATGAAATTTAGGAGTTGTTTGAATTGCTGTGTTAGTCTTATAGCTAGCCTTTGTAATTGCTCTTTTGTGGGAGTTGTTCTCTTTTGTGGTATCTCGCTGGAAAGGAAGTTGGTAACTACAGTCACTATTTTTGGATGTAATATTGCTGGGCCAATTCATGAATCTTCCCATTGTCTTTGTACAATCATAAATCCAAGATTGGTTCTTCTTTTGTTCTCCCATTCTGTAGTTATCAGCTGGATATCAATGTCGACAAAGCAGCAGATGTCTTAGTCCATCGAAGGTCTTGGCGAAGCAAAGGATCGACTAGGGCCGTCCACCACCGCGCCACTGGTTTGTCCACTACCATCGTCGGATAGGTAAAATTGACTATGCAATTTAGTTAGTTAATTAGCATCAATTATAGTGTAGTAGTTAGTTAATTTAGGTACTTAGGTAGTCAGCCAGTTAGTTAGGTAGCATTTAGTTAGTGACTAGGTACTTATTAGTTACTATCTAGTATCCAATTTCGATTAAAGGTATTAAGTTTGGTTTTCTGTATGAACTAGATGGACAACCTAGTCACCTTATATCATGGAGGCAGTGTGACAAGTGATGATTATGGAAATGTTCGATTTGTTGAAATGCAAAGGGTACCTCTGATATTCAGTGATCGTTCGTCGTTTAGTGAGTTGGTTGCTAGGGCCCGGGAGGAGCTACATTGTCATGCAAATGAGAAGAGCATCACGATTGAGGGGTTACTTCACTTCGGTTGAAAGACACAATTCTAAGGCGGTTGATCTTGATTGGTTGTGAGGATCAGTGGGACAAATATGTCAAATTGGTTATGAGGAATGAGTTCCAATGTTTGGACCTTGTTGTGCGGAAGGTGTCCATTGATCCCACCCTCATGGTTATTCACTGAACTAGGTCATCGGGCACCCTTTGACCCTCCGTTACGGACCTTGCGGTGGATGTGGAAGAAGTGCACGAGGTGCCCGATGCTCTATCGCCCGAGCGAGGTTCGATTTCTCAACCAGTTCGAGTTGAATGTCGGACTGATGATGTCGTTGCGGCCCCTCAGGAGATCCCTTTGACCCAGAATCATCCCAGTAAGTGTCGAGCAACACTTTAGCCTTTTCCCGTCATTTCATTCTTTTGTCTCAATCCTATCGTTTTCGTGCTTATGATGCAGGAGACATTCCTGATAATGTGGGTGTTCCTCCCGTTGCTCCATCTGGCAACGTTGAAGAAGTCTGCAGGGACTCCAACAGTGTGGATGTTCAAATTGTGGATGATCTGGAGCTTTACGAGATCGCAAGGGCCGTTGATTCTGATGATGACCGCCTTTTTGGAGAGCTGACCGAAAGTGATATTGAGCTGATCAGGCGTTATTGCCCTGGCCGGGATCCATCAGTTCATGAATTCAGCGATATTAGGCATTCTCATGAGGCTTATGCAGAAGGAAGGGATGACGAGCTGCTAGATGCTCCTGAGGCCGGGTCAAGCATGACAATTGAGAAGGGCATGGTGTTTGAGGACTTGTTTGCGTTGAAAAGGTGGCTGCAGGAGTATTCAGTGATTCGTAAAAGTCCATTCAAGGTGAGTCATTCTTATGTGGAGCGGAGATACATAGTTGTGTGCGAGAAGGAAACATGTTGTAACATCCCGAAAAATATAAATAATAAGTTATGGAGTTTTGGATTATTTTATTGCTTTTTATTTAAATTTGGAGTTTATTGGCTTTTTGTAAATATAAAGGAATTTCAAAAATAAAAAGAGGGAAGAAATCAACGCATAAAATAATAAAGCATGAGCATCAAATAAAGAATTTGAAAAGACGATCCATAAAGGTAAGGGAGAATATTTGGTTTAAACCATGAAATCTCACTTCTAAAAATAATGGAATAGATAGTAAAGGGGTATACAAAATAAGAATGTTAACAAATATAAATATATGTGTATATGTATATAAATATAGGCATACAACTATGCATAATATGACAGTGGTTCCTACAAAAATTTAAGAGAGCAATTAAAATTAGAATTATGCCTATAAGTATATATGTATATATATAAATGGAAGTGTAGAAAATAGAAGTAAAAGAAATGGGAAAAAAAACCGGGCCGGCCGTCACCCCGGCCCAGCCCCTCTCTCCGCACGCGGCCAGCGCACACCTGCGGCCCAGCTTCTCGCGCGCGCGCGTCGTTTCCCGCTGGCCGGTGGACCCGCCTCCACCGCGCCTTACGCCTCTGCCACGCGGGCCCGCGCCCCGCCCGCGACTCGCGCCTCGCTGCCATCCGCCCCCACGCGCCAGACATTTCCCCCGACCGGTGGCCCCGCATTCCCCCGCGTTTTTCTCTCTGCGCCGCGGGCCCGAGCGCTCCCGCTCTCTTCTTCCTCCTCCTCTTCTTCTCCACGCGCCCGTTGCCGCTCCCTCCCTCGCGCTCACTCCCTCTGCGCAGCAAATCCCCGCTCCCTCTCTTCGCGGGCAATTTAAAAGAACTATCTACAGGAGGGGGGACTGACCTCTCCCGCCACCTCTCTCCTACAAAATCCCGGCGGGATTTGGTTCATCTCCCCCGCCGGAGTGAGCAGGGCGGAGGCCGGCGCTGCCCCGCCACGTGTTCCCCCTTCCGGCTATAAAAACCCCGCCTGGGGATCTCTACCGCGCCGCAACGCATCACTTCTCCCTCCCCTGGCCGCAATTGCACCGAGAAGCCCCTAATCCCCCGCCGGCCCCTTCTTCTTCCCGAGCTCCGGCGTTGCCCTCCCCGCTGATTCCGGCCGCCCCGAAGCCATCCCAAGCTTCCAGAGCATCAGGGAAGCGAGGCGAAGCTAACCCCGGTCTTCCCCGCACCTCCCGGAGCCTATACCTCGCCGTCACCAGAGCTCCCACTTGGACCGCCGCCGTCACACGCCGCCGGCCCGCCACCGTGCTCCTCCACCCCGGCCGCCTACACCAAAAGATTCGCCTTCACGCAGGGATTATATTCCACGAAGCCCCCGAGCCTCTCCGGCAGTCCTCGCCGCCGGCCACCGTCGCCCCGACTTCCTCTGCCCGGCCGCCTCCGCGAGCTACCTCAAAAGGGTAAGTTACCCTTATTGGGTAGGCAAAGCCTCCCCGCCCACTTGGTTGCCAGCGCTCGTTCTTTCCTCCCCCTGCTCCCGCGGTGCGCGTTCGAGCCCCCGGCTCCGCGCCTGCGGTCGAGCATTTCTTTCCTTTTTCCTTCGGCGGTGGGCCCCACTGCCGGCTGTGCGATTGGAGCAGCCGATCGACCGGCTGAGCCCCTGGTCGATGACACCCCTTCACGAGCCCGTCTTGTGGTGGACCCCATCGAGCGATGGCTGGGTCCCACATGTCAGTGACCAGACACGCTGACATATGGGCCCCACTGGCCATAGAGACAGAGGAGAAATATTAAAGAAAAATATAAAAATTAAGAAAATGACATGTGGGTCCCACTGTCAGAAATTTAATAATTTTTGGAATTTACTGAACTGAGAACTTCAAATAATCATAATTTCCTCATTTTAACTCCAAATTGAGTGAGACAAATTTCTAAATTTTTCTAGATTCAAGATCTACCCAATGGAACTGAAATCATAATTTTTAGAATTCATTTGAATTTCTGGTGATATTTTGTTGATTTGATGTTTTCTTTTTATCCAAATTTTCGCGCACGATTACAATAGCGTACGAAGCTCAAGAGGAAGAGTTCGAGGCCGCAGCACTAGAAGCCCCGGATAATCCAGCACCCGACCACTGTGACCAAGGTGAGTCAATACTTTGATTATATTGAACCTATATTTCATGCAAATTACTTTGTTTTAATTTAGCAAATTGCATGCTATTATTTTATGCAAATACATGCTAATTTAGTACTCTAGTTATATGCCATTGTTTACTTAAGTAATATTACACCCTCTGTTGAAATGATTGGATGTATGAACCTTGTCGCCTAGTAAAATTATAATGGTTACATTTCAAAAATAAGTCCCTAATGTTATGCTACGCTCAATCGCATAAGTACTGGGCGTAGAAATACCCCCAAACATCATTATCACTTTTAATCGGGAGAAATTGGTTGGGCGATCATAGTGGAAATGATGACATATTTTGGTAGTATTATTTTATGCCCCAAAATTCCCAACTTGCTTTAATGTGCAGGCGGATTGGTTCGAGGTGTGTGCGTGTACGTGTATGTGTATGTATATGTGTGGTGCAGTGGAAGCACAAAATTGAGTTAATGATGGACCAGAATTGGGATAGTGGCGACCCTTGAGATAACCCTAAGGACTGAATCTTGTCATGTCACCCCGTGTATGACAAACACAACCGCAAGTGGCAAAAATGTAGGCAGGGTTTACTAATTTGTATGGCTCTAAGGTGGTTGCGTGAAGGTATGAACACGAGCAAAGGGATGGATGGTCGCATCCCGCCTTTGCCGTGATGGCTCACGAGGACCCTTCCGAGGATGGTCGTATCCTACGGAAGATAGACCTTAGCGGGCGTAACCACGATGAGGACTATGCATTGTAACAATCTTGTGATAGTCTACTCAACCGCATGGCTAAGGAATCATGTGGGGCAACGGGTGGATTTATCTCTTGTGGGTAAAGTGTGCAAACTCTGCGAGTCAAAACTATTCGAATAGCCGTGCTTACGGTCAAGGGCGGACATGGGAACTTAACTAGATATAGTTCTGTTTACAAAATATTGAAAATCGGGAATGGAAAAGTGGAAGGCGATGGGTGCCTGGTTTGGAATTATCCTGGTGTCGTCCAGTGGTAATGTAAACGGCTATAACTTATTTGAAGAATGGCTATATGGTGCAGATGCCATGTAACGGTGGATGGAATCTGAGTCACTATTAATATTGCATTCATTCACAATATATACTTGTGTTCAAATTGCTAGGTCTTAGGAATTTTTTATATAATTGTATTCAAAAGCACTCTTCGCAAAAATAAAATAAACCTAAACCATCCCTTGGTTAGCCATACATGTTACATATTGCATTCTGTGTATTGGCTTGCTGAGCACGGGGTCGGAGTGCTCATACTCGCTTTTGCGACAAAAATCCAGAAGCAGGAACACAAGACCACTACGCCTACGAGGAAGCTCCCGCTACGGAGGAGAAGAATGACGAAGGAAACTAAGGCGTAGGCTTCGTTAAGTAGACGCGGACAAGTGGACATCCGGCGTTGTGTGCACGTATGTTACTAGTTAGCTGGTGACATATAATGCACACAGTACCTTCCAGTCGCTTGCCTGTGGATTTGGGTTTGCTTTTGCTGTATTTCCGCTGTGCGTACTTGTAATAAGGATATTTGGCCTGATCGGCCCCTTTTGTAAACTCTATCACCCGACGTGGTGTATTTCAATTTATGTAATATAATGGTTGATTATGCGATGTATGAAATGATTCAGCAATGTACCTGTGTGCACTAACTACTGATCCAGGGATTAGTGCAGTGAAACACAGTAAGATTCGGATTGAAAAATCTGGGTCTGACACATGTGAATGGAGGGTTTGTGCTAGGAAACAGAAGGGCACGGGAAAGTTCAAGATCACAAGAATCGTTGGCCCACACACTTGTGCCGAAGTAGAGCTCAAACAGAAGCATCGGCAGTTGACCTCTACCATTATTGCCAAGTCACTGTGGCACATTGTAAAGGGAGAACCCAATATGAAGGTGAAGACACTTGCTGGGATTATTAAGGAGAAATTTGGATACGAGATAAGGTATGGAAAATCATGGAGGGCAAAGCAACACATCTGGAAGATGATATATGGGGACTGGGAAGATGGGTACTTGCAGTTGCCAGCACTCTTCAATGCAATCAAAGCGGTTAATCTAGGCATGCATTTTGAGTACGTCCCAAAACCAAATGAATGGACACAAGATGGGATGCAGATATTCTTCCGTGCTTTCTGGTGCTTTGCTCAGTCCATCGAGGCCTTTCGGCATTGTCGTCCTGTCTTCTCCATTGACGGTACGTTTCTTCTTGGCAAGTACCAGGGCACGCCGATAGCCATTTCTGTGACACGGACAACGCGTTGGTTCCTTTGGCATTTGCTTTGGTTGAGAGGAGAACAAAGGCAGTGGGGATGGTTCTTGCGGCTCGTTCGGAGGCACGTGGTCGGCCCCGGTAGGGCGGTTGGTATCATATCGATAGACACGGGGCATACTTGCTGCCATACAGAGGCAGATCTGGGGTATCCAGCTTTGCACCACCGTTGGTGCACTCGGCATCTTGCCAGAATCTACTCCGTAAGGATAGTACGAAGGATAACTTTCCTCTGTTCGAGGAGGTCGCTCGAATGCTTGAGGTCAAGTTCTTCCAGGAGAAGTTGGAGCAGCTTAATACTACAACAAACGCAGAAGGTAGACAGTGGTTGACGAGATTGATGAGAGATGTCGACAAATGAACAATGGCTCATGACGATGGTGGCTGGAGGTACGAGTTTCAGACAAGCAACACGGCCGAATCCTTCAATAATTTGCTTAGGGGTATACGTGGTATGCCCGTCAATGCTATCGTATCCTTCACCTTTTACAAGCTTGTTGCCTGGTTCAACGAAAGACACGCACATGCAATGACGCTACAGAGTAAACAAGAGAGATGGGCGCCAAAACCGAAGCGCCACCTTGAAAAGGCAAAGGCGAGGGCTGAGGCACATGAGGTACATTGTTTTGACAACGCCACGGGCACTTACGAGGTTGTAGAAAGGGGTGGTACAATGACCGATGGAGAGCTCCGGCTGACGAGGAGGCATAAGGTTGTCCTTATTGCTTTCTCATGCACATGTGGTAAACCGAGACAGTACCACTTTCCATGTTCTCATTATGTGGCAGCAGCAAGGCATCGCAACTTTGACTACGAGCGCAAGATACCTCGGGAGTTCAGTGTTGACAACCTTGTGCTTACGTGGTCTCCCCGTTTCGAGCCTTACCGGGATGAGGGAGAGTGGCCACCATACACCGGGCCCAAATACATTGCGGATCCAGGTAGCCGTTGGAACGAACCAGGAAGAGGACGAGACACAAGATGGTTATGGATCAGCTTCCAGGAAGAATGAGGCGAGGGAGAGCAACCCCCTTTCTTACTGACCCCGAGCAGAACCAATGTAGCAGATGTGGTAGACTTGGCCACAATTCACGCACATGCCATTAGCCACTTAGTCAGGTGCGAGTGCTTGTAGTTCGTTATGTTTCATAGTTCGTCTAGTTGTTTTTCCATATGCAATTTGCTATGTTTCTTATTTAATTTCTTATTCTTTCCATATTTTATGCATGTTCAATTTTTTGTTTACTTCTATGTTGGGTGAGAAATTCAATTTTCTTGTAGGATGGCGCAATTGCACTGCTAGACCCATACTACGAGGAGAACCACCGAGGACGGCTCACCGCGGAGGGAGGGTACTGCCTTCATCACTTCCTATGCAATTTGAGTTTATGTTGATGCATTAACTAAAAATTGGTCTATTCTATACAGAGCTGCCCATCCTTCGTCCTCGAACCCATGGCGGGTTCTGGACATGCGATGCGATGAGAGGTACACTCCCTTCTGGAGAGGGCTGGCCTAGACGCCATCTCTTACGAGTTCGCCGTGGGTTTCCACCCTCAACCCCGGCCATCACTGCCTTTGGTTGTGGTATTCTCCTAAACCATTGCTCCACTTGCATGTTCATTGTGTATCGGCTATGTGCGCCTCAAATTCTCTGACATGTATTCCTCTTTTTTGTATCATGTAGGTGGAGGCCCGAGACTCACAGCTTCCACCTCCCTTTCGGGGAGATGACAATTACGCTCGAGGACACTCAGAAGATGCTTGGTGTCGCCATTCACGGCCGTCGATTATCGGACCGTGCGTGCCTACAGGTTGGAGAGCCCGAGTAGAGGCCTTCCTCGGGAGAGAGCTTCCTCCTGAGGCAGCCCTTCGCACTTCTGGAGTTCCAATCACCTGGCTCCGGCAGTCTTTCGCAGTGTGTCTTGAAGGTGCGGATGAGCAGACAGTTGCCTACTACTGCAGGGCATGGATCCTTCACTTGTTTGGCTGCGTTCTCTTCCCGACTGAACGGGGGACAGCGCGTCGTGGATGTACATCCACCGCCTCTTGGACCGGGACACGCGGTCGATGCCTGGGATTCGGGGTGTTGGCGTTCCTTTACCGCCACCTCTGCGAGGCGTGTCGTCGGACTTCGGCGAACCCGTCACTAGGTGGTTGCCTCTACCTCCTCCAGCTGTGGATGTGGTGTCGTCTACCAGTTGGTCGTCCCACGATTTTGGCTCCTCGTCCCTGGTTCGCAGGGGTTCCTCTTCGTTGACGTCCGACAGTTGCCTATCTTTGGGACCAGGTCTCAGTTCCCTACGCCAGGATGAAGCGGGCCTACCTAGAGTACTCGAACGAGCTAGATGTGCTCACGGCCTCCAATGTAAGTTCATTCCATTTGGTATTGTGATTTTCATTTGTTAGTATAGTACCTTACAAGTAAATTGTTACTATGCAGGTTAAGTGGGAGCCGTACGCCGAGCAAGAGGTGGAAAGTTTTCAGTTTAGCGCATTGTGCTACATAGACGAGGCCCTCTACAGGATGAGGTGCCCCCTAATATGTTTCTATGCTGTTGAGTATCACCTGCCACACAGAGTTGCACGCCAGTTTGGTAAGAGGCAGCTGTGCCCAGTAGAGCCGTTCTCGACGTTTGTGGCCTTGCACAAGTAAGTTTGATCATCAGTAGAGCCGTTCTAATTGCACAGAGTTTCTACTAATTTTAACTATTGGTTTACATGACATGCAGATTTGATCGTCAGCGACAGAAGAAGGTGACAAACTTCGAGCAGCACCACCACGCGTACGTTCAAGAGTGGGGACTCTTGCAAGTCAACGTGGACGACAACGACGAGCCGCACACCAATGAGTCCTTCCGGCGGTACCAAGTTTGGTACCAGGGTGCGACGCGGTCCAAGCTGAAGGGACAATGGACACAAGATGACTATGCCGACATTGAGTCCTCGGATGACGAAGACACGCCGTACGACCAGTCTACTCGCCTTGGGACGCAGGTGGAGACAGCACCAGTCCTGGACCATGTGGTAATGTTCAATCTCATTGCTTATTTTCCAATAGCCAGAAATACCACTACATATAGCAAATTATCCATTCTTTTACTTGTTTGCGTGGCAACACCCTCAAGCGATGCATGACAGGACATAGAACGTTTCTCGGGGCGATCGGCGTCGTCAGACGCGTAGCTTCCTAGAAGTAAGCCGACAAAGCCACTCACAAAATTAGTACCTAATATCTTCGTATCTTGTTGGTTAACAAAATGTTGGGCGACGAGGCTAGCGGTCGGCTCGTCGTGCGGTGGTCGTTGTGGTTGCAGCACAGCGCGGCAAGGGCGTACGTGCCTTCGACAAGACTTGCGGACCGACGCGGCGAGGGTCGTACACGAACAGACTCGTCCCCACGAAGTGACACTTTCCCGGCCCAGGGTGAGGACGAGGTGGAGCAGACTTACGATGAGATAGGCCCGTCTCAGCTCGTAGACGCTCCTTCGACTCAGCCTTCACAGCCTCTACCACGCAGACGCCGCCGTGAGCCTAGCCGTTACACTCCAGGCACCGACGCACTTGGTAAGGGTAAGGCTAGGAGGCAGTGATACATATGTGTAGGCTTGTGGTTGGGCTTAAAAGTCGTGCTTCATGTGATACATATGTGTATATGGACTGAGATGGGTTTGTAATGAGCTACTTGTTGCATATATGTGTATATGTTATGTATTTTGTGGTTCTATAATTCCTGTAATGTACCGTAGCTTGTTGTTTCAGAAATTATGAAAACTGGCCTATGAGAAGGCAATGTTGTAGCACTTATTTCGTGGAGCATCTTTGTTTCTGCAAACGAGTGAAAAGGCTATGAACTATGAATTTATTACGAGACTACGTGCTCTGAAAAGCCTACATAGGGACATTTATTGCTACTGGAATCTGAAAAGCGAAAAGATTCGTATGTCCTCCTCTCCATGGACTATGCCCATCGCACGGATAACTTTGCCTACATAAAGGCCTCCTATGTCTTCCATACCACATCTCCGTTACACCATCACAATACTACTACACAACAATGTCTTCTGGAGGTCCGACCCATTTGGAGTGTCGGAGTGGCATGGCGCCGAAGTGCCATTGCGGCTTTAGGGCGATGTTGTGCGTCGGACGGATCGAGTACAACGAGCCAACTACGGCCGTAGGTTCTTCAAGTGTCGGACACGGATGACGACTTCATGGTAACGACGACAACTAAATCATTTGTTTCTCATTATTGTTTTTCAACTTGATCCGTGACATCTACCACGCCACACATAGCCTTGCGAGTTCATCGAATGGGTGGATCGGGTGCCGCCGGCATGGCCACGGAACCGGCCAATGGAGGTGGAAAACAAAGGACAATACTTTGTCAAGATGACTCAGGCTCGCGAGGTGGAACGACAGATGCGGCTTGAGCAAGAGCGCCGCGTGAGGGTGGACCAAATCCATCTGAAGGGCAAGGAGGATGAGCTGCAAAGGAGGCGAGAGCAGTTAAGTCTGCGTGAAGCGCCATCAAGCGTCGGGAAGAAGAGCTTCAAGCTCGTGAGGCAGCTCTCAAGACCAAGATTGACGGGAAGAATGATGCAGTGGAGCCATCTTGAGCGCAATAAAAGGGGAAACAACCACGCTACACCAAGAGACAAAATGTAATAGACCCAGCAAGTTATATTCCCTAAGGCATGTTAGGACTAGTGGTGGAGTTCTGAACATTAGAAGTACAGAGTTCCACACATGCCACATGCCACGTGCTCATCATATGATCTTATGATGAGAATTTTCTCCATTTATGTTTTATTTCCTTTAATTCTAATTGGGTGGGTATAAAGGAATTCGCGCTCCTCATATACCCCTATGGCTGGGTAGTAATTTTCAGTCACAAAAACATTCCTAGGTCCGCCTCATGGTATCCAAGTTGAAAAGGATAAGTTGAACTAGTACGGCTGTCCTTTTTTGGGATGTACTATTAAACCAAAATTGGGATTATCCGCAATTCGGTCGTTGTGGTCGGACTCTATTATGGATTTCTGACCACATTCTCCATTCTTCTTTCTCCAATCTTGGTTTAGGGAAGGAGATATTCGCGACTACTGGCGGTTTCATTATGGGGCAGCTCATGATCTTCATATCGATCAATTATCCACCTCTGCATCTATTCTTTCCTAGCTAAACGGGTGGAACATCCATCCAATTCCTTTATTTTATTATGGAATAAGAAGAATTCTTCCATTCTCTTTTTCTTTGGTTTGGGGAAAACCCAAACTAAAACTTTTCGAGGGAGTGGAATTCCTAGTAAAAAAATCTTGGATCGGCTGCTCGGCGGCACTGCCAGTTACTCGGTGCCGTGGATCCTGGCGCCAAGCTCGGCGCCGTGTATCGTGGCGCCGAGCTCGGCGCCGTGACTAGTGGCGCCGAGGTGCTTGCCATGTCGGCGCCACGCAGGCCACCACGCTGGTGCGGGCCTGGGACCTCGGCGCCATGGACCACGGCGCCGAAACGTGTTACCTCGGCGCCGACCCCCTGGGTCCAAAAACAGAATTAAAACTACCAGGAGTCTAAATGTGAATATTTTTTAAAAAAAGGCTAAAATAGAAAAAATTCGGTCAGCCCTCCGGGGTCATCTTGCCGGGATAGCTTATAGCTCTCCACAGTTCGATGAAGGCATGACATGCATCACTCTTCAACGTGATTCACTCATGTCTACCCATTATTAATTTTAAGAACTTCGCAGGGAATCCTCTTCATCGTGATTCAGCCCTGTCCACTCATTATTATTATTTTATTTGACCCTATTTGGGACCTAAGGACTTCGTAGGCATTCCCACACAAACAGGAATAATTTCTGTATTTCCAACAGGCTTTTAAATTTAAGGAACAAGTCCATGTTCGATCTCTGAGCTATTGAATTGGTAAAAAAACAATATTAAACTCTATAATTGTTTGAATATCAACCTAAACTATGATCTGGGTTCGTGACCCTTGAACGAATCCACTCTAGTTTTAGGATGACTGACCACCACGTGAGTTGTCACGGCAAAGTTGACTACATCGGCTCCTCACTAGACCCCACGGCGTGCACTATAACTCTCCTCAGCAAAAGATGACCTAGAGGCACTTTCATACAACGTATCGATGAACCGGGGAGGAATTATAACACACCCTTTGGGGTCCAACGAGGAGCCGACATGATCAATTTTGCTAGTGAAGACACATAGCGGCTAGGTCATCCTAAAGCGAGGTAGATTCGCTCGAGAGGTCACGTGACCTGTATCGATAGTACAGGTTGATATTCAAATGGTTTTAGAGTTTAATGTTGTTTTTCGGACTACTCCAATAATTTAAGATTATAATGTGGACTTGTTTCTAAATTTAACTGCATTTAATTACCTTGCTATTTACTGCTCCAATATATATGGTTTGTGATATGGTCCTCTGTATTTTGTTCTGGGTTATAAGACAGTACGTTGCGAATACACCTCGCATGTGCATGTGATCATCACATGCATGAGCGCTACACATGTGACTAAATTATTATTTCAGCTTCAGCTTTTGGTTTCTAGTTTATTTTTCACTATTCATAAATTTTGTTTTTTCTAAACTTTTAGTTTTTTTTAGCTTTTTTGTCGGTTCTTTTTTCTGTATTCCTTCGCGTTGTCCGTAATGAGCTAACATATTTTTTCTATTTTTAATTTTTTAAATTTGATTACGCTAAATAAGCCACATTCAGCTACAGTAAAATTTCAGTGGCTACAGTGCAATTTCAGCCATAAGGCACATCTTTTCAGCCCAACCGAGCAGGGCCAAAGCTTGTATATACAGTGGTTGCTTGTTTACTCCTTTCGGAATTATTATTTTGGTGATTGCGTTTGCATTGGCGATCGGTCGAAACGTGCAATTGTTTACTTATTAGAATTCAGTTTATAATAAATTGTGTGGCCAATCAATATTCATTACTGAGGATACAAGAGCAGCATGAGCAGTGTGACTTGCATTAAAGGGGCAGCATGGATCAGTCTTGAGTATTGCTCATAGGGGACAACTTCACGGCATCATGTGAAGCGGGGTGAGTTGTTTCGCCGGAGCATTGGGAGTGCCGGGTGAGTTGTTCCTCCGGAGCATTGGGAGTGCCCTTTTCTCCCAGGGAGTGGCCTGTGAGCGCCGTAGCGCCTGTGAGCGCCGTAGTGTTTAGAGCTACACGAGTGATTTCACTAGACAACAAAACTCTGCAGAGTTATCTATAAAACTCATGCACTGGCTTGTGTGAGCATAGCACTTTACTCTTTCCAATGTCACTACTGCTTCATTTGATTACTTTATGAGTTTTATTTATATAATGTTCCTTAATTACTTGATCTTGCTGAGTATGTTGAAGCATACTCAACTGCTTGTTTGTGGTGCTTTACGCAACGGAAGCATGGTGGTCATTGTAACAGTGCAGACCAATAGAACTTCAACCCTTTGTACATTACTTGTTTATTTGAGTTTTTTTTTTTTTTTGCTTCTGCTATGAGATACCACTGCTGGGTTTTTGTATAACCTTAACATACTTGTGGGCCAAGGCCCATGAGTGTGTGGTGGCTCTCACTCCTAGGCCTGTTTTGGGATATGACGTGCATATTTGATGAACGTATGAACAAATAAACTCTCAGCTGTTGGATCTGAGACAGATAGACAAGATGTAGGCGGGCACGCCTCTATTCCCACTTAATCCTTTTTTGTGTTTTGGCCCCACCCTCGAACTAACATTTTCGAATAGCCCCGTGCTCCTCTGCTCTCTAACTCGACGTCTCCATCATTGTCCCCATCAGCATGGACTCAACTCCACCTCCCAAATTAGGGACCTATGGTTTGGGTTTTGCCCCTACGTCTGCATTGTGTAAGCATCTAGGCCCCTTATTTCGAGGATTTAGAGTTTTGGTGATTAATGACCCCTAATTGTCAAGACTAACTAAATTTTGAGACTTGACGTTGTAATTTATGTCTTGATGATGTTATTGGGATTATTTTGGCTTTTTAGGGATCCCCTGTTGAGTAAATGAAGGCAAAGCAAGGCTTTCATGAAAATTAAGGGCTTTGTGTTTAGCAATGATTCGAGGAGATGGGTTTGAATCATTTTAGAAGTTAGAATGTTATTTTTGGTTTGGCTATCCTATTAAGGGGGGTTCAAGGCTAGTAGTTTGAGCTTGATGAGGTTGGATAGCTAGGTGTGATGCATACTAGGTATTCTAGCTTATATTCTAGTTAGAAGTACCAAGGATCAATTTTTGGTTAAAAGATTCTCAAAATTTGGATCAATTTGGGCTATGTCTATAAAACTCAATATAGGCGAGATAATCCAACCTAAGGCATATTATTGAGGCATGCCATCCTATCCAAAGAGGGTGTTTTGGTGCGATGTTTTTGCATAGAGGCAAATTATCCCGATCCACCCGGACTATTGAGGCACACCATCTAAACAAAGAGGTTGTTTTTGGTGCGCATTGGATTATATATAGAGCCAGATGGAGGCGTATCATGTCAACATTAGACAAGTTGAGAGGTGGATGAGACAACCCGAGTGTATCATTGCTTAGGATTTGAGTTTGCATTGAGGCGTATCATCTGGGTTCAGGCGTACCATTGACCCGTACTATCTATCCAAAGAGCATATTTTTGGTGCACATGAGGACTTCTACAGAGGCATATGTTCTGGGTGCACTCGTACCATTGAGGCATACCATTGATCAGCAAAGGTCAATAGTTAGGGTTTGTACTAGGCGGACAATACGGCTTGGGCAGATATTGATGATCATTACATTATACAAATAATTTATCCGTAAGCGCACGAATTTGTCATAGTATTTCATCGTGGAGTATTCTAGGGTATCGTAATTTCTACGGGGAAGCATTAATGAACTAGGGATGTCAAAGTAACAAATGTCTAAATATCCCTTGCCTTTCCGAGAGCAATTTGATTAACAAATGATGGGTGTTGATCACTGTTGGACTCGAATTTTATAATCCAGAATTCACTGTGGTTCCACCACACTATTCTCTAGATAAGTAGATAGAGCTTATAGATATATTACTGAACATCAAAGAACATTTATGCAGAAGCCTAAGTATATTAGTAAACTTACTCATGAGTCGATTAGGCTGAAATCATTAAAAGCAGCGATGGAAATGGAAACTTCATACAGTGGGACCCCCAAGACACGCCCACAAGTAGCTAACTGGGGTTCACAACCTAGTCCTTGGCCTTATCATCTTCCAGTCTTGTTGACCCCTTGGGTGATCATAGGGCTTGTATTTCTCCTTCTGACTTATTGAATAATTATAATTGAGCAACAGTGAGTACAATGGTACTTAGCAAGACACCACATAGAATACAGTAATAATAGATGAAAGGCTGAACAAGGGGAGGCTTAAGGTTCTTTTGTTTGCGAAATGCCCACCATTTTGAGATACAAATATAGGAAATACCTAAGACTTACCAATTTTAACTAAAACAGAGTTTTATAAAGTTTGTGAAAGATTGCAATAGTAGTAGTATAGACTCCATCCACTGTTACGTGTTACCTGCACCATATGCTACTTTTCCAGTGTCATATCCACTTATTATCATCACTGGGACCGACCGTCCAGGGTAACACAAACCAACTTTCATTCCACCCATAAAGTTTGTTTTGTAAATAAAACTAACTCCCGTGAGGTTCTAATGCCCACCCATGCCATGACTATGGGCACGATTGTTCATGATTGTGGGCACAGTTGTTCAAACAGTTTTTACTCTACAGAGGTTGCACACTTTACCTATAAGAGACAACCCATTTATTACATTCCACATGTTTTTGTAGACATGCAGATCAAATAGGCTACCACAAGGCCTTTACAATGCATCTCCCCAGCAAGGCCATGCCTGCTCAGGTTTTCACTTCTGTAGGATCCGACCATCCCTCGAGAAGCCCCCTCTTGTGCCGTCACGCTAAAGGTGGGGTTGCGACCATCCTTCCCTGTGCCCGTGTTCACCCTATGATGCAACCCACACTGGGTCGATGCAAATTAGTCAGCCCACTCTACACTTTGCCAACTTGTGGTTGCGGTATTTTACACTAAGAGGTTGTACAAGGTTTAGTCCTTAGAGTTATCTGGATGGTTCTACCATAATTCAACACTCTTGTGCATCCACTGCACCAGCCCCCCATACCATTTGCCCAAATATTTAAGCAAGTTAGGGTTTTTAATAGCATAAAATAATCATGTTATAACATACCAGCAACTGTCCACTCACGATTGCCTAAACCAGGTTTTCATATTTGAAATGATACCAAAGAAAATTAATGCCCCTGAGTATCTAAGCAACACTAAGAATGGTGCTTAGATACAGACTTATTACTAGTATGTTAACCATTAATTCTAGGACGACAAGGTTTCATGTCCAAAGCCAAGGAGTGGGATATAATTAAGCAATTTTTCATAAGGAATTAACTATGAACTAATGTGAATATACTTTGCACAATAAAGTAAAGCATGTAATTTGATATTTTCAAATAAAATAACTTGCCTTCAAAGGGTTGGTGGAATATGATCAAAGTGATGACTTACAACTACTATAGAGAATGTCATACTGGACACCTCATCACAGATGGTTCTACAGAGTACATCAGTGTTAAGCTACAACATAATTATCTCAGATGGTTTTACTAGTGTGACCGTCTATATTGCAACCGATACTAAGAACTGTCAGTGATGACCTACTTATCATAGACAGTTCTTTACACAAATCGTCTGTGGTATATGACAGACGGTTTGTAAAAAAACCGTGTGTGATGCATAGATTTATCATAGATGGTTTTTTTTGTGAAAAACTGTTTGTGATGCATAGACTTATCATAGATGGATTTTTGTGAAAAACTGTTAGTGATAACAAACATTTTTGTAAAAAACCGTTTGTGGTGACCTACTTATCACACATGGGTTATGAATGGAAGCATCTATGATATTCACTATGTTATTAAATACCGTCGTCCTAATAGATATTTTGTCTATTAGACAGCAACTTTGAGGTGATTTAGTGAAAGGAGACTGGAGATTTGGAAGGGTGTTTATGTATCCATTTATTCTTAATGATCTAAAGTTAGTACTTGGTACAATATATAATGAAATGTATTATATTCTAGCTAGATTCGTGCACTTTTTAGTTGCAAGGAAAGAGAGATCTAGCTTGATAGTTTTTGCTCCAATTTAAGACTAGATCTCATTCCTATCGACTTTAATTCTTACTAGATTGGTTCATGAATCATAGCTAGCTACTTAAGATGGACAAATTGTGATGAATAACAATTATGTGTAAGAGTACACGTACATGTAATGGCTACCTAGAGAGCATTAATCTAATTTAACATTAATTTATTATATGCGCGCGTATATGGACTGAAACTAGATGTACATTGAGAATGTGAGTGAAGAGTGCATTGATAGAGTGTCTGCATTTGAAGAGTCATCAAGTAGGATATGTTCAAGTATGGGATGAAATTTATGTACTATCCATTCATTGATTGAGTAAATCTTAAGATATTTACCAATTTGGCGCTTATAGAAGTACATTTAATTCAAAAGGGTCTCAAAAGGGGTATACATGTTAGAGTAGTCACAGATGAAGAGAACATATTATACAAGAATATAGTAACATCATTGAGGAGATAGTGATATACTAGATATCGATTGTTCTTTCGATAAGGATAGGTTGCATGATGATAATTTGGATTAGATGTTGCACAATGTCGGGCCACGGATTTCCAAACCGGACCCTCGTGTATTCTGCACTAGTCCGGATCAAAGCTAGTGTACGATTAAGCAGAATGGAAAACATCACCATCAACGATTTATTACAATAAATAAAATGCGGACCGAAAGGTCTCCTTATTACATCTGAGGTTTCAACCTCGCACATGAGAATTAAGCGGAAGCAAAATAAACTTGACGACGACCCATCAATACGCCACGGGCAATTGGTGGGAAACGCGACCTATTCCTCGGGAAGAAACCATCACACCACAAGCGAAGCGATGAGTCGTAGTCCCCTTCTTGAGCTTCAACTTCCTCGAGATTTATTTTTGAGTGTAGCATGTGAGTACATAAAGTACTCCGCAAGTCTTGGGAAAAATGCATAGATGCAAGGCTTGACAAAGGAAGGCTATATGGCTCTTTTGCACAAAGCAATATTTTACTTTCAATTACTACTAATTATTTTGAAGGCATCAATTTGGCAAAGTAATTGTTTTAACAGAACTATCATTAATTCTCTAGTGAGGTTCCATCTACCAACACTAGTTAATTCATCTATCGACCAAGTTCAATACTTGGGTTCCATCCACCCTCTCTGGCTCCATCCATGAGATTCCTTCAAGAGTTCCCTTCCACTCTCGGAATACAAAAACTTTCATTCTAAAACCAAAACCAGAAATCTACCATGTGAATGCATTCCTTGCCCGCCCTTGACCGTGGGCACGGCTATTCGAATAGTTTACACTCTGCAGAGGTTGTACAACTTTACCCACAAGAGATAAATTATCCTAAAAGTCAACATGCTTCCTTTGGCATGAGACCCGGATAAAATATCACAAAGCCTTTACCTTACTCTAATCTAGCTAGATACCACCCGCGAGGTTTCACCGCAGTAGGCTAACTGCCCGAACCAAGCCCCTCTTGCGCCATATGAGTACTGAGAAATCCTGTCCCTCACTGTGAATAACGGTCCATCCTCGCACCCACTTTCCAATGGTGGCACCTAAACTAGACTATCATAAGTTAGTCGGCTAGGTCGTACCCATATAGACTTGTGGTTGTACGGTTAATGCTCAGTTTGGACAAACACAAGCGTCGGTCCTTAATTGACTAGGGTGGAACATACACTTAACAAGTTCTCGTGCTATCGCACCAACCCAAACGACCATCCACCTAATCTAAACCAACTTTCACATTTTTATTTTATTTTTAAATCACAGTGACAACTCCAATTGCCACTTCACTTTCAAACACAAGGATTAAATAATAAATCATAATTTCCCATTTTCAAGATTTTCCAAAGTTATTAGATAGCAAGACTAAGCATCAACCTACCATTCTAATATTCACAAAGATTAATAGTAATCTCATTATTGAGACAAAGGGAGTTCTAGGGTGACAATGTACATGGCATTCAATCTCAATGGAGGGTATAACAAAGTTGGATTAGCTATCACCTTAAGATTTGAACTAATGATTTATGTAAATAGCAATGCACATAATTTAAAATATTTTAAAACATTTCAAAAGCATAGGTTCAAGATGATCAAAGGAGACTTGCCTTCTTGCAGGGTTTCTGGGTCTTCTTGCTGCTGTGAAGAGGGATCGTCGACAACGTTGGAATCTACGCGATAAAAAGAAGCAAACAAAGCAAATAAATACACACGAAATTCAAATAAAATCCAAAAATTCAACAGAGGCCATATTTGGATAGATCATGATTTTAGCTGAATTTAGAAATTTGAATGGCCGAATTTGGAGTTGAAATGAGAAAGTTATGATTGTTTGAAGTTTTCAATTTGAATAAATCCAGAAATTAAGAAATTTCTGACAGGTGGGGCCCACTGGGAATATTCAATTTTAACCTTTTATTTTAATTCCGAGAGCCTGACAGGTGGGACCCACTGAACAGTAGACCCTCTGCGGTCACTGACATGTGGGACCCCTCTGTCAGTGACCTCATCTGCCTTGGTCAGCGGCGGTGGGACCATCGGGACTGGACCCACTTGTCGATCTCGGCGTGACGAGTGGGACCAGGCAGCGATGGCCCGCCGACAGACGGCGGTCGTGGCGACGGTGGGACCCACTTGTCGATCGCGAAATTAACCGAAAACTCAACCTAAATAGCGGAGGCGAGGGCTCGAACGCCAGCGCCGGGAGTTGAGCGCGCTCTGTAACGAGAGGAGGAGGCTTTGCCTACCGGAGAGGGCAACAAATCCCTTTGAGGATACCCCGGGTGGCCGGCAGCGATAGTCGGAGGCGGCGGCGCGGCGAGGGAGGGCGGGGTGCTCGGGCGGTGCGTAGATTGCAATCTCGCGCGAAGGGCTTTCGGTGGAGGGGTTGGCGAGGTCGAGGATGAGCGAGGCGGCGGCGGCGAGGAGCAGCGGAGCGGCTGGGTGCTCGGTGCGGCGGCGCTCGGCGGCGGAAAGAGGTGGCGAGGTGTCGGGAGGACCGCACGGGCGAGGAAGCTTCGGGCGGCGGCGGTGAGCTGCAGTTCACCGAGGCGACGGCGATTGCTCGCCGGAGCTCTTTACCGCGCGCACGGGAAATCGCGCGCTTGGCGCGGGCTCGAGAGATGGGCGGAGGGAGTCTTTGAGAGGTGGTGCGGGGAGGCGAAGGCCGAGGGGCTATTTATAGAGCTTGGGGAGAGGTGAGGCGGCGGGAATTCCTCGCCGAAGTCGACGGCCGGGGTTGATTCAAATTTGGGATAAGCCGTCGGAGGCAACGCGGAGCTCCGGGTTTTTAGGGGATAAGGCGCTTATCTCCCCGGGAGTTCGAATCCGCGTCCAATTCGAAGAAAGAGGCCGAGTGCAGGTAGGATTTGATCGCCGGATTCTTGGGAGAGAGAAAGGAAAGAGTCCGGCGCCGCGCGAGACAGCGGGCCCGACTGCGGGGCCCGCAGTCAGCGAGAGCGGGGCGCGTTGTGCGGATGGCGGCCACGTGGCTTGGAGAGAAGATCGGACGGCGGGATGGCTTAAGTGGGAGGGAGCGGTGGATTGAGGCCGGCGCGAAGCGCGGCTCATCCGAGCCGTCCACGCGCGTCGGGCGAGGAGGAGGGAAGGCGGGGTCGGCGGCGGGCCTGGCCCACTGGCGAGAGAGAGAGGAGGAGAGCGGCTGGATCAGGCCGAGCGGCGACGTGGCGATCTGGTCCGTCCAGCGTCGGCCGGAGGAAAAGGGAGGTTTTTATTTTCCGAATTTGATTTTGATTTTGAGAAAAGGCTAGGAAATTATTTAGGCCTCGAGAAAAATATGAGAATACCTCCAAAAATTCCAGAAAAATTCACGAAGCTCCTGGACACATTTTGGACTAAATAAAATTATTTCCAACTACTGTTGGCATTTAATTTTATATTTTTAATTTACTTTTAACTTTTAAAAATAGGTTTTAAATTCAGAAATTCAGAAAATCCAATAAGAGCCATATAAACTTCAATTACTTTAAAATAATTAATTTGAATTTAAATTTTCAAGAAAGCAAATTTTGGGATGTGACAAACCTACCCCCTTAGGAAGAATCTCGACCAGAGATTCGGATGGACTGGAAAAGAGGTCGGAAACTCTTCTTTTAGATCCTCTTCACGTTCCCAAGTCGCCAGATTCGAATGGTTGCTCCTTGCACTTTACAGAACTTGATGACCTTGTTTCGCGTCTGACGTTCGATTCCTCCAAAATTTTAGCTGGATATTCGGATAGGTGAGGTCCTCCTTCACATTTATTTCATCTAGAGGCATCGCTCTTTCGGCACTCGGAGACACTTCCTCGGTGGGATACATGGAAGACGTCATGCACCTTTGACGGTGAGCGGAAGCTCCAAGCGGTAAGCAACTTCTCCTTTTCGCTACAACAGGAAGGGTCAATGAATCTAGGAGCAAGCTTTCCACCGACTCCAAAGCGTCTCATCCCTTTGAGAGGTGACACCTTAAGGTAGACATGATCCTGGTACAAATTCTAATGCCCTTCGACGATTGTCCGCATAGCTCTTCCGCCTCGTTTGTCTTGTTTTCAACCTATCCCTGAATTAAGCGAACTTGTTCTTCGGCTTGCTTCAACACATCTGGTCCGAATACTTGTCCTTCTCCTGTCTCCTTCCAATACAATGGAGTCTGCACTTTCTACCGCATACAAGGCTTGAACGGTGACATTTGTAAACTGGATTGATAAGCATTATTGTAAGAGAACTCTGCGTAAGGTAAACTCTGGTCCCAACTATCCTTGTTTGATAGGACACAAGCTCTCAACATGTCTTCGAATTTGATTTACTCTTTACTGTTTGCCCATCCGTGCAGGGATGATAAGCTGATCTTGAAATTCAAATTGGTGCCAAGTTCATGTAGCTTCGCCAAAACCTCGAAGTGAATTGGGTTCCTCGATCGACACAATCTTCTTTGGGACTCCATGTGAACTCACAATCCTTGACATATACAATTCTGCGAGTTTATCTCCGAGTAGGTGGTCTTCACTTTGGAATGAAATGGGCAACTTTTGTCGAGGCGATCCACAATAACCCAAATAGAATCATGTCAGATTTGGTTCTCGGTAAACCCGTTATAAAATCCATACCAATTTCTTCCCATTTCCACTCGGGGATCTGCAATGGTTGCAAAGTCAGCAGGTCTCTCGGTGTTCAGCTTTAATCCGTTGGCACACATCACACAAAGCTACATACTCTGCAATCTCCCTTTTCATACGCCACCAAAGTATCTTGCCTTGAGATCTTGATACATCTTGGTACTCCGGGGTGTATTGAGTATCTGGATTCATGAGCTTCCTTCATGATCAACTCTCTTTATTTCTCTCTTCTCGAGCACCATAATTCTTTTTCCAAACCAGACGGTACCTTGTTCATCTTGGAAAATTCTAATGCTTTCCCGTTCTTCATATCATCCTTGATCTCCTGGACATACTTGTCCTCTTTTTGTGCCGCTCTGATTTGCTCTTCTAAGGTTGGTTGAACTTCCAAAGTAGCTAAGAACCCTTCTTCTACTACTTGTAAGTTGAGCCGCTGAAATTCCTCTTGAAGTGTTGGCATACTATCCTTAATCCACACAGTACAAGAACTTTTCGACTCAAAGCATCAGCTACCACATTAGCCTTTCCCGGATGATAATGTATCCCAATATCGTAATCCTTTATTAACTCAAGCCATCTCCTTTGCCTCATATTGAGATCGGGTTGAGTAAATATATACTTCAAACTTTTGTGGTCTGTATAAATCTCGCAGCGATTACCGATCAGATAATGCCTCCAAATTTTTAGAGCATGCACTACGGCAGCAAGCTCTAAATCATGGGTTGGGTAATTCTCCTCATGCGGCCGCAATTGCCTTGAAGCATATGCAACTACCCTTCTTTCCTGCATTAGCACGCAGCCCAATCCTTGTCTTGATGCATCACAGAAGACTTCAAAATCCTTCCTAATATCCGGGAGTGTTAACACTGGCGCAGACGTTAACCTCTTCTTCAATTCTTGAAAACTATTCTCACACGACTTACTCCATTCAAACTTCTTCTCCTTCTTTAGCAACTGGGTAAGAGGTCTTGCAAGCTTGGAGAAGCCTTCAATAAAGCGACGATAGTATCCTGCCAGTCCAAGAAAACTTGATCTCGGATCACGATTTTGGTTGCATCCAATTAAGCACATCATTTACTTTCTCAGGGTCTACGGATACTCCTCCTGCGGAAATCACATGACCTAAAAAGGCTACTTTCCTCAACCAGAACTCGCACTTGCTAAACTTGGCGTACAACTGGTGTTCTCTAAGTTTTTCCAAAACCATCCTTAGATGCTCCGTATGCTCTTCCTCATTCTTGGAATATATCAGAATATCATCGATGAACACCACTACAAACTTATCCAAATATTCCATGAACACTTTATTCATCAGGTTCATAAAATATGCGGGTGCATTTGTCAAGCCAAATGACATCACTGTATACTCATACAATCCATAACGAGTAGCAAATGCTGTCTTTGGTATATCCTCCGGTCTTATCTTCAACTGGTGATAACCTGACCGAAGGTCAATCTTGGAGAAGACACATGAACCTTTCAATTGATCAAACAGATCATCTATTCGGGGCAAAGGATATTTGTTCTTGATCGTCACATCATTCAGAGATCGATAATCCACGCACATGCGAAGACTACCATCTTTCTTCTTTACTAGCAGTACTGGTGCTCCCCAGGGTGACGAGCTTGGTCTCACAAAACCTTTATCTTGCAACTCTTCAATCGCTTCTTAACTTGATCAAATCGTTCGTCAGACATTCGATAGGGTCTCTTTGATATAGGAGCTGCAGGGTATCAGGTTGATGACAAATTTAACTTCTCTGTCTGGCGGCATTCCCGGCAAATCTTCGGGGAATACATCCGGGTACTCACTTACAATAGGTACCTTTTCCAAGGCTACTCCCCTCACACTATTCAATCCACACCTATTCGGGAAGAGGTGTTTGACTTATATCTTACTTGGATTCCGTCGAGTTGGTAACGTAACACTCGATCGGCACAATCTATCGCCCTTTATACTTAGTTAACCAATCCATTCCAAGTATCACATCTAGACTCTTGGAATCTATTATGATAAGATTCGCTAGAAATCTAACTCCATTGATATCCACATTGCACTAGGGCAAGCTGTGTTAGTCCTCATTTCCTTTCGAGGATTGGACTAGCATAGGGTCTTTAGTTTACGCACATCCCAATTATATTTTTCAACAAAATCTTTTGACACAAAAGAATGCGAAGCTCAGAATCAAATAATGCTGATGCAGATGCGAGTTGACAAGGAACTTACCCAAAACTCGTCAGTGCATCTGGCTGCTTCATGATCACATGGTTGAGATGTCCTCTGCTCACCACTTGTGGAGCCCTTGGAGTCTGAGGGGTCCCACGGCCTTGTCCTGCATTTGGAGTTCGTGCTGGTGTCGTTCCCAAATTGAAGCGAACTGGGGTCACAGCTGGGCGCTTCTGGGGACAGTTGCTAGCATAATGCCCCATGTTCTTGCAGTTGAAGCACTGCACTCCTGCTGCTGAAGTCCGGCTCTGCTGGGGTTGAACACCATTGCCCGTTCGGGGAACTTGTGAGTTTGGGCGAGGTCCAGTGAATGGAGTCCTTGGCACAATTGGTTCTGAGGTTCTATGGAACTGAGGTGGGTTAGGGCGGAATCGGGAACTACTCGCGCCCTGTTGAGCTTGAAATTTTCTCTTCCTACTTTCATACAATTGACGTTGAGCATCTTCTTGTACAAAGGCCTTGTTCACCATGTGTTGGAAAGTTGGAAAATCATTCGACACTAGCTGCACCTTGAGGTTGGGGTCGAGTCCTTGCATGAACCTCCAGATCTTCGTTGCCTCCGATGTGATCTCTTCTGACACACATACCGTATAGTTGGGTGAATTTGTTCAGGTATTCGGAAACGCTAAGGTTCCCTTGTTGCAGCTGGTAGAACTCTCTCTTCTTCATGTCCATTATTCCCGTAGGAATATGCGCAGTGCGGAAAGCTTCCTTAAATTCATCCCATGCGAT
Organism: Dendrocalamus sinicus; assembly: GCA_036346575.1. NCBI lineage: Eukaryota > Viridiplantae > Streptophyta > Magnoliopsida > Poales > Poaceae > Dendrocalamus > Dendrocalamus sinicus. The sequence goes on from CM070654.1 coordinate 12,794,184, forward strand.
AGCTTGCGCATTTTGATGGGCGGCGCGATAATTCTCCCACCAATTTGCAGCGGTTCCCTTGAGTTGGTGGGCAGCATATAACACCTTCTCATTGTCATTGCATTGGGCTAGGACCAGCTTCCTTTCCACATCCTTGATCCAATCATCTGCCTCCATTGGATCCACTGAACCAGCAAAAGTAGGAGGCCTTGTTCTCATAAATTCTCCCATCCTAGACTGGGGAGCTTGGTTGGGTGCCTGCGGAGCTTGCTGCACTTGGTTTTGAGCTAAAGCTTGAAGAAGCTGCAGTTGCATGGCCATCATCTGCTCCAAGCTGGGGGCTTGAGCAGGGGGTGGTGGAATGTTGTTCTCAGGCTGAGGGTTGGCATCACGGCTGTTGTCAGGGTTGCTCCTTGTGTTCACCATCTGAAGCGGTTTCAGGTTAGCATAAGGTAAGAGGGAAATAGCAAAGGTAAGAGATTTAGGGAGATTAAGTCACATCCCAAGCCAACACACAAGAAAGAAACAATCATTCAACTAAAGCGAAAGAACCTTTATTGAAATCAAACTAGTTTTAAGAATGGCTGTACCACAGTGCACTTAGGCTTGGTACAATCCATCTAGCACACCAAGCATAATAAAAGCGTTCTAATAACGTGGGCATTATTTGGGTACTACTGACTCAAAAGACTACTAATCCTCTCCAAAGACGCGCTCCTCTGGGTCCTCCTCATACTCTTCTTCTTCTGGCTCCTCCTCTGGTTCTTCTTCTGGTTCCTCGTGCTCATTGACGTGATGCCGTGAACAATCACAAGCGGTCGAGGGCGGTTGCGGCGGCGCAACGAACGCGGCGAAGGAGAAGGCTGCGCCTCTTGAGAGTGATGACGGGTGGCGGATCGGGCGGTGCACCTTCTTGCGTCTTTGTGAGCACGTACGAAGTCTGCAGTCGCAATGGTGCGCGTTGTTGGGGACGGTAGCCGGTCTCGGCGAAGACGGCGTGTAGTCGGGTACAGCTTTGAGGCGTCTCACCCAAACTCGTCCGTCTGGTCCAAGAAGCTGTGCGCGAAGAGTGTCGAGTGCTGATAGCTGGAAGTGAGAAGCATCCGAGTTGTCCAATCTCCTCTGAGCTCTTGCGTAGGTGATCGCCATCGCTGGGTGAGCTGCACTGATGTGAAAGTCGAGGTCGTCAATCGGAATGTCAAATGGATCTGGATACCTGCTCGGGCGAGGTTGATGAAGAAGCAAAAGGGGACGATGTACAGCATCCTTGTGCAAATGGCACAACTTCGTCAATGGCGAGACGTGCTGCATCCTGGACAGCGTCGAAACAGCGGGACCGAGGGTGCTTGATGGGGTATTTTTGGGAGTTGAATTCCCCATCCCGTGCATACAGGAATACCTCCATCGACCACAAGTCTCGATCCAGGATCCGTGTCTTCTGTCCCCTGAAAATGGGCGGCTGACGGTACTCCAAGCACTGCATCAACTGTCGGAGAAGGCTAGCGAAATCTCCAGCATCCTCTCCATGTGAGTAGTAGTCCCACGGGGCAGCGGCCATCTACAAAGTTGAATAAAAGAAAAGATTAGTAAAAAGTTTTACAAGGGAATGTAGAGACAAGAGCGAGATACTAAGTAAGAAGAGAGTGGAAGCAAAGAAGCAAAGTTTGTTTTGTAAATAAAACTAACTCCCGTAGGTTCCTAATGCCCACCCATGCCATGACTATGGGCACAGTTGTTCATGATTGTGGGCACAGTTGTTCAAACAGTTTTTACTCTACAGAGGTTGCACACTTTACCTATAAGAGACAACCCATTTATTACATTCCACATGTTTTTGTAGACATGCAGATCAAATAGGCTACCACAAGGCCTTTACAATGCATCTCCCCAGCAAGGCCATGCCTGCTCAGGTTTTCACTTCTGTAGGATCCGACCATCCCTCGAGAAGCCCCCTCTTGTGCCGTCACGCTAAAGGTGGGGTTGCGACCATCCTTCCCCGTGCCGTGTTCACCCTATGATGCAACCCACACTGGGTCGATGCAAATTAGTCACCCACTCTACACTTTGCCAACTTGTGGTTGCGGTATTTTACACTAAGAGGTTGTACAAGGTTTAGTCCTTAGAGTTATCTGGATGGTTCTACCATAATTCAACACTCTTGTGCATCCACTGCACCAGCCCCCCATACCATTTGCCCAAATATTTAAGCAAGTTAGGGTTTTTAATAGCATAAAATAATCATGTTATAACATACCAGCAACTGTCCACTCACGATTGCCTAAACCAGGTTTTCATATTTGAAATGATACCAAAGAAAATTAATGCCCACAGTATCTAAGCAACACTAAGAATGGTGCTTAGATACGGACTTAATACTAGTATGTTAACCATTAATTCTAGGACGACAAGGTTTCATGTCCAAAGCCAAGGAGTGGGATATAATTAAGCAATTTTTCATAAGGAATTAACTATGAACTAATGTGAATATACTTTGCACAATAAAGTAAAGCATGTAATTTGATATTTTCAAATAAAATAACTTGCCTTCAAAGGGTTGGTGGAATATGATCAAAGTGATGACTTACAACTACTATAGAGAATGTCATACTGGACACCTCATCACAGATGGTTCTACAGAGTACATCAGTGTTAAGCTACAACATAATTATCTCAGATGGTTTTACTAGTGTGACCGTCTATATTGCAACCGATACTAAGAACTGTCAGTGATGACCTACTTATCATAGACAGTTCTTTACACAAATCGTCTGTGGTATATGACAGACGGTTTGTAAAAAAACCGTGTGTGATGCATAGATTTATCACAGATGGTTTTTTTTGTGAAAAACTGTTTGTGATGCATAGACTTATCATAGATGGATTTTTGTGAAAAACTGTTAGTGATAACAAACATTTTTGTAAAAAACCGTTTGTGGTGACCTACTTATCACACATGGGTTATGAATGGAAGCATCTATGATATTCACTATGTTATTAAATACCGTCGTCCTAATAGATATTTTGTCTATTAGACAAGCAACTTTGAGGTGATTTAGTGAAAGGAGTGGAGATTTGGAAGGGTGTTTATGTATCCATTTATTCTTAATGATCTAAAGTTAGTACTTGGTACAATATATAATGAAATGTATTATATTCTAGCTAGATTCGTGCACTTTTTAGTTGCAAGGAAAGAGAGATCTAGCTTGATAGTTTTTGCTCCAATTTAAGACTAGATCTCATTCCTATCGACTTTAATTCTTACTAGATTGGTTCATGAATCATAGCTAGCTACTTAAGATGGACAAATTGTGATGAATAACAATTATGTGTAAGAGTACACGTACATGTAATGGCTACCTAGGAGAGCATTAATCTAATTTAACATTAATTTATTATATGCGCAGCGTATATGGACTGAAACTAGATGTACATTGAGAACTGTGTGAGTGAAGAGTGCATTGATAGAGTGTCTGCATTTCGAAGAGCTGTCAAGTAGGATATGTTCAAGTATGGGATGAAATTTATGTACTATCCATTCATTGATTGAGTAAATCTTAAGATATTTACCAATTTGGCGCTTATAGAAGTACATTTAATTCAAAAGGGTCTCAAAGGGGTATACATGTTAGAGTAGTCACGATGAAGAGAACATATTATACAAGAATATAGTAACATCATTGAGGAGATAGTGATATACTAGATATCGATTGTTCTTTCGATAAGGATAGGTTGCATGATGATAATTTGGATTAGATGTTGCACAATGTCGGGCCACGGATTTCCAAACCGGACCCTCGTGTATTCTGCACTAGTCCCGGATCAAAGCTAGTGTACACGTTAAACAGAATGGAAAACATCACCATCAACGATTTATTACAATAAATAAAATGCGGACCGAAAGGTCTCCTTATTACATCCGAGGTTTCAACCTCGCACATGAGAATTAAGCGGAAGCAAAATAAACTTGATTTACGACGACCCATCAATACGCCACGGGCAATTGGTGGGAAACGCGACCTATTCCTCGGGAAGAAACCATCACACCACAAGCGAAGCAAAGAGTCGTAGTCCCCTTCTTGAGCTTCAACTTCCTCGAGATTTATTTTTGAGTGTAGCATGTGAGTACATAAAGTACTCCGCAAGTCTTGGGAAAAATGCATAGATGCAAGGCTTGACAAAGGAAGGCTATATGGCTCTTTTGCACAAAGCAATATTTTACTTTCAATTACTACTAATTATTTTCGAAGGCATCAATTTGGCAAAGTAATTGTTTTAACAGAACTATCATTAATTCTCTAGTGAGGGTTCCATCTACCAACACTAGTTAATTCAGTCTATCTGACCAAGTTCAATACTTGGGTTCCATCCACCTCTCTCGCTCCATCCGCAGATTCCTTCAAGAGTTCCTTCCACTCTCGGAATACAAAACTTTCATTCTAAAACCAAAACCAGAAATCTACCATGTGAATGCATTCCTTGCCCGCCCTTGACCGTGGGCACGGCTATTCGAATAGTTTTACACTCTGCAGAGGTTGTACAACTTTACCCACAAGAGATAAATTATCCTAAAGTCAACATGCTTCCTTTGGCATGAGACCCAGATAAAATATCACAAAGCCTTTACCTTACTCTAATCTAGCTAGATACCACCGCTGAGGTTTCACCGCAGGTAGGCTAACTGCCGAACCAAGCCCCTCTTGCGCCATATGAGTCTGATGAAATCCTGTCCCTCACTTGTGAATAACGGTCCATCCACGGCACCCACTTTCCAATGGTGGCACCTAAACTAGACTATCATAAGTTAGTCGGCCAGGTCGTACCCATATAGACTTGTGGTTATACGGTTAATGCTCGAGTTTGGACAAACACAAGCGTCGGTCCTTAATTGACTAGGGTGGAACATACACTTAACAAGTTCTCGTGCTTCTGCACCAACCCAAACAGACCATCCACCTAATCTAAACCAACTTTCACATTTTTATTTTATTTTTAAATCACGGTGACAACTCCAATTGCCACTTCACTTTCAAACACAAGGATTAAATAATAAATCATAATTTCCCATTTTCAAGATTTTCCAAAGTTATTAGATAGCAAGACTAAGCATCAACCTACCATTCTAATATTCACAAAGATTAATAGTAATCTCATTATTGAGACAAAGGAGTTCTAGGGTGACAATGTACATGGCATTCAATCTCAATGGAGGGTATAACAAAGTTGGATTAGCTATCACCTTAAGATTTGAACTAATGATTTATGTAAATAGCAATGCACATAATTTAAAATATTTTAAAACATTTCAAAAGCATAGGTTCAAGATGATCAAAGGAGACTTGCCTTCTTGCAGGTTTAGGTCTTCTTTTCTTTGTGAAGAGGATCGTCGACAACGTTGGAATCTACGCGATAAAAGACGAAGCAAACAAAGCAAATAAATACACACGAAATTCAAATAAAATCCAAAAATTCAACAGAGGCCATATTTGGATAGATCATGATTTTAGCTGAATTTAGAAATTTGAATGGCCGAATTTGGAGTTGAAATGAGAAAGTTATGATTGTTTGAAGTTTTCAATTTGAATAAATCCAGAAATTAAGAAATTTCTGACAGGTGGGGCCCACTGGGAATATTCAATTTTAACCTTTTATTTTAATTCCGAGAGCCTGACAGGTGGGACCCACTGAACAGTAGACCCTCTGCGGTCACTGACATGTGGGACCCCTCTGTCAGTGACCTCATCTGCCTTGGTCACTGACAGGTGGGACCCACTGGGACCTGGACCCACTTGTCAGATGCTGACGCAGACGAGTGGGACCCGGACGGCGGTGGCCGCCGACAGACGGCGGTCGGCGACGGTGGGACCCACTTGTCGATCGCGAATTAACCGAAAACTCAACCCAGTAGCGGAGCCGAGGGCTCGAACGCGCACGGGGAGTTGAGAGCGCTCTGTTAACGGGGGGAGGAGGCTTTGCCTACCCGGAGAGGGCAACAAATCCCTTTGAGGATACCTTCGGTGGCCCGGCAGCGATGGTCGGGGGCGGCGCGCGCGGCGAGGAGGGCCGGGGTGCTCGGGCGGTGCGTGGATTGCAATCTCGCGCGAAGGGCTTTCGGTGGAGGGTTGGCGAGGTCCGAGGATGAACGAGACGGCGGCGGCGAGGGAGCGGCGGAGCGGCTCGGGTGCTCGGTGCGGCGGCGCTCGGCGACGGAAAAGGTGGCGAGGTGTCGGGAGGACCGCACGGACGCGAGAAGCTCGGGCGGCGGCGGTGAGCTCTGCAGTTCACCGAGGCGGCGGCGATTGCTCGCCGGAGCTCTTTACCGCGCGCGCGGAAATCGCGGCCTGGCGGCGCTCGGGGCTCGAGAGATGGGCGGAGGGTGCTGAGAGGTGGTGCGGGGAGGCGAAGGCCGAGGGCTATTTATAGAGCTTGGGGAGAGGAGGCGGCGGAATTCCTCGCCGAAGTCGGCGGCGGGGTTGATTCAAATTGGGATAAGCCGTCGGAGGCAACGCGAGCTCGGGTTTTATGGGATAAGGCGCTTATCTCCCGGAGTTCGAATCGCGTCAATTCGAAGAAAGAGGCCGAGTGCAGGTAGGATTTGATCGCGGATTCTTCGGAGAGAGAAAGGGAAAGAGTCCGCGCGCGCGAGACGCAGCAGGCGACTGCGGGCCCGATCAGCCGAGCGAGCGCGTTGTGCGGATGGCGGCCACGTGGCTTGGAGAGAAGATCGGACGGCGGGATGGCTTAAGTGGGAGGAGCGGTGGATTGAGGCCGGCGCGAAGACGCGGCTCATCCGAGCCGTCCACGCAGCGTCGAGGAGGAGGGAAGGCGGGGTCGGCGACGGGCCCGCCCACTTGGCGAGAGGGAGAGAGGAGGAGAGCGGCTGGATCAGCCGAGCGGCGACGTGGCGATCTGGTCCGTCCACGCGTCGGCCGGGAGGAAAAGGGAGGGTTTTATTTTCCGAATTTGATTTTGATTTTGAGAAAAGGCTAGGAAATTATTTAGGCCTCGAAAAATATGAGAATACCTCCAAAAATTCCAGAAAAATTCACGAAGCTCCTGGACACATTTTGGACTAAATAAAATTATTTCCAACTACTGTTGGCATTTAATTTTATATTTTTAATTACTTTTAACTTTTAAAAATAGGTTTTAAATTCAGAAATTCAGAAAATCCAATAAGAGCCATATAAACTTCAATTACTTTAAAATAATTAATTTGAATTTAAATTTTTCAAGAAAGCAAATTTTTGGGATGTGACAAACAATGCAAAAGGGAACTATAGTGTGAGAGAGTTGGTAAATTCAAGGGCTTAAGGAGGACTCAGAGAAACTATTGTTCTTGGGTTGCAAGCCAAAATTCACAAGATTGTCATCCGTTCTTGAACTGATGAAGTTGAAGGCAAGCAATGGTTGGTTCGACAAGAGTTTGACGGCGTTATTAGGTCTCTTAGCGAATATACCTCTGGAGAGAAACATGTTGCCCAAAACCATGTACCAAGCTAAGAAGATTCTCTATCCCATGGGAATGGAAGTAGAAAGAATACATGCATATCCGAAAAATTGTATCATGTACTGTAAAGAGTATGCAAATATGCATGTATGTCCGGTGTGCAAAGCATCCTGATAGAAGTGCAGGAATCACTACGTTGATGGTGCGGGCATCGAAGTGAAGCAAGAACCTCTAGCTAAGGTTTTGTGGTATCCGCCTATAATTCCCTGTATGAAGCATTTATTTGTGAATCAAAAGAAGGAAATATTGCTGCATTGGCAATCGGAGGAGTGTAAGAAAGATGGAAAGCTAAGACACCCTATTGATTCTGCCTAGTGGAGGAACTTCGATAAAATATTTGTAGACTTCGGTGCAGAACCAAGGATTATAAGGTTGATGGAATGAATCCTTTCGGTAACACGAGTAGCTGATATAGTACTTGGTCATCAATCTATATATCTACAACCTTCTTCCTTGGCTATGTATGAAATGAAAGTACATTTTGATGTCACTACTTATCCAAGGGCCGAACTACTTGGGAATGATATTGATGTGTACCTAGCATCATTACTGGAAGATGTTGTAACACTATAGAAGAAAGAGGTACCAGCATCATTACTTGGGATGAAGACAAACGAGAAAGCTTCACTCTATGTGCCATGTTGTTTTGCACCATCAATGATTTTCCTACCCTTGGTAACCTGTCGAGCATAAGTACAAAAGGAGCCAAAGCTTATCCTCACTGCTTCGATGATACCAAGAGTGTGTAGCTGAACAACTCGCGCAAAATTATGTACATGTGACACCGTGAGTTCCTTTCCAAATATCACCCATACCGCAAGATGTAGAAACAATTTGTGAAATAAGGAGGACGGTTCAGCTCCAAGCTTTTTAGAGGGAAAGAGGTCTATGATATGGTTAATGATATTGATGTTGTGCTTGCAAAGAGACATAAACTGTGGACTCGTTAGAAAAATATATGTGATAGCTTTTTGGGAGTACTTAGAAGTTCACCACTGCATCGATGTCATGCACATGGAGAAAAATGTATGTGATAGCTTGATTGGTCTCTTGCTGAACGTTTGTGATAAAACAAAAGATGATGTCAATGCACAATATGACTTGGTTGATATGAACATAAGGATTGAGTTAGCACTGAAAGAGACTGATAAATGCCAAACATACCTTCCCCCAACTTGCTACACTCTGTCTAAGGTCAAGAGAAATGAACTATGCATAGCTTGCATAGTGTGAATGCTCTGTCTGGTTATCCCGCTAGCATGAAGAAACTTGTTTCTATGGAAGATTTAAAATTAATTGGTATGAAGTCTCATGATTGTCATGTGCTAATGACACAAATGCTTTTTGTTACAATTAAAATTATTTTTTTGAACAAGATCCAAGTGACAATCATGAGGCTGTGTTATTTATTTAATTCAATTGCTCAGAAGGTCATCGATCCCGATGGACTAGATGCTTTGCAGGCCGAGGTGGTGATGACTTTATGTCATTTTAAGATGTATTTCCCTCCATCATTTTTGATATCATGGTCCATCTCATTGTTCACCTTGTGAAAGAGAAAAAGATATGTAGCCCTGTGTTCCTACGTCATATGTACCCATTCGAGAGGTATATGGAAATTCTCAAGTCCTATATATGAAATCAATCTTGGCCGGAGGGCAGCATCATCGAAGGTTATGCAACCAAAGAGGTCATTGATTTCTGCATCGACTATATAGTTCAGGTAGAATCGATAGGTGTGTCTTTATCTCGTTATGAGGGGACGCTGGAGGGTTCTTGGGCCATCTAAAGAAAAACATTCACTCTGATATGGATACACATGCTCAAACCCATTTCACGATCTTGCTACACATGACTGAAGTGTCCCCGTATATCGATGAGCATAAATACATGGTATACCAAGAGAATCTAGATTGGTTGTAGGTTTGGATCACGAGAGAGCACAACCATCGGTTTAATGAATGGTTAAAGGTGTGATTCATGGGAGGTCATCAAGTGATGATATGCTACGATGGTTGGCAAAAGAGCCAGAATTTACAATTACAACATAAATGGGTACATATTTTATTTGACAGCCTAGGATAGGAAGAGCATAGTCCAGAATAGTGGTGTTCGCATAGATGTGTTTCATGAGCAGTTCAATACCTCTAGGCCAACATAATGAAACACAGGTTGAGCTCCTACTATGGGTTCGTAGAGGAGATTTGGGAGCTCGACTATATACTTTTCAAGATCCTCCTACTTGGCACCATTGGGTCCAACTTCTATAGAGTGTGAAGGTTAATAAATGCAGTGTCATTACTATAGACCTCGAGCGTGTCGAATACAAAGATGAATCATTCGTACTCACTAAGCAAGTTGTTCAAGTTTTTTTATGTAACGGACTTAGCAAATAAGAAGCGCCACGTAGTTCTTCATGGAAAAAGAAGGATTGTCGGAGTTGAGAATGTCATGGATGAGGAAGAGTACAATTAATTTGATGAGTTGCCTCCATTCGGAGATGGCATCAGCCCAAGGCCAAAAATAGGCATTTTTAGCTGTACAAAGTACTATCATGACGATTTCTAACATAGAACCAAATGCATGTCGAGACCATCATTGACGGTTTTTTTGTATTAGCCATCTATGATATGTTGGATATCACAGACAATTATTTTTAAAAACCATATGTATTATGACTTATAATAGATGGTTTTTTGTATTAGCCATATGTGATAATATTCTTCTATATATACAGACACTTAGGGTGGAAACCTAACTCACTACTCCTATGCACACTTATGTTTTCCTCAACACACCCACACCTTCTCAGCTTCCTTCGCATTGAATCCGAGCCTACTCAGCTTCCTCTGCCACCTCTATCTAGCTCTCTCCACTGTCTTCGGGTTAGTCCACTGCCTCCCTCTAACTCTCTCTGCCGTTCAAATGTTTGGTGTTAGACAGTATTGGGCTTCATGTTATCGTCAGGGTCTTACTTAAATTCATGGGCTTGGAGGACTCGTAGGTCTGCAAGGATTAATTAGTCTGGATTTACCGCCAACATATTGTTGGGCTTGTGTGATGAATCACACTACTCATGTTTGTTGTTGAGTGTGAGTTATGATTCCGAGGCCGATTAAGGCAAAATGCAACCCTAGCTAGCCATGCAAAACTGCAATAGTGTACATAGTGGAGTATTAATCTAGCTTAATTATAAGCTAAGCTCATCCAAACATGCATAGGTTACAACCTTACACATATATGCATAATTAATAGACTAATTTAGTTAGTCTATTAATTAGGTTAATTCATTGAGCTTAGAAGATGCAATATATGCTTGTGAAAATAAAGCATATATATATGATAGCCACCTAATCCCTTGATTCTTTGGAAAATGTTATTCTTTGAAAATTTTGTTATAGTTTGTTTGAGAATGTAAAAAGATACTAGATGATTACTAGAGGATTTTGAACACTATATAATAATAATGTGCATCGTACTTAGTAGTGACAAAGGTGATGGAAATATTGTACCTGGAAATGTGGAATTAGCATATCTGCCAAGCAAATTAGCATATATATGCTTCATGTACTATTATCCTGTATATTACTATGGAGTATCTTCTAGTTAGTACTTCAGTAAAAGATAATTTTATATTTGTCGCAAATAGTCTTTGGATCAATCATGTTGAGGTGGCCTTATTACGATAATAGTGCAGCCAACATCTGAGAGCAATAAAAAATCATCTATGATATTCAGTTTGTGTTTTATATACCCCATACTGAAATGAATTTAAATGCTTCATAGATAGCAACTAAGCGAGATGACATCCACACAATCTTGAGCTCAATCTCACGAATGCATCTCATGACCAAACCAAAGGAGCAACTAAGCGAGAGGGCCAACGCATATCAAATATGCTTGAGAACCGAATGACCATCATGGAGGTTAGTCTAGTTGGGGTCCTCTACATCCCAAAGAGCGGCCACATTACGGACTACCTATGAGATAGTCACAAGGGGTCCCCGTCACCACACTGAGCTAGAAGTCTCGGCGAGTGAAGAGAAAGAGCAGCTTTGGGACAAAGTCTCAAGGTCCTTTAAGATTGGAGAAGAAGTCTAAGGCCTCATGTGACGACAGACGTTCTGGCGATAGGCAGGGGTGGAAGAACCGAGAGCACACTTGTCATGAAGTATGTGAACCGAGGATGGGACATTTGTCATGAAATATCCTTTCCTCCATCCGGATATATGGGACGCCGTTGTGAGCATGAAGACGACTACCGAATTATAAGAGAAAGCACGGCACACAAGGCAATCTAGGCCCATAACGCTCACCCTCCGTAGACTCGGCACCACTGCGTATGTGTAACATCCTAATTTTGAGCCTTTTTCAAGCATTTAAAATAAAATACACCATTTGGATTTTTGGAATTAGTTTAAGCTTAAAATATATTTTTAAATAAAAGGATTTAATATGATTAAATTAAACATTAACATTTCTTGAAAATATTTCATTTGGGTTCCTTGTGTTTCAAGAATTTTGTTTGGATTTTTCTGGATTTATTTACTATTTTCTAGAGCTCAAGAGATTTTATTGAATTTCGACAATAGAAAAATCCTAAAAGTCCCTAAAGGGCTAAATGGGCGAAGCCCATTTCAGCCCAGCGTGGTCCAACCTACCGCTAGCCCGACCCATGCCTCATTGACCGCTTCCACCGCGCCACGCGTCGCTCATCCACGCCCGCTTTGCTCAGCGGATGACTACCACGTTATAACATCCTCGAAAAATTCAAATTTGAAAATGAAGGAACGCGCGTAGGCTACGATAGCGAAAATAAAAATTTCTACCGCGCACCAGGACATCATGCTAAGGAGGATCATAGATCGTTACCACTAGGCCAGCGTGCCTGTGAAGAAGAGTTGGAGAAGCCAATCCAACCACGCGCGTCGAGGTAGTAGTGGAAGTAGCCGATCGTCCCGACGGATCGTCTCCTCCGCGATCAACCACACCACGAGCGGATCCAATCGTAGTTTGTTGATGCCGATCAACGCCGCAACGAGCAGCGCCTCCACGGTATCCACACGCCGGGGTGGAACGCCGATCGCGAGTGTACCGGCACTCGCGAGCGGCTAGGGTTTGGCTCGGGAGGTGGCGGCTAGGGTTTTGCTCGGGAGGAGCAGCGTACATCGCTCAGCCCCGCCTCCAAATATATAGACCTCCTCACTTGGGCCTCGTGGACCGAGGCCCAATAGGAGTCTATCCGGATCTCTATCCAAATTGAGCCCACATCCGAATCACATTCGAATTAGTGTTCCAACCCGTTAAGTGTGCGACCACAGAGGTTCACGTATACTTGGTCGCGACCGGAAACACCTTTCCGGTCACCACATAATAGCGGCCTCTAGCAAGACATATTAACCCCAAAGTATACGTAAAGATCATATCGGTGAACTGTAATGTTCTCATGTACGAATCCCTTTGCCTCACGATATAGATTAAGCTCAAGGCGAGACTGTGTCATCCTCTTAATAGCTCAATCACTCTCTCGATTCGTGATAGATTATAAACTTGTGATTGACTCCTCAATCACATTGGCATGGCCATGCACTTTCATAATCCATTACATCGAGGGCCGAGATATCTCTCCTATAAGGAGGGCAAATTCTATCTTGATCATTCACATCCCACTACATGTTTCATAGCAAACCCAAGACTACTTTTATGACTACCGATTCACGGAGTAGTGGTTAGTAGTCCCAAAATAGGCTACTACGCATGTTGGGAACCATGATAATCTCAAGTCTAAGGATTCTACATAAACACTACTTGAGACCAACTAATGACACATGGAATCTCTGCCTGTCTCATGGCGGGTCTATCCAACATATGTTCACTAACACATGTCCATATTATTGATTTGGTATCTCCATACCATGATCCATGAGACATGATCATCAATCAATACATATGCTGATCTTTGAATCATATTTGTTCCTCATATGATATATGATCAGGATCATTTAGAAATAGCAACATTTTGGCATTAAGAGTCTCATGAATAAGTCACATACTCATTGATCAATAATGATAATGTCTATTTCAAGGAACAAAGCAATGTATCATAAACATAGTATGTGATATATTCAACATCTCCATGTTGCCTCTAGGGCATATCACCATGATCTCCCACTTGCACTAGAGTCAACCATGTAGGTATCTAATACCCATTGCCCTAGTGTGAGCCTCATGCTTTGGTGGGAAGCGGCTTTGTCAACGGATCTGCAATGTTCAAATCCGTTTGTACTTTGCATATCTTCACATCGCCTCTCTCCACAATCTCGGATGAGATGAAATCGCCGTAGAATGTGCTTGGACTTCAGTGCGATCTAGGCTCCTTGGCTTGCGCAATGGCCCCACTATTGTCACGATGAGGTCCATTGGGCTGGAGGCACTAGCCACCACACCAAGCTCGAAACAAATTTCTTGATCCAAACGGCCTCTTTAGCGGCTTGAAGCTGCTATGTACTCGGCTTGTTGTAGAATCAGCAACCGTCTCCCGCTTGGAACTCTTCCACTCACCGCACCGCCATTCAGCGAGAACACAAATCCAGTTGCGATCTAAAATCATCTTTGTCGGTTTGGAAGCTAGCATCGGTGTAACCATTTACAACGAGCTCTTCCTCACCCCCATAGACGAGGAACACATCTTTAGTTCTTCTCAAGTACTTCAAGATATTCTTTACGGCAATCCGGTGACTTTCACCGGATCCGATCGTATCTACTTGTAGCACTTAAAGCATACGAGACATCCGGGCGTGTACAAAGCATGGCATACATAATGGATCCCATAGCCGAAGCATATGGAATCGCATTCATTTTATCACGCTCATCGGTGTACTAGGACACCGACTCTTGCTAAGATTTATACCATGTGACATAGGTAGGAAGCCTTTCTTGGAATCCCGCATGTTGAACCTTTTCAACACCTTGTCAATGTACGTATCTTGGCTTAATCCAATTAGCCTTCTTGATCTATCCCTATAGATCTTGATGCCTGAATATATGCCGCCTCTCCTAAGTCTTTCATAGAGAAACTATTTTTCAATGAAGACTTAACATGATTCGAGCATAGGAATGTCATTTCCGATCGATAATATGTCATCCACATATAAGACCGAAACACGAGTGCGCTCCACTAGCCTTTTGTAAACACAAGGCTCTTCTTCGTTCTTGATGAAACCAAACCCTTTGATTACTTCATCAAAGCGAATGTTCCAACTCCGAGATGCTGCTTTAATCCATAAATGGATCTTTGCAGCTTGCATATCTTTCGGTGATTGCGGATCGACAAAACCGTGGGCTGTGTCATGTACACATCCTCACTCAGATTTCCATTAAGGAAAGCTGTTTGACATCCATTTGCCATATTTCATAGTCGAAATATGCAGCAATCGCTAGAATGATCCGAATAGACTTTAGCATTGCGGCCAGGCGAAAAAGTTTCATCATAATCAACACCTTGAATTTGTTTGAAACCTTTGGCCTGTCGCGCTTTATAGATGTGAACATTTCCATCTATGTCTATCTTTTCTTGAAAATCCATTTGCACTCAATGGTTTTAACACCATCAGTGGATCAACCAAGTTCCAAACTTGATTCTGTGCATGGATTCAATTTGGATCTCATGGCTTCAAGCCATTTCTCGAGTCTGGTCCCACCATCGCTTCTTCATAGGTCTTAGGCTCATCGTTGTCTAACAACAATATGTCCCGTTGTTGAGTAGTCAAGAACATGTACCTCTCAGTGCACGACGTGACCTCTCGACCACGTGGTGCCGGTGTGTCCAAGGTGTTCTTCAACAGTTTGTTCATCCTGTTGTGGTTACTCAGAGAGCTGAAACATTTTCAGTGTTTCCGAATTTCTTCAAGTTGCACCATGCTCCCACTATCCCTTCTTGAGAGAAACTCTTTCTCTAAGAAGACACCATCTTGAGCGACAAACACTTTGCCTTCTCCTTGATTATAGAAGTAATATCCTTTTGTTTCATTAGGATACCCGATAAAGAAGCATTTATCAGATTTAGGACTGAGCTTATCAGTTGTAAACGTTTTACATAAGCCTCACATCCCCAAATCTTAAGAAAAGACAAGCTAGGACGTTGTCCTGTCCACATCTCATATGGTGTCTTTTCTACGATTTTGATGGAACCTGTTTAGTGTGAAAGCAATTGTTTCAAGAGCGTACCCCAAAAAGACAACGGAAGATCACTTTGGCTCATCATGGGCGCACCATATCTAATAAGGTGCGATTTCTCCGTTCAGATACCCCATTCCATTGAGGTGTTCTGGCGAGTCAATTGTGAAACAATTCCACAATCCTTCGGATGATTGCCAAACTCATGGCTCAAATACTCGCCTCCACGATCGGATCGTAGAAACTTGATTGTCTTGCCTAAATGATTTTGCACTTCATTTTGGAATTCTTTGAACTTTTCAAAGGATTCAGACTTATGCTTCATCGGTAGATATACCCATATCTACTAAAGTCATCGATAAAAGTTATGAAGTCTGAAAACCCCTCGGCTATTGAGCTCATTGGTCCACATACATCAGAATGTACGAGTGCCAATAAGTCACTTGCCCGTTCACCTTGACCGGTGAAAGGTGCCTTTGTCATCTTGCCAAGTAAACAAGATTCGCATGTCTCAAATGATTCAAAATCAAATGAGTGCAGAATACCATCTCTATGGAGCTTCTCCATGCGTTTCTCATTTATGTGACCTAAGCGACAGTGCCAAATAAACGTGGGATTTAAATCATTCGAACATTGCCTCTTTGCATTAATGTTATAGACCGGTGACTCTTCAAGAGTAAGAACATATAACCCATTCACCAATGGAGTATGACAATAGAACATATCTTTGAAATAAAGAGAACAACCATTGTTCACAGATCTAAAGTCATAACCTTCGCTTGCAAACATGAAGCGAAATAATGTTCTTGGAAAGAGATGGAACACAATAACAATTATTCAATTCCAAAACTAATCACGAAGGTAAAGACAATGGCATGGTGCCAACAATGACCGCAACAACTTTTGCTCCATTGCCAACGCGAAGATCCACTTCGCTCCTCCTCAAACTTCTACTTCTTCTTAGCCCCTGCAATGATTTGCAAAGGTGAGCAACCGATCCGGTATCAAATACCCAAGAATCAGTGGATGAAGTAGCAAGATTGATCTCTATAACATTTATACCTGGAGAGGAAGTCGTACTTCCCTTCTTCTTCTCAAGATCCTCCAAGTACTTTGGGCAGTTCCTTTTCCAATGACCTGATTGCTTACAGTAGTAACAATCTGCATTAGGAGCAGCGCCCTTCTTGACTTGCTTGGCCTTAGAACTGCTCGTGATCTCATCGGGAGCTAACTTTCTTTTGACCGCGCCTTTCTTGACATTGGGCTTGCCCTTGCCTTTCTGCATCATCATCACATGATTGCTGCTTTTCTTAATGCTTTCTCGGCGACTTTTAGCATCCCATGCAACTCGCCAAGGTCTTATCCATGTTGTTCATGTGATAGTTCAATATGAATGGCTCAAAGCTCGGGAGCGGCGGAGAATCACATCGATAGCCAACTCTTGGCTAAGGGAAAACCAAGCTTTTCCGGACTCTCAATGTAGCCAATCATCTTAATCACATGAGGGTGGCGGATTCCTTACGCAAGCTTTGCACGCAAACAAGGACTTTGAAGTGTTGAACCTCTCGCCCTTGCTTGGTTCTCAAACATACCACGCAACCCCACAATGATATTGTAGGCATCTGTGTTCTCATATTGCTTCAAGCTCGAGAGGACATTGTGGCTAGCATGAGACGACTCACATCAAGGTAATCATTCGTTTGTTTCTCATAAGCTCTTCGTGCGACGCCATGAGCATTATCGTGCAAGTCATCGGATAATGAGACTCAAGGACATACTCCTTGCGCTCTTGCTTGAGAACAATTCTCAAGTTGCGATACCAATCCATAAAGTTCGTTCCATTGAGTTTTCTTTCTCAAGAATAGATCGCAAATTAAAAGAAGCTGGATGCGGCATTAGTTGACATGATCTACAACAAAGAATATGCAAAGTTTAGCACTATGTTTATGTTCATCTTTTATTAAACTATTTAACAAAAGACTCCCACTATGTGTTTTGCAACAAAACTCCCTCTAAGTTACATAGTGGGTCAAGATCCTCATTTCACAAATTCCTAGTGAGCTTTGGCATCACGGCTAGAAAACTAGTGACATGGGTAAGCAACACCTTGCTAATCACATCTCTATGTGACTCTTGCTTGTTGGGTGACATCAATATGCCCCGCCCCAACCTATGCCCCAAGGTCCAAAACTATTTTGATAACCTTGTTAAGTAAACCAAATGCTTCCGCATGTAGATGTCCGACATCTACCCCAAATAATGATGATAACCGACGGCACTCTACTTTGGTAGACCTACCATGCGGTGATCATTATCTTTGGTGCAACATATGGAAGGGCATGAACACCTAATTTTATGAGGATTCTATCCTACCAAAGCAACATATCACAAAAACATTGCATAAGAATAAGATAGATAATATCACGGATAAACACATTTAAGCTGTGAAGTAGTATGGCCCAAAAATGGTGATCTCCATCTCCATGTAGGTGTAGACGATCTCCATCCTCCACATCACTCCTTTAGGCCACCATGCATGAAAGCTTGTAACCTCAAAACTAGGCTACTACCTATAATAGCTAGAAATTGAAGATTACAAAGATAGATTCAAGCATTAAGGTCGACACGCAGTCGTTAAATACAATATAGACAGCTAACAATAGCTGAAATAATCATGACACGCAGCCATGAGCGAATGTTACATGCATCACATACATCTCATACATTCCAATAAGATATAGGGCCATACCATTCACATCATTCTCTGCAAAAACAAGTTAGGCGTAGAATTGTATTCTACCTAACGATGTGAACCCATGACGCTATACAAGGCGGGTACGCACGCGCGGTCCCATTGGCCAGTCAACGGGCGGGGGTCGAGGGCCGCCCCGCGGTTTCGGGCAGCGCCACAACACCCTACGAAATTTCTGATCCAATCTATGAAATCGCAATGGAAAAACTATTCGGCACAACCGCCTTATGCCGATCCGAGACATTCTCTAGGAAGCTAGTTTTTCCACCGGCCGAGGCCATCGATCCGTAACCTACTAGTATTCGACATAACCACCTTATGCGATCCGAGACATTCTCTAGGACACTAGTTTTTCATTGGCCCGTGCCATCAGATCCGTAACCTACTAGTATTCGACATAACCACCTTATGCCGATCCGAGACATTCTCTAGGACACTAGTTTTTTTCATTGGCCCGTGCCATCAGATCCGTAACCTACTAGTATTCGACATAACCACCTTATGCCGATCCGAGACATTCTCTAGGACACTAGTTTTTTTTCATTGGCCCGAGGCTATCAGATTCATATCCTACTAGTATTCGACATAACCACCTTATGCCGATCCGAGACAATCTCTAGGGCACTAGTAGTAATACAATCTGCGCCTCATCTAACCCCGATTCACCGATTGATCTCATCAACCCGTGCTACCATCGATTCATCACATGAACTGATTGATCTAGACTGTAATAGATCCAATCTACTACAACCGCATATCAACATATGCGCTGATCCGAATCGCAAACTAAGCAAGATGGCTCGATACCGCCGAAGGAACGCGCGAGGCTACGATAGCAGAAAATAAAAATTTCTACCGCGCACACCGGACATCATGCTAAGGAGGGATCATAGATCGTTACCACTACGGCAGCGCAGCGGGAAGAAGAGTTGGAGAAGCCAATCCAACCACGCGCGTCGAGGTAGTAGTGGAAGTAGCCGATCGTCCCGACGGATCGTCTCCTCCACGCGATCAACCACACCACGAGCAGATCCAATCGTAGTTTGTTGATGCCGATCAACGCCGCAGCGAGCAGCGCCTCCACCGGTATCCACACGTCCGGGGTGGGCGCCGATCGCGAGTGTACCGGCACTCGCGAGCGGCTAGGGTTTGGCTCGGGAGGTGGCGGCTAGGGTTTTGCTCGGAGGAACGAGCGTACATCGCTCAGCCCCGCCTCAAATATATAGACCTCCTCACTTGGGCCTCGTGGACCGAGGCCCAATAGGAGTCTATCGGATCTCTATCCAAATTGAGCCCACATCCGAATCACATTCGAATTAGTGTTCCAACCGTTAAGTGTGCGACACAGAGGTTCACGTATACTTGGTCGCGACCGGAAACACCTTTCCGGTCACCCCTGTAATAGCGGCCTCTAGCAAGACATATTAACCCCAAAGTATACGTAAAGATCATATCTTTGAACTGTAATGTTCTCATGTACGAATCCCTTTGCCTCACGATATAGATTAAGCTCAAGCGAGACACGTGTCATCCTCTTAATAGCTCAATCACTCTCTCGATTCCGTGATAGATTATAAACTTGTGATTGACTCCTCAATCACATTGGCATGGCCATGCACTTTCATAATCCATTACATCGAGGGCCAGAGATATCTCTCCTATAAGGAGGGGCAAATTCTATCTTGATCATTCACATCCCACTACATGTTTCATAGCAAACCCGAAGACTACTTTTATGACTACCCGATTACGGAGTAGTGGTTAGTAGTCCCAAAATAGGCTACTACGCATGTTGGGAACCATGATAATCTCAAGTCTAAGGATTCTACATAAACACTACTTGAGACCAACTAATGACACATGGAATCTCGTGCTTTGTCTCATGGCGGGTCTATCCAACATATGTTCACTAACACTTGTCCATATTATTGATTTGGTATCTCCATACCATGATCCATGAGACATGATCATCAATCAATACATATGCTGATCTTTGAATCATATTTGTTCCTCATATGATATATGATCAGGGATCATTTAGAAATAGCAACATTTTGGCATTAAGAGTCTCATGAATAAGTCACATACTCATTAATCAATAATGATAATGTCTATTTCAAGGAACAAAGCAATGTATCATAAATATAGTATGTGATATATTCAACATCTCCATGTTGCCTCTAGGGCATATCACCAACAGAAAAATATGAAGTTCTTAAATTATTTTGCAATAATATCTGTTGAAATTTGGATTTAATGGCGATTTTCTGAATTTTGGTGGAAGATTCAAGAATTTAAGAAAGCTTCGAAAAATAAAATTTCTATTAATAATGCCATAAAGGGGAATATGCAAATAAGGGAAACCCAAACATTCTAAATTATGATCTGAAAACATGGTCCGCAAAAGGGAGGAAGAAACTTGAATTAAAGTATAAGAATTTAATTTTGAAATAGTACTATAAATGGGCAACAAAAATAAATGAATAAAACATATACAAACATGTGTATAAAAGGGCTAGAAAGAGGAGCAAGACATAAAATGTATATATACAAAAACAAATAGGCATGAAGGAATATATATATACATGTATATAAACTGAAGGTGTAAATAATTAATATAAAAAAAGGAGTATATGTATATGTGCATATACAAAAATAGAAATAAATAAAAATATATATGTATTATATATATGTATATATACTTGTATATGCATATGTATATATACACTACATAACAAAAGAGGGGGTCGGTCGGTAAACGGTGGCCCAACCCCCCTTTGCCCATCCTTTCCCCATGACGGGCGGCGGCCCAGCGCAACTTTTCCCCCTCTGCCGTCGCTGCACTGTGGGCCTGCCCCCACGCCCGCCACCTCTCTCTGGCCCCGCGGGCCCGTGCCCCGCTCGCACTCTTCTCTCTCCGCCCATGCCTGCGTCTTCCTTCTTCCTTCTTTCTTTCTCCGAGCGTGCGCTGCTTCCTTCTTTTTCCTCTGACATCACAGCGCACTCAAGTACCGCGTGCACGCCTCGTCCCGTCGCGGCCCGTCACGTCCCCTCTGCGCGCTTGCTTTCTCGTTGCCCTGCACGCACCGCTCAACCTCAGCTTTTCCGCACGCCGAGCCCCGTCTTTGGGTCATGCCGGTGGTCCTTCCCATGCTCCACCCGGTCCTCGCCAACGACGTCCCCCTCCTCCGGCTATAAGAGGCCTTGGCCTCCTCACTCCCGCACCACCCTTTTCCTTCCTCCACCTTTTCCCCTCGCCCGTGAGCAGCGGCCACCACCGTCGCGCCCGGCGGTTCCGCCAACCATGGAGGCTCGGCCAATTACACCGTAGTGAAGCATCCTGGTGGCGTCACAACCCCGCCCGCACCGCCAATTGGAACTGAGGTCCACCCCAACACGCCGGCCGCTGTGACCTTCCCCGCGCCGCCATGGAGCTCCGCCACCGGCCTGCCTCGAAGCCCCTAGGCCCGTACCAGCTCCTCCCTCAGACTCTACGTCGCCCCAAGAACCCGTTTTGGTCATCTCCGGTTCCTTCCTGGCGACCCCTCGCCGGCGATGCTAACGGCCAAGCGCTGCCCGAGCTCCCTTGTTTCTGGATGCTACCACCTCAGCTCAACTACATTCGCCTCTTCTCGTAAGACGCAAAACACCGAGCGGCCGACTGGTTAGTGGCGCATGTTTTCACCTTGCCGACCTGGGGTCGACTCCCCTGTCCCGCAAGCGCGTAGAGTTAGTTTCTTTTTTTGTTTTTGTTGCTCTGTTGCAAGCCGAGAGTAGCTAGAAAAACACCTATAAAAATATGAAATAAATATATAAAAGGTACAAAAATTAATTAGGATATAAAAGAGTTCATGTAAAACTAAAAATTTGGATTAGTTATCATAATGAACAATTACTGCGCCGTTAGTAGTTTATTTAAATCAAATTAATAATTACAGGCATTAATATATATCTACCTTCATATTTTTGCTCTTCTTTTGATGGATCATCTTTTCAGATTTGATTTTTAAAATATAAATTTCTATTATTTTCACATTTACTTCTTGGTTTTCTATTGGTTTTAGTTTTCATAAATTTCTTCAATTATTGGAACCGCAACCAAAATTCAAGGTAAACGAATTAAAATCCAAATATCGAGAAAATATGCTCCAACATAGTACAAGGACTGTACATTTCCCAATATTCGAAATTTCAGTATGTTACAAGTCTACCCCTCTTAAAAGAGAGACAAAGTATTTTCTGTCTATTAGTGAGAATGCTGGCAGCCTTACAACGATCGTGGGTAGTGATGCTTGTATAATAGGTTCAGGAAGAGCCACGATTATACTCCCAATGGGCACAACTTCACAACTTTGGTCATTCAAGAAGCCATATCATACCCAGAATCGACTAGAACTCTCCTAAGTTTTAAGGATATTTGCGCCAACGGTTTCCATGTTGAGACTGAAGAAGAGTACGGTAGGGAATACCTGCTCATTACGAAGCGCAAAACAAATGGGCTATAATACACCAACATCAAGGCACTTGCAGCCTACACTGCTCTGAAAATAGTATTTAGAAGTTTTGAACTTTTTTGTCTCTAGCATGACAGTTTAGGCCACCTAGGTCTTAGGATAATGAGAAATATAATTAACAATTCACAGGGGCATAATGTTAATGTAAATAATTTCCCGAATCCTGAAGATTTTGTGTGCTCTACGTGTGCCACCAGGAAATTAATTAGTAGACCTTCTACTCTGAAAGTGAAGGATGAAGTCCTTGCATTCCTGGAACGCATCCATGGAGACATTTGCGGTCCCATACTGACACTTTTAGGGCCATTTAAATATTTCATGGTGCTCATCGATACTTCCTCGAAATGGTCGCACGTATGTTTATTGTCTACGAGAAACCATGCTTTCGCAAAGCAGATCTCGCAAATAATTCGCATCAGAAATATTTCCCTGATCATCACATAAAGTCCATCAGAATTGACAAATGTTGAAGAATTTACTTCAGAGGCATTTGATGATTATTGCATGGCAATGGGAATTATAGTTGAGCATTCTGTACCGTATGTCCACACTTAGAATGGACTAGTAGAGGCATTAATCAAGAGAATTAAATTTATTGCCCGACCACTTTTGTAGAATTGTAATCAACCAGCTATATATTGGGACACGCAGTCCTACATGCAACAACTCTCATCAATTTTAGACCATCGGTCTACAACATCTATTCACCCATGCAACTAGCACAAGGGTCAACATCGAAAATTTCTCATATCTGGAGGTTTGGATATAAGGTTTTTGTACCTATACCCCCTCCACAGCGTATTGCAATGGGTACTCTCTGAAAGACTGGGATATACATTGGTTATAAGATAGCATCCATAATCAGGTATTTAGAACCCATGATAGGAGATTTGCATACTGTCCATTTCGCTGATTGCATATTTAATGAGGATAATTTCCGAACATTAGGGGGAGGAAATCAACCTCTTGATGAAAAATATTGGTAGATGATAAGAACATGAACCCTATGGATACAACCATATTTGCTCTACTTGTTGTTACAATTACAAGAGCTCCTACGCATCACTTAAATTATGAGGTGAGCTCGTTTCAAAGAGATTTTACTTTATTTGATAAAGAACTTATGATATTACATAATGAGAGTTTGTTGCGTTTGTTATCATACACCAAGATTTATGATCAAGATCATGCAATACGTGACACTACACATATGTTAAAACCGAGGACGGTTTTCCATCGAGAAGGGGAGGATGATGTGACCACGCCACCAACACGTACGACCATAGCGGCCAATATCAAGAATGAACTAAAGGTGAATTCGTTTCTTCAACTTCAACATATTTTAAATGAGAATATGATGCTACGTAATGATAAAAATATATATATTTATAGCACCACATCACTTTGGAACCAATTAAAGCAAGGGTTCAAGTTGGACAGGTTTTGGAATCCAATTCGGCCTCCAGATCAATTCGGATTCAGCATAACAGGCCAATTTCAAACGGCCATAACTTTTGATCCAGAAGGCTTCTCAGGGCACGTGAGTACTCGTTGGAAAGATCTTGGAGTCTACTTTCAGATGGATCTAGTCTCACCTCGAAATTCCATCCGAGCTGATCAGAAACTGCAAAACAAGTAGCACCACTTTTCCAGCCCGAGTCAAAGTGGGCCTTGGGCCTTGTAATCACACTTAGACTATTTGGGCCTGCACTAATCATGGGTGTACTGTTCACATGAACAGTACCCGTGAATAGTACCACATCCCCTTTTGTTAGATAAGTGCGGCCTCCCCCACTCCTATTTAAGGAGGTCGCACCCCTTTAGTTTTCCTCGGGTTTTTCTTAAGAGATTATTCTGCTTAGCAGTTTCGCCGCATGTTCGGTTTGAGGAACCCCAACTTGTGAACTTAAACATTATTCGCAATTTCAGATTGCATCTTTTACTCTCTTGCTTGTGTTCTCGATTCGCTTGCAGGAGATAGCCTTCTTGGCGAGGTCAATCGTGTTCGGCACGGTTGATAACCAACGAGCGATGGTGTAGTGATTGCGAGGGTTCGATCTGTTTTGGTCGGAGCCTTTGGATCATCAACGTCGAGATCTCCACAATCGACTTATCAGTACCTCTCGGAAGATCGGGTCATCGTCACATCAGTTGGTATCAGAGCAACGGTTGCCCGTGAGGTAATTCTTGTATCCCTAGTTAGTAGATTGGTTTTTATTTCCTATAGCCCAGAAAAAAAAATTGTCCCACAAAAAGAGTTAATTCCGCTGTCCAAACCCCGTTGTGCCTTTCGATCTGTTAGTTTTGGTTTGCTAAATTGAATTTGTGTCCGTCATAGCATTGTCTAGTTGCTGGTCATATCTTTGTTCCATTGAAAATCCAAACAAAAAAAAAATTCCCCACCCCAAACCCTAATTTCCAATTTCGGCTGATTTTTCCTTCCTCTGCAGCCGCCACCAAAAACATCATATCTTTTGATTCCGAGATTATTTTTGAGTGGGACCACCGCCATTAGATTCAAAAATCCTTTATCCATCTATCTGTAAAATTTTACGTCATTCCAGCAAGGCAGTTAAGAGATATGTGCGGTGGAAGTTGATCTAAAATTCCAGATTGAATCTGCAACAGTCGGCACTTGTGAATTTTGTGCGACTTTTTCGGTCGGTTTCCAGAACTTGGCCCCAAAACAAAAGTTGTAGAAAAAGCCATCAGAAAACATAGAAAAAGAATCATTGAAAAAAGGCAACTGACAAAAGTTACGGCAAAAATACCGACGTGCTGTCTAGTGGACAGAAATCTTCAGTTTCAGTTTTGGGTCAATCCTTGTGTTCTTCAATTCCAGATTGCATTGGATTGAATTATCTTCTATTTACCACTCCTACACTTTGCCATACACTTATTTTTAGCCGTCTTCCATGCTTGGTTGATCAGCAACATAGGCTAAGTGCTAGATACGAACTATAATTCAATTCTATGCAATTCTGAAATGAACTGATTGTTCTCCATTGCTACCATATTGTGCCTTCCAAGCTACACCTACTCTTGATCAGAACAGGTTCCCTCTTGCAATCGTACCCACGCTCGACACGGTGTCACGAACCAGCCACCGGTTGTACCACCTGCTGCATTGGTAAGAACACTTGTAAGAGTGTGATAAGACGCTTAGAATGTGTGATTCCACCTTCCACCACCTAGTAGTTGATAGGGATAATACCTTTGTGTTGTCTTCTGTTTTCTACTAACCATGATAGGTGGGTCGTCTGATGATCAAGAGTGTGTTTTAAAGGGAGAGTTCATGATGCTCTTGGATGAACGACGCATCGATAGGAAGCTTCAAGCCGATAGACACATTGCGCGCTCCATCAGTTCCATCAATGAGAGACAAAGCCGAGATCTTTGGCGCTGCATTTGCTGCCCATGATGCACGCCCACAACACCGCTTACATCACAATCGTCATGGTATGGGAGGTAATAATTTTCAGCACTACAATGCTCGTGCTAATGATGAACCATTTGCTAAAGTTAAATTTACCATACCATCCTTTGCGGGTGTTTATGATGCTGAAACTTATCTAGATTGGGAGATGACAGTTGAACAAAAATTTAATGCCCATCTAGTTCCTGAAGTGCATAGAGTCAGACAAGCTACTAGTGAATTTAAAGATCGTGCTATCATTTGGTGGACTCATGTAGTTAATTATGGTTTAGCACCGATACATGGGATAGATTGAAAGTAGCTATGCGTGCTAGATTTGTTCCTCTGCTTTTAACCATGAAATGCGTAAGAAATTGCAGCAATTAAACCAAGGTAATAAATCTGTCGAGGAATACTATCAAGAACTACAAATAGGCATGTTGCGTTGTAATGTTGTAGAAGATGAGGAGGATACGATGGATCGTTTTATGGGGGCTTAAGGTGTGAAATTCAGGACATAATTGATTACAAAGAGTATAATGATATCAATAGATTGGTCCAGCTTGCTTGTTTGGCGAGAGAAGGAATTGCAGGGTAGGCGACAAAGGACTAGGAGCAACTTTGGGAGTACGTCTGCATCGAGATCGACACGGGGCAAGCCAAGACAGCCCCACCTCCTATTTTTCGAGCTGCTGCCCCTCGTGAGTAGGGCGCATTCAGCAGCACCTCCGCCACCATCACGCGCATCCGAGACGAGCAAATCTACTAGTATGCAAGCACCAACAAAGAGCACTTCATCGGTTGCTTCCACGGGCGTCACGATGGCCATTGTGTGCCACTTGTTGTAAAGGGATGGGCCACATCATGAGAGATTGCCCAAGTCGTGAGCGTATATTACGACAGAAGATGGTGGTTATGTAAGTGCTTGTGATGTTGAGGATGAATATGCTCTTGCAGCTAACCTTGCGGTAATGGTGATGATCATGAGAACAAACCTGTGTTTGTGCCATTTTCTATGACTAACAACTTGCAGGTAGTTGAGAACCATGCCAAAGAGGGCATGAGCTGATTGAATCATCGACCCCATTGGTTGAGAATGAAGATAAGGAGATGGATGCACTTACATCATTTGAGGAGAGCCAAAAGGTAAAGGCCATGGTGCTATCATCGCTCACGATGCTGATTTGGTGCTACAACAAGACATGGAGCAACCTTGTGAGTATATACCTCTTTGTAGTGCAATCTTTCGATGGTCCTTGTATTGACTTAAATGAACCATGTGCGGATCTAAATTCTCATAATTTTGCACATGTCGAATTAATAACACATAAAGAAGTTTTGCCTAGAATTTCTCCTGCTAATTCATTGTGTTACATCATGTTGGATTTACCTATGAAATTGTCACACGCTATGAAGAAAGTTTCGAACTTGCATGTTCGAAATTCTTGTTTAGTGCCTACAACCCTGGATATAAGTTTAATTTGATTGGAGATTATGGTGTGGAAAATCAATTTCTTGTAGATCGAATATGCATAACTTGCGATCACATGGATGAATTGAAACTTGCTATTTGGGACAACAATTCTTGTATGCTGAATCATGTTCAATGTGAGAGGGAAGTAAAATTTAGTACTCATCCAATGCCTATGTGTTCATCTCTTTTTGCACCATCTAGTATGGACAATCCGAATAAAGATGATGAATTATGGCAGAACATACAAATCTCTTCACACTTGTTAGATGAATTTGCTATGGTTCGATTGAGATATGATTATATGGATGAACTTTGCTTGATTCCAACAGTTATGGTTTTGCCCATATGTGCCACCCCTACATGTTTACAACGTCAAAGATTTGAATTGCATAAATGCTTCACTTACATTCGCAAAATAAGTTGCAATAATTACTGTGTGAGAAATTTTGAATTACTCATTAACATATATGATTACTCTTGGGTTAATAATACAATGAGCTTTTACGATCACTGCTGTATTATAACATTAATTGTGCAACAACGAAGAACTGTTAAAACGGATGACATATACATTATACATATACCATGCATACACCTTGGCTTCTTTGTTACCATATTTTCAGCTTATCAAAAGCCGAGGACGGCTTTGTTTGCAAGAAGGGGAGGATGATAAGAACATGAACCCGATGGATACAACCATATTTGCTCTACTTGTTGTTACAATTACAAGAGCTCCTACGCATCACTTAAATTATGAGGTGAGCTCGTTTCAAAGAGATTTTACTTTATTTGATAAAGAACTTATGATATTACATAATGAGAGTTTGTTGCGTTTGTTATCATACACCAAGATTTATGATCAAGATCATGCAATACGTGACACTACACATATGTTAAAACCGAGGACGGTTTTCCATCGAGAAGGGGAGGATGATGTGACCACGCCACCAACACGTACGACCATAGCGGCCAATATCAAGAATGAACTAAAGGTGAATTCGTTTCTTCAACTTCAACATATTTTAAATGAGAATATGATGCTACCTAATGATGAAAATATATATATTTATAGCACCACATCACTTTGGAACCAATTAAAGCAAGGGTTCAAGTTGGACAGGTTTTGGAATCCAATTCGGCCTCCAGATCAATTCGGATTCAGCATAACAGGCCAATTTCAAACGGCCATAACTTTTGATCCAGAAGGCTTCTCAGGGCCCGTGAGTACTCGTTGGAAAGATCTTGGGGTCTACTTTCAGATGGATCTAGTCTCACCTCGAAATTCCATCCGAGCCGATCAGAAACTGCAAAACAAGTAGCATCACTTTTCCAGCCCGAGTCAAAGTGGGCCTTGGGCCTTGTAATCACACTTAGACTATTTGGGCCTGCACTAATCATGGGTGTACTGTTCACGTGAACAGTACCCGTGAATAGTACCACATCCCCTTTTGTTAGATAAGTGCGGCCTCCCCCACTCCTATTTAAGGAGGTCGCACCCCTTTAGTTTTCCTCGGGTTTTCTTAAGAGTTTATTCTGCTAGCAGTTTCACCGCATGTTCGGTTTGAGGAACCCCAACTTGTGAACTTAAACATTATTCGCAATTTCAGATTGCATCTTTTACTCTCTTGCTTGTGTTCTCGATTCGCTTGCAGGAGATAGCCTTCTTGGCGAGGTCAATCGTGTTCGCACGGTTGATAACCAATGAGCGATGGTGTAGTGATTGCGAGGGTTCGATCTGTTTTGGTCTGAGCCTTTGGATCATCAACGTCGAGATCTCCACAATCGACTTATCAGTACCTCTCGGAAGATCGGGCCATCGTCACATCAGTAAATTACGTGGCAAGCTACAGGAAACCATGCACATGACCCACACACTAGTGAAGCAAATAGAGAAGTCCAGAAGATCATTGATTTACAAGCATTAACAAATCAACTGCCTGACCACTTTAGTGATTTGAAGAGCGTGATCAAGTTATATGTGCCTGCACGCAATGCACTAGAGATGATTGAAATACCAATGAAAGTTGAAGATATCACTTATCCCGTACAGTGGCCTCAGAATAAAAGGACGAGAACTCCAGTCCCTCGAATCTTATGTAACTGGGGGCACCTGGTGAAGAAAGATAAGAAGGACTTGACACAACCGATCACTGAAGTTTCCCAGAACTAGAAGGTGAGCCAGTTGAGACCTGACATCAGTATGACACCTTCAGAAAAGGGCATACTGGATCTGAACATCCCCATAGAAGGATAAATCGGCACGGATGTGTACGCACAAATCGGAGCTGAAAAACTAAAGGGAATTGCCATTGTAACTGGAAGAAGCGATGAGCAAGCAGAAGCACAAGAAGAAACAACTCATGAAAAAATAGCTATAAATTATGTGTACACAGGAGGGTCCATGGATAGGACAACAGCCAATGTTGATATCTACTTTGCAAAGAAAATTGTCACAATCATCGATCTTGATCTAAAGCTTGCATCGCTCACTGAATGTAAGAAAAGATCAGATTGGGAAGATTTGAAGAAGGCAATAGAAACTGAATTATTATCTCTGAATAAAATAGAGGTGTTTTGGGTCTGTAAGCCGCACACTCCTCATGTGCACCCTGTAGGGCATAAGTAGATACTTGTTCGAAAAAGAAATGAAGTTGTAAGATATAAATCAAGGTTTATTGCACAAAGTTTCACTCAACGTGTAGGAGTTAATTATGAAGAAACCTACTCCCCAATCGTATGTGGAATTACCTTTAGATATTTAATCTCAATGGCGGTAAACCTAAATTTAGAAATAAAATTGATGGATATGGTAACTGCATACCTTTATGAAAACTTGGATTCAAAAATTTATATGAAGGTACCTGAAGGTATTCCTGTCCTGAAACAAGACCGAGCAAATAGAAACATGTACAGTGTGAAACTCAGGAAATCACTGTACAGACTTAAGCAATCAGGCAGGATGTGGTATAATCGCTTAAGCGAATTCTATGCATGAAAGGCTACACGAACAATGAAGATTGTCCCTGTGTATTTATACGACGATCTCAGAATGGATTTTGTATAATCTCAGTATATGTAGATGATCTGAATATCATCGGGACCATGAAAGATATAAAAGAAGCAAGTTCTTACCTGGAGTCAGAATTTGAAATGAAAGATTTGGGTAAAACCAAATATTGCTTAGGCTTGCAGTTCGAGTATGTCCCTGAAGGAATATTAGTACATTAGTCAGGCTGCACCCAGAAGGTGTTAGAAAGGTTCGGCTTTGAGAAAACATACCCATAAAAAGTATCGATGATCGGGAGTTCTTTACAGCAAGAAAAAATCCATACCGACCTAGGTAAGAGGAGGAAGTCTTGGAACCGAATTCCCATACTAAGTGCAGTAGGAGCACTTATATATTTAGCGAACTGCACTAAACTGGACATTGAATGTGCTTCAAAGATCTTGGATTATTACGATTCACTGGGCACACCACGCGTGGAGGGCTGCGAGCGGCTCGGGAGGTGAGTATCGCCGGTCACGCGGAGAGCGAGAGAGGACGTCGTGGCGAGGGTCTCGCGCGCGGTGGATCGGGACACGGAGGGCTTGCAACGGTTTCTCTTCTAGGTCTTGCTTGTCTACTTGGTTAAGCGGACCAGCATGTGGGTTTGTTTGGAGTGCAGTGCGTGCGATGCGATGACGCGTTGGCACATAGCGTCCATGTATGGACGAGGTTCACATTAGCGTCGCTGCATCCTTGTTAGGGCTCGGTTTATATTAGTTTCTATTTTGAACTTTTATTTAATGAAGCTATAAGTTAATATAAATATCTAACTTCTTGAAGCAACTTTTACGCTCCTCTTACTCCTCATTTCACTTGGAGGATAAGTCACACGTCACAGACGTATCACGTATCCCAATCCTCCCTCTCCTGTCTCATGTATATATCCCTTCCTTACTTTTCGCACCACCCGCCTTCTCTTTTCAAAACACACTTCTTTCAGTTGTTACTATTCATTTTCAGCTAAAATCTTTTAATTACAAATAAAAATCATCGGCAGAAACTAATATGAACGTTCCGTTATATATATATAATTTCCTAGCCACTTTTCTTACTTTTGTGATTATATGATTGTTATTTATTATATATAATAAAATCGGAATCTTCAGTATAAAATTTTAATTACCCATGTAATTTATTTACGAGTAATTTAATATAAAATCGGAGTATATTTCTTGGGAGAAAAAAACAAAGCTACGCTACGTGGTTAGGCCAGGAAGTCGACCGGAAAAAGAACGTGTTCACCGTAGTACGTATCCGACGTGTACGAGGCGTAGCGGTCTCATCGCAATCGATCCAGCCTTCACTCTTAGCCACGCAATCCGGTACACACGTTGGATTTGGACCGTACTATTGTACGCATCTGACTCGATGCGGTCGGACTGGCAGCAGGATCGTAACGATCGTCCTTGGCGACGCCGACTGCCCCGACCTCTCTGCAATCCAGGCACGTGGGTTGCCGGGCGCAGCGGCGAGGAAAGCGTCCGCGGATTTGATATCTCCCCGTTTCCGTGCCAATCGGAATTGTTGGGAGACATAGTTAAATCCCATTTATAGTGGGTATCTCATCTTTTAGTTTATAAATAGAGATTTTAATCATTGTATATATATCTTTTAGGGAAAAAACAATAAAGAAATAAGTTACTCTATCTCTCTGTTTAATCTATTTTATAATTACATTTGTATTATTCTATACTTAATCTATTTTCTATCTAGAAGAAATTGCTCAGACTGGACTCACCAACTACGGTTCTTCAATACATTATTAGCATGAATCGCTCCGATAGATCAAAGGTAATCATCGAAGTATTTGTAGGATGAATTGTCTATCTAGATCAATTTAAATTCCATAAATTTTTACTTTCTAGATTATTCTTCTACGTTGCAAATTTGCTCTAATCTACCATAAGCTAACTTGAAGTCGCCAACCAAGCCGATTAGTAGATTTGCACAAAAGAGTATTTGTAGATTGCACTATAGATTGGAAAAAAGAAAAAATGCAAGCATCATCTCGCATACGGTTATGCGCTTTGAACAACACGCTGCTGCTCGTAGCGCGCGTACCACCGCGCACCACCACGAATAGTCGACCACTTGCACGCGCGCCGAGTCACCGGCCGCCTACATGCATCGCCCGAGCGCGGCCACTCGCACATGTGTTGGCCGCTACCGGTTCGAATCGAGTTCGCCAGTGCGCGCCGCGCGCGCATGCCCCGCATGGCTCGCTATCGCCTCGGCCATCGGCCTCGGTGCCACATGGGTTGCCGATGCCACGACCACCAACTCTCGCGCGCGCTCCCACATGAGCGCGCCATCGCTACCTAGCCCTTGGGTGAAGCCAACGTCGCGCCTCCTGCAGGAGCACTGCCATCGCCGCCTGGCCCCACGCCGCCACCTCCCGCCCGAGCTCTGCCGTCGCCACCTACCCTTCGAGCAAAATAGCCGTCGTTGCCGCCTAGGGTAGGGACCGGATCGGGACGTAGGGGAAAAAAGGGGGGAGGGGTCAGTTTTTGAAATAGGCCCTTCGGTCTCTGAAGAATACGGGAAGGTCCTTCAAACTTTATGGATAGGCCGGTCTTCCTAGAAAATTGCACGAAAACTTCTCAGAACTGAAAATTAATGGACAAGTTCTCAAAAATTACAGAATTCACTGAAAATTTATATTCCAGCATAAATGGCTTCAGGAATTCAAATTGTGAATTGTTTTTAGCATTGGGAACATGTTTAACATCATTATTATTACTTTATATATTTTTCTGTATTTACTTACTGTCTTGATTAATCGTAATTGTTTAAATTGCCTTTAATCACTGAAATTAGCAGTAAAATTATAGGAAAAATTTGAAACATTACGGGAACCTTTTGTACCATTGTCCAATTTTTTGATGCAAGTTTACCTGCAGTAAATTTATGTATTCTTTTTATGCATATGCAGATGACAGCATCACAAACCGGGAGTTCGAGAAACTGGCCCAGCATGGCTAAAATTACTTGACTTTGGCTTTCGATGTCAAGCTTGTACTTGGAGCCAAGAAGCTCTGCGCTGCCATTGAGATTGGTGCATCGATTCCAAACCCACTCCTGAGGAAAGTGATTTCTCAAGAGGAGCATCTCACCCCTGGGAAGATAGTAGCCGAAGTCTTTGACTTCTTAGCAGATTCAGTCTAATGCACATATGCATTTAGACTTTAATTGTCATTCATTTTCATGTGTGGAAGGAATAAGTTGGATTTTGCTCAAGCAATTTATTTTCTCATGATGGTTGGATGATATTAATTCATTCATTTATTCAGTTAATAATGGCATGATATGTTCTGATATTTGAAGTATTTTATTTATGTGTTGATTGTCTCCAGCTACATATAACAAAGTTCTTTATATTAGAACGTGTGTGGCGTCCTATTGAGGAAGTGTGCTTAGCTAATAGTAGCACAACAAATACCATCTTGAGAGAAAAAATTCTTTTAGTCAATTAACAAGAATGCTGGTAATCTTACGACAATCACCGGTAATGATACTTGAATGATAGGCTCAGGACGAGCCAACTTATACTCGCAATGGGCACTACTTTAGTCATTAAAGAAGTACTATTGTAACCAGAATCGACTAGGACTCTTCTATGTTTCAAGGATATCCGCGCTAATGGTTTTCATGTTGAAACTGAAGAAGAGTATGGTAAGAAATATCTGCTCATTACAAAGCATGAAGCAAGTGAAAAAAGGGTATTAGAAAGATTTCCTTCATTTGAGACTAGGCTATACTACACTAATATTAAGACACCCGTAGCCTATACTGCCCTAAAACCAAGTTTTGAACTTTTCTATCCCTAGCATGATAGGTTAGGCCACCCAGGTCTAGGATGATGAGAAATATAACTAACAAGTCACAGGGACATAATATCAATGTAAATAATTTTTTGAATCAAGGAGATTTCGTGTGCCCCGTATGTGCCACTAGGAAACAATTACTAGATCTTCTGCTCTGAAAATGAAGGATGATGTCTCTGCATTCCTGGAATGTATCCAAGAAGACATTTGTAATCCTATACAACCACTCTTAGGGTCATTTAAATATTTATGGTGCTCATCGATCCTTCCTCAAAATGGTCGCACATATGTTTATTATCTACGAGAAACCATGCTTTTACAAGGCTAATCTCATAGATAATTCAAATTAAAAATAATTTCCCTGATCATCAAATAAAGTCCATCAGAATGGACAATGCCGGAGAATTTACTTCAAAGGTATTTGATGATTATTGCATGACAATGGGAATTAAAGTTGAACATTTTGTACCGTATGTCCACACCCAGAATGGACTATTAGAAGTATTAATTGAGAGAATTAAATTTATTGCCTAACTACTTTTGTAGATTGTAATTTACCAACTACATGTTGGGGACACACAATCCTCTATGCAGCAACTCTTATTAACTTTAGACCATTGACATATAACATCTATTCACCTATGCAACTAGCGCAAGGGTTGTTACCAAAAATTTCTCATCTTCGTAGGTTTAGTTGCAAAGTTTATGTACCTATACACCTACCACAGTGTACTGCAATAGACTCACTCCGAAAGTCTGGGATATACATTGGTTATAGGACAACATCCATAATCAGGTATTTGGATCCCATAACAAGAGACTTGCACACCACCCATTTCGCTGATAGTATATTTGATGAGTATAATTTCCTGACATTAGGGGGGAGGAAATCAACCCCTTGATAAAAAAATGTTAGAAAATTACGTGGTAAGCCACACGAATCCATGCACATGACCCACACACTAGTGAATCAAATAGAGATGTCTAGAAGATCATTGATTTGTAAGCATTAGCAAACCAACTGTATAACCACTTTAGTGATTTAAAGTGTGTGACCAAATTGCATGTGCCTGCACGCAATGCACCGGAGAGGGTTGAAATATCGAAGAAAGTTGAAGGTATCCCTAATCCCGTCCGAGGCCTCGGAATAAAGGACAAGAAATCCAGCCCCCCTTAAATCGTAACCGGGGATGCCTAGTGAAAAAGGATAGAAAGATTTGACATAGCCAATCACGACATAGCCAATCACCAAAGTCCCCCTGAACCAGCAGGTGAGTCAGTTGAGATCTACCACCAGTATGGTACATTCAAGGAAAGGCACACCGGATTTGAACATTTCCATGGAGGGAAAACTAGCATGGATGTGTGTGCACACATCAGAGCTAAAAAACTAAAGGGACTTACCCCTGCAATTGGAAGAGGCGGTGAGCATGTTGAAACACTAGAAGAATCAATCTATAATGAAATAGCTATAAACTATGTGCATACGGGAAAAATCCATGAATAGGATAATAGCTAATGCTGATATTTACTTTGCAAAGAAAATTGCTACAATCATTAATCTTGATCCAAAGCCTGCATCACTCACTGAATGTAAGAAAATATCATATTAGGAGGATTGGAAAAAGACAATAAAAATTGAATTATTATCTCTAATTAAAAGAGAGGTATTTCGACCTGTAAGCCGCACGTCTCCCCATGTGCACCCTGTAGGACATAACTGGGTATTTGTTCAAATGAGAAATGAGAAAAATGAAGTTGTAAGATGTAAAGTAAGGCTAGTTACACAAGGTTTCACTCAAAGTTTAGGAGTTGATTGTGAAGAAACCTATTCCCTGGTCATGGATGGCATTACCTTTAGATATTTGATCTCGATGGCAGTGAACTTAAATTTAAAAATAAAATTGATGGATGTGGTAACTACATGCCTTTATGGAAACTTGATTCGAACATTTATATGAAGGTGCCTGAAGGTATCCTTGTCTCAACTAAGATAGAGTAAATCGAAACCTGCATCGTGTGAAACCTAGGAAATCACTGTACGGATTCAAACACTCAGGCAAGATGTTGTATAATTGCTTAAGTGACTTTCTATATAAGAAAGACTACACAAATTATACGATGATTCCATAATAGATTTTGTATAATCTCAGTATATGTGGATGATCTGAATATCATCGGAACCTTGGAAAATATAAAGGAAGTGAGTTCTTGCCTAGAGTCAGAATTCGAAATAAAAGATTTGGGTAAAACCAAATATTGCCTAGGCTTGCAGCTTGAGCATGTCCTTGAAGAGATATTAGTACATCAGTCCACATACACTCAAAAGGTGTATACATGAAATTGAAATGATGAGACTTAGGGAAGTGCAAAACTCAGAGGGGATTCTTCTCGAGCTCACTATGAAAACCTTGATCACAAAGATCGAGTCTGTAAGGAATAAATCTTATAGATTAAATGCAATAGGGTGGATTGTACTCTTTTCCCTTGACGAGTTTTTCGGAAGTTTCTCGGTCAAGGTTTTTGATGAGACAATTCATGCAACATAGTATAACATGTATTATGTATTCTTTCTCTAATTTTTTCCACTGAGTTTTTTGTCGAGTTTTGATGAGGTATGAACGTATCAAATGAGTGCCCAAGGGGTAGTGTTGGAAAACCTGGACCTGCATGTCTGGCCCATGGTGGGCAACTCACCATTTAGTTTATGAATAGATGTCCCAATCATTGTAACTTGTACCTTTTGGAGGAAAAGTAATAAAGAAAGGAGTCCCCCTATCTCTCTATTCAATCTATTTTTCACTTACATTATTTTGTGTTTGATCTATCTTCTCTTTAGGAGGAATTGCTCAGATTAGACTCACCAGTGACGGTTCCTCAATAGGAATCATTAAGGAAACAACCAGCCAATGAAGATTTGTTTGCAGCGGGAATGCTTGGATTTGTTTGCAATGGTTGTCGAGAATAACTTTTTAAGGTAAAATGTCCCGAAATGGTTGACCTCTGTATTACGCCATCCACAACTTACTCCTAACCGGTGCCAGAAAGAGAGAGAGAGGAAGTACGTACTAATGTGTTAGCCATTGGAGGGGGTGATGCTAGATCCAAACTTCCTACCTCTGGTATTGGTGCCAAGCCAATAAACAAATTGTGCAAGCCCACCCGCCATCACCAAGCTAAGGATGATGCCACGGAGGACGTCAGTAAAGCTCGCCACATACGGCTGGGAATTGGCTCGATGGTGGCGTCACCTGGGTTGAGGATGCCGTAGATGGGAATGTCATTGCCGTCGGCCACCAAATACAAACACAAGAGTTCACAGCTGCTAGATCTGCCCCAGTCACATGATGGGAAGCAGACAGTGGAGTATATGGAGCGGATGTCGACGCCGTCGGTGATAGTGAGTGAGCAGCGACAACTGCAGGGGAGCAAATGGTGGCAGGAGTGAGCAGCGCTGGCAGTGGCAGTGGTGGCGTGAACGAGATTGGGAGAGAGGAGGGGACAGGAATGGGGATTGGAGAGAGGGGAACCATTTTCTAGTTTACTTTAGTACGTAGTGGGTCCCAGAAGACAGGAGAGGTGCTAAACAATATGGGGAAAAGTAGCTTAGCTCCTGTGTAACGTTGCGATGAGGTGGCAAATATAGCACCTCTCATGTTGTAGATGGCATTGAAATTTAAAGTTCAGATCTTGTTGTGATTCTGGATCAAGCAGAGAGATAGTAGTAAGGTAGTGGAAATGTTAGGTGAGCAAGGCTTGGAGGCTTCTCCATGGCTGGATCGCTTATATATATTCACATGGGGAGTATTTTACAGTTATGTCCTTACACCCAAGTATCCTCTCGTGGGCATTTATACCATTATACATATCCCATTTTGGGCTTTGCAACCTTCTAACAAGTGGTTTGGACTTAGGTGGGGCCACCCTACAACGAAGCCTTCATGGTGAAGGGCTTCACGGCCGAAGCCATTTGGCCCCCTCCGTCCTCGCGACTGTGACCTTCGTGAGCTTGGATAGAACTACATTTGCTTGGTGCGACCGACTTTGCACCGAGGATCTGAGTCGAACGGGTGCCGAAGTTGTCTCCGGCCACGGAGTCCTTCAGCCGTGGAGTCGAAGTTGCCGGCGGAGCCGCCTGACTGAGTCGAAGCCGAGGTGAACCGGGGCTCATTCTGCGAACACGTTGTCGAGGTGTTTTCCGAGGTTGTCCTATAGACGCGAAGTCGATATACCGCCCGATGGCTCGCAGCCTGAGGACGATGTCATAGCGACGTCGAGGGCCGCCGACTCTGGTGTCAGGCGGTCGCTCGGCTGTGGTCGCGCTTTCCTTCCCGAGAGGGAGGACGCGTGGCAGGACATGCAGGCGTTGTGCGCACGCACGCAACCTGTGGCCTACCGACAATGCATTAATGGGCCTTGAATCGCGCCGACCACTGAGTGCGCGATGGAAGGTGAACCCATGTCGTGCGACCGCACGCATCGCATTGCGATCAGCGTTCATTCCGAGGAGCGGATGCGTGGCAAGGCATGATTGGCGCGTGGTGTGGCGTGAGGCGCCGTGCGCGTACTCCACCACGACGCTTCACCCTCCGCTAGCTGGACTTCCGCCGGTTGCGCTTCCCAGCAGGGAGGTTGACAGGTATATATATACTGCTAGCACCGTAGCATCGTCCTTGCATGTGGTCTGCAGCCGGGTACGGCTGAGATGATGTTGTTCCCAGAAATGGGCCTGCTTCAGTTCATCTACATTCTGTAACGGCGCTATTTTATAGCGGAATTGGCGCCAACAACGCGCTCAGAGAGTGTTGATGAACTGAAGGAGGCCTATTTTTCGGTACTCGATTGAAACTTATCGCCGGTGACCAGTCGTGCTTCCCGTAGAGGGGAGCGTGGACGGTTGGATCTCCGCCAGTTGGTGCTCTGCCGAAGGCGTCTCCCGGTCGTGAGGTGTATGCTTGCTGCGGAGCCGGCCCATCCTGGCTAGGCCGAGTCGAAGGACCCCTTCAGCCCGCACACGTGGCACCGACGCGGGGTCCAGGGTAAACGCGCAGACTCGAAGTCGCGTCGCTATAAGGACTCGATCGAGGCGGGCTTCGCTCGCGGCTCAAGGACGGTGCATTGATGGCACCGTAGATTGCGCCGGCGGTTGGCGGCGGCCGGGCGGGACCGGCGCATCTTGCGCTGTCGGGGGCGCACAACCACGACCGCGCTCCTTTCCCATGGGACGATGATGCGGCGACGCACGATTGGCGCATCGTGCGTTGTACTGCTTCACTCGCGCCCTGTCAGAGCCGGTCCATCATGACGAAGCCGTGTGCATCCGACTTCGCTCTGTGGAAGCTTGGTGGACGTGCTGGCGAAGCGGGATGCAGGGTCGTTCCTCAAGCACGATGATTTAATTCGTGCTTGACTTGGTCCCAAAGTGACGTGGTGACCTCCATTATTCCTTCCATGCATGTCCAGGACTCCATGTCCCTTTCCTTCATCCTTTCCCAAGTTCCTAAGCACAATTAAATCACTTGCATTAGGTAGCGGTCTATTCTTAGTAACATATGAAGGCTGAAGAAACGAATTCACCTTTAGTTCAATCTTGATATTGGGCGCTATTGTCGTATGTGTTTGTGGCGTGGTCACATCATCCTCCCCTTCTTGATAGAAAACCGTCCTCGGTTTTAGCATATGTGTAGCCTCACGTATTGCATGATCTTCATCATAAATGTCGGTACATAATAGCAAACGCAACAAACTCTCATTATGTAATATCATAAGTTCTTTGTCAAACAAAGTGAAACCTGTTTGAAACGAACTCACTGATAATTTAAGTGGTGCGTAGGAGCTCTTGTAATTCGAACAACAAGTATAGCAAATATGATTATATCCATAGGGTACATGTTCTTATCATTCTCCCTTCTTGAAAGTAAAGCCGTCCTCGGCTTTTGATAAGCTGAAAGTATGGTAACAAAGAAGCCAAGGTGTATGCATGGTATATGTATATGTCATCCGTTTAATGATTCTTCGTTGTTGCACAATTAATGTTATAAAACAACAGTGATCATAAAAGCGCATTATATTATTAACACAAAAGTAATCATATATGTTAATGAGCAAATCAAAATTTCTCACACAGCAATTATTGCAACTTGTTTTGCAAATGTAAGTGAAGCATCTATGCAATTCAAATATTTGAAGTTGTATACTTGTAGTGGTGGCCCATATGGGTAAAGCTACAACGTTTGGAATCAAAGAAAGTTCTTTCATATAATCAGTTTTCAATTGAGCAATAGCAAATTCATCTATTATGGGTGAAAAGATTTGCAAGTTCTTCCATACATCAATTTCATTATTCAGATTGTCAATGTTAGATGGTTCAACAAGAGAAGAACACATAGGCATTGAATGATCACTAAATTTTATTTTTCTTTCATAATGAACAAGATTGAGCATACAAGAGTTGTTGTTCAAAACAACAAGCTTCAATTCATCCATGTGATCATAAGTTATGCATATTCGATATACAAGAAATTGATTTTCTACACCGTAATCTCCAATCAAATTAAACTTATACCCGAGGTGTAGGCACTAAACAAGAATTTCGAACATACAAGTTCAGAAACTTTCTCCAAAGCACAATCCAAAGTAACGGCCTCATTAAGCATGATATAGCACAATGCATCAGCGGGGATATTCTATCAAATACTTCCTTATGTGTAATTAATTCGACATGTGCAAAATTATGAGAATTTAGATCAGCACATGGTTCGTTCAAGTCAACACAAGGAATATCAAAAGATTGCACTACAGCGGTATATACTCACAAGGTTGATCTATGTCTTGTTGTAGCACCAAATCAGTACCTTTGTCATTATCGTCCTCATCGAGATCATCGAGGTACCTCAAACTTCTCCTCCAATGGCATAAGATGCACCGGATCATCCTTCACCTCTTCAAGTATCTCGGTGGTATCTGTAGATAGAGTAGGAACCAAAATAATGTCAACATTTTCAATTACCTCAGGTTCCACCTCGCTTGTGACCGTGGGTGCTAGAGGTACAAAACGATGTCGCAATTTCTTTTCATCTCCTCCCATGTGTATATATAGTGAAACTCGAGATTCGACCACCAATGTTGAACATCACCAATCAGCGCCGTCCTTGCCATGCTCATCTTCTCATAAGGATCAAGATCTTGTCTTTCAAAGTAGCTATCCATCATAGTAACCCACAAGAAGTAGTCCGACGACGTACTCTCAGCGGTGAGTGGCAAGATATATACGGTAATTGTTTCCCTTCAAGTTCAAATCTGCCCGCGATGACATCATAATCTACCAATTTTCTCAAGCCTGTCATTGTTAGTAGACAACAAGGAAACAAATCACAAGTAAATGTTCCTATCAACTACTAGGATATGGAGGCTCAAATCAAGTCACGCATCTCTCAAGCTCTTATCAAATTCTTACAAGTTCTTACCAAAGCAAGCAGGTGGTGCAACCGGTGGTGGTTCGTGATAAATCTAACTCAAGTGATGAGTAAAGCGATTGCAAGGTACAGCGAGACCTGTTCGGTTAGTAGAAAAGTGGAGCTTGGATAGGCTCTGTATTTTTGTAGCAAAGGAAAGCAATCAATTAATTTCAGAAATTGCATGAATTGAATTATAGTTCGTATCTAGCACTTAGCCTATGTTGCTGATCAACCAAAGATGGAAGAAGGCTAAAATAAGTGTATGGCAATGTATGGGAGTGGTAAATACAAGATAATTCAATTGAATGCAATCTGGAATTGAAGGGCACAAGATTGACCCAAAACTTGAAACTGAAGATTTCTGTCCACTGGACAGCAAGTCGGTATTTCGGCCGTAACTTTTTTCAGTTGCCTTTTTCAATGATTCTTTTTTCTCCGTTTCCTGACGGCTTTTTCTACAACTTTTGTTTTGGGGCCAAGTTCTGGAAACCGACCGAAAAATTCGCACAAAATTCACAAGTGCCGGCTGTTGCAGATTCAATCTGGATTTTTAGGTGAACTTGCACCGCAGATATCTCTTAACTGCATTTCTGGAATGACGTGCAATTTTACAGATAGCTGGACAATGAAGTTTTGAATCTAATGGCGGTGGTTTCACTCAAAAATAAGATCGGAATCAAAAGTTATGGCGTTTTTGGTGGCGGCTGCAGAGGAAGGAAAAATCAGCCGAATTGGAATTAGGGTTTGGGGTGGGGATTTTTTTGTTTGGATTTTTTATGGAATCAAGGATATGACCAGCAACTAGACAAAGCTAAAACGGACACAAATTCAATTTAGCAAACTAAAACTAACAGATTGAAAGGAACGACGGGGTTTGGACAGCGGAAATTAACTCTTTTTGTGGGGCAATTTTTCTGGACTATAGGAAATAAAAATCAATCTACTAACTAGGGATACAAAGAATTCCTACCGGTCAACTGAAGCTCTGATACCAACTGATGAGGCGATGGGGTTCCGATCTTCCGATAGGATGATAACTATCAATTTCGTGGAGATGACTCTTGCGATCCGACTACAACCGTGACGAGGCGTCACTTGCGCCTTAGCAATCGCTGAACCAACCCCAAGATGTTATCAACCGTGCCAAGAACACGGTTGACCTGACCACGAAGGTCTATTCCTGCATGCAACCGAAGAACACGCAAGAACAAGGATAGTGAGCAACCTGAAACTTGCTAGATATAAAAGTCGCACAAGGATAGTTGAGGTTACGTAACACGAATCTGTTGGTCTAGCCGACACAAGAGAACGTGGAGTTTGCACAAGGGGCTAAACTGATCTAAACAAAACCTAAGTCCTAGAAACGGAGGCGGCGGCTCTTATATAGTGAAAACAACCAGGGGAGGCGTCCCAAAGGGTACACCTTAGGGTTACAAGGCCCATGGGCCCAAGTGGAGGTGGCGCAGCACCCTTTTGACTCGGACTCAGAAACCTATGTGGATTGTTTTGATGATTCCGGCCGGCTTGGATGGAATTTGAAGATGAGGTTGGATCCATTGGAAAGTAGACTTGATAATCTTTCCATGAAGTACAAGAACGTCCCAAACGGAGTCCGTATGAGGAAGTTATGTCCGTTTAAACTTGCACCATTGCAGCAGTCCGAATCCGATTCCAGTACGTGACCAACGTGGACTCTTTTGACTATTGCGGCCGGCTCGGATAGAATTTGAAGATGAGGTTGGATCCGTTGGAAATTAGACTTCATAAGCTTTCCATGAAGTACAAGAACGTC
The DNA here is from genome assembly GCA_036346575.1 of Dendrocalamus sinicus. NCBI lineage: Eukaryota > Viridiplantae > Streptophyta > Magnoliopsida > Poales > Poaceae > Dendrocalamus > Dendrocalamus sinicus. The sequence goes on from CM070654.1 coordinate 12,838,119, forward strand.
CCAAACGGAGTCCGTATGAGGAAGTTATGCCCGTTTGAACTTGGTACCATCACAGCAGTCCGAGTCTGATTCCAAAACGTGTCCAACTCGAATTCGTGCTTGACTTGGTCCCAAAGTGACGTGGTGACCTCCATTATTCCTTCCATGCATGTCCAGGACTCCATGTCCCTTTCCTTCATCCTTTCCCAAGTTCCTAAGCACAATTAAATCACTTGCATTAGGTAGCGGTCTATTCTTAGTAACATATGAAGGCTGAAGAAACGAATTCACCTTTAGTTCAATCTTGATATTGGGCGCTATTGTCGTATGTGTTTGTGGCGTGGTCACATCACACGAGGCCGAATCGGAGGGCCGACTCGACCCTTAGAGACGAAGTCAAAGCGGGCTCTGGAGTCATCGTGCGGTCTTGAAGCCGAGGTGGACTCCGGATTCGCTGTGCAGAGTTGAAGTCAAGGCGCAGCTTGGTGGCTTGTGGCTCAACGATAGTGCTTTAATGATGCCTGGCGTGCGATGTGACTTGCACGACGTGACAGTACACGATCGGCGCGCCTTGCGGTGTCAGCGGTAGCGCACTTTTTCCCGGAAAGGCAGGACGCGTGGCCGTGCGTGATTGGTATGTCATGCGTTATAAAGAGGCCGTCCGACTGCCCGTCCCTTCCCGAGAAATCAGGCCACACGGTGAGATGTGATTTGTGCATCTGCGCGTCTTTGGCCTCGTCCAGCCACGCTTCTCGATCGTGGGGAGGCGGACGGTTGGGCTCCCGCCGATTGCGCTTCCCGATCATGGGGAGGCAGACAGTTTGGCTTCCGCCGGTTGCACTTACCGGCGGTGTGGGAGGTGTGGGGGCTTTATATACCCCTTTGGCCTCGCGGCGACGCTCTCGTTCACTCGCCTCCTGCTTCCCTGCTCTCTTTGACTTGCGCATTGTGCTCTCGCGTCCTCTACTACCGCTATTCACCAGAAACGCCGTATTTCTCATCGTTTAGTTGCCGGAGGACAATGGCCAGCGGCGAAGAACGTGCTTACCAGGCCGGCAGTGGTGCCCCATCCAGGCTATCGCCACTGATTGAGGTGGAATACGCGCTAGAAGGATGCGCGCCATTGCTGGTAAACAAGCGGTGGGTAGCGAAGGAAAAGATGGAGGGTCCATGCTCCCGCGTCTGGGCGGACCCTCGCGGTGGAGAGGCGATCCAAATGCTACCGCGCTGAAGGAAGGCGCCGGACCGCTGCGTGGTGCGCCTGCCTGCCAGTGATGAGACGGAGCCACACCAAGAGAAGTCGGAGGCAATCGTCTTCGTCGCATCTTTTGAAGCCAGTCTTCGAATCCCAGCGGCCATGATCATCAACGATGTCTTGCGGATCTTGGTGGGTGTGCGCGATTGACCCGAACGCATTAGCCCGCTTGCTATTTACAACTGGGCGCTACGGACGGAGGCATGCTGGCCTAGCGCCTCGCTGTTCATGTTCCTCCATGACGCATGGTGCCAGCTGAAGAAGCTGGAAGGAGGGACATTTTCCAACTTCGGCAGCATCAACTTCGTCCTGCGACCGCAGTGCAGGAGGATTTTCCCTGCCAACTCGACCCGGATGAAGTGGGAACCAAACTGGATGAGACGGTGGTTCTACCACCGCGTAGCAAGCGACAGCGGCCTCGAGTGCATGGGCCAGCCAGTGTCATTCAACACCTCGCCAAGCATGCCTATTGACGACAAGGACAGGCGGAGAGCGCGGAGGCTTGTGGGGATCGTGCTCCGGTTCAACATGTGCAACCTCGCCAAGGAGTTCGTCATGTATGGCGTGACGTCACTTGCCGATGGGTGGCACGTCCAGCCTGGAGGCCTCCGGCGCGAAGGTGTCCGGCCGTCCGTGTCCGCATAAGTTTTCTATTGGGGTCCTTCCTTCCCCCTTTTTTGACTTCGCTTCGCCTTGCCTGTAGGGTTTCTCGTGGAGGACGTGGATCGTGTGGTGGTCATGTTCTTCGGGCTGTATGCAGCCAGGAGCATAGCTTGCGAAGGCGGAATCGAGAAGGCAACTGGGCGGATAAGCGGTGTGCGAAGCTCTGGGCGTTCCCGTGCCAGAGTGCGCCACTCCAACCTCTAGCCGGGCTCACCACCGCGATGGTGATGACAAGGTGAACGGGTCGTCCTCTCGGCAGAGGGGCTGGTCTCCTGCGGCCGTATCCAGCCCGACGACCGCTGCTCTCATCCTGAGGAAGGGTTCACCGTGGAGGTCGGCGAGGTTAGGGGGAACGGCTTCGACACAGAGGCCATTCGTCCTGAGGAGCTGGTCTCCCCCGGCGGCGCTGGTGTTCTCGTGGTTCCTTTCGATGCCACGAGGACACTACGAGCCCGCCGGTTAATGCGAGGTAAGCTCGACTTCCCGCACGATCATACGAGGCTTCCTAATGGCTCGACCGGTGTCTTTCTTGTTAGCGGAGAACGGTCCCTAGCCGTGAGCAACCCTCAAGGGCGGAGCGTTCGGTGGCATCGGCGGCCGGCGCCACGGGAATTGTCACCGTGGAGGCTGCACTACCGATGTTGGCGGACTTTGTCCTCGGCGAGAGATGCTGCGGGCTGGCATGGGGCGCGAAAGTGTGGTCGCTGACTTGGATCGCCAGGCACTGCTGGTGTGCGGCCGGAGCTCTGGAGGGCACACTAGAGGCCTCGGAGATGAGGTGAGTGCTCGACCGATGATGCTTTGCCGTCGTTTAGGAATTTTGTTGACGATCGCATGCTGCGCAGAGCGCTTGCCCTTTCTCGAGCCTTGTAGGCGGCATGCACCGCGGCGAGGGCACAAGAAGACTGGCTGCGGGCTACGAGGAGGCCTCGCACGATCAAAGAGGCCTACTTTGCCAAGGGCGATCGCATTCGACTCCTAGAGGCGGGGCGCAAAGGCAATCTCGGGCCTTTCGGTGCTCGTGGTGGAGGCACGGTGCGTGGCCGCGAGGAGGCGCGATGGCTTGCTCCGGCAAATCACCGTGCTGGAGGAGGAGAAGGGTTGCCTCACCGTGTTTCTTGGGGAGAAGGACTGGGCTTTGGGCGATGCCTCGGTGGCGGCATGGGATGCCATGATGGCTCTGGACGGTGCCCTTGAAGACCTCTCTGCTGATGTGCCACCTCACGCCTTCAATCCCGAAGACTTGTCGCGGACACTCCGTCGAATTGAGGATGCTTCCGGCCTCGCTCTCAGCGCCGCCAAGGCCTTTGAGAACCACTGCTTCTCCGTGACCTCGCACTTAACCTTCACGCTGCTTCGGCACCGAGGCTGTCGGCACGTCGACGAGTTAACCGACCCCCGGCTAGATATGCCAGCCGGGCCGGGGTGATATCGGGCACCGTGCGCACCGTCCGTGACACCGTCCAGGTCTTCCACGCCCGGATCTGAGGCTACATCAGGGAGGCCGTAGCGAAGGTAGCGCTACGACGGACCCCGCACGGCGAGGGGAACTTCGGCTAGTGATACCCACAGGTGTGATACCGGGTTCCTAGTGTGTAGGCATGCGTTGCAATGTACGCGCTCTTTTTGTATGCTAGCGCCCTACAGCCCCCCTTTTTATGAATAAAGTGGAAATTGCCCCCTTGTTCTGATTGCTTGTACTGTTTTGCCCCGGGCAGCTGCTTGATAGGGGTCAGTTGCTAGTCGCTGACCTCGTGACTCGGCGGCGTCTTTGGCATTGGGGATGGGCCGAGGACTCGCTTAACTTTTGGGTGGCCCGGGCGTCGGCGGGTGAGACTTCGGCACGGGAGTATATTAAGGTGGAGTCGGATGGTAGCGACCTAAATACTCAAGTGCTGTAGACACTAGGTCTTCGGGAATGTGACTGCCAAATGCCTTTGTAAACATTCTTTTATGAATGCAATAAAGACTTTAATTGGAGTACGTGTCTCAAAGTCGCTTTTCATGATCGTGCTTATCCCCGACCACCTCGTATGACTTGGTGCTTCGTCCTCACACTCCTAGCCGAGGTAAATGCTTGACCCTACCCTTCAAAGTGGAGGCGGCGAGTTGGCGCCTAGTCGAAGTAGGCGCTCGAGTGCTCCGTCCCTTACCCTTCAAGTGGTGGCGCGGAGCTAGCACCTAGGTGAAGTAGATGCTCGAGCACTCCGTCCCCTACTCTTGAAGTGGTGGCATGAGCGGGGCGCGCTGGCCAATAGGCGCTCGAGCACAGCGAGATGATAGTATGGTAGTGGAGATGTTAGATGAGCAATGCTTGGGGGCTTCCCCATGGCCTAGATTGCTTATATATATTCACATGGGGAGTATTTTACAGTTATGTCCTTACATCCAAGTATCCCTCTCAGGGGCATTTATGCCATTACACATGTCCCATTTTGGGCTTTGCAATCTTCTAACAGGTCGGCTGGGCTTAGGTGGGGGCCACCCTTACAACAAGTACAAATTTGAAATTTTCTAATACAACATATAGATTCCCAGCAAGAAAGAATATCACACAATTGCCCAAGGGACAGCTATTCACTAAGGGTGGTGCCAGCAATCGAGCGAGCCTAGGTGGTCACTCGAGGTGCCCTATCGGCCGAACACCCACATCCCCCCTTCTGCCATGGTCACAGCGTGGATCTACTCTCTCTAGGAGGAAGAATGTCAATACCGAATATGCAAATCCGGACTCTCGGTGTATACTATACTTGTTAAGGATCACGCTAGTGCACACAAATGAAAATATAGATGAAATATGGACCATATTCATGATTAACCAAGAAAATGACTCAAATACTATTAATTATCAGAGTTGTGACATTATGGCTAAGTTTACACTTTAACTACTAGAAGGTCTTAAAAGAACTAGCAGCGAAAACACAACAAAAATGAAGAGGCCATTCGCCATGCCTATAGGCAATCGACTGGGAACGAGACTCTAATCCGAGAAGTCATCAAAGTATCCTCCTACAGGTACCTCCAGTAGATATGGTTCTTCTTCTTTAACTGAGCACATGTAGATATGGCCTTGAGTACGTAGAGTACTCAGCAAGTCATTTCTAATGCAATATAATTATGCAAGGCTTACTAAATGATGGCTGAGTGGTTATTTTGTAGAATGCAATAGTTTAAAGTAAATACAATAAATAGATTGAAAGTGAACATTGAAAATGATTAATGAGTACATAATCAAAGGAATTGAGTAAACCTCAAGTGAACTGACCATTCACCCAATGAATCATACGTGAACTAACCATTCACATAATGAACCACTAGTGAATTAACCATTCACTTCCCAAACTTAACCCAACCAGGTTTTATGAAACATCTACCCTCGTATGAAATCACTGAGCATTGTTCATAACCAGAGTTATGGCTATTCAAATAGTTTTACACACTGCAGAGGTTGCACAAATTTACCCACATGATATGGTCATCTCATAGTGATACTAGAGTAACACGCTTCCTTGGGCATGCTGACCAAGAAGATCATAACAAGGTCATTATAATGCTCAATCTCAATTCAATTTTCCACTAAGATTTCATGATCGAGTAGGCTAACTACCTAGTCGAACAGATCCCTCATACTCCCCATGGAAATGTCTAACCGACACCCATTGGCATACCGATGCTGAAACCAAAATTGAAATATCACAAATTAAATCAACGGCGCACAAAGTTATATCCTTAGACATTAGCTAAGTGAGCTATCCATATCCAAAAAGTGCTAGCCATACTTCCCTCTTTATTGCACACTCGCCCAAGTGAAAACCAGTTTGTATAACCAACACCAATGATACTACCTATATCATGGCACTCAAATTTTATAATTGTGGTTGACCACCATGATTTAGTATCTCATTAAGTCAAAATTAATTAATTAAGAAATTATTCCGTCTGTGATTATATCTGCTTACTTGTTTTAAGAGGGCATGGCTAGCATTTCCTGAGGCTAGCCAAAAAATAGAATATGTTTTTGCTATACAAGGAACTATCACAAGTGGTTTAGTGGAACAAACCGTCTGTGATTGTATATCACAGGTGGTTCATAATAGAACAAATGCGTTATGTGGTAGCATATCACGATCGATCTATTATGGAACTATCTATGATACTTATCATAGACGCATCCATAATAGAACTATGCGTGACATGCTAACATATCACGGATGGTTATATTATGGAACTATCTGTGACAAATAATATCATAGGCGGTACTTTAAGAGAAATGCGTGATAGTTCCTTCTATAAGTAAGGCCCCGGGTAGGGTTTGTGCCCTTTCTCCTCCCCAACGCCACATTTCATGTAGATCTGGCACTGCCTCCTCACGCAGATCCACCGCAGCCACCTCCCCACCTAGCCGCTCCTTGTGCAGATCTGCCACACCGCCTCCCCACCCGACCGTCTCCCCAACCTCAGTGACCTCGACCTCTTCTTTATCAACCACAATGACCTCTTCACCACCGGCGTCCTCGGTCTTATCTTCTTCCCTAACCACAACTACATCTTCACCGACTTCCTCTATAGGTACTACTCCCCATCAGTATGTGAGTTAGTAGTTTGTCTATGTGCTTTCGAGTTAGCCATAAGTTAGTAGTTTTTTTATCCTGGGTATCACGAGAATAAACCTTAGTGAGCATATAAGCCTGTATAAGCCTGGAGTTAAATTATTTCTTAATAATCTACCTATAGTTTTTCTACTAGAGGAGAACCCTTCAATTTTTCTAGTATTTTTCCCCAATAGGAAGTAAGTTAATATCTTTTGAGTGTTCCATAGTTTCACCATGGCCAAACATGCATGCCTTAAAGAAAGCCCAAAACTCTATAGGCTTCAATCCATCAAGTTGTATCACTTTATGTTGGACCGAAATGGCGACAGAGAGGGGTGAATGTTGACTCTTAAAAACATGCCCCCAAAAGTACCCAGAAGAAACGCCTTACTCCGATAGCTATGAAAGCTATAGAGTCGAAAGTTCAAACTCTTTGGAAGTTTCCTTTAGCAGAGGAAAAACAAAGACTAAAACTATAGAGAAAACAAAGCTGCAGAGAAAGAGCAAGAAAAATCAGCCATCAAGATCAACAGGCCGGTCAGACCTTAACCTGCAGGCCGGTCAGACCGCCGCATGCTGGCCGGTCTGACCGCCACATGCTGGCCGGTCTGACCGCCCTCCATTCCCCGGTCTGACCGCCGGTTTTAAACCGGTCAAACCGCCCGACGGGATTCAGAGTGAACAGCAGAGGCTGAAAACAAGTAAAAATGCAGACTTTGAGTACCAGTGCAATTTGGGATTTCTCCTTGATTCTCTTGGTCCAGAATAGCAAGGAAATGACTATAATAGCCCAAGGAAACTAGGAGACCAAAGAAATCCAACTCATGACCACAAATTTCAGATTTGGACAAAAATCTGAAAACTTACAGAGGCCTCACAAAAACTCAAATTACTCAATGGTCTTAAGTCCTTTGCTCATGAAATTTTGCAGTCAAGTTAGCAATACCTAAGGGACTTCTCAAACCAAAAATCAGACCAACTCCTGAAGGGAATAAAGAAAACATATCAAACCATAGAAACTGAGCACTAAAGAGAGCCACAACAGAAAACTCTAAATTGCCATCTCCTCTTTGATCCCTTGGCCATGAAACTTTGAGAATAGCTAATAGATAGCCTCTGGACTCTAGGTACCAAATTTCAAGCCATCTCAAAAAGGGAAACGAGATTCTCACAAAACCCTAGAAACAGAAAATGAAGAAACAACAAGAAACTCAAAAGTCAAGAAATCAAGCACAGAGACATCGAAGGGAAACAGGTGCACGGGAGAAGAACTTCAGAAATTTCATTCCAACAAAACAAGGAATACATAGGAGTCCCCATACACATGGACATTAGAACAAGAGGAATGATTACATGGATTCTCAACTCATCCTCTCCCTCTCCCAAACTCAAGAACCACACACTCTATATGTTTCTTGGAAGAACAAACATAGAGAGGGGATGAACGTGGGAGACACTCCCTGCTGCCCACAACCACTAAAGCCTCAAAGCAAACAACCTCTTCAAAGCTTCTTTTGACTAAAGCAAACCCTAACTCTCTCCCAAAACCATAAGGGGGCATGCAGCCGCTCCCTCCTTTATATAGCCCTTGGCTAACGGGTCTCCAACCCGTTACGCTCGCCAGATCCAGCGGAACCCGCTCCCGCCTGTGCAGCCTTGCGTTTTTACCGAAACGCCCCTCGTACACCTTCCGGGAAGCTTCCTTGTTCCTTTTCGTCCAAGCCTCGCAACCACCTTGAGTCTTCGCCATCTTCGACACATCCGACCGTTCTGACCTCGACACCACCCGTGTCTAGTCCGGTCACCTCGTGTCTCGCCACGACTCCCTCGGCGTCCTGCGCACCAACACGGATAAGAAACACATCAAATAGCACCACTCGATACATATAAGCATAAATGCATTAATGAAATAACCCAAACCTAACAAGTTGACATAATATGCATCCTAACCATTTTGACCAGCTTTGACCAAGTCCGACCGAGCCCGATTGCACCACGCGTCGTCAATGACCGAACCAACCAAATCAAACTCGACTTTCCTAAACCGATGTCAATTACTCGTCACACACATGGGATGACCTCCACATGGTCTCTCAATCTCCCCCTTGATGAGTATATTGACAAACCCCAAAAAAGCACAAAGTTGAGTTTGAAATGCAAGAAAGAAGTCAAACATGATCCAAAGGAAGGAAACGAAGCTAATGACCATGTCGACACAAGGAGCACAAGAAAGAGCAAGTTTTCCTCAAAGCTCCCAAAAATGGCTTTTTCTACCACTATTCTCCCCCTTTTGGCAATAAACACATCAAGGATGCAAGGAAGAGGACAAGTCATGGAAATGGATAAAATGGCTGAAGTTTGATTATTATAAGCATTTAGAGCCACGAGAATTATCCAAAATGACCATGAAATATTACATCAAGCCATAACTCAATAGAATGCTATCTAGATCATGACAGGATATATATATAGCCAGCTAAACCAAGTAGATGACAATCTGAAATGTAGTGCAATTTGTGAGCATGTGAAGTCATCCATGATCAAAGTCTAGCTAGAGGTATCCAAGGATGATGCAAACCATGTCAATAAGCTAAGCGGAACCAAGAAGTTAGTATTGAGCCTAATTAGAGTGCTATAAGCTCAGGAGTGAAATATTTGTTTAAGTACTTGGTTCTTTTTGTAGATTAAGCAAATGAAGCACAAGTGACATATTTTCTTTTGAAATTCATGGTCGTTGCCAACCAAATTTTTGTTTAGTCATGTGCTAGATCTCAAACCATAGGTACACATCAATGTTGTTCCTAGGTTGCTTCCGCTCTTGGATAAGTAGTGACATCAAAATGTACTTCCGCTTCATACACATCCAAGGAGGAAGGTTGTACATGCATACATGCATGGGCCAGGTGCTATGACGGTTGCTCATGTTACCGAAAGGATTCATTCTATTAGTACTCAACCCAAACATGATATTCCTCGTTTCTGCACTAAAGTCTACAAATATCCTATCGATGTTCTTCCACTAGGTAGAATCAACAACGTGCGTTATCATTTCATCTTTCTTATGCTCCTAGTGCCAATGCAGTAATGTTGCATCCTTTCGATTCAGAAATAAATGCTTCAAATGGAGAATTATAGGTAGATACCCTTAGTAGGAGGTCCTTGCTTCACCTCGATGCCCTCACCATCATCAGAGTCATTATTACACTTGTATCAGGATACTTTGCATACCGGACAAACATGTAATTTTCATGAATCTAGAGAATTGTTGAGTATATCTGAAAGAGATACTTGTCCATCTTCTTGTGGTGTAGCTACAGGTCCTTCTTCTTTGTCGAGCTTGAGGATGGAAAGCTAGAGGTTACGCTCGAGGCTTGTAAGTCAATCTTCCAAGGATCAAGCCCATGACGTATTGAGCATAATTTATCCTTTTGATCCTGTCATTCTTGGAAGATGCTATTTCCGGATAATAAGATTAGCCACATCAAAGTTGCGATCTTGCATAACGTAGTTATTAGGTTCTATGTATGGCCTCTTATGGCATCATAATTCCCACTCTTGAGAAAAATGGTATGGTTAATAATCCAGTTTACCAGGCTGAGAATGGGGAGGAGACCAACAAGCTTACTTGGGACAAATCTTGTATTCTGATCGTAGTACTCAGACAAGGTAGGGAGCTCAAGTGCAGGTCTGTCATATACCTTCTCATGTGCACTTGACTCTGTCCTTAGAGCCAGCTCAAACTCATGTTTATTGGAGTCCAAGGATTGGCAGCCAATCATCCATGAGATATGCTAGAAATCAGGAGAAATATAAAGAGTAGCATAAAACTGCCTGATTATATCTCCATTATAGTCTGATTTGAGAGCTATAAGATTTTGTATTTTAGCCCTTTGAAATAGCCTATAAGTTCCATCATATTTGTCGCTTGAGTCCAGGTGGTCTCAATCAACATACTTGTGATTTGTAAAGAATCTACTTGGACCATACAACTACTCATACACTTGTTCTTGAAATTTGGTATGAGACCTTGGATTAGAATTATTGGGAAGCATAAACTAGTTTCTGTGATGCAAACATGCAGACTCTTCAGCTGTTCGAGGTCTATTTGAGCCTCTTTTCGATCATACATATCCTCATCTGGCTGTTCAAGAGGTGAGCTCTTTTGCTGCTCTGTTTCTGTCTGAGTCAGAGGCTATTGCCTTGCCTATATCTTCTCTAATCTTTTGAGTAGATTCTGAGGTGGCTAGAGCTGTAGGAGGAGGCACTTGGGCTGTAAAAGGGTTTGCTTGAAATGAAGATTGACCAGGAGCCGTAGGAGTAGAGTTCTTGACATACACTTTGTGGCCAGTATTTCTTGTCCTAGGCATCTTTAGACAGGGAGAAAAGATATCAGGGATATGGAAGGGTGTTGGACTGAAATGGCGACAGAGGGAGTGGGGTGAATGTCGACCCTTAAAAAAATGCTCCCCAAAAAAGACTTCTCCTCCGATAGCTACAAAGCTATGAAGGAGACATCAAATGCACACTGGAAACCCCAGAAACTCAGAGAAGAAAACAAGGCCTAAAGCAACACCAAAGACACACTCCTCACTGCAGGGGGCCGGTCTGACCGCTTGTAGTGGGCCGGTCAGACCGCCCAGTTGCCACCGGTCTGACCGGTCCCATAAAGCCGGTCTGACCGCTTGCTTTAATCCGGTCTGACCGCTGAGGGGGAAGCGGTCTGACCGCTCTTCGGGCAGACAGGCCCAGACAAATTCAGAAAACCTACTGCAACCCTGAAATTTTAGACTTTGATCAATTCACAGAAAATGGAGAAAATCTCATGAACCGTTTAGACCAACAGAGCAAGACCAAGAAGGAAATAACATCAGGGACCAAAGAACCAAAGAAAATCAAGGAGAGAGCAAGTATTTCAGATTTGAGCCCAAAATCTGAAAACTCACAGAGGACTTCCTCAAAAGTCAAATTGCCATATTAATCTAGATTTTCTGAGCATAAAACTTGGAGAATAACTTGGGAATAACCTTGGGAGACAGAAACTACAACCTGGGCACAGATTCTTGAAGCAAATTTGAAAAACTCCTCAAACCCTAGAAACTGAAAATATGTAGGGAGCAGTACCAAAATTCAAATTCCCATCTAACCTTTGATCCTTTGGCAATGAAACTTTGAGGATAGCTAAAAGATAGCCTCTGGATTCTAGAAACCAAGTTTCATGCCATCTCATGAAGGGAATCAAAAACCTCACCAAAACCCTAGAACCAAGAACAAGAACAGAGGAGGCCCAAAAAGCAAAACTGAAATTAAATGAGATTAGCTCTTGGGAAAATCAATCAAATGATCTTGGGGCATCATCCCAGCATAGAGCAACCCATTTTGGACCTTCTCAGCGAGAAACAACAAGAAAATGCAAAAACACAAAAATCACCAAAAGAGGGCATCGAAGAACAGAAACAACAGAGAGCTCAAGAACTGAAACAAACACCATCTCATATTGATAAAGAGGAAAGGAGATACATGATTGATACAAGAGGAATAATTACAAGCTCATCAATCCATCCTCTCCCTCTCGCAAACTCAAGAACACACCCACTACATGTTTCTTGGAGAGGAGACAAGCAACAGAGAAGCTACGTTGGAGACAAAGCCTCTGCCCTCTCCAACAACTCTCCACTACTAAAGCCTCACCAACTAAAGCCTAAAGCCAAAACAAACTCTCAAAGCTTCTTTTGACTCTAGCAAACCCTAACTCTCTCCCAAAGCCATGAGGGGGCATGCAGCCACTCCCTCCTATTTATAGCCTTTGGCTAACGGGTCTCCATCTCGTTACACCCGCTAAATCCAATGGAACCCTTTCCCGCTTGTGCAGCCTCGCGAAATTACCAATTCGCCCCTCCTGCACCTTCCGGGAAGCTTCCGCGTTCCTTGTCATCCACGACTCGCAACCACATCGAATCTTCGCCGTCTTCAACACATCTCGACCGTTCTGACCTCGACACCGCCCGTGTCTAGTCCGGTCACCTCGTGTCTTGCCACGACTCCGCCTCGACGTCCTGCAGCCAACACAGACAAGAAACACATCAAATAGCACCACTAGATACATGTAAGCATAAATGCATTAATGAAATAGCCCAACCCTGACAAATCGACATAATATGCAACCTAACCATTTTGACCAGGTTTGACCAAGTCCGCCAGAGCCCGATTGCACCTCGCAATGTCACGGTCCGAACCACCCAAACCAAACTCGACTTTCCTAAACGATGTCAATTACTCATCATACACACGGATGACCTCCACATGGTCTCTCAATCTCCCCTTGATGAGTATATTGACAAACCTAAAAGCGCAAAGTTGAGTTTGAGAAAGAAGTCAAACATGGTCCAAAGGAAGGAAATGAAGGTAATGACCATGTCGACAGATGGAAACACTAGAGCAACAACTGAAAGAGCAAATTGTTCTCCAAAGCTCTAAAAATTTTCCCAAATTAAAATTTTTCCCAAAATAGCTTTTTCTCCTCTATTCTCCCCTTTTGGCAATAAACACATCAAGGATGCAAGGAAGAGGACAAGTCATGGAAATGGATGAAATGGTCAAGGTTGATTATTCTAAGCATTTAGAGCTATGAGAATTATCCAAAATGACCATAATGTATTACACCGAGCCATAACGCAATAAAAGGCTATCTAGATCATGACAAGATATGTATAACTCAGCTAGAACACATAGATGACGATCTGAAATATAGGGCATTTTGTGAGCATGTCAAGTCATCAATAAGCAAAGTCTAGCTGGAGATATCCAAGGATGATGCAGACCATGTTAACAAGCTAAGCGGAACCAAGAAGCTAGTATTGAGTCCAAATAGAGTGCTATATGCTCAAGAATGAAACAGCGGTTAAAGTACTTGGTTCTTTTTGTAGCTTAATCAAATTGAGCACAAATGACATGTTTTTTTTAGAAATCTCATGATTGTTGCCAATCAGATTTTTGTTTTGTCAAGTGCTAGATCTCAAGCCTTATGCGACCACTCCAAGCAAAAAGCTTAAGAAGATGGTCTAGGTCATCCAAAACTCCCCTGAGTCCATGCCTAGTGCAATGGCAAGCCGTCTCATGAGAAAGAATTGGTGAGATCAATTTTTTCGCACAAAAGAGATCTTTTTGCTTTTTAACATGTTGTACTAACTCATGCTGCATCAAGAGACTAAAATAGTTCAATAGAGATTCAAAGCTCAACTCAGCCTATTTGACATGGCATGAATCATAAATGGATAACTAAAGACAGACTAGACTCAAATGCTAGCATGACAAGTTTTAATTCAGGTTGAGCAATTTTAATTAGCTTATCATGGCAAAGGCTAGTCTACACATATGAAGTCATGATAAATCTAGCAAATAAGCACAAGTCATGGCAAGGTGTAAAGCATTGTAAACATGTCATAACAGGATAATAATCAAGGCTCAATGTAGTTATATTACAATGCGAAATGCTGAAATGCAAGAAAATCCAGCTCCCTCTCAACATGTGATGCAACTTTAGTTCAGGTTGAGTTATGTCAATATTAAGTTCTAGAAGCTCCCAAATGAACTTCCCCTGAACCAAAGCAGTAAATACGAGAAGCTGGCAAGAAAAAAAACGAGAGGGCAGTCCTTAAAGCATAGACAAGATAAAGAGGAAACTATAGCTCAGACTAACTCTCATCTACCCCATGAGACTCTAGGACTATCAACTGATCATCTAACATGCTAAGGAGCAAACACGCACTGCCTACCCGCAGGGTGGCCCGACCCTCGCTAGAACCTATAAGCAAGTGAGTGAGCTCAACCTAGTGAGAAGAGAAACAGTGATAAACAAGATCCTAGAATCACAAGATAAGAGTAAGAAGTCTAAACTGACTAGACAAGAGAAGCACTCTAACCTATGCTAGAAGGACTAACCCCAATGTACCCCAATGCAATGCAACAGAAAGGAGTAAGAGCATAATTAATAAGATAAAGCAAGAAAGCACAAAGCTCCTCTCAACAGTCCATAAGGACAAACCACCCCAAGCTCTCCCGTAGAGCTGAAAACCTAGAGCTATCCAAAGGCTTGGTAAAGATATCACCAATGGTGGTCACTCTCACAAACTGGAGCATGATGTCACCCTTCTCTACATGGTCTCTAAGGAAGTGATAACGAATATCGATATGCTTGGTCCGAGAATGCTGACTGGGTTCTTAGCAATGTTAATTGCGAAGTGTTATCACAAAAGAGTGGAACATCGCCGATAACTAACCCAAAGTCCCGCAGGTCGAGACCATTCAAAGCACTGGTGCGAGAATCGGCAGCAGCGAACGTGCTTTCGCCTCTGCGGTGGATCGAGCAACACCGCATCGCTTCCTCAAGACCAGGAACGAGAGAAGTGCCAATGAATTGGCAAGTGTCGAAGTGCTCTTCTTATCTATCCTCTGACCAAGAAAGTCTGCGTCCAAGTAGGCTCTCAAGGAAAGACAGACGAGGAAGAGTACCAGATACCATAGTCAATGGTAGCTCAAGGTATCAAGAATGCGCTTCTTCGTCTGGCGGTGAGATACGCGAGAGAAGCTCGAAAGCGAGCACATAGACACACAGCAAAGTGTATGTCCAGTCTCGAGGCGGTGAGGTACAAGATGGAGCCTATCATGCTACGATACTCCTTCTGATCAACTGGCTCGTCGTCCTCATCTGGGTCAAGTGTGGCGGAAAAATGCCATGGGGGTTGACATAGGCTTACCATCACTCATATCAAAGCGTCTCAGGAGATCACGAGTGTACTTGCCTTGATGCAGAAGGTACCCTTTCGAGTCTGCTTGATCTAGAAGCCGCCCCCGCGGGTTTCAGGGCAGCGCCCTGAACACCCTACGAAATTTACAGATCCAATCTATGAAATCGCAATGGAAAAACTATTCGGCACAACCACCTTATGCCGATCCGAGACATTCTCTAGGAAGCTAGTTTTTCCACTGGGCCGAGGGCATCAGATCCGTAACCTACTAGTATTCGACATAACCACCTTATGCCGATCCGAGACAATCTCTAGGACACTAGTTTTTCATTGGCCCGAGGCTATCAGATTCATATCCTACTAGTATTCGACATAACCACCTTATGCCGATCCGAGACAATCTCTAGGGCACTAGTAGTGATACAATCTGCGCCTCATCTAACCCCAATTCACCGATTGATCTCATCAACCCGTGCTACCATCGATTCATCACATGAACCGATTGATCTAGACGTAATAGATCCAATCTACTACAACCGCATATCAACATATGCGCTGATCCGATCGCAAACTAAGCAAGATGGCTCGATACCATGAAGGAACGCGTGAGGCTACGATAGCAGAAAATAAAAATTTCTACCGCGCACACCAGGACATCATGCTAAGGAGGGATCATAGATCGTTACCACTAGACGCGCGTAGCAGTGAAGAAGAGTTGGAGAAGCCGATCCAACCACGCTGCGTCGAGGTAGTAGTGGAAGTAGCCGATCGTCCCGAACAGATCGTCTCCTCCACGCGATCAACCACACCACGAGTGGATCCAATCAGATTGTCGATGCCGATCAACGCCGCAACGAGCAGCGCCTCCACCGTATCCACACGTTCGGGGCTGGAACGCCGGTCGCGAGTGTACCAAAGACTCGCGAGCGGCTAGGGTTTGCTCGGGAGGTGGCAGCTAGGGTTTTGCTCGAGGAAGCAGATGCGCACATCCTCACCCCCGCCTCCAAATATATAGACCTCCTCACTTGGGCCTCGTGGACCGAGGCCCAATAGGAGTCTATCCGGATCTCTATCCGATTGAGCCCACATCCGAATCACATTCGAATTAGTGTTCCAACGTTAAGTGTGCGACCACAGGTACATGTATACTTGGTCGCGACCGGAAACACCTTTCCGGTCACCCTGTAATAGCGGCCTCTAGCAAGACATATTAACCCCAAAGTATACGTAAAGATCATATCACTGAACTGTAATGTTCTCATGTACGAATCCCTTTGCCTCACGATATAGATTAAGCTCAAGGCGAGACTGTGTCATCCTCTTAATAGCTCAATCACTCTCTCAATTCCGTGATAGATTATAAACTTGTGATTGACTCCTCAATCACATTGGCATGGCCATGCACTTTCATAATCCATTACATCGAGGGGCCCGAGATATCTCTCCCATAAGGAGGGCAAATTCTATCTTGATCATTCACATCCCACTACATGTTTCATAGCAAACCCGAAGACTACTTTTATGACTACCCGAGCCATTGGAGTAGTGGTTAGTAGTCCCAAAATAGGCTACTACGCATATTGGGAACCATGATGATCTCAAGTCTAAGGATTCTACATAAACACTACTTGAGACCAACTAATGACACATGGAATCTCTGCAGTTGTCTCATGGCGGGTCTATCTAACATATGTTCACTAACACATGTCCATATTATTGATTTGGTATCACCATACCATGATCCATGAGACATGATCATCAATCAATACATATGCGATCTTTGAATCATATTTGTTCCTCATATGATATATGATCGGGGATCATTTAGAAATAGCAACATTTAAGCATTAAGAGTCTCATGAATAAGTCACATACTCATTGATCAATAATGATAATGTCTATTTCAAGGAACAAAGCAATGTATCATAAACATAGTATGTGATATATTCAACATCTCCATGTTGCCTCTAGGGCATATCACCATGATCTCCCACTTGCACTAGAGTCAACCATGTAGGTATCTAATACCCATTGCCCTAGTGTGAGCCTCATGCTTTGGTGAAGCGGCTTTGTCAACGGATCTGCAATGTTCAAATCTGTTTGTACTTTGCATATCTTCACATCGCCTCTCTCCACAATCTCGCGGATGAGATGAAATCGTTGTAGAATGTGCTTGGACTTCGGTGTGATCTAGGCTCCTTGGCTTGCGCAATGGCCCCACTATTGTCACAAAGAGGTCCATTGGGCTGGAGGCACTAGCCACCACACCAAGCTCGAAACAAATTTCTTGATCCAACGACCTCTTTAGCGACTTGAGTGCTGCTATGTACTCGGCCTGTTGTAGAATCAGCAACCGTCTCGCTTGGAACTCTTCCAGCTCACCGCACCGCTCAGGCAGAACACAAATCCAGTTGCGATCTGAAATCATCTTTGTCGGTTTGGAAGCTAGCATCGGTGTAACCATTTACAACGAGCTCTTCCTCACCCCCATAGACGAGGAACACATCTTTAGTTCTTCTCAAGTACTTCAAGATGTTCTTTACGGCAATCCGGTGACTTTCACTGGATCTGAGTATCTACTTGTAGCACTTAAAGCATACGAGACATCGGGCGTGTACAAAGCATGGCATACATAATGGATCCCATAGTCGAAGCATATGGAATCGCATTCATTTTATCCCGCTCATCGGTGTACTAGGACACCGACTCTTGCTAAGATTTATACCATGTGACATAGGTAGGAAGCCTTTCTTGGAATCCCGCATGTTGAACCTTTTCAACACCTTGTCAATGTACGTATCTTGGCTTAATCCAATTAGCCTTCTTGATCTATCCCTATAGATCTTGATGCCCAGAATATATGCCGCTCTCCTAAGTCTTTCATAGAGAAACTATTTTCAATGAAGACTTAACAGATTCGAGCATAGGAATGTCATTTCCGATCGTAATATGTCATCCACATATAAGACCGTAAACACGAGTGCGCTCCCACTAGCCTTTTGTAAACACAAGGCTCTTCTTCGTTCTTGATGAAACCAAACCCTTTGATTACTTCATCAAAACGAATGTTCCAACTCCAAGATGCCCGCTTTAATCCATAAATGGATCTTTGCAGCTTGCATATCTTTCGGTGATTGCGGATCGACAAAACCCGTGGGCTGTGTCATGTACACATCCTCACTCGATTTCCATTAAGGAAAGCTGTTTTGACATCCATTTGCCATATTTCATAGTTGAAATATGCAGCAATCGCTAGAATGATCCGAATAGACTTTAGCATTGCGAGCGAAAAAGTTTCATCATAATCAACACCTTGAATTTGTTTGAAACCTTTGGCCACCAATCGCGCTTTATAGATGTGAACATTTCCATCTATGTCTATTTTTTCTTGAAAATCCATTTGCACTCAATGGTTTTAACACCATCGGTGGATCAACCAAGTTCCAAACTTGATTATCGTGCATGGATTCAATTTGGATCTCATGGCTTCAAGCCATTTCTCGAGTCCTGGTCCCACCATCGCTTCTTCATAGGTCTTAGGCTCATCGTTGTCTAACAACAATATGTCCCGTTGTTGAGTAGTCAAGAACATGTACCTCTCGTGTGCACGACGTGACCTCTCGACCTACGTGGTGCCGTGTGTGTCAACAACAGTTCTTCAACAGTTTGTTCGTCTGTTGTGGTTCAGAGGAGCTGAAACGCTTTCAGTGTTTCTCGAATTTCTTCAAGTTGCACGTGCTCCCACTATCCCTTCTTGAGAGAAACTCTTTCTCTAAGAAGACACCATGTCAGGCGACAAACACTTTGCCTTCTCCTTGATTATAGAAGTAATATCCTTTTGTTTCCTTAGGATACCCGATAAAGAAGCATTTATCGATTTAGGGTGAGCTTATCAGATTGTAAACGTTTTACATAAGCCTCACATCCCCAAATCTTAAGAAAAGACAAGCTAGGACGTTGTCCTGTCCACATCTCATATGGTGTCTTTTCTACGATTTTGATGGAACCTGTTTAGTGTGAAAGCTACTGTTTCAAGAGCGTACCCCAAAAGACAACGGAAGATCACTTTGGCTCATCATGGAGCGCACCATATCTAATAAGGTGCGATTTCTCCGTTCAGATACCCCATTCCATTGAGGTGTTCTGGTGAGTCAATTGTGGAACAATTCCACAATCCTTGGATGATTGCCAAACTCATGGCTCAAATACTCGCCTCCACGATCGATCGTAGAAACTTGATTGTCTTGCCTAAATGATTTTGCACTTCATTTTGGAATTCTTTGAACTTTTCAAAGGATTCAGACTTATGCTTCATCGGTAGATATACCCATATCTACTAAAGTCATCGATAAAAGTTATGAAATCACGAAAACCCCTCGGCTATTGAGCTCATTGGTCCACATACATCGAATGTACGAGTGCCAATAAGTTATTTGCCCGCTCACCTTGACCGGTGAAAGGTGCCTTTGTCATCTTGCCAAGTAAACAAGATTCGCATGTCTCAAATGATTCAAAATCAAATGAGTGCAGAATACCATCTCTATGGAGCTTCTCCATGCGTTTCTCATTTATGTGACCTAGCGGCATGCCAAATAAACGTGGGATTCAAATCATTCGAACGTTGCCTCTTTGCATTAATGTTATAGACCGTGACTCTTCAAGAGTAAGAACATATAACCCATTCACCAATGGAGTATGACAATAGAACATATCTTTGAAATAAAGAGAACAACCATTGTTCACAGATCTAAAGTCATAACCTTACGCTTGCAAACATGAAGCGAAATAATGTTCTTGGAAAGAGATGGAACACAATAACAATTATTCAATTCCAAAACTAATCCTGAAGGTAAAGACAATGGCATGGTGCCAGCAATGATCGCAGCAACTTTTGCTCCATTGCCAACGCGAAGATCCACTTCGCTCCTCCTCAAACTTCTACTTCTTCTTAGCCCCGCAACGATTTGCAAAGGTGAGCAACCGATCCGGTATCAAATACCCAAGAATCAGTGGATGAAGTAGCAAGATTGATCTCTATAACATTTATACCGGAGAGAAGTCGTACTTCCCTTCTTCTTCTCAAGATCCTCCAAGTACTTTGGGTTCCTTTTCCAATGACCTGATTGCTTACATGAGTAACAATCTGCATTAGGAGCAACGCCTTCTTGACTTGCTTGGCCTTAGAACCGCTCGCGATCTCATCGGGAGCTAACTCTTTGACCGCGCCTTTCTTGACATTGGGCTTGCCCTTGCCTTTCTCGCATCATCATCACATGATTGCTGCTTTTCTTAATGCTTTCCTCGCAGCTTTTAGCATCCCATGCAACTCTGCCAAGGTCTTATCCATGTTGTTCATGTGATAGTTCAATATGAATGGCTCAAAGCTCGGGAGCGATGGAGAATCACATCGTAGCCAACTCTTGGCTAAGGGAAAACCAAGCTTTTCGGACTCTCAATGTAGCCAATCATCTTAATCACATGAGGGTCGACGGATTCCTTCTCGCAAGCTTGCACGCAAACAAGGACTTTGAAGTGTTGAACCTCTCAGCCCTTGCTTGGTTCTCAAACATACCACGCAACCCCACAATGATATTGTAGGCATCTGTGTTCTCATATTGCTTCAAGCTCAGAGGACATTGTGGCAAGCATGAGACAGCTCACATCAAGGCAATCATTTGTTTGCTTCTCATAAGCTCTCCGTGCAGCCGCAGAGCATTATCGTGCAAGTCATCGGGATAAGGAGACTCAAGGACATACTCCTTGCGCTCTTGCTTGAGAACAATTCTCAAGTTGCGATACCAATCCATAAAGTTCGTTCCATTGAGTTTTCTTTCTCAAGAATAGATCGCAAATTAAAAGAACTGGATGCGGCATTAGTTGACATGATCTACAACAAAGAATATGCAAAGTTTACTACTATGTTTATGTTCATCTTTTATTAAACTATTTAACAAAAGACTCCACTATGTGTTTGCAACAAAACTCCTCTAAGTTACATAGTGGGTCAAGATCCTCATTTCACTAATTCCTAGTGAGCTTTGGCATCACGGCTAGAAAACTAGTGACATGGGTAAGCAACACCTTGCTAATCACATCCCTATGTGACTCTTGCTTGTTGGGTGACATCAATATGCCCTGCCCCAACCTATGCCCCAAGGTCCAAAACTGTTTGATAACCTTGTTAAGTAAACCAAAGGCTTCCGCATGTAGATGTCCGACATCTACCCCAAATAATGACGATAACCGACGGCACTCTACTTTGGTAGACCTACCATGCGGTGATCATTATCTTTGGTGCAACATATGGAAGGGCATGAACACCTAATTTTATGAGGATTCTATCCTACCAAAGCAACATATCACAAAAACATTGCATAAGAATAAGATAGATAATATCACGGATAAACACATTTAAGCGTGAAGTAGTATGGCCCAAAAATGGTGATCTCCATCTCCATGTAGGTGTAGACGATCTCCATCCTCCACATCACTCCTTTAGGCCACCATGCTTGAAAGCTTGTAACCTCAAAACTAGGCTACTACCTATAATAGCTAGAAATTGAAGATTACAAAGATAGATTCAAGCATTAAGGTCACACGCAGTCGTTAAATACAATATAGACAGCTAACAATAGCTGAAATAATCATGACACGCAGGCCACGAGCGAATGTTACATGCATCACATACATCTCATACATTCCAATAAGATATAGGGCCATACTATTCACATCATTCTCTGCAAAAACAAGTTAGACGAGAATCGTATTCTACCTAACGATGTGAACCCATGACGCTATACAAGGCGGGTGCACGGGCGGTCCCGCGGCCGTCGTGGCAGGGGGTCGAGGGCCGCCCCGCGGGTTTCAGTGGCAGCGCCAACACCCTACGAAATTTACAGATCCAATCTATGAAATCGCAATGGAAAAACTATTCAAGACAACCACCTTATGCCGATCCGAGACATTCTCTAGGAAGCTAGTTTTTCCATCGGCCGAGGCCATCGATCCGTAACCTACTAGTATCCGACATAACCACCTTATGCCGATCCGAGACAATCTCTAGGACACTAGTTTTCATTGGCCCGAGGCTATCGATTCATATCCTACTAGTATTCGACATAACCACCTTATGCCGATCCGAGACAATCTCTAGGGCACTAGTAGTGATACAATCTGCGCCTCATCTAACCCCAATTCACCGATTGATCTCATCAACCGTGTATACCATCGATTCATCACATGAACCGATTGATCTAGACCGTAATAGATCCAATCTACTACAACCGCATATCAACATATGCGCTGATCCAGATCGCAAACTAAGCAAGATGGCTCGATACCACTTGAAGGAACGCGAGGCTACGATAGCGAAAATAAAAATTTCTACCGCGCACACCGGACATCATGCTAAGGAGGGATCATAGATCGTTACCACTAGACGCGCGCAGCGCGTGAAGAAGAGTTGGAGAAGCCGATCCAACCACGCGCGCCGAGGTAGTAGTGGAAGTAGCCGATCGTCTCCTCCACGCGATCAACCACACCACGAGTGGATCCAATCGTAGATTGTCGATGCCGATCAACGCGCAACCAGCGAGCGCGCCTCCACCGGTATCCACCGCCCGGGTGGAACGCCGGTCGCGAGTGTACCAAGCACTCGCGAGCGGCTAGGGTTTGGCTCGGGGCGTGGCGGCTAGGGTTTTGCTCGGGAGGAAGCAGTCGTACATCCCTCACCCCGCCTCCAAATATATAGACCTCCTCACTTGGGCCTCGTGGACCGAGGCCCAATAGAGTCTATCAGGATCTCTATCCGAATTGAGCCCACATCCGAATCACATTCAATTAGTGTTCCAACCCGTTAAGTGTGCGACCTGCAGGTTCATGTATACTTGGTCGCGACCGGAAACACCTTTCCGGTCACCTCGTAATAGCGGCCTCTAGCAAGACATATTAACCCCAAAGTATACGTAAAGATCATATCACTGAACTGTAATGTTCTCATGTACGAATCCCTTTGCCTCACGATATAGATTAAGCTCAAGGCGAGACCGTGTCATCATCTTAATAGCTCAATCACTCTCTCGATTCCGTGATAGATTATAAACTTGTGATTGACTCCTCAATCACATTGGCATGGCCATGCACTTTCATAATCCATTACATCGAGGGCCCGAGATATCTCTCCCATAAGGAGGGGCAAATTCTATCTTGATCATTCACATCCCACTACATGTTTCATAGCAAACCCGAAGACTACTTTTATGACTACCCGATTCACGGAGTAGTGGTTAGTAGTCCCAAAATAGGCTACTACGCATATTGGGAACCATGATGATCTCAAGTCTAAGGATTCTACATAAACACTACTTGAGACCAACTAATGACACATGGAATCTCTGCGGTGTCTCATGGCGGGTCTATCCAACATATGTTCACTAACACATGTCCATATTATTGATTTGGTATCACCATACCATGATCCATGAGACATGATCATCAATCAATACATATGCTGATCTTTGAATCATATTTGTTCCTCATATGATATATGATCAGGGATCATTTAGAAATAGCAACATTTAAGCATTAAGAGTCTCATGAATAAGTCACATACTCATTGATCAATAATGATAATGTCTATTTCAAGGAACAAAGCAATGTATCATAAACATAGTATGTGATATATTCAACATCTCCATGTTGCCTCTAGGGCATATCACCAACAACTACCCCATCCTCACTCTGCTTGTTCTTGGACACCCACTTAGTCCCAATAACATTGTGACCTCGAGGGGGCTCCACAAGCGAGCAAACCTTGTTTCTCTCGAGGTTCTCTAACTCCTCATGCATGGCATTGACCCAAGACTCATCAGAGAGAGCATGACTAACATCCTTGGGCTCAAAGGTGGCAACAAAGGCAGAAT
The DNA here is from genome assembly GCA_036346575.1 of Dendrocalamus sinicus. NCBI lineage: Eukaryota > Viridiplantae > Streptophyta > Magnoliopsida > Poales > Poaceae > Dendrocalamus > Dendrocalamus sinicus. The sequence continues at coordinate 12,862,273 of CM070654.1, forward strand.
GGAGACAGAAATGCGACATGCCAGACTTTGAACGAGTGACTCGCTCAAACAGGTCTCCAATAATCTGCTCAGAAGGATGATCTTTTTGAATGTGTCTAGGAGGTCCAGGATGAGATGAAGAAGTGGCCTCTACCTCGTGAGCTGAAGAGGTAGGAACATAGCCACTAGCTCTAGACGAAGCAGAGGGCATGGGCTGATCGCCTCGTGGTGCGGTGGAAGAAGACACCTCAAGGGGTGGATGAGGGACTGGATCGGGTAGACAACCCTCATCTCCATCATCCTCATCATCCACGAAGATGGGCTCAAACTGCTCTAAAGAACCTAAGATATCAGGCCTAGTCCCCGGATTGGCCTCGTCGAAGGTCACCTCACAGGTCTCTACCATCTTACTAGACTCGCAGTTCCTAACCCGATAAGCCCACGAAGAAGTCGAGTAACCCAGAAAGATCGCATCACACGAACGTGACTCGAACTTATCTAGGTTCCCGGACTTCAAGATAAAACACTTGCAACCAAACACACGAAAATGAGATACACTGGGCTTTTGCCCATATCTCAACTCATAAGAAGTGCGGTGCAAGTGTGCCCGAAGAAAAACTCGATTTGAAACATGGCACGCGGTAGCTATAGCCTCAGCCCAAAACTTCCGCAGTGTAGAGTGCTCATTGAGCATCGTCCTGGCCATCTCGACCAAGGTACGGTTCTTCCTCTCCACGACGCCATTCTGCTGTGGGACGTGTGGAGAAGAGAACTAGTGCTCTTCACCTGTCTCATCACAGAACCTCTCAAAGTAGAAATTCTTGAACTCCGTGCCATTGTCACTTTGCGGATCGCTCGTAAGGCACCCGGAGCTCAACGAAAGCTCATCAAAAGACCTCGAAATGTGTAAACATCTCATCCTTCGAGGCTAAGAAAAACACCCAAGAGTACCTCGAGAAGTCATCGACCACGACAAGAACATACCACTTTCCTCCTGCTGATCGCACTCGAAGTGGTCCAAGCGTGTCCATGTGGAGCAGCTGTCCCGGTGCATCGGTCATTGTCACTGTGACCGGAGGGTGAGAAGCGGCAACCATCTTGTCATGCCGGCATGGAGCGTAAACAAGATCTTTGACCATCTTGAGTTTCGGCAAACCACGAATGAGGTCGTGGCCGCTAACTCGGGTCAAATGGTCGAATCCAATATGACCAAGTCTCCTATGCCAGAAAGAAAGGTCTCGGGACTCAGAAGCAACTAAACACCTGAGAGGATCACTAGAAGACTCAGAAAAATCAGCACGAAAGATCCTCCCGAAACGAGAAATCCCGCAAACCAAACTACCCGAAGAATCAAGGATTTTGCAAGCGTTTTTCTTGAAGCTCACCTCGAAACCGTCATCGCTAAGCTGAGAAACGAAAAGAAAATTATACTGCAGCTTACTTACCAAAGCAACATCTTTCAAAATGAAAGACTCATTAACGCGCACTGTACCTTTGGCGATGACGCGCCCAGATGAAGCATCTCGAAGGTGATCGCCTCATCACCGGAGCACGGGCAAGGGAAGAAAACCAACGGAGTCTTCGGCCATGTGTCGTGAACACCGAGTCTACGAGCCAAACCTTTCCCTTCCCTACCGGCGAACTCCGAGTCAAACAGAGTAAAGTCTCGATCTTGGGGTAAATCAAGAGTGATTTTGGCACCCAACACCGACTAACACGTTGAGCGATAAAGTGGTCAAACACGACTAACCTCTATCTACCCTACGCTCGTCACTCAAAGAAGCGCACGGTCTTTGTGTAGACACTGGTCATTGTCGGGTCCGATCGCACTGGTGAGCAAGTCGAGCACCGAAACACGCTGAACACGCCGCGGGTAGTCATCTCGACGGGGAAAATGAGATCTACCCTCAAACGGCGGAAGTCACGACCAAAGGGAGCATGAGGACGAAAACCAGAAAACTCAGAAAAACCAAGTCCTCGATGCTGCCCAAACCCATCAGCTGAAACAAACCTAGACCTCGTGTTGGTCTCAGGTGCACTCAAGGTGCAGGGTGACCACGAATACGCCTAAGAGACTCAACACGGTCTCTACACGCATTCTTGGCACGCCTGAAGCATTGATCGATCAGATGTCCATCCTTCTTATAGAAGGTGCAATGATACTTCACCTTTGAGAGGTAGAAGTAGCATGATGAGGCTTCGCCTTCTGAGAGGCCGAAGCTGCAGGTGGAATCACCTTGCTATCAGAAATCCCTTGGACAAAGCCCGCAGAGTTAAATTAGACTTTCTCGGTCCTGGGCTCAGTCTCGATCACACCCAGCTATGGGTCTGAGCACAGCAGGTGGATGTTTTCTCATGTCCTCATAGAAATCGTATCCTAGACCCTGATTAAATCTGTAAATCTTGGATTGGTCTAGAATAAGATTAAGCTTCTTCTTGCCGCCTACAAATCTCTCGAGAGTGTTCATAAGATACTGACACTCCGAAAGAGAGAGGTGTAAGAAGAACAGGGGAAGAAAGAGTAGAGAAGGTAAGGGAGTAGAGGAAGAAGAAGAACCAACAGCAGAGGAACGAATGGCTTGTACACGCACAGCCGACTCAGAATGGACAGTCCTACTGCTAGCCAATTGGTTCACGTCACTAGGTGTCTCTACCTTACCCTTGGGCTTCTCCCCCTCAACAGCACACACATTACAAGCAGAAGGTGGCTTCTCTAGTAGGTCCTTAGTTAGCTTCACACATTTTTCATCCAATGCAATCAGGTCATATTTTAGTTTGTTAAAATTAATGCATGGTGAGCTAACAGGGTCCTTAGAAGCATTTTGAGCCAATCTATTGTTGTCATCAACTAATTCTTGAAACTGTTTGGAGACAGCTTCAAGCTCAGCAGTAAGCTTTGGACAATTCACACAAGAAGCAATAGGCTCAAGAAGAAAAGCTTGTAATTCAGCAATTTTATGATCTGCCCGTTTTAGGTTCATCTTCAAATTATTGCAGTTTTCACAAGTCTCGGGCAGATCGAGCAACATGGTATAAAGACCTCTAAATGCGTTGTCCTTATCCTCACATGGGGTGCATGCACTAGTCTCAACAGTAGTAGATGAAACAGGAACTACCCTACTCATCTCAAACTCAGCAAGAAGACTAATGTTCTCCACTTTAATCATGTCAAGCTCGGAGGACACGCTATCATGCAAGGTCCTTAGCTTCTCCATGTCATCCAGCAAAGTAGAACATACATCACAATCATCACGGGAGGGAGCAGATCTAAGTGAAGTAAGCTCCCGTGATAAACTCTCTACTTCCTTCTCTAACTCTCTACACCTAGCTCTAGATCTAGCATGGAATCTGCCTAGCTTAAGAAAAGCATCATTAAGCTGGTCGAGGTGGGGATACCTCGTGAGTCGGAGTATAGCTCGCTGTCGCTTAGTTCACCCTCAAGGGCCATGAAGCACATGCCGGAGAAGTCGTCGCTGCTCTTGGGTTCTTGCTCGTCCGTTCCATCGTCGTCGCTCCACCCCTCCACCTCGCTGAGATCGAGGTCGTCGAAGGCGGTGAGGACGCGGTGGAAGAGCTTCTTGGCTTTCCCAAGGTCGCAGAACTTCTTCTTGCCTTGTGCGGGAGCTGAGGGATTCTTGTTGCGGTTCTTGTCGATGTAGTCGTTCTTGCCCGAACCGCCGTAGTCACCTTTGCCCTTCCCGGCCTTGGGGCGGTTGCCCAATGTGGTTTGGGCCACCACACTCAAGCAAATCACGGATCCTCCTCTCTTTCCATCCCTCCTCCTCTTGTAAGCATGAGAAAATCTCCGAGCTAGGAGGGCTAACTGCTCATCCGCAAGCTGCTCTAACTGATCACCAGTTATGTCATAGAGAGCAGCAAGGGAGAATCCACACAGCAAGGGAGAAAGACCGTGGTTTAACGGGATCGGTGACTAGGGCCATCGACTGTGACTTCAACTTGCGAGAGACAATGTCAATCTCGTGAGTCTTGAGGCGCGAGTATAGCGCATCAAGAGTCAAAGTCGAGAGGTCCATGGTGTCCTTGATGGTAGTCACCTTCATCTCCCAAACGCGTAAGTCAAGTGCAGCGAGCATCTGTCGAGCGTTATCCGAGTCGGGTATGTGAGCCGACCGCCGAGGTTGCTCGTAATCTTGTGAAAACACACAAAACACTCATCGAGGACTCGCCAATGAGCATTTCAAACTTGTTGTAATCTTGCTTGAATCAGTCTGTCGCACCGTCTTTATTTGGGTGGTGCCTCATGGTAAGCATCGAGGGTCTCCCAAATATCAAGGCGGACGAAAGATGAGATTTGCGATCAAACTCGCTATGACTCAAGCCCTAAATTATGATGTTCCTTGCCTTAGCATTTTCCTCAACATCAGTCATATTCCCGACGTTAATGTTCTCATCGGTAGGAACAACAAACCGGACCTTGACCTTACGCCAGATGGCATACCCTTGAGCCTGGATGTATGTCTCCATTCGGCTCTTCTAGAAGGGTAATCGATGCCATCAAAGACGGAGGCTTGGTCGAGTACTTGTCCGTTGCCATGGCTCTAGAGACCGATTAAGATCTATGAAGAAGAGCTAACCGCTCGATACCAATTGTTGGAACGAAATGGCGACAGAGGGGGTGAATGTTGACTCTTAAAACTTGCCCTCAAAAGTACCTAAGAAACGCTTACTCCGATAGCTATGAAAGATATAGAGTCAAAAGTTCAAGCTCTTTGGAAGTTTCCTTTAGCAGAGGAAAACAAAGACTAAAACTATAGAGAAAATGAAGTCAGCAGAAAAGAGAAAGAAAATCAGCCATCAAGATCAACAGCGGTCGGACCTTAACTCGCAGGCTGGTCTCGATCGCCGCATGTCGGCGATCGATCGCCCTCCATTCCCTACCGACCACGGTTTTAAACCTGTCCGATCACCGACGGATTCAAGTGAACAACAGAGGTGAAAACAAGTAAAATGCAGACTTTGAGTACGGTGCAATTTGGGATTTCTCCTTGATTCTCTTGGTCCGAATAGCAAGGAAATGGCTATAATAGCCCAAGGAAACTAGGAGACCAAAGAAATCCAACTCATGACCACAAATTTCAGATTTGGACAAAAATATGAAAACTTACAGAGGCCTCACAAAAACTCAAATTACTCAATGGTCTTAAGTCCTTTGCTCATGAAATTTTGCAGTCAAGTTAGCAATACCCAAGGGACTTCTCGGACCAAAAATCGACTAACTCCTAAAGGGAATCAAGAAAACATATCAAACCCTAGAAACCGAAAGCACTAAAGAGAGCCACAACAGAAAACTCTAAATTGCCATCTCCTCTTTGATCCTTGGCCATGAAACTTTGAGAATAGCTAATAGATAGCCTCTGGACTCTAGGTACCAAATTTTAAGCCATCTCAAAGAGGGAAACGAGATTCTCACAAAACCCTAGAAAAAGAAAATGAAGAATAGAGGAGGCTGATGGAGAGAATCTGAGATTAAGATCAATTTGCTCTTGGAAAAATCCAATCAAATGATCTTGAGACCTATTCCCATCACAGAGCAACCCATTTTGGGCCTTCTCAACAAGAAACAAGAAGAAACTCAAAAGTCAAGAAATCAAGCATAGAGGCATCGAAGGGAAACAGGTGTTAGTGATATGCCCTAGAGGCAACATGGAGATGTTATATATATCACGTACTATGTTTATGATGCATTACTTTGTTCCTAGAAATAGACATTATCATTATTGATCAATGAGTATGTGACTTATTAATGAGACTCTTAATGCTAAAATGTTGCTATTTCTAAATGATCCCTGATCATATATCATACGAGGAACAAATATGATTCAAAGATCAGCATATGTATTGATTGATGATCATGTCTCATGGATCATGGTATGGTGATACCAAATCAATAATATGGACACGTGTTAATCAACATATGTTGATAGACCCGACATGAGACACTCGCAGAGATTCCATGTGTCATCGCTGGTCTCAAGTAGTGTTTATGTAGAATCCTTAGACTTGAGATCATCATGGTTCCCAACATGCGAGTAGCCTATTTTGGGACTACTAACCACTACTCCGAATCGGGTAGTCATAAAAGTGGTCTTCGGGTTTGCTATGAAACATGTAGTGGGATGTGAATGATCAAGATAGAATTTGCCCCTCCTTATGGGAGAGATATCTCGGCCCTCGATGTAATGGATTATGAAAGTGCATGGCCATGCCAAGGTGATTGAGGAGTCAATCACGAGTTTATAATCTATCACGGAATCGAGAGAGTGATTGAGCTATTAAGAGGATGACATGTGTCTCGCCTTGAGCTTAATCTATATCGTGAGGCAAAGGGATTCGTACATGAGAACATTACAGTGTTCAGTTGATATGATCTTTACGTATACTTTGGGGTTAATATGTCTTACTAGAGGCCGCTATTAACAGTGGTGACCGAAAGGCTTTCAGTCGCGACCAAGTATACGTGAACCTGCTGTGGTCGCACACTTAACGGGTTGGAACACTAATTCAATGTGATTCGATGTGGGCTCAATTCGGATAGAGATTCGGATAGATTCTATTGGGCCTCACCACGAGGCCCAAGTGAGGAGGTCTATATATATGGAGGCGAGGGGTGAGGGCTGCATGCATCCGTTAATCCGAGCTAAACCTAGCCGCCACTTCCCGAGCCAAACCCTAGCCGCCGTGAGTGCCGGGTACACTCGCGATCGGCGCCCAACCCGGGACGTGTGGATACCGGTGGAGGCGCGCTGTTGCGGCGTTGATCGGCATCAACAACCTACGATTGGATCCGCCATGGTGTGGTTGATCGTGGAGGAGACGATCCGCTCGGGACGATCGGCTACTTCCACTACTACCTCGACGCGCGTGGTTGGATCGGCTCCAACTCTTCTTCCAAAGCAGCTGCGCGCCTAGTGGTAACGCATCCATGATCCTCCTAAGCATGATGTCCTTGTGTGCGCGGTAGAAAAGTTTTGTTTTCGCAGAGCCTTCGCGCGATCCTTCAACAGAGCACGGAGAAGAACTTCGAAATTTCATTCCAACAAAACAAGGAATACATAGAGTCCCCATACGCATGGACATTAGAATAAGCGGAATGATTACAACCCTCTCTGGCCTGAGGAGCGACAACCCTCTCGGCTTCAGTAACATCCCCGCTAGGTGCCAGGACCTCGGTCACTGGGCCTACCACGCGAACCGCCCTCAAGATGGTGGTGATCGCACCCGAGGGTGTTTGCCTTCGAGTTGTAGGTGACGCCCGTGGTTACCTTGGTAGCCGCGAAGCCGCCGTCGCCGATAACGCCGCGGTTGCCCCCGGAGGCGACGAGGCATCATCTTCAAGAACAACGAGGCTCGTGCCCGCCACCCGCCACCATGTAAGGCCTCGCCGGGGTTGTGTGCTCTCCGAATCGTCGGCCCGAGCTCAACGCCTGCGCCGCCTATCTCCATGTTCTCGACGGCAAGACGCCCAGCCGAGTGAAGGCAATGGTCTCCGATTGACCTCGTGACGAGAGGGTGACGCCACCACCGTCGCGCCGCCGGCGATTCCATTGTGCACGGACGCCCGAATGGGAATTCTCGAACCTCGCGATACCCGGTTAATCCGCCTTGCTTTGCCAAGGAAGTTGCGGATTCACGGGCCTTGTGCTCCTTCGCCGTGTACGGCCCAAGAACCGCAACCACCGCGTGCTCCGCATCTTCTAACCGGCGCACTACACGCAAAAGCGGAATATCATACCAAAGGGTTTGCGACCACTCAGATGGTACGTGGCCTATGGCAGGGATACTTACAGGGTGCGGAGGGCTTATGGAGCGAAGACACCCCCAGGTGGATGCCGTCCTTCTGGTCGGGCCCCCGCCGTATTTCCGCCATGTGAAAGCGAGATATCCCATACATGGTGAACTCCTCGGCGAGGTCACGCATGTTGAACCGGAGGGCGATGCCAGCAAGTCTCCACGCCTGTTGTTCGTCGTGGGACCGAGGCATCACATCTAGACATCGGTTCAATGATATCGGCTCTCCCCGGCTTCGAAGGCCGCTCGTGCTCGTCACAAGGTGATAGAACCACCGCGTGTCCAGCCGGACTCCACTTTCCCGCAGAGCCAACGCGGGAACAAGTGCGAGCAATCCGCCTCAAGACGAAGTCCACGCCGCCGGTTCGAGTATGCCTCCTTCCATTTTCTTCGTTGGCACCGTCGCCATGCGTGATGGTGAACAACTCGCGCTGGGACGGGTACCTTCCGTCCGCATCGCCTCTAATAAAGATGGCTAATCAACGATCGCGTCGAGTCACCGCGCCACTCCAACCCATAGGCTCGCAGCACTTCGCGAACAAAGAGTGTCACCGGGATTCGGAGCCCGGCATCGAAAAATGCCACGAAGACGATCACCTCCGATTCTCCCGGGTTCGGCTCCGTTTCGTCAGGCCCGGGCAAACGAGCCCCGGCACGGTCCTCCAGCTTCTTCTCCCGAAGAAGGGATCGGAGAGTCTCCTCCGTGACGCGACTCCGCCCCAGCACACGGGAGCAGCGGCCCTTTGACTTCTTCATGGTGTCCCAACGATGGTTGATTTGCCTTTTGTCGCGCAAAACCAGGCGATACTTCGCCGGTGGTGGCGTTAGGCAGCGCTAGCTCGACGAGGCGCTCTCGCTAAGACGACACACAGGATCATCAAGGGAGGCACCCCTGTCAGCTGGGAGGTCGTCGTGCGCAGCCATTCCTCTCTCCCCACTACGGCGACGAGCAGGAATGGATGCGAAAGTAGCAGCAGGATGCGCAAGAAAACGGAAAGGAACGCGCAAGCATAAGCAAGCAGGCAGCCATGGGGAGCGTTTGCATGCCCACAGTGACGACTTATAAAGTCCCCCGTCTCCCCGCAAGCAGAAGATCGAACGACATAATTACAGCGGTTCGGCTACCCACGATCGAGAAGTGCAACTGCTGACAACCGATACATTCCTGCCGCGTGACCGCTTTCCCTGGGGAAGAGGTGAACGGCTGTGGTCGTATGACCGCTGGCATCCCATGACGCTCCAACACACCTGCGCGCACTTCATCCAGCGCAGAGCAGATAGAGCAGCCGCAACAGCCTACCCCTGACAAGGGCCGGTGCGATTCCAGGCGTCATTAAAGCGCATTCCCAGGCCACGCAGCCACCTCTCCGCGCTGGCGCTACATCACGCGGAGCAGCCCGGGGCAGCCGCCCAAGTTTTACTTCGCACCCACAAACATCCGGAGAGCGAAGCATGTCACGCCCGACCTCACCCCGCCGAGGCCTTCGACTGCCCTGTCTTCGACCTCGAGGCGCGCAGCCTTCGGAATGGAAGACACGGCTCTCGCACCATAAGCACGAACGAAAGTGTATCTAGCTCATCGAGGGTCACAGGCCGATGGGACGGAGGGGGCCAAAGGGCTCTGTGGCATGGCTTCAGCCCGTGAAGCCCTTCACCATGAGAGGCTCCTATTGTAGGGGTGGCCCCCACCTAAGCCCAGTAGGCCTGTTAGAAGGATGTAAGGCCCAAAATGGGACATGTGTAATGACATGAGTACCCCTGAGGGGAATACTCACGTGTAAGGGTATAATTGTAAAAGCGGTCCTTATGTGGATGTATATATATAACACAGGCCATGGGGAGAAATCCTAAGCCATTACTCACCTAACTCTCCACTACCATACTCTCTCTGTTTGGTCTATAACCACAACAGGGACCACGTTGCCATCGGCCGCCAAAAGTAGAGGAGTTTCATAGCCGCTAGATCTGCTCACAATCACATGATGGGGAAGCGGACAACGAAGTATATGGAGCAGATAGCGATGCTGTCGACGATAGCGAGTGAACAATGGCAACGGCGGGGGAAGTGGATGGCGGCGGGGAGTGAGTGGCACTATTAGCGGTGACGTGAACGAGATAGGGAGAGAGAGAGAGAGGAGGGGACAGGGATGGGGATTGGAGAGAGGGGGAACCATTTTCTAATTTACTTTAGTATGTACATAGTGGGTCCCACTAGAGAGAAGGGGAGGTGCTAAACACCATTGGGGAAAAGCAGTTTAGCACCTGTGTGATGTTACGATGAGGTCATAAATCTAGCATCTCTCATGTTGTGGATGGCATTAAGATTTAAAGTTTAGTAGAAATTTGAAATTTTCTAATACAACATACAGAGTCCCAGCAAGAAAGAAAATTACACAATTGCCCTAGGGACAACTCTTCACTAGGGGCGGTGCCAGCAATCGGGCAAGCCTGGGAGATCTCTTGAGGTGCCCTGTCGGCCAGACATCCCTTCCCCCCTCTTCCACCAAGGTCACAGTGTGGCTTTGCCTCTCTAGGAGGAAGAAGGCACGTGCGCTCGCCCTGATATCTAGTGAGATGGGTTGCTAGTGGTATGAGGAGCAGAGAAGGCCTACTGGAACAACCCACCAAAGCCCAAGACACAATGCCCACACCAATTAGTCTCTCTCCCACAAGCACAAACTAGTCATCAAGCCCTAGCTCATGTCTGGAGGTAGAAGCGAGTATGCGATTGCACAGTGGCGTCGGCTACTGTGAACCGGCACCTAGCAGGTGGGGTGGTGAGCTGGTGGAGAGAAGCGGCGTATAGCAGCTCGCAGGCAGCACGGCACAGTGGCAAGCCGAGGTGCGGAGGTGACAACGGGTGTTGACTAGCCCTTCAGAGGCAAGTACTGAGGTGGATCAAGTCGAGGCCCTAGGGGGTGCGGCGCCACAACAGCTAGGGTGTGGCCTCGAGCTAGCCGAGTGGAGTAGCCAAGCAGGTGTGGGCTTGCATTGAAAAGAACCTCTCTTGGTGTGATTTTGTGTCCAATTTGCTTATTTCGTTGATCATTCGTGATTTATACGCTGGTATTTTAAAATTTAAACTATGTCTGATGCAGACTATCTGTTTGAAGATATGACAATGCTTACATAGATTACCAATAGGCAATAACTCGTGTGCACATGTGATCATTGGTCACCGAAGGTCAAAGTTTGTACATGTGATAATTGGTTATAGAAGGTCAAAGTCTGTACATATGATAATTGGTCATAGAAGGTCAAAGTCTGTACATGTGATAATTGGGCATAGAAGATAATCAGTAATAACAATAGGTCAAAATCGATGATTCATATGTGAATTAGAAGGTACGGACCATTGGACCAAACCCTAGCTAGTATAGATGCAGAAAAAGGGCGGCAACATAGTGGCAGAATTGGCCGAATTGTTTCTATTTTAGCCCTTTTTTTTGAAAAAAATTCACATTTAGACCCCTGGACGTCTTAATTCCGTTTTTGGACCCAGGGGGTCGGCGCCGTGACCCACGGCGCCGAGGTAACACGCCCTCGGCGCCGTGGTCCATGGCGCCGAGGTGCCAGCCCGCGGCGGGCGTGCGCGGCGTGCGCCGACGCAGGCCGCTCGGCGCCGTGGATCACGGCGCCGAGCTAGCTGCCTCAGGAAAAATTCCTTTTCATCTAAGTGAAAGGATCCAGGATTTTTTTATTAGGAATTCCGCTCCCTCGAAAAGTTTCAGTTTGGGTTTTCCCCAAACTAAAGAAAAAGAGAATGGAAGAATTCTTCTTATTCCATAATAAAATAAAGGAATTGGATGGATCTTCCACCCGTTTAGCTAAGAAAGAATAGATGCAGAGGTGGATAATAGATCGATATGAAGATCAGGAGCTGCCCCATAATGAAACCACCAGTAGTCGCGAATATCTCCTTCTTCCCTAATCCAAGATTGGAGAAAGAAGAATGGAGAATGTGGTCAGAAATCCATAATAGAGTCCGACCACAACGACCAAATTATGGATAATCCCAATTTTGGTTTAATAGTACATCCCAAAAAAGGACGACCGTACTTGTTCAACTTATCCCTTTCAACTTGGATACCATGAGGTAGACCTAGGAAAGTTTATGACTGAAAATTACTACCCAGCCATGGGGTATATGAGGAGCACGAATTCCTTTATACCCACCCAATTAGAATTAAAGGAAATAAAACATAAATGGAGAAAATTCTCATCATAAGATCATATGATGAGCACGTGGCATGTGGCATGTGTGGAACTCTGTACTTCTAATGTTCAGAACTCCACCACTAGTCCTAACATGCCTTAGGGAATATAACTTGCTAGGTCTATTACATTTTGTCTACTGGGTGTAGCATGGTTGTTTCCCCTTTTTCTTGCGCCCTGAAGATGGCTCCGCTGCATCCTTCTTCCTGTCACTCTTGGTCTTGAGAGCTGCCTCACGAGCTTGAAGCTCTTCCTCCTGACGCTTGATGGCTGCTTCACGCAGACTTAACCGCTCCCGCCTCCTTTGCAGCTCATCCTTGTTGCCCTTCAGACGGATTTGGTCTACCCTCACGCGGCGCTCTTGCTCAAGCCGCATCTGTCGTTCCACCTCGTGAGCATGAGTCATCTTGACAAAGTATTGTCCTTTGTTTTCCACCTCCATTGGCCGGTTCCGTGGCCATGCCGGCGGCACCCGATCCACCCATTCGATGAACTCGCAAGGCTATGTGTGGCGTGGTAGATGTCATGGATCAAGTTGAAAAACGATAATGAGAAACAAATGATTTAGTTGTCGTCGTTACCATGAAGTCGCCATCCGTGTCCGACACTTGAAGAACCTACGTCGTAGTTGGCTCGTTGTACTCGATCCATCCGGACGCACAACATCGTCCTAAAGCCGCAATGGCACTTCGGGTGCTCGTGCCACTCCGGCACTCCAAATGGGTCGGACCTCCAGAAAGACATTGTTGTGTAGTAGTATTGTGATGGCTTGAGGAGGAGTTGTGGTATGGAAGACATAGGAGGCCTTTATGTAGGCAGGTTATCTAGTGCAGTGGGCATAGTCCATGGAGAGGACATATGAATCTTTTCGCTTTTTCAGGATTCCAATGTAGCAATAAATGTCCCTATGTAGGCTTTTCAGAGCCTGTAGTCTCGTAATAAATTCATAGTTCGTAGCCTTTTCAGACGTCAGAAAATTTCGGCAGAGTTTCCCCTGTTTTTGGAGCCACTCTAAACACAAATATCACATGAATATAACATATACACACACATACAACAAGTAGCTCATTACAAACCCATCTCAGTACATATACACATATATATCACATGAAGCACGACTTGTAAGCCCAACCATAGTCCATAAGCATAGTAATAGTCCATACATCCATACGAACAAAGTTCAAATAGTCCATAACGTTATAACAGTCCATACAGGTTAAACTATCACAAGCCTACCATGGTCCAAAAGAACAAGTCTCCGCCATCGCCTCCTAGTCTTACCCTTACCCTTACCAAGCGCGCTGCTCGGAGTGTAACGGCTAGGCTCTCGGCGGTGTCCGCGTGGTAGAGGCCGTGAAGGCTGAGTCGAAGGAGCGTCTACGAGCTGAGACGGGCCTATCTCATCGTAAGTCTGCTCCACCTCATCCTCGTCCTCGTCCTCACTGCCCTGGGCTGAGAAAGTGTCGCTTCTCATGGGGGACGAGCTCATCTGTGGACCTCGCCGCCGGGTCCGCAAGTCTTGTCGAAGGCACGTACGTCCTCGCCGCGCCGGTTGCAACCACAACGACCACCGCACGACGAGCCGACCGCTAGCCTCTGTCGTCCAACATTTTGTTAACCAACAAGATACGAAGATATTAGGTACTAATTTTGTGAGTGGCTTTGTCGAAGCTTACTTCTAGGAAGCCACGCGTCCTAACGCCGATCATCCCGAGAAACGTTCTATGTCTGCATGCATCGCTTGAGGGTGTTGCCCTGCAAACAAGCAAAAGAATGGATAATTTGCTATATGTAGTGGTATTTCTGTCTATTGGAAAATAAGCAATGAGATTGAACATTACCACTCGGTCCAGGTTCGGTCCTGTCTCCACCTGCATCCCAAGGTGGGTAGACTCGTCGTACGACGTGTCTTCGTCGTCCGAGGACTCAATGTCGGCATAGTCATCTTGTGTCCATTGTCCCTTCAGCTTGGACCATGTCGCACTCGGTACCAAACTTGGTACCGCCGAAGTACTCGTTGGTGTGCGGCTCGTCGTTGTCGCCCACGTTGTCTTGCAAGTGTCCCCACTCTTGAACGCACGCTGGTGGTGCCGCCAAGTCCGTCACCTTCTTACATCGCCGACGATCAAATCGCATGTCACGTGAAACCAATAGTTAAAATTAGTAGAAACTCGTGCAATTGGAACGGCTCTAATGACGATCAAACTTACTTATGCAAGGCCACGCACTCGAGAACGGCTCTCATCGGGCATAGCTGCCTTACCAAATTGGCGTGCAACTCGTGTGGGTGTGATACTCAACAAAGATAGAAACATATTAGGGGCACCTCATCCTGTAGAGCGCCTCATCTATGTAGCACATTGCGCTGAACTGAATACTTTCCACCTCTTGCTCGGCGTACGGCTCCCACTTAACCTGCATAGTAACAATTTACTTGTAAGGTACTATACTAACAAATGAAAATCACGATACCAAATGGAATTAACTTACATTGGAGGCCGTGAGCACATCTAGCTCGTTCGTGTACTCTAGGTAGGCCCGCTTCATCCTGGCGTAGGGAACTGAGACCTGGGAACTGTCAGACGTCGACGAATAGGAACCCTTGCGAACCAGGGACGAGGAGCCAAAACCGTGGGACGACCAACTGGTAGACGACACCACATCCACAGCTGGAGGAGGTAGAGGCAACCACCTAGTGATGGGTTCACCGAAGTCTGACGACACGCCTCGCAGAGGTGGCGGTAAAGGAACGCCAACACCCCGGAAGCCCAGCTGTACTGACCCGCCGTGTCCCAGTCAGTGAGGCAGTGGATGTACATCCACGACGCGCTGTCCCCCATTCCGTCGGGGAAGAGAACACAGCCAAACAAGTGAAGGATCCATGCCCTACAGTAGTAGGCAACTGTGTGCTCATCTGCACCTTCAGGACACTCTGCAAAGATCGCGGAGCGGTGATTGGAACTCAGAGTGCGAAGGCTCGCCTCAGAGGAAGCTCTCCCGAGGAAGGCCTCTACTGGCTCTCCAACCTGTAGGCACGCACGGTCCGATTACTGGACGGCCGTGAATGGCAACACCAAGCATCTTCTGAGTGTCCTCGAGCGTAATTGTCATCTCCCCGAAAGGGAGGTGGAAGCTATGAGTCTCCGGCCTCCACCTACATGATACAAAAAAGAGGAATACATGTCAGAGAATTTCAGGCGCACATAGCCGATACACAATGAACATGCAAGTGGAGCAATGGTTTAGGAGAATACCACAACCAAAGGCGGTGATGGCCGGGGGGTTGAGGGTGGGCAACCCACGGCGAACCTGGTAAGAGATGGCGTCTAGGCCAGCCCTCTCCAGAAGGAGTGTACCTCTCGTCGCATCGCATATCCAGAACCCGTCATGGGTTCGAGGACGAAGGATGGGCAGCTCAGATAGAATAGACCAATTTTTTTAGTTAATGCATCAACATAAACTCAAATTGGACAGAAGTGATGAAGGCGTACTCTCCCTCCGCGGTGAGCCGTCCTCGGTGGTTCTCCTCGTAGTATGGGTCTAGCAGGTGGAATTGCGCCATCCTACAAAAAAAATTGAATTTCTCAGTCCAACATAGAAGTAAACAAAAAATTGAACATGCATAAAATATGGAAAGAATAAGAAATTAAACAAGAAACATAGCAAATTGCATATGAAAAAACAACTAGACGAACTATGAAACATAACGAACAACAAGCACTTGCACCTGACTAAGTGGCCAATGGCATGTGCGTGAATTGTGGCCAAGTCTACCACATCTGCTACATTGGTTCTCGCTCGGCTCGATGAAGAAAGGGTTGCTCTCCTCGCCTCGCTCTTCCCGAAGTGATCCATAACCATCTTGTGTCTCGCCCCTTCCCGGTTCCACGCTTGTTCCAACGGCTACCCGGATCCGCAATGTATTTGGGCCCGTGTATGGTGGCCACTCTCCTCATCCCGTAAGGCTCAAAACGGGGAGACCACGTAAGCACAAGGTTGTCAACACTGAACTCCCGAGGTATCTTGCTCTCGTAGTCAAAGTTGCGATGCCTTGCTGCTGCCACATAATGAGAACATGGAAAGTGGTATTGCCTCGGTTTACCACATGTGCATGAGAAAGCAATAAGGACAACCTTATGCCTCCTCGTCGGCCGGAGCTCTCCATCGGTTGTTGTACCACCCCTTTCTACAACCTCGTAAGTGCCCGTGGCGTTGTCAAAATAATGTATCTCATGTGCCTCAGCCATCGCCTTTGCCTTTTCAAGGTGGCGCTTCGGTTTTGGCGCCCATCTCTCTTGTTTACTCTGTAGCGCCATTGCATGTGCGTGTCTTTCGTTGAACCAGGCAACAAGCTTGTAAAAGGTGAAGGATACGATAGCATTGACGGGTATACCACGTATACCCCTAAGCAAATTATTGAAGGATTCGGCCATGTTGCTTGTCTGAAACTCGTACCTCCAGCCACCATCGTCATGAGCCCTTGTCCATTTGTCGACATCTCTCATCAATCCCGTCAACCACTGTCTACCTTCTGCGTTTGTTGATTTTTTAAGCAGCTCCAACTTCTCCTGGAAGAACTTGACCTCAAGCATTCGAGCGACCTCCTCGAACAGAGGAAAGTTATCCTTTGTACCATCCTTACGAAGTAGATTCTCGGCAAGATGCCGAGTGCACCAACGGTAAGCTAGATACCCCGGTATCTGCTCCTATACGGCAGCAAGTATGCCCTGGTGTCTATCAGATATGACACCAACCGCCCTACCAGGGCTGACCACGTGCCTCCGAACGAGCCACAAGAACCATCCCAAGCTATCTTTGTTCTCCCTCTCAACCAAAGCAAACGCCAAAGGAACCAATGCGTTGTCTGCGTCATAGGAAATGGCTATCAGAAGTGTGCCCTGTTACTTGCCAAGAAGAAACATACCGTCAATGGAGAAGACGGGACGACAATGCCGAAAGGCCTCGATGGACTGAGCAAAGCACCAGAAAGCACGGAAGAATATCTGCATCCCATCTTGTGTCCATTCATTTGGTTTCAGGACGTACTCATAATGCATGCCTGGATTAACCGCTTTGATTGCATTGAAGAGTGCTGGCAACTGCTCGTACCCATCTTCCCAGTCCCCATATATCATCTTCCAGATACGTTGCTTTGCCCTCCATGCTTTTCCATACCTTATCTCGTATCCAAATTTCTCCTTAACAATCCCAGCAAGTGTCTTCACCTTCACATTGGGTTCTCCCTTTACTATGTGCCACAGTGACTTGGAAATAATGGTAGAGGTCAATTGCCGATGCTTTTGTTTGAGCTCTGCTTCGGCACAAGTGTGTGGGTCAACGATTCTTGTGATCTTGAACTTTCCCGTGCCCTTCTGTTTCCTAGCACAAACCCTCCATTCACATGTTTCCTTCTCACACACAACTGTGTACCTCCGCTCCACATAAGAATGTCTCACCTTGAATGGCCTTTTACGAATCACTGAATACTCCTGCAGCCACCTTTTCAATGCAGGCAAGTCCTCAAACACCATGCCCTTCTCAATTGTCATACTTGACCCGGCCTCAGGAGCATCTAGCAGCTCGTCATCCCTTCCTTCTGCATAAGCCTCATGAGAATGCCTAATATCGCTGAATTCATGAACTGATGGATCCCGGCCAAGGCAATAACGCCTGATCAGCTCAATATCACTTTCGGTCAGCTCTCCAAAAGGGTGGTCATCATCAGAATCAACGGCCCTTGCGATCTCGTAAGGCTCCAGATCATCCACAATTTGAACATCCACACTGTTGAAGTCCCTGCAGATTTCTTCAACGTTGCCAAATGGAGCAACGGGAGGAACACCCACATTATCAAGAATGTCTCCTGCATCGTAAGCACGAAAACGATGGGTTTGAGACAAAAGAATGGAATGACGGGAAAAGGCTAAAGTGTTGCTCGACACTTACTGGGATGATTCTGGGTCAAAGGGATCTCCTGAGGGGCTGCCACGACATCATCAGTCCGACATTCAACTCGAACTGGTTGAGAAATCTGAACCTCGTTCGGGCGAGATAGAGCATCGGGCACCTCGTGCACTTCTTCCACATCCACCGCAAGGTCCGTAACGAGGGTCAAAGGGTGCTCGATGACCTAGTTCGTGAATAACCATGAGGGTGGGATCAATGGACACCTTCCGCACAACAAGGTCCAAACATTGGTACTCATTCCTCATAACCAATTTGACATATTTGTCCCACTGATCCTCACAACCAATTAAGATCAACCGCCTTAGAATTGTGTCTTTCGAACCGAAGACTGTGATGCTCTCCTCGTTTGCATGACAATGTAGCTCCTCCCGGGCCCTAGCAACCAACTCACTAAACGACGGCCGATCACTGAATATCAGAGGCACCCTTTGCATTTCAACAAATCGAACATTTCCATAATCATCACTTGTCACACTGCCTCCATGATATAGGGTGACTAGGTTGTCCATCTAGTTCATATAGAAAACCAAACTTAATACCTTTAATTGAAATTGGATACTAGATAGTAACTAATAAGTACCTAGTCACTAACTAAATGCTACCTAACTAACTGGCTGACTACCTAAGTACCAAAATTAACTAACTACTACACTATAATTGATGCTAATTAACTAACTAAATTGCATAGTCAATTTTACCTGTCCGACGATGGCAATAGACAAACTGGGCAGCGCGGTGGCCGGTCTTGGAGGCGTCCGGCGGGGAGGCGGGCTTGGAGGCGGCCGGCGGCGTGGATGGGGTGGGCGGGCGGCAGAGCCACCCAAGCGAGGAGTAGAGCTCCACGAACGACTGCAGCTGGGCCTCGTCGCTCCACACCCATGCGAACACCACCACGACGGCCCTCGCCTCCACCGGCGACGGACGTCGCGGCGCCCGATGAGCGGCGCCGCAGGCCACGGGCTAGCGGGAGGGAGGCGGCGGCACCACGGGCGCGCGGGAGGCGGGGCTTGGGCGGGCGGGAGGGGAGGCGGCGGCGGCGAGAGGCGCGCGGCGGCGAGGCGGGGGGGGAGGCGGCGGCACCACGGGCGCGGCGGGAGGCGATGGGGCTTGGGCGGCCGGGAGGAGGCGGGCGGCGCGGCGAGGCGCGTGGGCGGGAGGGAGGCGCGCGCGGCGGCGGCGGGAGGCGCGCGAGCGGGAGGAGGCCCGCGAGGCGTGTTACCTCGGCGCCGTGTGTCACGGCGCCGACCCCCTGGGTCCAAAAACGGAATTAAGACGTCCAGGGGTCTAAACGTGAATATTTTTTCAAAAAAAGGGCTAAAATAGAAAAAATTCGGCAGAATTGGGGGCACGACATCAAACGATGCAGTGGCGTCGGTGCAGTCTGCAGTGCAAAGGGGGCTGGGGCTTGGTCTACACTGTCATAGAGAAGATTTAATTCTAGATCTAGCATTGGTTCACCCAGAACTGCACAGAAGCAACAGGTATGTGGCTTCGTGTGAATTGAAATCCCTGCCACGTGGGGAATAGTGTTAGGTCAACTACCTAAGCAATGGCGAGCAGCTGGGCAGGTAACTAACATGAAGGTAGCTAGGACTAGGAGATATACGAATACTTTGATGTGCTCCCAATTCTGGTTAGTCAGGGAAATTTTTAGTAGTTCTAGTAAGATTTTCGGTTCGAAATGTTTGTTCGTAGAAAAAACAGAGAAACAAAAATATCTTTAGAAAATCCCTGCGAACGGAGCCAACGGCTAGAGCTTCATATTTGGGAATTGCATCTTGTGTTTTACTGTTAAGATAGTTTTAGATATCTTACATGCGATTTGAAAATAAATTAAGATAAAATTATCAATTATTAGAAGGAAATAGTGAGGGAGAAGTTTCAATTTACTAAAACTAATAGCGTATGTTTACGAAGTGACTAAAATATATATATGTTTGTATTTTATACTTTTTTTTACTTCCACTAGATCATTCTGCAAGTTGGGAGTTGTAAAGTAGGAAGAAGTGTCTCTGATATCCTAGGAATGTAGAAGTGTCTGTTTTACAAAATAAAACTCCAAAAAAGAAACAGAGCATTGTTGCTTACACCCAAGAAAGGCTATCATACAGTGACACGCAACTAATGATTTATTCTTTTAAGCTTATGATTTCACCCGAACAAATAAGTGGAACGATTTTTTATCTTTTTTGAAGCGAATTATCGGAACAACCTTTTTAAAGCGGTTTATTGATTTATCAGCATTCGGTTTATTCGTACAAGTGCTCGTATTAGAACTAAAACCATCAACCATAACTATAAACCATCAGCACAACTCAGAAGAACATGATCATTGGGTGGATTCTTTTAGGTTGTGACTTTGGATTTAAAATTTTGAATTCTAAGTATTTGCGAAAGACAATACGGAGAGAAAGATATTCGTATGCAATTTTGACCGATATAGATGAAATCGGGACACTGTCAACTACAATTAATTTATAGATCTCACGTCTTAAAATACATTTCATTTAAAAACTAGTTACTATAAAAAGTTAAACCTTAAATTCAAAAGAACTCACCCATTATATCCAGTTTACTGCCAAGACAGCGGTAGTAAAAGCGTGGCCTTCAAGTAAGCAGCTCCGGAAGATCCGTCCCTTGGCTGCCTACTTTTTTTTTCTAGGAAACACTTGCCTACCTTAGCTTGAAATGAGAAAGCTGAATGATTGTGACGGTTGCAAAAATATACATAACTTACTTTCATGGTAATCCCACGCTGAAAGTGGACAAGTCATTTGCTTCTAAGCAACCCATGTTGAACTGTTGACTAGCCATGCAATTTTGTACTAATCTTACAATGCTTGGTCAGCAAATTTGCAAGATGCAATGTTCTTCAATAACATCTCACAGGAGATTTTGCCAGTGATGCCCCTTCAGAATTTCGAAACCTTTTGATACCAATATTTTTATCCCTCAAATCAGAAATTTTTTGAACGGATCTCCAACAGTCTGATTCCTTCCCTAGGGTGTTCATATTGGCTACTGCTGATGGTTTTTGGCTGAAAATAAATAACAGTAGCAGAAAGAAGTGGCTTTTAGAAGAATGAGGTGAGCGGTGAAAAAGTGAGCAAGAAATGGGTGTATAAGATGGGAGCGAGAGGAATGGGGTGCATAATGTTCCTGTGCCCCTCTGTCTTATACTCGAAGCGAGATGGGAGTGGGAGTGGAGAAACCGCTTCAATAAACCAGATGTTTATATTGATTTTTGGCTTCTTCAAAAACCAATACAAACACCTCCAACCCCTCCTCCCCGACGTCTCGACTCGCAACCCACACACGCGCCGCACCAACCCTGCCCTAGTCCGTGCATCGCTGCCCTTCCACCTCACTAGCAAGCTACCCTGCCGCCACCCCCTTCCTCCCTCCCAGCTCTGATGACGGTGACACTACCAGATCCACCACCGTCGATCACCTCCCCCACCTCACCTCCTAACTTCTAGTTGGATCTCTTCGGCCTTGTTGCCCACCGCCCTCCTTCGACCCACGGCCGGTGGTGCCACTGCCGACCGTCACCTCTCACAAAATCTAAGGTTGGGGTCTAGGTGAACTCTGAGCCTAACCCGGATAAACCTTGACCCTAATCCTGTTCATGTCAACTTCGTCGGAGACACTGTTGTCACCAGTGACGAGGAGTCGCCGGGGCTCACAAATCTGAAGTAATTTAGCTGATTTTGGGTGAGAAATCATTTGATTGATTTCTAGCATTTCCGTACATTATTTCACGTATCAACAGATCTGAATGAATGCTATTACTTTCACTTCTGCTCATACAACAATATGAACAATGTTTCTTTCTAGACACATTATTTTCACATTTAACATTTGGCGAAAGAATTATTTACGAACGAATGAATCAAATGTACAAACTGACCTCAGTCAATTGGATCTAATGACTGACAGGACGCCCAGGACGAGCAGCTTTGCCGGCAACAAGAAAATAACCAGCAAGTGCGCATGCCTCTGGAGCAGCCTCAACACTTGTCGCCGGTTAACATTGGCGACTAGACCATGCACCTCAATGGGCCACCACAGGAGTCGTCGCCGCTCCCGCTCTGCTCTCATCTCCTTCCGCACCACGGCTCCGACTGACCTCAAATACGAGTGGACATCATGGTCTCTGTAGACAGTACCCTTGGGACCATAGGCGCCACCGTCCCTCAGGATCTCGAGGGGATGTGGAGAGTTAAAGAAAGCAGACAATGCATATTGTAGAACTCTGGATGAAGTATCTGAATCCACTGATGGGTCGCTAACGAGATACAAACCACTACCTGGTGGAAGCAGGTGGTGGTGTGGGGAGAATTTCTCATCCGGTTGTAATATAATCACCGTGCCCATAGGAGCATACAAAAGTTTCTGCAATTAAGTTATAATAAAAAGGTTTGTATTAGCATCTTGTAGGTCAGTACAGCAACAACAATAGCCAGAGCAGTAAAAAGAGCTTATCGAAATTACAGTGTTGCCACAGCCTAGTAGCCTATAGACTAAACATGTTAAATCATATATGCCCTGAAAAAAAATCAGTTTCTTCCTATCCTTGGGAATATGATCAGTTCAATAATCTATTCTATTTGCCAGTTACAAGTGACCTTTAACATTGGAGAATGTCTTATAACCTTGATTGTCAAATTCAGGAAACGAACATAAAGATGGAGGTTGCCTTATAACCTTGCTTGTTGCCTTGTTAAATTCAGGAAGCAAACATTCTATGATGCATCAATGAAATTCGGTTATTAGACATAAAGATGCGTTTACCTGGTTGGTGAGGCATGGGTGGCTGCGGAAATTTCTGTTAACAAGTCTCAGAATGCTAGTAACATGATCAGGGTAGTTACAAGAAAAAGCACGAGGAACAATGTCCCGGTGCATTGTAATGGATTGCACATGACTTTTTGGCAAACTGAGCTTTTGAAGCAAGTAGTCACCTCCACACATGATGGATGGGGCACCAAATGTTATGACAGGTAACAAAGAAGAAGCCAGAGCTACTCCTCTGATTAGTAACATCAGATTCACAAGCAAAGCCAGACTTCCACCAAGAGAATGACCAGTAAATAGTAATCTCGCTGATTTACCACGCCTTTTCAGGTGAGATTTGACATATGGTAACATTTGTTGGTATATTCCCTTGGCAGCCTCATATATTCCCCTGTGAACAAGTATATCGAGGCCCTGTTCCATAACAGAAAGGTATTGATATTATACCATAACGCAAGAATTTTGTTGGCTAAGACATTATATACATTTGACGAATCATAAAAGATCTAGCTGCAGATGCAATAACAAATTAATGTTCACAGGATTAATGCGCCCCATTATATTTTAGAAATTCTTACTTCGAAGAAAAGAATACTGGCAATTCTTCATGGCTTCACATATCAATGACAGCAGTGCTATGCCCATCATATGAAACAAGGATTCAGGGGAGATAGCTAAACCGCAAAGGAGAAAAGGGATGTCCTATAGGAGGAAAACAATGTGCCCTACCTCAAGGGTGAGTTCCCAAACTGGAATCCAAAATCACAGGACTAGACTGAATTTGCAAAAACGGCATCGGCATTCCTCCTTTGGACAAAGGAGCAGAAGATGGTGAACAGAATATTTACATTTTCAAAAATGGACTGTCAATGCATTAATGAATTTAAAGAACAGAATCTTAAAACACTTTGGGAGTTAATGCAATCAGCAAGAAACTAGTTGATATGACTTAAAACACACCTCAAATTTAGTAGGTTCAAATAGAAGGTTTGCCTGCCAGGAAGCAATTGTCTCTGAGCCCTGCCAATTTAACAATCAAACAATGATGAAAAAAGATACAAAGCTGGTTCAGCTTTATCATGTAATCTGTTGAAGCTTTACCTGCACTACAAAGTATCTTGTGCTGCTTTGATTGTCATCACAAATGAACCATTCACAAGGGCAAGATCTTGAAGAGTTCAGGTCATCTGCAACAGCTTGCTTTGTCTCCTCCTTTGCAGCAACCATTGAGGTCACTGAATTTGTTGTGGCCACGAATGAAGCCTCGTCAATAGTAAGACCTTCAGCATGCTCACCATTCACAATGGCCATGATAGTTGGATCGCTCTTACCTCCGTTCCCAGAATGGAAGGGAAGGACTCCCATGGCTCGAGATTGTAGATAGGAGGCAGCAGATGCAGCAATCTGATAAGCGGAAAATGGATTTATTTCCTGACCATTTTCTTTCTCCTTCTTGCCTTCTGGTAGAGCATTAGCTACACACGTTGATTCTTGGTCATTACATGGTCTTACGAGCCTGCCTGTAGTCATATTCTCCCCATCATGGGGCTTTCGCTCCTGCTTGTGATAAGGGTTTGGATCTTTTGCCTTCTCTTGAACGGATGACGTCACAAACTGCAAATTGTACTTTTGGAGATACTTTGGCTGAGAAGGAAGAGCGGTAAAACCGATATTATGAGAATCAGGCAGGGGATGATAGCTACATGAATGTGAAAGACATGTGTGCAATTTGGAACATCATGACCATATCAAAATTTCTTTTCTTTTTTTAACAAGACCATATCCAAATTTCCAATCACTAATTAATGAATCAAGAGAGAAAATAAAGCATAAATAAGAAAAACACCTAATAATTGACTGTCAACACCACAGAGTAGCGACAGAAATTACGCCAATCCAAGGGACGCGTGGAACAGTGAAACAGTAATTCAGCCGAAATTATCTAGGGCAGCTCCTGTTATTTTTGACATGCAGATCCCAGAATAAAAGAATCACGCAGAATGGCCCAGCTTTTCAGTAGTCAATGGATGATGCTAAATAAAATTGAGATCCCAGAATGGACACAAGAAAGTAGCAACGATTCAAAAATTATCATAGCTGCATTAATTCTGCAAACGACAGCCTAAACACGAGCAAGAAATTGGATTCCTCAACGAAAAATCAAATTACTAACAAAATTAAACCAAATCAAACGCTAATACTCGCAAACAAGGTAAAGAAAAAGAAAAGTGATTCTCGAAATCAAAAGCCAAACTCTCTACAATTAACCACAGAAAAGCGAAATTTACCAAGAAATGAACCCAAACAGATCATAAAACTCGACAGAGACTAAATATTCAACTGCGACCCCACAAAGAAATTCGCATTTCTGGGGATTCTACCTTGATCCGGGGCACCATGTAGGCGAAGTTGCAGAGGTAGGACATCTTGGAGTACACGTTCGCCTCCGCGAGCGACACCTTCCGCAGAAGCCTCGAGAACGCCGCCCGATCTATCTCCTCCTCCTCCCCCACCGCATAGCCCTCCTCGTCCCCACCTCCGCTGCCGCACCCCACGCACCGCTCGCCACCGTCATCCTCCTCGCCCGCACCCGGGACCGCGCTGTCGCCGCCAAGGGCGCCGGCTGTCATGGCGTCCGCGTCGTCCGCCCACCGCGACTGCACGCGCAGTATCTGCAGCACCCAGTTGCCCTCCCGCTCCTCCTCCGATTTCTCAGAGACGGCCTCCGCCTTGCGGCGCCGATACTCCCTCGCTTCCTCGCCGCGCGCTGCCTCGGCCAAGGCACCCGGGGCCTTGTTGACCCCGGCGCCGCTTCCGCGGCGCGGCCACAGCCGCAGCAGCGGGGAGTGGAAGCCGGGGGCAGGGGAGGCGGTGGCGGCGGCGTGTGGTGGGGGAGCAGGCGCGGCGGACACAGAAGCTACGGCCGGCGGCCGGCAGCCGCGTACGAATCTCCAAGCGTCCATGTTCCCCTTGGGCGCCGCCCGGGTCTTTAGGCGGTGCCAGTATTGCTTTGGACCAACGGGCGGGTAATAGGAATAGGAGGGGGCAAGTAACGGAATGGTGGGCTAAGAAAGGAATGGATTTTCGGGGAGGACGAGATGGCTTGGTCCGCTCGGTCGCGCAAAGGATCTAAATCGAAGGGCACAAAAATGGAAATTGGAGAGGTGCGGACGGCTATATAGACGTGGTGGGTCAGGGTGAGGGATTGTTTAGGAACGTGGGGTTTTCTCTCCGTGGTTCTTTCGTGTGGGAGACGGGCGGCGGCCGGCGGCAGATCACCTGGGCACTTTTTTTTTGAATTACTGAGCATTTACCGTCATAAAAATGTGTATGTAAGTGTTTACCATTTCATTTTTCACTGATATATGAAGGATCTTAGATACTTAAGTGAGGATTTTTGTAGTGATAAATCCTTAATTTTTCTTTTTTAATCTATTAATCAGTACAACGGCGTGAAATGTGTTTTGTCTTATAAATTTCAGTTCCTTAAGAAATTGTTTGGATGGGTCAAAATCCTAACCGATTTTGGCCAAAATCTGTGTGGAAAATCCCGGGTTGCGAAAATTTTCCGGTCCAACCAAAAACCTATGTAGATGTGTTAGTGGAAAATCCCGGCCAGATGCAGCCCAAACCACTAGGGAGAAAAAAAACAAATCTCTTATGTTGGTAAAATTCCCCACAGCTTGACACTGCCTCTCCGTTCGCACTCCCCATTTCATGTTGCCCTCGGAGGATGTCGAAACCGTCCAATTCAACCGCTACTCGGGCACACAGCTGCCTCCTGGTGTTCAAGGCGACGACTCAACCGCTACCGGGCAAACGGCTGCCTCCTGGTACTCAAGGCGACAACTACACACCTCAGTGCGTTGCCTCCACCTCGACTGCTCTCACCTCTGGTCACGTCTAGAGATGGCAATTATATCCGTTTACCCATGTACCAGTGGATAAATACCCTAATAGAGCGGGGTATGGGATGTATTCTTTGCCCACAGGTATGAAAATGGGGGGAACTTTCTACCCATCGGGTAAACAGGTACGGGTATGGGTGAGCTCCACCCGTACCCGTCTTGCCTATTTACCCGTGAAAAACAGTAAACCCTAAGTCAGACACTCGGCTCCACCAAAATCCCCAGTCGCCTCCAACTTCCTCCAAATCTCCTCATTCCGCCGCTGAGCCACTCCTCCAAATCAACATGTCTCGACTCATTCCTCGCCGCTTCTCACCGCTCCCGACTCCACTCTCCGCCTGTCGCCACTCCTCATTCCTCGCCGCTCCCGACTCAACTCTCCGCCTGTCGCCACTCCTCATTCATCGCCTCTCCTGACTCCACTCTCTGCCTGTCGCCGCTCCTCATTCCTCGCCGCTCCCGACTCCACTATCCGCCTGTCGCCTGCCGACTTCCTCCAATCACCGCTCCTCATCGCTCCTCATTCCTTGCCACTCCCGACTCCACTATCCGCCTGTCGCCCAGATCCGGCCGCATGTTGCCCCTCTCCGCCGCAACTGCCACCCCTCTCCACCGTCAACTCAGGTGAGCCTCCTCCCTCGCAGCCGTCCAAGATCCCTTTATTATAGGAGATAAAGACTTTCATAGTGTTTGTGTTCATTGGAAAGCTAACTCACTTGAATATCCCTTTGTTGTTTACAGAGTGATAGCCATAATCTGAAGTACATGGGCATTGATGCTCTTGGCCGGCTAATAAAAATTAATCTAGATATCGCAGAAGAGCACCAATTGGCTGTTATTGATTGCTTAGAGGTGAGTGATATGGCAAGTTAAGCTTTTGGGAATGCATGACAAATAATGGATTCTCTAACATGTGTGGCTGCCATCCTAGTGCACTTGTTGCATGCTTCAAGATAATGAAGCTTCTTCCTTTTATTAAAATCATGTTCTAGTTACAGAACTTAATTTTACTAGGAATGGTGATCTGTAGTTTGTTTCATGTTTCCTCATATAAAATTAAGTCAGCTGAAGAAGTAACTTTAATGAGCAGCAGATTATATTGGTTTGTTTGATTCAATACTGTTTACCTAGTTGTTTGTTTGTCACTAGGCCACATCCATTGTTATGGTTATTATTTTGTGACCTCAGTGGATGCATGTCATTGTATGAGCAAGTTTTGCTGCTGTGTTTTCCTACTAGCACTTAGGTTCTGACTCATTGAATCTTCTTTTGAATAGGACCCTGATGACACTTTGAAGCGCAAGACCTTTGAGCTTCTCTATAAGATGACAAAATCAACAAATGTTAAAGTGATTGTTGATCGGATAATTGAGTACATGATCAACATAACTGATCACCATTACAAGGCAGAAATTGCATCACGTTGTGTTGAGCTAGCAGAACAATTTGCACCTAGCAATCAGTGGTTTATCCAGGTAACCACATGAGTATTTGCCAATTTGTTGTCAAGCACTTGGTGTAATTTTCATGCATTGGTTTTTAACAGAAGATCATTTGGTTCCTCTAATCATTTACTAGAATTATTTTCGTAGTGACTCAATTCGCGGGTAAATAGGTATGCTCGCGGACGACGGGTATGGGCGAGGTTTTTCGCCCGTCGTCTTTCATGGGTATACCCATGGGCGTAAATCGGGGCCGTGAGTACGGGTATAGGCGATCACTACCCGTACCCGCCACACCCGATTGCCATCCCTAGTCATGTCTGACAACCACGATACAACCCACCGCGCACGACGGCCAACTCGCTTCACATAGCGCAAATCGAGCGGACGGCCAGCGACTCCACACACCCTCAGCCGCTCTGCACCGGCGCAGCTGGTGAATTCCACCATGTCGCCTGAGCTCGGCCTATAAGCAAAAACGCAGAAACTACAGTCTCATTTAGCATAATTTGAATTAACCAAACATAACTTTTTTATGCGTAGAAGCACAAAGCTACCTTAAGATATGTTACCTCATTGCATATCGAGTTTTCTCTCCCTCTTCCTTCTAGTACTATAGCTCTCTTGATGATTAGAGAACAAGGAGTATTTTCGTGTGTGCACTATGTATGTATGTATGTACATACATACGTGTACGCACGTACGTACATACGTACGTACGTATGTATGTATGTATGTATGTATGTATGTATGTATGTATGTGTGGAAGCCTCTTTTCTACTCCCAGGTGTAATTACATTCTATGTCGTATCTCACAATGTAGGGAGTATCTCGCGTAACAGAGAGTATGTACGTGTAGTATATGAGTATTTAAGATCATCTAGATGGTATGAACAATTTTTTAGATGTGGTATGTACATTTTTTTCAATATACTTCTTTCTATATGTGTATATGAAGGTATGTACAAAATGCCCTAAAAACTATGGACTTCCTTGCAATTTTTTTGTGTGGTTCATATTGAAGTATCTTATAACTAGTATACAAGTATATGTAAAGTGATAAAGGAGTATTTCATGTTTGTTTAGGTGGTATATTAGAGGTGGGTGTAATTCACCCAGGAGTAAAAGATATTTTTCCTATATATATAGCTGAATGCCCGTGCGTTGGTACGGATTTTTAAAATTTATTATACTACATGTTTTAAAACTCACGGGTGGTAAAAAATTTTAGAATATATATACAAACATGTTCTAAAAGTTTTTAAATCCATCAAGAAAGTCGGAAGCCGTCGATCACACCTTATGACCAAGTCAGAAGACATCAACAACACCTTGTGGTCGTAGGTCGGGAGCCCTCGAGCACACCTCGTTGTCGTAAGTTAGAAGCCATTGACCATCGCGTGTGATCGTAGGTCGGGAGCGGTCGACCATCGTTGGTGGTCGTAAGTTGGCAGCGACCGATGATGGATCATTGTCCTAAATTAGGAGCCTTCAACAATGGTTCGTGATCGTACGTCGGAAGCCGACGACCATTGTTCTTGGTCATAAGTAAAAAGCCATCGAGGACACCTTGTGGTTGTAAGTCGGAACACATCGGCCAGCACTCATGGTCCTAAGTTGGAAGACATCGACCACACCTCGTGGCCGTAAGTAGGAACACATCGACCAGTGCTTGTGGTCATAAATCGGAAGCCGTCGATCACACCTTGTGGTCGTAAGTTAGAAGCCGTTGACCATCGCGCGTGATCGTAGGTCGGGAGCGATCGACCATCGCTGGTGGTCATACGTTGGTAGGCCTCCGATACGCTTGTGCCCTGTCGCTCGACAGCCAGTGCCAGCCTGCTCTGTCAGCCTGACCTGCTCAGCCCCGACTTCGACCATGGCCCATCGACGTCGACCATGACCCCCTTCGACCACGCCCCGACCCGACCAATGCCCCCTTCGACTTCAACCACTGCCCCTTCAACAACTGTCCCCTTTGACTACGACCCTTTGATGTCGACCACTTCCCCCTTAGACCAAGTTTCGACTTTGACCATAGATCTTTGACTCCGGCCAGCGCTCATGGTCATAAGTTGAAAGACATCGACCACACCTCGTGGTCGTAAGTAAGAACATATCGAACAGCGCTCATGGTAGTAAATTAGAAACCGTCGATCACACCTTGTGGCCAAAAGCATCTTACAATCCATGGGGAGTACAAGACCTTGTGGGCCTTGCCGTCGAGGGTGGGGAGCTCGATCTTGGGGGTGACCAAGGGGTAGGCGACGGGGATGTCCAACTGACGAGGAAACTCGTAGCGGCGGAGGTTGTTGATGAACTAGCAGGCGCCCTCCGGGTTGGCGCTATGACTATGACCATGACCGCTACGACCATGTCCACGGGAGCTACGACTACGACCATGACCATGACTTCGAGCGCTGCCCCCTTCGACTTCAACCACTGCCCCCTTTAACTACTGTCTCCTTCGACCACAGCCCTTTGATGTCGACCACTTCCCTCTTCGACCACGACTTCGATGATGACTATGGATCTTCGACTTCGACCACTGCCCCCCTCGACCACAGCCCTTCGACGACCACTGCCCTTTGATGGCGACCACTTCCCCCTTCAACCGTGGCTCTCTTCGACCATGGCTTCGCCTTCGACCAAGGATCTTCGACCTTGACCATGGATCTTTGACTTCAACCACTGCCCCCTTTGACCACTATCCCCTTCGACTATGGCCCTTCGACGTCGACCACTTCCCCCTTCGACCACTACCCCTTTGACCACAGCTTCGACTTTGACCATGGATCTTCAACTTCAACCACAGATCTGCGACTTCGACCACTGCCCCCTTCGACCACTATCCCCTTCGACCACGGCCCTTCAACGACCACGATCTTTCGACGTTGACCACTTTCCCTTTCGACCATGACCCCCTTCGACCACGACTTCGACTTCGACCACGTATCTTTGACTTCAACCATGGATCTTCGACTTTGACCACTGTCCCTGCAACCACTGTCCCCTTCAACCACGGCCCTTCAACAATTATGACCCTTCAACGTCGACCACTTCCTTCTTCGACCACCGTCCCCTTTGACCACTATCCCCTTCAACCACGACCCTTTGATGTTGACCACTGTCCCCTTCGATCATGGCCCTTCGACATCGACCATGGTTTCAACTTCGACCATTGTCCCCTTCGACCAAGGCCCCTTCGACGACCATGGCCCTTCGATGTCGACCACTTCCCCCTTCGACGTCGACCACTTCCCCCTTCGACCACTGCCCCCTTCGACCACAGCTTCGACTTCAACAACGGATCTTTAACTTCGGCCAAGGCCCCTCAACCATGGCCCCCCTTTGACCACGACCCCAACGTCGACCACGACCTCCTTCAATGATGGCCCTGATGTCGACTATGGTCCTTCGACTTTGATCGCAGACCAACTTCGTCCACGGCCCTTCGACTTCGACCCCCCTTCGACCATGGCTTGGACTTTGACCACGACCCATTGACTTCGACCACGGCCCTTCGATTTCGACCACGAACCGACTTCGTCCATGGCCTGTCGACTTCAACCACTGTCCCCTTCGACCACTGTCCCCTTCGACCACGACCCTTCGACTTTGACTACGGCCTAACTTCAACTATGGCCCTTCAACTTCAACCGCAGACCGACTTCATCCGTGGCCCTTCGACTTCGATCGCTGCCCCCTTCGACCACGGCTTGGACTTTGACCATGACCCTTTGACTTTGACCACAGCCTGACTTCGACCACGACTCTTCGACTTCGACCATCGCCCCTTCGAACACGGATCTTCAACTTCAGCCATGGTCTTTTGGCCATGGCCCCCTTCGACCACGACTTCAACTTCGACCACGGCCCCTTGACGACCAGCTTGGGAGACCAAAATCACCAGATAGCACAATGGGCTCCGTGCGAAGAGCAGGAGGAGGTAGAAAGGCTCATTGAGCGAGTGACCGCTGGGCGATGGTGGCGAGGGGAGAGCCACATGGGTGGGCGTAGGAAGAGGAAGCTGACGTCGCCATCACCGAGCACCCTTCTCTCTAATCCACCAGCCGCTGTCGTTGAGCGCCCTTCTCTCTGATCCACCAACCGCTGTCGCCGTGCATTGTGCCGTTGGTTGGAGGGGCGATGGGAGATGGAATTGGTGGCGGCGCCGAGGAGGAGGAGGAGGCGTAGCATGAGGGTTCGGGGGAGAGAAGGAGACGGCGGTTGCGGGAGGTGTAGATGGGGAGGCAGCGGCGGGCGGAGATCTGGATGGCTGATCTTTGATCAAACGACTGAGAAGAGAGGAGGAAGAATGGACCGACGACTGTCAACTCACATTTTTAAAGAGTAGAGATACATACATACATACATACATACATACATACATACATACATACATACATACATACATACATACATACATACATACATACACACACACATACATACATACATACATACACACACACACACACACACACACACACACACACACACACACACACACACACACATACATATATATATATATATATATATATATATATATATATATATATATATATAGGACGCTAAAATGGAGCACTATGGTGTCAGGCACCAAACCTCTCTACCTTTGGATTGCTTTTAGATGCGTCTAAGTGCAATGATGTATAATATATCAAGCAAAGTTGTTAACATTCATTAATTCGAAAAGGCATCGATTTGGAAAGGAAGTAATTAATTTAACATGTTGAATCAATTATGGATGGAAAGTTTTAATCATGGTGGAAAGTCTCAATCATGGAGCAACAAAGGTGAGCACCATGGTGCCTCTGCTTATATATATATATATATATATATATATATATATATATATATATATATATATATATATATATATATATATATATATATATATATATATATATATATATATATATATATATATATATATATATATATATATATATATATATATATATATATATATATATATATATGAAAATAATTCTACACTCTCGAAAGAGGAACGTACTCCACTTCTCACGTCATTGCTTAAACAATATTGTTATACCTTTTATCTTTTTGAGCATACTCTCATAATAATTATAAGATATTCCAAAGTGAGCTTAATGAAAATTTTTATCAAAATCTATTTTTATAGCATAATTTGCGTATATATTTCTTTCATGTGTGGAAAAGTGTA
Source organism: Dendrocalamus sinicus (assembly GCA_036346575.1). Taxonomy (NCBI): domain Eukaryota; kingdom Viridiplantae; phylum Streptophyta; class Magnoliopsida; order Poales; family Poaceae; genus Dendrocalamus; species Dendrocalamus sinicus. Next base: position 12,895,584 of record CM070654.1, read on the forward strand.
TGTAACAAAAATAAGGAGATCCAATGAAATTTTTTCGACCAAGTCGTATTGAAGTATCTTACAATCAGTATTTAAGTATATTGAAAGTGATAAAGAGGTATAAAATATTCATTTAAGTGATATATTAGAAGTGAGAGTATGTACCCTTGATAGTACAGAAAAGGCTTCATATATGTACACACATATATACATATATATGTGTGTGTGTAATGGTTCCATACTCCTGCCGTACTCCCACTTCTCATATATTGCTTAAACTAACATGTTACACCACTTTATCCTTTTGAGCATGCTTTAGTCATGATTATAACATACTATAAAGTGAGTTCCATGACAAATTTCATCAAAGTCTACTTTTTATAGTATAAATGGAACATGTTAGATAGTAAAAAAATAAATGACTCCGATGGACTTTTTTCAACTACATTCCATTGAAGTATCTTAGAAATAGTATTTAAGTATACCGAAAGTGATAAAGAGGTATAACACGTTCGTTTAAGTGATTTTATTAGAAGGTGAGTACGAAAAAGGCTTCTTTTATATATACATACTCTCATTTCCAATATACCACTTAAACAAATATGTTATACATCTTTATCACTTTTAGTATTCTTAAATACTAATTCTAGGATACTCCAATGTGACTTGGTTGAAAAATTTTTAACGAAGTCTTTTATTTTTGCTATATACACTTTTCTATATATAAAACGAGTACATATACAAATTATGCTATAAAAATAGACTTTGATGAATTTTTCTATGGAATTCACTTTAGAGTATATAATAATAATAATTAGAGTATTATCAAAATGATAAAAATGCATAACAATATCATTTAAGTGATATACGAAAAGTGGGAGTACATACTCTAGGAATATGGAATTAGTTTCTATATATATATATATATATATATATATATATATATATATATATATATATATATATATATATATATATATATATATATATATATATATATATATATATATATATATATATATATATATATATATATATATATATATATATATATATATATATATATATATATATATATATATATATATATATATATATATATATGAAACTGATCCATACTCTTGGGAGCTTAGGAGTACGAAAAAGATCCATCTTTAGTTACACATGCATATTCAGCTTAATGCCTCACCGTTTATCCTTTTGCTTTTAAACTTTCTCTTTGCTTGTTAGATACTTTAAATCCATATATTTTGCTTCCTTCGAGTACCTCTTTTTTAGAGAACACCATAGTGGAATTGTCACAATATACCTTTAAAGGCCTCTCAATACTATCAACAATATGGAGACCGGACACAAATTTTCTGCAGCTACAGTGATTGAACGGTGGCCTCAAAGTGCACCACAAATTTAGCCTTCATTGTGGAAATAGCAATGACAGATTACTTTCCACTATTCCATGGAAATGCCCTCTAGCCAATAGGAATAGGTAGCTGACTGTAGATTTTCTCAAGTCTACACATCCAGCATAATTTGAATCTGAGTAGCCTATCACCGCCAAATGGCTAGATCTCTTGTACATGAGCATGTGGTCCTTGGTGTAAAACATAATGATTTTAAGGTGTGTATAAGTTTGTGTGTTTGTACATATATATGATTCTATACTCTTGACAGTACATTCTCCTACTTGTTATATGCTGCTTAAATGATATTATCATACCTCTTATCCTTTTGAGTATGCTCTAATAATAATTATAAGGTACTCAGTATTGAGTTCTATGAAAAATATCATGAAAAATCCACTTTTATAGCATAATTTGTATATATACTCCTTTCATATATGGAAAAGGAAATATAGCAAAATAAAAGACTCCGATGAAATTTTTTCTGTAACACCCTAGCTTCTCAACAAGTCCAAGACATCACCTACTACCACTATTGCTACCAATTTAAATAAATAAATAGGTATTAACATCATTTGGATAACAAGAACAACTTTCCACGTGATCCTAAACCTAATTTCAGCAACATAAAAACAAACATAAATCAAACTTAATATGAATCAACTAAATACCCAGGGCTACATAAATAAGTCCCAACTACGTAATACTTCATCTAGCAATATGTAACAAAAGAAAACTTAACGGAATCCACAAGGTATCCAAATATTACAATAAGTGGTGCTCAATTATTCATAACCAAAAGTGATGTAAAGGTAAGTTAGGTGAAAAGCTATCAAATGCAAGTATCCATGTGCTACAACCACCCATGCATGTCACCTTCAACATTCATCTAAAAGCAACAAATAAAGTAAGGGTGAGTTTATGACTCATCAAGTACAAAGCAGAATAATAAGCGAGGCATCATCACATTAACAATTCATGTCCATTCAACATCAAGTACATTCTCCACATTCTCATTATCAATATTTTCCATTCACATGTCTTATTGTCTCATTCCCTTTCTCATGAATGCAATGCAATACTCATGCACATGTCTCATCTCTTCTTTGCTTATACCGGTATAGCAGAGTGTAACACCCGTCGGTGTTTACTTTTTAGTGTGGGACCAATTGCTCATTTCTTTTCATACAGGGACCTCGTTGCTCATATCCTATGATGGGGACCTCATCCCACTCCTATGGGTCACATTTTTCTAGCATGAATGCTCGTATATAATGCAATAGTGAATATTTTTTCCATTAACAATTGATATAATCAATATTTCTCTCTACTCATCATCATCAAATTGTCATGAATATGTGAGCAACAATAACAAAACATAACCATATACATTTTCACCTCAATTATTCATTTGAAGAAAAAACCATTTCAAACACTCGATACCATTCTACCATGCACTTGCCTTTCACTTTATTCATAATGGCTGGGAAGGTTGGAAGATGACCTTACCCCCGAAGCTACTCCTCCTACAGTAGGTTACTTAATCTCAAAAAAGCCCAAAATATTATAAAACACAAATGAATGGCAACACATCTACACACTACCAAAACCACAACTATTCCCTCTCTTTAACCACAACTTTAAATCCTCACAACTAAAAATAGCAAACCATACCATCACTGAAATCTACACAAATTACCCAATTTTCTTAGTTGGCACGGTCCTCAGATTAATTCATTTAAATCCCTAAACTTAACTCGGGAACCCCGGACAACTAACTTGTAAATTTTGTATATTTTAATCTACAAGTACAAATACAGTAAAAAAATGACATTTCTGAAATCTAAAGAAACTTTCCATCACTTTCTATAACTTTTAGTTCTGCCCTTTACTTGGTTAATTCATCACTTTTCCCCGGCTGGTCCAACAGTCAGCCGATGCCAGATAGCAGCACTAAAAAATTCCATAACTTCTAAACACCCATCTAAAATTTGTGTTCTTAGACTCTATGGAAACCTTAAGAAATTACCTACATTATTCATTATGGTCAAATTTCTAGTTGGGTTCATCTTCTAATTTTAATCTATTATTTAATATTGTCTGCTGAAACCTGACAAACAGAACGAACAGCGGCACGGTAAAATTTGTATCTCCTAAACCATTCATTGGATTGACATGAATGAATACTCTATTATACGGCAAGCTACTGAAGTCCTCTACAACTCTTTTGGAGATGAAGTTATCAGCTTTCGCACCCAAGGAACCCTAAATCGTGGATCAGTAGACTACCAGATCGAACGAATAACTGAAATCTAACCTAGACAGAAAATCGTTAAAAATATAAGGGGTAGGGAATTGTTAACAGATGTGAAGCTAGAGCAAATGAACAATGCTAGTTTAATAGTTGTATGTACATTGCCTTCAGGATGGCATACTTTGTAAATAGACTGAAATGAAATCTAGTAATTGAGCCATGTTGTGTGAAGATACTCCTTACTAAGCCATGTCGTGTGAAGATCTCCTTACTAAGCCATGTCATGTGAAGATACTCCTTTCTTAAGTTTTCTTATGAATGGTTGCTACTGTTAAAATTAAATGTATGGAAAGAGTCATTTTTAATTTAAGTTTTCAGTATATGCATACTGGTAAAATCGACTGATCAATGGGTTGCCATAGTTACAGTAGATGAACATATAGTTTTTGCTACCTACTTGATCTTGGCATGTGTTCCTAGTAGTCCTTACTTGACTGCATATGTTGTTAATATATGCTCATATCTACGATCTTTCTATAAGATATCTTTACTATTATAAAAGAATGAGTTGGTGATTGTAGATCCATTCTCCTTCAACCACTCTATTCTCTTAACTTCTCACCATTCTTCATTTACCAACCGATTAGAGTAACTCTCTTCTATATCACGATTTTCTATATATTTAATGAGTTCCGTTGCAACGCACGGGTACGTAACTAGTGATATATATGATATGTATGTGATATATGCACTCATATGCTGAAGGTCAAGGGGAGGCACCAGAATCTATATTCATACACTGAAATATACAATCTTTATTTTCATGTGTTATCTGATGAAATATAGTTACCGTATTGAATCCGATCCATATTCATGACTAATACTATCCGCATTCATATTCGTATCCGACACTATCCATGTCCGACTCTAACTTCGAGAAAAAATGGTATAGGATAAGCGATTACCGACCGTACCCACTCTGATTGCATCCCTAGTTGAGGGAGATTATAAGGGGTGGCTGGCTGCCCTAATGGGCCTAACTGCCTTGGGCTAAAGGCCCATGACCTAAAACCTCTGATGACCTTTTGTGTATGGAAAAAGAGTATATAGTAAAAATAAAGGGTTTTGATGAACTTTTTGTTTGCCAAGTCATATTGAAGTATCTCAGAATTTGTATTTAAGTATACAGAAAGTAATAAAGGTGTATAAAATATTCATTTAACTAGTATATTGAAAGTGGGAGTATGTACTCTCGGGAGTACAGAAAAGGCTAAGAGCAATGAAATGCTAAGAGCCATCTTCAGTTACACATGGAAAACATATGGTATAAATCGTCGACTAAAGCTCTAAAACCATAATGGTACTTATTCTTATATAATGAGAACATACTGTCTCCAGCCATAGTCTTAAAACTTATTACATTGAACTTTCCCATAGACACTAATTTGTAGTACATTCAGGAACATAAAAGACCCTCTTTCAAATATAGGTGCAGACTAGCATCAAGGATTATTCTATAAGTCCCGATCCCTTCAATTCATGCCTTCATTATGTTCCCCATGTATAAAAACTTTTAAGCTCTATTTGAGTGTATGTGTATAGGGAACGTATCCAGTGCTAACAGGCTTTTCAATGCTAACATGCTAAAACTGCTCAGGAGCGTTAGATCTACCCCTGACAGCCCAGATTCTTAAGGGTGGAAGCACCAAACCAGTTATACAATTTTGCCAAAATCCCCCTGCCTCCCCGTCTTCTTTTTTTCCAGCCCCCGCCTAACTCCCTTCGAGCGCATACCAGTTCCGGTGGCCGGTCGCGCGGGCGGAACGCGGAGGTGGGGACGAAGACGGCGAAGTCCCTAGGCTACGGCTACGATATAAGTCATAGTCCTAAGCTCCTGCATTAATCTTATCGAACTAGGCCTTTGAGTTGACACACACAGAGCAAGAGGAAGAGGGGACATCATCTTCTTCTGGTGAGTTGTTTCTTTCAGGCAGGCACCGATGGTTTTTCGATAGTTTTTGTCTTCTTCTTTATTTTTTTCCTCCTCCTTGTCCTCCATAGTTTTTTGTGATTGCAATCGCCTGCAGTTTGGGTCTTTTTTTCCCCTCTTATGGAGTAGTAATCCAGAAAATAATTCGAGCTGTGCTACCAGCAAGAAAAGAGAGAAAAAAACAAAAGTCGAGCCTGGTTTTCCTCCTGGCTAGAAAGGAAGCAACCTTTTGTCACCATCTGCTCTTCTGACCTTTTAGCCGTTTTCTTTATGTCGACATTTTTGGTTTGATTGCTTCTGTAACAAGGAGGGGGGTTTCTTGAGTTCTTCCTTTGCCTTTTGCCTTGGTTGGGTTCACCCCCATATTATGGTTCTGAATGGGACATCTTTGTTAGCCTTTTACCCCCCAAAATCAGTGATTTTCGCTTTAGAAATGAGCTCAAAGCAAGTATGGCGTCGGGTGCGCAATCCTTGTGCTATAGGTTAACATCTTGATAGTGAACTCTACACCAGTACATTTCTTGAATTTTAATTGAGCTACTTCCTCACTTGAAGAAACTGGAAGGCATTGTGTTTGTCCGCCCCCTTTGGAATTTGCAGTTGCTCAAACAGTAGGGCTTTCGGGGTAATAACTTCCTTAAACAGCAGTTGCCCATACAGATCTTCTCTTCTTGTTTCTTTCATCTTACAGCATGGTGGAAGAACGTGTTAGGGCGAGGGGCTGTGACCGGCGACTCTGGATTCTTCTGCCTTACGGCTTAGCTTCTGCTTCCACCATGCACAAGCAGCAACCATGGCGCTGCCGAGCCGATGGACGAGCTCGTCGCCGAGATCCTCCTTCGCCTCTCTCCGGACGACCCGGCATGCCTCCTCCGCGCCACCCTCACCAGCTCGCCTGCAAGCCATGGCGCTGCCTCCTCTCCGACGCCGGCTTCCTCCACAACCTGGACGAATCCTGCGAGCACTTCGCCGTCTTCGTCCCCACCTCTGTGTTCCGCCCGCGCGACCGGCCGCCGGAACTGGTACGCGCTCGAAGGGAGTTAGGCGGGGGCTGAAAAAAAAGAAGACGGGGAGGCAGGTGGATTTTGGCAAAATTGTATAACTGGTTTGATGCTTTTACCCTCAAGAATCTGGGCCGTTAGGGGCAGATCTAACGCTCCTGAGCGGTTTTAGCATGTTAGCACTGAAAAGCCTGTTAGCACTAGATACGTTCCCATATATATATAACATTACTCCTAGCGAGAGTGCGTACAATGACAAAAGTGCAATCGATCTTGACAAACTCACCGAAATTTGATAAAAGCTCTCCCATTCTTGATAGCAGAGGTCATAAACAACACTGAAGAGTTCCAGTTAGATACAATTGTAATCACTCAATTGTGCTTAGTCAAACAATTCATTCAATTGTACTTCATTCAGTTGTTTAATTCATTTGTGAGATCTATGTAACAATTGTTATTTGCTATATATGTGATCTACTTGCGTTGTTTAATTCATTTATAAGATCTATGTAATGATTGTCTGTACTACACACACACACACACACACACACACACACACACACACACACATATATATATATATATATATATATATATATATATATATATATATATATATATATATATATATATATATATATATATATATATATATATATATATATATATATATATATATATATATATATATATATATATATATATATATATATATATGTATATATATGTATATATATATATATATATATATATATGTATATATATGTATATATATATATATATATGTATATATATATATATATATATATATATATATATATATATATATATATATATATATATATATATATATATATATATATATATATATATATATATATATATATATATATATATATATATATATATATATATATATATATATATATATATATATATATATATATATATATATATATATATATATATATATATATATATGATCTTTTGCTTGTTTTCAGAGGGCATGGCTAGCATTTCTTGAGGCTAACCAAAAAATAGAAAATAACGTAGTTTTTAAAATAGCTATCGCAGACGGTTTGGTGTTCCAAACTATCTATGATATGCAAATATCACAGACAGTTTTTAGAACAAACCGTATGTGATATATACGATATTACAGACAGTTAATATCAAAAACCGTATGTGATATTCTATTATCACAGATGGTTGTTAAAAACAACCATCTGTGATATATACGATATCACAAATAGTTAATATAAAAAATCATCTGTATGGTAGAATATCACAGATAGTTTTTTGTTTTAACTATCACAGACGGTTTGGGAGCTGTTTGTGATAACCACCTATTATCACTGACACATAAATACAGACAGTTCAAAAACCATCTGTGATGACGGTTTTGAACCGTCTGTAATAACACCGTCTATAGTAGTGTTTATGTTGTAGAAAATTTTAATTTGTGTTAGTATAGCCTACCATGTATCCCAACCATTGTGCCATAATTCTAGATTGCACATTAGAAACTCAAACCAAAGTTGAATTGGCACATGGGACCGCATCATCTTGTTAGAAAAATTATGATTCATTATGTAAAAGGAACTTACTAAAATATTGAAAACTAATAAACATCTCACTTGAAAGTCATTTTTGTCATAGAGCAGTTTACTAATGGAAGAAAACTGTTTGTCCAATGTTACTACACCAGTAAATTGACTACATATACTGTTTGGTTCTGATATTCAAACAATGGTTGGAAAATTTTCTGCAAGGAAAATATGTGTCTGACTGTTATAATTTCTCCACAATTGCTGAAAGAGGAACAGTGTATTCATGGGAAATAATTATTTATCTACGTGTAGCACTTTAACATACACATAGTCACTACTACATAAAAGGTCATCATAAACGGTTTAAAAACGACATCATAGACGGTTTCGGAAGCCGCCTAAGTTTATGGGTCAATAATAATACGAGGTCATCACAGACGGCTTTCGAACCGTCTGTGATGAAGACTATCATAGACGGTTTTTAATAGAAATAGTCTGTGATATATTGATTATCACAGACGGTTTCAACTACAAACCATCTGTGATATATTAATGAGCGAGATGTCGAAGAATGAGTGGACAGCATCTTCAAATTAAAGATAATAGAATTGAGCAACAAGAAAATGACATGAATATATATTTATTATCTCTCGAAAAAATATAAACTATTCAGGTCATTAACATACGGCAATATGCTAAATAGTACATAAAAGTAGGCATTAAAAATTTGCATAATGCAAAGATTAAGAAGTTTGCTTTGTTCTTAGGTGAGGAGTTGCACAAGTTCTAAACTTTGCCTTCTTCCACTCTTGTCAATATTTCAATGATCACAATGACAATTCCTCAAAAATTCTGCTAGATTGTCTAATTAAATATTACCTTAGTGTAGTATCAATGTCAAGAGCATGCAAAACCAACAAATATTCGACAAAGCCAAAGGACAGCAATAAGCAATACTGAGCAGGAGACTAAGGACTAGTTATTGACAAAGCTACCGACTGTACAGAAGTATACAACTAGCAAATGTGAATTCAAACTAGTAGAATAATCCTAGATTGTCACTGAGATTTCAATCTTGACAAATTTCCTCATTAAGCAATCAAAAAGCCACAATCTATCATGCAATAGTTCTCCCACTGCTAGCCGACAATCAAGAACATAAACTAAAGCTCACTGTACGGTTCGGGGAGGTGGCATACTTGGGGGAGGCGGTGTGCTCGGGGAAGGGAGAGCTCGGGGGAGGAGTGCTCGCGGGGAGAAGGTGAGCTCAGGGAGGTGGCGTGCTTGGGGAGGCGACGTACTCGGGGGAGGAGTGCTCAGGGAGGCGACACACTCGGGGGAGGTGGCGTGCTTAGGGGAGGAGGAGAGCTTAGGGGAGGCGGCGCGCTCGGGGGAGGCGGCTTGCTCAGGGAGGCCGTGCACTCGGGCGAGGAGGCACTCTCGGGGAGGCAGCGAACTCGGGGGAGGAGGAGAGCTTGGGTGTAGCGTTAGTACAGTCGTGAAAACCCTAGAGCACAATTGTAGAGGAATAATCACATATAGTTCTTCTTTAGAACCGTCGGTGATATATATTATCATAGACGGTTTTAAATATAAACCATCTGTGATAATTAAGTATCACAGATGGTGCAGAAATAGAACCATCTATGATAGTAATCGTCACAGACAGTTCTAAATAACAACCGTCTGTGATGATCCTCACAACCATCACACATTCTCGTATACATAAATGCAAATTCATATATATATCACACATTCTCATACACATATTGAGAGACCATGTGGATGTGACCCCATGTTTGTGATGAGTAATTGACACGTGTTCTGGAAAGTTTGAGTTTGATTTTGTTGGTTCGCTCCAAGTCGGCACATGGCGTAGTCTAGTTCGGTTAGACATACTTAGGACGCTTGTTCTTCTTCCCAATCGGTCGTTTGGGCAATTTCGTGCTTGCGTACGTTTCACTGATGTTAATGTTGATTATATTATTTTGAGCAGTGCTATGTGATGTTTTCTTGTCTGTGATGGTTGCAGGACCTTGAGGCGAAGTCGTGGCGAGGCATGAGATGGCCAGACTAGGCATAGGCGGTGTTGAGGTCAAAGTGGTCGGGAGATGTCGAAGACGACGAGGACTCGAGGTGGTGGAGAGGCTTGGACAGCAAGAAATGAGGAAGCTTCTCGGGAGGTGCAGGAGTGACATTTTGGTAAATGCGCAAGGCTGCAAAGAGGAAGCGGATTTGGTTTTGAGTTAGCGGGTAAAGCGAGTTAAAAACCCGATAATCAAAAGCTATATATAGGAGGGGTGTCTCCTGGTGGCTTTAATGGGTTTTTAGGGTTTTTCTTTGCTTTTGTGCTTTGTCTGTTGAGAAGTGGTTGGGCAAAGCATAGTCTATTGTGTTTTTGTTCCTCATGTGTTCGTGAGAGTCTGGGAGATGACATGAGTTTTTGATTCTCTTGGTTGTGTGTTCTCAGATGTGAGAAGGGGTTGAGATGGCTGTAGAAAAACTCACTTGTGTAATCATTCATCTCTATGAAATGAATTCCTTTGAGTTGTCTTGAGTAGTTCGGTTTCTTCCTATGTGTTGATTTTGTTCTCTGCTCTCTGTTCTTTCCTGTCTTTTCGGTTGTTTGGAGTGTCGTTGTTGAAATAGAGGCAAAATCATTTCGGCTCTGGACTGGATATCTCCTCAAGGCCCCTTGGCCAGCTTATATCTGAGAGCAAATGGTTCAAATCACTACTTCCATTCCAAGATCGTGTCTGCTGCAAGACTTCCTCTGTTTATGCTATCTCTAGGGTTTGGAGGCAGAGCACCATAGTTGCTTGATATCTCGGTGAACAGATGGCTCAAGATTTGTATTTTCTTCTTGTGAGACCTTTTCTTGCTGAGATGCAAAGTCTCATGATCAATAGACACGAGAATCTCAAGAGGTTCAGCTTTTGGTCTCATTTTCTATGCAACATGTCAATTTTCGGTTTCTTTCTCTGATTCTTATCTTTCTTCAACCGAAATCGCTCTCTATGTGTCTTTCTTGATTTTGAGGACGAGCTGCTATTTGGATTGAAGTCTTGTTCATTTATCCTGAGAAGAGCAGCAAGGATTCATCCTTTCCCTCGGTATTTCTTGTTTTCGGCAAGTAGTTACTGTGCTGATTATTTTCAGTGTCTTCTGTTTTCTTTTACTGCCTGTTTGCAATTCCTTTTGATTTGCTTTCCTTCTTTTAATGTTTCCTTTTTTCAGCTCCTTATTTTCTCTGTTTTGTGTTTCCTCTGCTTCTCGGTTCTTTGAAAACTAAAATTCGAAACCAACTCAAAACCAGAAAGTGCACCCTTGTTTCCCAATTCCCAATCAGACCGCTAGGGTTAAGCGGTCAGACCGATCGGTCTGTGGCGATCAGACCGCTCGGGTGTTGGCGGTCAGACCGGCTGGAAAATTGCGGTTAGACCGGCAACATATCTGCGGTCAAACCAGCAGCGCAATAGCAGTCAGACTACCCCTCTGGACTGATGTTCTCTCTTGCACTGTTTTCTGTTCTTTGCCTTATTTTCTAGTGAGCTTTCATTCTCCTTCTTCATAGCTTCTATAGCTATCAGAGGAGAAGATATTGTGGATATTTTGGGGTGATTTTTAAGGCACAATTCACCCCCTCCTCTATTGTCATTTTCGATCCTACACATATATAACTTGCTTATTTCCTTTAAAATTAGCTCTTCATGATGATCGACGTGTATGTAGCCACTTTCATCACGCTCTTCCTCTACCCTTATGCTATTTCTGAAAGGAGAAAACTCATCAAATTGATTGTATTCTTCCACGTCCACTACATTCTCAACTCCGACAATCCTTCTTTTTCCATATAGAACTATGTGGTGCTTCTTATTTGCCTAGTCGGTTACAAAAAAAACTTGAACAACTTGGTTAGCTAGTACGAATGGTTCGTCTTTATATCCGACATGTTTTAGGTCAACGATAATGACACCATACTTGTTGACCTTCACCTATGGGAGATGGACCCAACAGCACCAAAATAAGGGGATCTTGAAAAGCACGTAGTTGAGCTCCCAAATCTCCTCTATGAACCGATAGTAAAGTTCCTCAACCTATCGGTACTGAACGAATCTAAGAGGATACCATTGTTCTAGTTATTGCTCTTTATATCTCGAGCTTGCATATAGAATGTGTACCTATGTATGTCATATTCTTCAACCACTGGTTGAACTGGCTGTAGTTTTGTCTCATGATCCAAACATTCAATCGCTTTGGATTCTGTTGCTGAAACACGTCCTTTTGCTGGTCGATATATGGGGACACTTCAGTCATGTGTTGCAAGACTATGAAATGGGTTTGACCATACGCATCCATATCTAGAGTGATTGCTTTCCTTCCGATAGTCCCGATACATTTGAGCCTCCACTCATGGCAAGATTGAGGTATACCTACCAGTTCAATCTGAGCCATATAATCGACATAGAAATTAATAACCTCTTTGGTTGCATAACCTTCAACGATGCTGCCCTCCAACCAAGATCGATTCTATACATAGGACTTGAAAATTCTCATGAACTTCTCAAACAGGTACATGCTATGTAGGAACACGGGCCCGCACATTTTTATCTCCTGCACAATGTGAACAATGAGATGGACCATGATATTAAAAAATGATGGAGGAAAATATATCTCAAGATGACATAAAGTTATCACTACTTCGTCTAGTAGAGCATCTAGTCATTCAGGATCGATGACTTTCTGCGCAATTGTGTTAAAAAATAACACAGCCTCATGATTGTCTCTCGGACCTTGATCGGCAAAATATTTCTAATTGTAATAGGGAGCATCAGTGTCATCAGCATATGACAATCATGAGACTTCATGCCAACTAGCTTCAAATTTTCTATCGAAACAAATTTCTTCATGTCGGCAAAGTAACCAGACGGAACCTTCACACCATGCAAGCATTGACACACTTTAGTTCTCTCAGTCTTGGATAGAGTGTAACAAGCAGAGAAAAGGTAAGTTCGTCCTTTATCGGTCTTTGTCGGTTCTAACTCAGGCCGGATGTCCATATCAACCATGTTAAGTTGTGCATTGACACATCCTTTATTTTGTCACAAATGTTCAGTAAGAGACCAATCAAGCTATCATATATATTCTTCTCTACATGCATGATATCGATGTAGTTGTGAACTTCTATGTGCTCCCAATAAGGTAAGTCCCTAATATTGATCTCTTCTTTCAGACGTTCTTCTCATGGGTCATCGATTTATACCTCTTTCCAAGCACAACATCTAAATTCTTAACCATATCATAGATCTCTTTTCCACTTCAATGCCTTGGAGCTGAATTGTCCTTCTTCTCTCCGTCGAATTGTTTCTTCATCCTCGGTATGGGTGAGCCCTCCGAAGGAATCTACGGTGGCGCATGTACATGGTTTTGCATAAGTGCTTCAACCACACACTCTTTGTATCATCTAAACAGTGAGTACAAACTTTGGCCCCTTTTGTACTCTGGCCCAACAGATTAGCAAAGGCAGGATAATCATTTATGGTGTAAAACAATAATAAGCGTAAAGTTAAGTTCTCTCGTTTGTAGACATCCTATACCTGTACCCCTTCGATCCACAGTATCTTGGGCTAAGCGACAACTCTCCCGTGCCCTTTTTTTTATGTAATATGTTATGAGCTTATCCAGGCTCGATGTCGCCACTCGCTCGGATAGTAGCAAGCAGACTTGCGGACGCTTTGCGCCTCGGACATCGGGCTTCGAAGTGGCGGCGAGAGCTGGCACCTGGTCGAGGTAGGCGCGGCGCCGTCCCTACCTTCGAGTGGTGGCGCGAGCCGCGCCTGGTCGGCGTAAACGCGTGAGCGCTCCGTCCCCTACCCTTCGAAGTGGTGGCGGCGAGCGGCGCCTGGTCGAAGTAGAAGCGCGAGGGCTCCGTCCCTACCTTCGAAGTGGTGGCAGTGCAGGTGGCGCCTAGTTGAAGTAGATCGCGGCGCTCGGCCCCTACCCTTGAAGTGGTGGCGGCGGGCTGGCGCCTGGTCAATGAACGCGAGGGCTCCGTCCCTACCCTTCAAAGTGGTGGCGGCGGGCGGGCGCCTGGTCGAGTGAGACACGCAAGCGCTCCGTCCCCTACCCTTCGAAGTGGTGGCCGCGGATCTGGCACCTAGTCAAAGTAGGCGCGCGAAGGCTCCGTCCCCTACCCTTCGAAGTGGTGGCAGCGGAGCTGGCGCCTACTCGAAGTAGACGCGGGAGGGCTCAGTGCCCTACCCTTCGAAGTGGTGGCAGCGGGGCTGGTGCCTAGTCGAAGTAGACGCACGAGGGCTCCGTCCCCTACCCTTCGAAGTGGTGGCGGTGCCTTTGGCGCCTAGTCGGCAGACGCGTGGCGCTCCGTCCCCTACCCTTCGGTGGTGGCGGCGGGCCGCACCTGGTCGAATGACGCTTGGCGCCCGTCCCCTACCCTTCGAGTGGTGGAAGTGGGTGGCGCCTGGTCGAGTAGGCGCGCGGCGCTCCGTCCCCTACCCCGAGTGGTGGCGGCGGGTGGCCTGGTCAGTGAAATAGACGCGCGCGCTCTTCTCCTACCCTTCGAGTGGTGGCGGAGCTGGCGCCTGGTCGGGTGAGGTGCGGCGCTCCGTCCCCTACCTTCAAGTGGTGGTAGCGGGTGGCGCCTGGTCGAAAGGCGCGCGAGCGCCTCCCCTACCTTCGGTGGTGCGCCGAGCTGCGCCTGGTCAGCAGGGCGCGCGAGCGCTCCGTCCCCTACCTTCGAGTGGTGGCGGCGGAGTGGCGCCAGTCAAAGTAGCCGCACGAGGGCTCCGCCCCTACCCTTGAAGTGGTGGCGGCGGGCGGCGCCTGGTCGAGCGACGCGCGGCGCTCCGTCCCCTACCGCCGAGTGGTGGCGCGGGTGGCGCCTAGTCGGAATGACACGCGAGGGCTCGTCCCGCCCTTCAAGTGGTGGCAGCGGGCCGGGCGCTGTCGTCAGTGAGCGCGCGCTCCATCCCCTACCCGTTGAAGTGGTGGCGCGGGCTGGCGCCTGGTCGGCGTGACACGCGGCGCTCCGTCCCCTACCCGTCGGTGGTGGCAGCGGGTGGCACCTGGTCGAAATGAACGCGAGCGCTCCGTCCCTACCCTTGAGTGGTGGCGGCGGGTTGGCACCTGGTCGGCGACGCGCGAGCACTCCGTCCCCTACCGCCGAGTGCATTTGCATGCGTGGGGAACTCGACCACACCTTATTTATACACCGGGGAGTACGCTCAAGGGCAGTGCCTGCGCGCACTTGGGAGGACCCACGTGTTATTTATACTTCGAAGAGTATGCACTGGGCAATGCCCATGCGTGCGCGAGGTTCGCGTCTTGTTTATACTCCTTAGAGAGCACCGGGATAGCATCCGCGTCTGTTTTATGCTCCGGAGAGTGCGTGGGATCGACCTCCACGTCTTTTTTATACTCCGGAGACTACGCACGGGCAACGCCCATGAGTGCGCGGGGTTCGCGTCTTGTTTATACTCCGTAGAGTGCGCAGGGATAGCATCCGCGTCTTTTTTATACTCCGGAGAGTGTGTGGGATCGACCTCCACGTCTTTTTATACTCGGAGAAATACGCGCGGCACGCGCCCATGCGTCGTGAGGTTCGCGTCTTGTTTATACTCCGTAGAGTGCGTAGGGATAGCATCTGCGTCTTCTTTTTATACTCGGAGTGCGTGCGGAGGCGGACCTCGACGCTACTTTTATTTAGAGTCCGTAGACTGCGCGCGGAGGCGAGCCTCCACGCGTTGCGGGCGGTGAAACTGCGTGCGGAGGCGAACCTCGTCGCTACGTCTTATTTATACTCCGTAGAGTGCGTACGGTGGCGGACCTCAACGCTACGTCTTATTTAGAGTCCGTAGACTGCGCGCGGAGGCGAGCCTCCACGCGTTGCGGGCGGTGGCTGCGTCTTGGCGAACCTCGTCGCTCGTCTTATTTATACTCCGTAGAGTGCGTGCGGAGGCGGACCTCAACGCTACGTCTTATTTAGAGTCCGTAGACTGCGCGCGGAGGTGAGCCTCCGCGCGTTGTGGGCGGTGAAATTGCGTGCGGAGGCGAACCTTGTCGCTACGTCTTATTTATATTCCGTAGAGTGCGTGCGGAGGCGGACCTCATCGCTACGTCTTATTTATACTCCGTAGAGTGCGTGCGGAGGCGGACCTCGACGCTACGTCTTATTTAGAGTCCGTAGACTGCACGCGGAGGCGTCCCCCACACGTTTTTATTCATGCTCATGCACAGTGCACACGAAGGTGATCCTTCGCGCGCTTTTGGTATGAAAATGGGAGAATTTTCAAGAACGATGCACTTTATTAAATTCCCGTTTGCGCGGGTGAGCGGTTACAAGGGTTAAGGCACTAACCGCTAGCCGCTTGCGTCCGCCAAAGCCGTGGAAGGCCCTTGCCCTTGTGTACATGACTTAGGTGTAATACCGCCGTAGCCTATCCGCATTCCACGTGTGGCGGAGCGTGTGCCCCTCCAAGGTGGCTAAGCGATACGCTCCCTTCTGTAGTGCCTCTGCGACGATGTACTGGCCTTCCCATTTGGACTCGAGCTTGCCTACCGTCTCCGCGTGGAGTGCCATCTTAAGGACGAGGTCTCCCGGTCTGAATTCGCGCGGGTATAGCGAACGATTGCGACCGCGCACCATCTGTCATGTGTATTTTATGACGTGCTGTGTTGCGCTTGCCCGGTCTCTGTCAAGGAGATCCACGGACAATTGGCATTCCTCGTCTGGTGCTTGGACGAGGACCCGCCGCGAGCTAGCCTTAATTTCTTCAGGTGTGACCGCCTCGTCACCGAAGAGGAGCTTGAAAGGCGTGAACCCCGTTGGGCGTGTGACCGTTGTGTGAAGGGACCAGAGGACGCTGTGGAGCTCACCCGGCCACTTCCTCTTTGGTATCCCGATGAGGCGCTTCTTGATTGCGGCGGAGATGGCGCCGTTTGCCTGCTCCACCGCCCCCTTGGACTGTGGGTGTCCAACCGAAGCGAACCGGAGGGTGATGCCCATGTTGCCGCATAATTCTTTGAATGGGGCTGCATCGAACTGCAGACCGTTGTCGACGGTGATCTCCCTGGGCACGCCAAATCGACATATGATGTTACGCAGGAAGCGCTGCGAGAGGCTGCAGGCAATCTTGGCGAGCTACGCCTTGGCCACGGAGAAGTACTCCGAGCAACGGCGATCGAATCATAGGTCTCCGGGGCCTGGTGAAGGAAGCGCGTGAGCTACGATAGCGAGAAAATAAAAATTTCTACCGCGCACACCAGACATCATGCTGGGAGGGATCATAGATCGTTACCACTAGGCGCGTGCAATGAAGAAGAGTTGGGAAGCCGATCCAACCACGCCGCGTCGAGGTAGTAGTGGAAGTAGCGATCGTCCGAACGGATCGTCTCTCCACGCGATCAACCACACCACGAGCAGATCCAATCTGTAGTTTGTTGATGCCGATCAACGCGCAACGAGCAGCGCCTCCACCGGTATCCACACGTCCCGAGGGTTGAACGCCGATCGCGAGTGTACCAAAGACTTCGCGGCGGCTAGGTTTGGCTCGGGAGGTGGCGGCTGAGGGTTTTGCTCGGGAGGAACGAAGCGTGCATCCCTCACCCCGCCTCCAAATATATAGACCTCCTCACTTGGGCCTCGTGGACCGAGGCCCAATAGAGTCTATCCGGATCTCTATCCGAATTGAGCCCACATCCGAATCACATTCGAATTAGTGTTCCAACCCGTTAAGTGTGCGACCCAGTAGGTTCACGTATACTTGGTCGCGACCGGAAACACCTTTTCGGTCACCCATTAATAGCGGCCTCTAGCAAGACATATTAACCCCAAAGTATACGTAAAGATCATATCGCTGAACCTGTAATGTTCTCATGTACGAATCCCTTTGCCTCACGATATAGATTAAGCTCAAGCGAGACTCGTGTCATCCTCTTAATAGCTCAATCACTCTCTCGATTCCGTGATAGATTATAAACTTGTGATTGACTCCTCAATCACATTGGCATGGCCATGCACTTTCATAATCCATTACATCGAGGGGCGGAGATATCTACGCCATAAGGAGGGCAAATTCTACCTTGATCATTCACATCCCACTACATGTTTCATAGCAAACCCGAAGACTACTTTTATGACTACCCGATTCACGGGTAGTGGTTAGTAGTCCCAAAATAGGCTACTACGCATATTGGGAACCATGATGATCTCAAGTCTAAGGATTCTACATAAACATTACTTGAGACCAACTAATGACACATGGAATCTCTGCAGTGTCTCATGGCGGGTCTATCCAACATATGTTCACTAACACATGTCGGTATCTCCATACTATGATCCATGAGACATGATCATCAATCAATACATATGCTGATCTTTGAATCATATTTGTTCCTCATATGATATATGATCAGGGATCATTTAGAAATACCAACATTTTGGCATTAAGAGTCTCATGAATAAGTCACATACTCATTGATCAATAATGATAATGTCTATTTCAAGGAACAAAGCAATGTATCATAAACATAGTATGTGATATATTCAACATCTCCATGTTGCCTCTAGGGCATATCACCAACACCTGGGAAGCGGTCCCACGACGTTGATGCCCCACCGTGCCAGTGGCCATACCGGGGGTATGGGATGGAGGCTTGTCGGGGGCCTGTGGATAGCCCTTCCCATCCATTGGCAACCTTGACATTGGCGCATGAGATCCTGGGCATCCGCGACAGCTGTTGGCCAATAAAAACCCCGCCTGAATGCCTTGCCCACCAGAGACCTTGGTTGGAGGTGCGAGCCGCAGAGACCCGCATGAATTTTTGCGAGGAGGCGCTTTCCTTCTTCACGCGGGAGGCACCGCAGGAGCGGTGCACAGACCCCCTACATGTAAAGCGCCCCGTCGAGCACCTAGAAGGACCTAGCGCAGTGTTGCAAACGCCGGAGCTCGAAGGGGTCATCCGGTTCCGCGATGCCCTGCAGAAAAGCGAAAAGGGGTTCCCGCCAGTCACCCTGCTGGGTGATCTGGTGGACGAGGGTCGCATCCCGATTATCCTGTGCTATGGCCGCCGCGCGGTTTCGTAAATTCCCGCCGGGTGGGGGAGCCGCGAATCGCCTTGGCGGGGCGTCGGCTTGCTCGTTGTCTGCTCGAGGGATGGACTTTACCGTGACACCCAAAAAGTGTCGTTCCTTCGCTCGTACGGCTGCTAGGTACTTGGCTAGCTCCGGGCCCTTGGCCTGGTATGACTTGTCCACATGGCCCGCCACTAACCGGGAATCAGTGCGGACGAGGACTCGCCTTGCTCCCATCGCTTTGAGCTTCCCGAGGCCTAAGAGTAACGCCTCGTGTTCGGCCGTGTTGTTCGTAGCCGGAAACGCGAGGCGTGCCGAGTACAACAAGCGCTGCCCCTTGGGTGTGGTGATAACAGCGCCCACCCCTGCGCCCATGACCCCGTACGCTCCGTCGGTGTTAAGCGTCTACACCGGGTCTTCGACCTGGAGGGCGGGCTGAGCTGGACGGGTCCATTCCGCGAGGAAGTCCGCCAGAACTTGAGACTTGATCGCCGTTCGGGAGGCGTATGTTAGGGAGAATGGGGCCAGCTCGGCCGCCCATTTACCAATTCGCCCCGTGGACTCCTTGTTGTGCAGCATCTCCGCGAGAGGGAAGAGGATGGCACCGTTATCGGGTGCGCTAGGAAGTAATGCCGGAGTTTTCTTGAGGCCATGACTGAAGGAACGCGCGTAGGCTACGATAGCAGAAAATAAAAATTTCTACCGCGCACACCGGACATCATGCTAAGGAGGGATCATAGATCGTTACCACTAGCGCAGCGCAGTGGAAGAAGAGTTGGAGAAGCCGATCCAACCACGCAGCGCCGAGGTAGTAGTGGAAGTAGCCGATCGTCCCGACGGATCGTCTCCTCCACGCGATCAACCACACCACGAGCAGATCAATCTGTAGTTTGTTGATGCCGATCAACGCCGCCTTGACGCGGCGCCTCCACCGGTATCCACACGCCCGGGTGGGCGCCGATCGCGAGTGTACCAAAGCACTCGCGGCAGCTAGGGTTTGGCTCGGGAGGTGGCGGCTAGGGTTTTGCTCGGGAGGAGCGAGCGTGTGTCCATCCTCAGCCCCCACCTCCATATATAGACCTCCTCACTTGGGCCTCGTGGACCGAGGCCCAATAGTGTGTCTATCCGGATCTCTATCGAATTGAGCCCACATCCGAATCACATTCGAATTAGTGTTCCAACCCGTTAAGTGTGCGACCAGAGGTTCACGTATACTTGGTCGTGACCCGAAACGCCTTCCAGGTTACCATTAATAGCGGCCTCTAGCAAGACATATTAACCCCAAAGTATACGTAAAGATCATATCGGCTGAACTGTAATGTTCTCATGTACTAATCCCTTTGCCTCACGATATAGATTAAGCTCAAGGCGAGACACATGTCATCCTCTTAATAGCTCAATCACTCTCTCGATTCCGTGATGGATTATAAACTTGTGATTGACTCCTCAATCACATTGGCATGGCCATGCACTTTCATAATCCATTACATCGAGGGCCCGAGATATCTCTCCCATAAGGAGGGCAAATTCTATCTTGATCATTCACATCCCACTACATGTTTCACAAAGCAAACCCGAAGACTACTTTTATGACTACCCGATTCACGGAGTAGTGGTTAGTAGTCCCAAAATAGGCTACTACGCATGTTGGGAACCATGATGATCTCAAGTCTAAGGATTCTACATAAACACTACTTGAGACCAACTAATGACACATGGAATCTCTGCGTTGTCTCATGGCGGGTCTATCAACATATGTTCACTAACACATGTCCATATTATTGATTTGGTATCACCATACCATGATCCATGAGACATGATCATCAATCAATACATATGCGATCTTTGAATCATATTTGTTCCTCATATGATATATGATCAGGGATCATTTAGAAATAGCAACATTTAAGCATTAAGAGTCTCATGAATAAGTCACATACTCATTGATCAATAATGATAATGTCTATTTCAAGGAACAAAGTAATGCATCATAAACATAGTATGTGATATATTCAACATCTCCATGTTGCCTCTAGGGCATATCACCAACAATGACCAGCGCGTAAGCAAGCTTCTCCAGCTCGGTATATCGCGTCTTGGCACCCTGGAGGGCTTCGGAGACAAAGTACACTGGCCGGTGGAGCGCGCCCTCTTCAAGGACGAGGACGGCGTTGACCGCCGTTGCCGAGGCGGCGAGGTAGAGTAGGAGGGGAGCCTCTGGTGCTGGGGCCACCAGAGTGGGAAGGGTTGCGAGGTGTTTCTTGAGGTCGTCGAAGGCCTTTGCGCAGTCGTCATCCCAATGAAACCCACCGCAACCGCGGAGAGTCTTGAAAAATGGTAAGCCCCTCTCCGTCGCTCTGGAGAGGAAACGGCTCAAGGCCGCCATGCGGCCTGCCAGCCTCTGGACCTCCCGCGTCGTCTTGGGAGGTTCCATGCCCAGGATAGCGTCAACCTTGTCGGGGTTCGCTTGAATGCCTCGCTCGGATACGAGGAAGCCTAAGAGCTTGCTCGCTTGTACACCGAAGACACATTTGTCTGGATTGAGCTTAATGCCCGCCTTCCAGAGGTTGTCAAAAGTCTGCTGAAGATCCCAGCCATGGGAGGCGAGCTGCCTGGTTTTTACTACCACGTCGTCCACGTAGGCCTCCACATTCCTCCCTAGCTGGACGGCTAGGGCCAGCGTGACGAGGCGGGTGAAGGTTGCTCCCGCGTTCTTCAAGCCAAAGGGCATCCTTACGAAGCAAAAGGTCCCCACCGGCGTAATGAAGCTGGTTTTCTCCTCGTCGTCCTTGGCCATGTGGACCTGGTGGTAGCCGGAGTAGGCGTCCAGGAAGCTCATGAGCTCGCATCCGGCGGTAGCATCGACCAGGTGATCTATCGCGCGCAGAGAGGTAATCATCCCGGGCATGCCTTGTTGAGGCGGTGAAGTCGATGCACATGCGCGCCGTGCACCGCTGGCCTTTTAACCAACACCGGATTGGCGAGCGATCCGGATGTTGCCTCTCGCGATAACCCCGCTCGAAGGAGCCGCCACCTCCACCTTGGCCGCTTGCTGCCGGTCCATGGACATACGATGAAGTTTCTGCTTGATGGGCTTGGCGTCAGGGCGGATCGCGAGGTTATGTTCGATGAGGGCGCGGTCCACTCCTTTGATATCTTCCGGGGACCATGAGAAGACATCTATGTTGGCCTGGAGGACTCGGAGCAAGTCTTGCTCCACTTCCGGTGGGAGGCCCTCGCCTATGGATACGAACTGCCCCTCCGCCTGGAGAGGCACCCTCATCACCCCGCCCTCCGGGTGGGGCTTAGGTGTCCATCCCCAGCGGATGGCGTGTGCACTGGTATTTGTCGTGAGGGCGTGCACCTTGCGGTGCAAGCGCCCGGCCGGTTTGATGCTCGAGCCATATCCTGATCGCCGAAGAGGGTGATAACGCCCCGCCGTCCTGGGAGCTTCACACATAGGAATGCGTAGTGCAGGACGGCTTCGAAGGAGTTGATGGCAGGCCGGCCCAGTATGGCATTGTACGGATACGAGACGTCCACCACGTCGAAGACGACATCTTCGGTCCTGGCGTTGTCGGCCTGGCACAAGGATACTTGGAGGCGAACCTGACCCAGAGCCTTCAGAGGCTGCCCTCCGAGGCCCTGAAGGGGGGCTTCCGAAGCTTTTAATAGACTCCGAGGTATTCCCATACGATCAAGGGCCTCCGTGAACAAAATGTTTGCGGAGCTCCCCCGTCAATGAGGATGCGCTTGACGTCGCAACTTGCAATGTCGGCCTGGATGACCAAGGGATCTTGATGGGGGAATTCTACGCCCTGGGCATCGGCTGACGTGAAGGTGATGCTGCAATGGGACGCCCCCCGACGTAGTTGTGCCGGGAAAGTGCTCGACGAAGAGCCTCCATCGATGACATTAATGCCACGACATTGGGTCTCTCCGGGGGACCCAACACGCGAGGGACCGCCTTGCCAATGCTATACGCGGGCTGTTACGGGGGTTAGTGTCTTCGAGGCCCGTACATGGGCCACCGCCTGCTGTAAGGCCGCAACTTTGGTGCATGTCCGCGTGAAATGGCCCCCGTAGCCATGTACCTCGCACCATCTACCGTATTCTAGGATTTCCTGCTCCGCATGCGGCTTCGCATCGCCACCTCCTTCGCGTCCCCCTCCGACGTGCGAGGTTGACGCGGCCTCCCGGGGAACGCCTTGTGCAGCGAGGATACGGCGGGCCTTTTGGGGTCTCCGCCGGTTACACCGGGGCTTGCGCCTGTCGCCTGGTGAGGTTTGGTGCACCCCATCGTCGACGGGCTTACGAGTGTCGCCTGCGGACACTTGCTTGTGTTCCGTCCCCGGGTTGTCTCCTGTGCTGCTTTTTTGCGACAAGTCCTCCACTTGCCCGGCGTCGGAGCCGTTGCCGCTACGCCTCCGTGCGTCCTCCTCGGCCCGGGCGTACGCTTCCACTTTATCGAAGAGCTCTGCCTCCGACTTGAGTGGCTTCCGCGCGTTATATTCAGCGAGTGGTCCCGGGCGGAGACCTTGTATTGCTGCATTGATGACGGTTGTTTCGTTGACGTCCTTGACCTGGCAGCGCACCTTTGCGAAGCGCTTGAAGTAATCCCGGAGCCTTTCATCAGGTTTTTGCTTGACTACGAAGAGCTGGTCCGCATCGACACGCTCGACGTAGTTTCCCTGGAAGTTGTTGTAGAGTTGGTTGCGGATCTGTTTCCACGCATAGATGGACTGTGGTTCAATGGTGAAGAACCAAGACAGCGCCATGCTTGTAACGCGAGAGGGAGTCCTCTTGTCTTCGTGGTGTCGTCTCTGCCAGCGGCTTCGATAGCGGTCTCATACACGCGCACGAAGTCTCGCGGGTCGGAGTCGCCCTTGTAGGCCTCGATGACGCTCGGGAACTTGAAATCTTCGGGCCAAGCCGCCTGCTGTAGGCTCGCGGAGAGCGGGGACTCCGGATCTATTCGCCGTGATGGACGCGACTAAACGTAGGGGGTTCAGATGCCACCGCCGGGGGGGGTGTTGGCTCCGAGCCTCTTGCATGTCCCGCACAACTCCACGGAGGTCTGTTAGCTCCCGCTGAAATACGGTGAGGGCCGCCAGCAGGGCAGTCTCCACCACGGGCGTGGCTGGGGCCGTCGGTGCGCTTGGCGGTGCTACCGGCACGGTGGTGACCACGGCCTGCGCGCTCAGGCTGCCCGCCGCGTTGTCCTGGAGGACCCTGGAGCCGGTGACGAGGTTCGCGTCGCCGCTAGGGCCATTCAGCGCTTGTGCGCCGGGTGGAAAAACGGATGCGCCTGCGTTGCTATCGCCTGGGTTGGTCGTCGGGGCAGTACTGGTGGGGTCGGGCGTTGTGTCGCTGGCGGGGTTGGTTGTCGCGTCGGTGGCGGGGTTGGCCGTCACGTCGATGGCGGGGTTCCCGGTCGCACCTGCACCACCGCTCATACCTGCGGCTGCTAAAGCCGAAGCCCTAGTGCTGACGCGAGACTTCGCCGCTTCCGCCCTCTTCTTCTTCGCCGCCGACGGTGAAGTTTTCTTTGGTGCCATCCTCCTTCAGACCTGGGGGCTTGTTCTCGTCCTCCCCACGGATGGCGCTAACTGTTGTGGTTACAGACCAAACAGAGAGAGAGCGTGGTAGTGGAGAGTTGAGTAAGTGAATGGCTTCGGGGTCCTCCACGTGGCCTATGCCACACATATATATCCAAATTGTGAGTGCTTGTACAGTTATACCCTTACACATGAGTATTCCCCTCGGGGGCACTTATGTCATTACATATGTCCTGTTTCGGACCTTACATCCTCCTAACAGGCCTACTGGGCTTAGGTGGGGGCCACCCCTACAACAATGCCAAAATTTCATTTGAAGCCAAATAGATAGCAACAAAGTGAAATTTTTCTTCGGTAATAGAATTGTGTCAATGTATTCGTTCTATTGTGGGAAAAATAATTAATTTGCTTATGCAATAAATTTTCAAAATTGGGAATAATTCGCAATCCCACCAGGAGATATTCTAGTTATAAATAAATGATTTAATTCATTATTTAAATCAGTTTTGGAGTGTTATTTAAAATTTGGAGGTACATTTATAGCTTATACTTGTGACTATAAAATGTCATGAAAACCGAGACGTACTTTGAAGTGTCACCAAAATTTCTGCGCTGTTCATCTAGTGTCACTACTTTGCGACGCGCATCCCTGCCTTTGCTATGGGGCCCTATAGCGCAGCGTGTTTGGAATTTGGATGTGAGGAGTAAAGGCAGTAGTAGTACTGTACCATGGGCTCTAGCAGATGATCTGGGATGTTCACCTGGGATCAAACGGCCAGGATAGGCCGAATCGCACCCTCTACAGTGCCAAAGGTCATGGAATTTGCTGGTGACGCTTAAAGGGTCTCCATATAATAATCAAGTTAGGATGTGTTTGATTTGAGAAATGAGGTGGGATGGAATAGGATGGTTTCTTTGACCAAGTCTATCCATGTGTTTGGTTTGAGGGATGAGGTGGGATGGAATGGTCCAAAGTGAGATGAGCTTGTGCAAATTTAGAGAATATATTTCTTAAATGCTGGACCATGTGGTTCCACCTTTTTTGTGGAACCATCTCATCCTATTCCATCCCATCCCATTCCACCTTCATTACTCCAACCATATACATCCTTAAAGCAGTTTTGGTGTTAAATAACTCTTGGATCTATCTAGTTTTGCACAGTGGCTGAAAAGAAGTTAAATTTTATTATAATAGGAAGGGTTTAGGTAAAAGTATTCTTAATACTCTTTATTGGATTATGTGGGCCAAGCTCATATAAAAGAATAATTCCTAAAATCTCAAAGGCCCACTCATGCAAAGGAGGCATGCAAGTGAACTTTAGTACCACATTGCTAGTTCTAGGAGAGGAAGACCACCTTAAAAGGGATGGTGCACTCCTAGCCACTTGAGGCATGTGTGGTAGAGAACTAGAGGATCACGCGCGCTCGCTCGCCTCGCCTCGGCCGGCGGGCGGGGCGGGGTGAAGCGCGGGCGCACGGCGCTGCGTGAATGGTCCGCCAAAATCGGCTCAGTGCTTGCTTGCAGACGCGGCTTTCTTTTGCAGTTTTATTTTGCTGTTTTGAGTGGCGGTGAATCCGGATCGGATACTCGTGACTAATCCGTTTGATTCTGAGTTATGGAGAGCGTGCGGTGTCACGATCACGCGTCCCGATTCTTCTATAGATCTTGAGTCGCCGTCTCCATACGGGATAGCGAAAATCAATCTAGGGTTTTGCCTCCTCCATTGTCTTTGCGCCGTCCCGTAGTCTACTCCATCCCGTTCGCGGCGTGCTTTATCGTTCGGAGAGCGGTCTCGGAACCGTCGCCAAGTCCTGCACCGAGAGGCGAATAAGGTTTTGGGAAGCGCTCTGCGCGGCGATCGCTTGCTGTAGCTCGCTCGTCTTCCTCGTCGTTCGGCTTCGCGAGTCGTCATCGACCGTGTCATCTGCACCGTTCTGCAGCGTCAACATCGATAAACCAAGCGAGCGAGAATCGTCGATGCGTGCGGTCATGTTCTCCGTATTAGATCTATTCATGTATAGTTTTACGGTTTATATGTCTAGATCTTTTATGCCTGTGATGATTACGTTATTTTGCGTGCGTGATGTCATGATTTATTTATGGAATAAATTGAACCTACATGTGCTTATATTTTCAACAATCCAAAAACCTTATTGTAGGCCTTTGTGGTTTTACTATGGCTGGATTTGCCGATGCGAGGCGGATAAATTCTCGGTGTGCACTTTAAGAGATGGCAGATCAAGGTCACTCGTGGCTTCTTGCTATGAATGTATTCAGGTTAGTAATGGCAAGCCTGAAGGTGTTCTTGATGCTGAAAAGTAGAAAGAATTCGAGGCGCCACTACTCTCTTTGTTGGATGCATTCTTAGTGTTCTTCTTGACCGCTCTGTGCGAGGTGTATATGCACATGACAGACCTTGAAGGAGTTATGGGATGCCTGAATTCCAAATACGGTGCTCTACGATGCCAGCATTGACATGTATGTCATGGAGCAATTTCATGACTACAAGATGGTTGATAACCGTTCTATAGTAGATCAGGCTCATGAGATACAGGCTATTGCCAAGGAACTCGAACTCCTGAAGTGTGTCTTACCCGACAAGTTTGTGACTGGATGTATTATTGCGAAATTACCTTCTTCATGGAGGAATTTCGGAACAGCACTCAAACACAAGAGACAAGAGTACTCTGTTGAGAGTCTGATTGGGTCTCTTGAAATTGAGGAGAAAGCTCGGAAAAGGACGCCGTGTCTAAGGGTGATGGAGGCGTCTAGTGCCAATGTAGTACGAAACCCTCAAGCAAGAACAAAGGGAAATTTGTCAAAGCCCAACAGACAACCAACTTCAAGAAGAAGAAGAACAACAACAATCGGGATGATAGAACTTGCTTTGTGTGCGGTTAGGTTGGTCACATGGCCAAGAAGTGCCCACAGCGCAAAGGAAAGAAGGCACTGTGGGACGGACTTCTAAGTGCGTTAACGTGACCATTGGGAAGGCGGAGATGGGATGGGTATGGTAATTTACCTCATTGTTCTTTCAGTTAGTCAATCTACCAATTGGTGGATTTATACAGAGCTAATGTACATGTGTGTCCCGATATTTCGTTGTTTTCTTCTTATCAGGTTGCAGGATTCCTCCGTCCTAATGGGGAATGGGTCACATGCTCTTTGTTCATGGTGTTGGCATGGTAGATCTGAAGTTTACCGGAAAGCTCGTGCAGTTGAAGAACGTGCAGCATGTCCCTTCTATAGACAAGAATCTCGTTAGTGGCTCCCATTTATGTAGAGACGGGTTTAAGTTGGTGTTTGAGTCTAATAAAGTAGTCGTGTCTAAACATGGATATTTTATTGGTAAAGGCTATGAGTGCTGAGGCTTATTCCGTTTTTCCCTTTCAGATTTCTGCAATAAGTCTGTGAACCATATTTGTGGCAGTGTGGATGATGAGGCCAACATTTGGCACTCACGTCTATGTCATATTAATTTTGGCTTAATGTCTCGGCTTTCTAGTATGAATTTAATTCCAAATGTTTCCATCAACAAAGGTTCTAAATGCCATAGTTGTGTGCAATCAAAGCAACCTCGTAAGCCTCACAAGGCCGCCGAGGAGAGAAACTTGGCACCACTAGAACTCCTGCATTCAGATCTTTACGAGATGAATGGCGTGTTGTGAAGGGTGGAAAGCGATATTTCATGACATTGATTGATGATGCAACTAGGTTCTGTTATGTGTATTTATTGAAAACGAAAGATGAGGCTTTAGACTATTTTAAAATCTATAAGGCAGAAGTTGAAAATCAATTAAACAGAAAGATAAAAAGACTTAGGTCAGATTGTGGTGGAGAGTATTTCTCAAACGAATTTGACTTATTGTGTGAGGAACATGGCATTATACATGAGAGGACGCCTCCTTATTCTCCCGAGTCAAATGGGATTGCCGAAAGGAAAAACCGCACGTTGACTGACTTGGTGAATGCCATGTTAGACACTGCGGGCTTACCTAAGGCATGGTGGGGGGAGGCTCTGCTAACCTCTAATCATGTATTAAATAGAGTTCCTAACAGAAATAAGGACAAAACACCATACGAGGTATGGATTGGGAGAAAACCATCACTTTCTTACTTGGGTACATAGGGGTGCTTGGCGAAAGTCAATGTGCCAATAACTAAGAAACGCAAGCTTGGACCCAAAACTGTGAACTGTGTCTTTCTGGGATATGCTAATCATAGCATTGCCTATGGATTTTTGATAGTTAAAACTGAGGTACCTGACATGCATGTTGGTACAATTATGGAGTCTCGAGATGCAACGTTCTTTGAGAATATTTTTCCAATGAAGGATACACATAACACTACTAGTCAACCTTCTGAAATAATTCCCAGTTCAATCACACCACCTGAACCTTTTGAACATACACATGAACTTGTCAATGAGGAGTGTTGTGGCTACAGACCAAACAGAGAGAGAGATGGTAGTGGAGAGTGGTGGAAATGAGTATGATGGCCTGCCCTCTCCCCATGGCCGGTATTCTATATATATACACATGGGGAGTGCCTTTACAATTATGCCCTTACAGCTGATCCTCCCCTTCAGGGGTATTTGTGTTATTACACGTGGCCTATTCTGGGCCTTATAACTTCCTACAGTGCTCGCTGGTTTAGGTGGGGCCACCCCACGACAGGAGCCTCTCATGGTGAAGGGCTTCACAGGGCCGAAGCCATGTCGTCGAGTCCTTTGGCCCCCTCCGTCCCCGCGGCCTGTGAACCTCTCCAAACTTGACCCGGAGCTGCGCTATGGCCGAAGCAGATGCGTATGCTCCGGCCCTCACCCTTCGAATTGGGCGGCGGCGGATGTGGCCCCGGCCGAAGCAGACGCACGCCGGGGGCGTTGCACTGGCATAGGCAAGTGTGGCGGGCTCCTGAGCCATCGCGTGGGCCTTAAACGATAAGGGACGTGCTGCGACGCTCGCTCTTCCGGCCGTCCACGTGGTGAAGCGTGCTTGGCGCGGTGCGGGCCTTGAGGCGTCGTGACCATCTATGTGGCGGCGGACTCCCAGCATTTGGACTTCTGGGGGGCGCGCGCTCCGTAGTCGCTGCGACCTTGCCGCCTGGTGATGTGCTTTTGAGATGGCGGTTCGCTTGCCGGGGGGCAGCTTGTCGCATCGTGTAGTGCGCCTTCTCATGAGTGGAGCGTGCGACGGTTTCCGGTGTGCACGCGGTGGGGTGCGGACGGTTGCACTCACGCACCTCGTAGCTGAACCGCCCGCGCCCCGCTTGTGCTTCCACGGTTGGCGTGCACCGATTGGCATCCTCCACGCCGCGGCTCTTTGCCCGGTGAGGCCGAGTATAAATATGTTGGCGCCGCGGTCGCTCTCTAGACATCCCTTGCTGCACATCCCGTACCCGCTCATGGTTAATTTCTCATATGTAGGGAAAATTTTGTTCATCTGCGTTTGATGACTGCGTCGACCGGCGTCAAGGCCTGCGAGTGCCGGTGAACAAGATACGTCCTGTTTGCGGGAATGCTTCACAGCTTGATGCGGAAGTGGCAAGGCCTGACTTGCTCTCGTAGACAGATATGAAGTCATCCATATGCTCTGATCGTGCGAACGAGCATATGCTGGTGTGGCGACACATATCTGTTTACGAGATCATGTCTGCTCTTGCCGCAAAATGACCTTTGCATTTTCGAGTTATGGTGGTCGTATGTGCTGTTCTCCGTTCTTCAAGCTCGCTCCATCCCCTATTCTTCAATGGGTGGCGCGAGGCGGGCGCGGGTCGTGCTCGTCCCTACCCTTCGAACGGGTGGCGCCGCGACGCGCGTCGCTCGTCCCCCTACCCTTCGAACGGGTGGCAGCGAAGCTGGCGCCTAGTCGGGCGCGCGCACTCCATTTCCTACCCTTCGAACGGGTGGCGCTGGTGGCGCCTGGTCGGGCGAGGCGCGCGCTCCGCTTCCTACCCTTCGAGCGGGTGGCGCTGGCTGGTGCCTGGTCGGTAGACGCGCGCTCCGTTTCCTACCCTTCGAATGGGTGGTAGCGGCCGGCGCCTACTCGAAAGACGCGCGCTCCGCCCCTACCCTTCGAGCGGGTGGCAGCGGTGGCGTCTAGTCGAGGTAGACGCGCGCTCCGCTTCCTACCCTTCGAGCGGGTGGCGCGGCCGCGCCCGATCGGCGTGGCGCACGAGCTCCGTTTCCTACCCTTGAGCGGGTGGCGCGGAAGGCGCGCCTGGTCGGCGACGCGCGGCGCTCCGTTTCCTACCCTTGAGCGGGTGGCGCGGCCGGCGCCTAGTTGAAGTAGACGCGCGCTCCATCCCCTACCCTTGAGCGGGTGGCGCGGTTAACGCCTGGTCGAAGTAGACGCGCGCGCTCGCTCCCTACCCTTCGAGCGGGTGGCAGCGGTGGCGCTAGTGGGCGTAGGGCGCGCGCTCCGTTCCTACCTTCGAGCGGGTGGCGCGGCTGGCGCCTGGTCGACGTGACGCGCGCGCTCCGCCCCTACCCTTCGAGCGGGTGGCGGCGGCCGACGCCTAGTCAAGTAGACGCGCGCGCTCCGCTCCCTACCCTTCGAACGGGTGGCAGCGTGGCTGGCGCCCTGGTCGAAGTAGGCGCGCGCGCTCCATTTCCTACCCTTCGAACGGGTGGCAGCGAAGTCACCGAGGCGGCACCCGTGCGGACCGGCGATGTCGAGGTGGAGCTTGCGACCGTGGCCGCCGTGGTGCCGGAGGCGCCTTCCGCGGGGGCGCACGGAGCCGTGCTACCCTTACTAACAGCAGCAGAAACCGAGGTGCCCCTACGACAACTGCCACCGTGGAACCTTCGCCCCGGCGTGGCAGCGGAGGGCCTGCGCAACCGCGGCCGCGGGGTGGTGTCGCGCCGCTGCCTCGGCTAACGGCGCGGCGTGCGGCCGGAGCTCCACCGGACACCGCGGGGATTCGTCGTGGCCACGGGCATCAGAAGCTTGTGGGACGCCAGCGCAAGCGCCGGAGACCCTGCGGCATACGCGCCTTCTGGCCCCCTGGCCACGCCACCCGCCGCGCGGGGACAGCCGTCGCCCTCCCCGAACGCGGAGGCTTCTGCCCGCGGCGGGGCCATTCCTTCTACCGAAGGTAAGGTGGCTTAGCTTACTCTGGTGTGTGCTTTTATGCCTTGGGGCGCTCACCCGTATCCCTGTTTGCAGCGTTGCTCATTCCGGAGGGGGAGCACTCGGCGGAACGCGGAGCCTCCGAGCGCGTAAGCCCCGCTGACTTCGTGCCGCCTCCGGATACGCTGAGGGCGTGGCGCGGGATTGTGAATGACGCGGCCACGAGCGTCGACCCGCAAGTGCTGCAGGCCTACGGTGCGGGACGCCTCGAGGACGCCTTCGAGGTGTCTGGGGTGAGGGTAAGTACTCATGCGACAACGCCTGATCTAGCTGAGCTTGCTGAGTCTTCTCCGTCTGCAGACCCTTGTGCTGGGGCAGGCCTTGCAAGCGGTCCATACTCGTGACCGAAAGGCGCTCGAGGATAGACTGCGGGTCGCCGAGGAGGAGCTACGCGAAGCCTCCGGAGCCCGCTCTGCCCAGGACGCCCGCATCCGCCAGCTGGAAGCGGAATGTGCCGAAGCGAGGGCACACGCCGAGGGACTTGTTGCGTCGGCGCAGGAGTCGGCCGCGGCAGCTGCTGAAGAAAAGTTTGCGGCGGAGCGGGACGGGCTCCTGGCGCAGGTCGCCTCGCTAGAGAGGGAAAAAGGCGAACTTGCCTTGACTCTGGCGGAGCGTAACCAGACGCTTGGCGACGCCTCGGTGGTTGCGTGGGACGCCATGCAAGCGCTGGAGAGCCATCTTCAAGCGGTGGCGAGGTGCCGGACCGCGCTTTCGGCCCGGAGGAGTTGTCTCGGACGCTCCGCTGGATCGGGGATGCCGCCAATGTTGCGCGCGACGCGGCGACGTCCTTTGGCACCCACTGTGCGTACACGTCGGCATGCTTGGTGTGTGCGCTCCTGCAGCACCGCGGTTGTACGCACGTCGCCGGGCTGGATGACCCCCGAGGAGATGCGGCGGGCGCGAGTAATGTCGGCGCCATCCGCTCCTTCGCCATGCCCTCGAGCCCTTCTTCGACCGGATCGGGCTTACGTCGGGCCGGATGCTGCACGGATCGAGCCGGAGTCGCGACGGGCGGGAGCCTCGCCGGTTCTGGGCGGGGTCCTCGACGCGACGAGGGCGCGCGGGCCCTCCGGCGTGCGGGAACCCGCAGGTCTGACACCGTGGTACCTAGATGTAGGCGTGTGTTGTACTGCTCCCTCTTTTTGCGAATGAAGTACACACTTGCGACATGCATTCTGACTCTCGCCTATATCCCGGGCAGCTTCGTTGCGGGGGCCGACTTCTTGCGGCCGACCTTTCAACCCGGCGACGCCTTCGACTCTGGCGAAGGGCCGAAGAGTCGCTGGACTTTTGGGCAGGCCGGCCCTCTTCGAGCGAGGCCCCAGCTTTAGCGCGTGTTAAGGACGAACCCGCGGGATAGCGGCTTAGAGCGGCAAGGATGTTGCCGGGCCTTTGTACTTGTGATTTTTCCGGTATGCAGATTTCCCAGCATTTTAGGATATGCGCTGTGTGTTGATGCCACCGTTGGCGAAGTAGCGGCGCAAGGGTTCCTTAGAATGGCGCTTGCGGGGACAGTCGCTTGGCATCTCACCTTTTTACAGCCCGTGGACTGGCGTGTGCGGAGGCGGACCCCCGCACTTTGCCTTGTTATAGTCCGTAGACTGGCGTGTGCGGAGGCGGACCTCGGCACTCCGCCTTTCTTTATAGTCCGGAGACTCGCGCGTGCGGAGGCAGACCTCGACACTACGACTTCCTTTATAGTCCGGAGACTTGCGCGTGCGGAGGCAGACCTCGATGCTACGTCTTATTTAAAGTCCGTATACTTGTGCGTGCGGTGACGCTACGACTTCCTTTATAGTCCGGAGACTTGCGCGTGCGGAGGCAGACCTCGACGCTACGTCTTATTTAAAGTCCGTAGACTGGTGCGTGCGGAGGCGAACCTCGACGCTACATCTTCCTTTATAGTCCGGAGACTCGCGCGTGCGGAGGCAGACCTCGACGCTACGTCTTATTTAAAGTCCGTAGACTAGTGCATGTGGAGGCGGACCTCGACGCTACGTCTTATTTAAAGTCCGTAGACTAGTGCGTGCGGAGGCGGACCTCGACGCTACGTCTTATTTAAAGTCCGTAGACTGGTGCGCGCAAGGGCGTCCCCCCGTTGCGTCTTTTGTTTATACTCAGGCCCGTCACCTTTGGCTACGGCGAGTGCACACGCGAACGTGCGACTTCGATTATACTCATCCGTACCCGCAGCTCGCTACGGCGAGTGCACACGCGAACGTGCATCTTTGTTTATACTCAGGCCCGTCACCTTTGGCTACGGCGAGTGCACACGCGAACGTGCGACTTCGATTATACTCGGTCCGTACCCACTGCCACGGCGAGTGCACTGCGAACGCAGCGTCTTTGTTTATACTCAGGCCCGTCACCTTTGGCTACGGCGAGTGCACACGCGAACGTGCGACTTCGATTTATACTCAGTCCCGTACCCCAGGCCACGGCGAGTGCACACGCGAATGTGCGTCTTTGTTTATACTTAGTCCCGTATCCTCGCTACGGCGAGTGCACACGCGATCGCGGCGCTTCGATATACTCGATCCGTACACTCAGCTACGGCGAGTGCACACGCGAACGTGCGTCTTTGTTTATACTGCGAGAACGCGCGCGCGTTGGCTAAGCCTGCGCGCGCCCGCGCGGCGTTGCGCGTGATGAAGAAAGATTAGCGACAAACGGCGATCTTCATTACACCCCGTTTGCGGGTAAGCAACTACAAGGGTGGATATACTAACCGTTTGCCCTTAGTGCGCCGAAGCCTCTAGTCGCTAGGCGTCTGCAGGCCCGCCAAGGCGCCCGAATAGCCCCACGGACCTCGCGCTGTGATGCCGGCTCTAGGAGCGCCGTTGGGCTTCGCGACGGACACACAGTACACGGCTCGATGCGTCGGGCCATATCTTGGTCACCTCGACGGTGATGATGGTCCGGGGACCTGGGATCTTCATGCATAGATAGCCGTGATGTGGTACCGCACCGAAGGAGTTGAGGATTGGGTGCCCTAAGATGGCATTGTAGGGGTACGGAAGGTCGACCACGTCGAAGGTGGCATCTTCGGCCCACACATTGTCACCTTGGCCGAAGGAGACTTGAAGACCTATTTGGCCCAATACCGCAGAGGCTGCCCTCAAGCCCTCAGTGGGGTTCCCGAGGCCCTAGGCGGCCGAGAGATCCCCATCGGTCGAAGGCCCCGCAAACAATACGTTCGCGAGCCGCCGCCCACCAAGGCGCGCCCACGCCGCATCCCGCGATAGTGACCGGATGACCAGGGGTCCCGATGAGGGAAGTCCACGCCTTGGGCGCCGTCGGTGTGAATTTAACCGTGCCGCGCCCACCGCGGTGCTGCGCGCGGGTATGCCGCCACGTGATGTAGTCTTCGCGCATAGGCCTTCTGCTGCCGTGCTGAGGTGAATTCCAGCGCAGAACCTCTGGATATGACGTTAATGATCCTGCGGTGGGTTGCCTCCGGGGCCTGCAGCGACAGGAGGCCCTCCCGAGGCTGCTGTACGTGAGCTTGGATCCGCAAGGTGCCTTCCTGGGGTTGCATCCCTTGCGCCTGTACCTGCATGGGGGCCTCGTACGGGAATTGGACGTGGGCCACCGCGGGCGGACGCGTCTCCGGGTTCCTGTCCCTAGCAACGCTATCGCGGAGCGCCACGATGGAGGTGTAGGTGCGGGTATCATGATTGCCGCGGCCGTGGACCACACACCATAGTCCCTGGTGCTGGTCGTCGTAATCTCCACGACCTTTATCGTCGCGGCCCTGGCCACGGCTGCGCCCCCGGCCACGGCGCCCCCGACCGCCTCGGCCCGCAGGAGCGCCCTCGTCGGAACCGCCTTCAATGTCGAGGACGTACCGGTTTCGCCTCGACCTCTGCTGGCCGCGCTGGGCTGATCGGACGACTCCTTATGCGAGGCGTCCTCGCGGTCGGCGCATCCACGGACGACTCACGCCACGTTTTACCTTCAAGAGCCGTTCTTGGGGATCTTCGCTTTGCCGAGGCTCGGCCTGGTTGGTGTCTGAGTCGCCCTTGCCTTCGCGCGCCCTCTTCCGCCCGGCATATTCCTCCATTTTGTCGAAGAGCTTCGCCACCGCCTTGCTTGGCTTTGCGCGTTGTACTCGGCCATCGGGCCCGGACGAAGGCCTTGTATGGCTGCATTAACGATGGTGGTTTCGTTAACGTCTTTCACTTGGCATCGAATCTTGGCGGCGCTTGAAGTAGTCCGGAGCTTTTCCGAGGGTTTTGCTTGACAAGCAAAGAGTTGGTCGCGTCGACTCGGTCGATGTAGTTTCCTTGGAAGTTGTTGTGGAGGCGGACGAAGCTGCTCCCAGCGCCAGATGGAGCCCGCTCTATGGTAAAGAACCAAGAGAGCGCCACGCCTTGCAGACGGG
Organism: Dendrocalamus sinicus; assembly: GCA_036346575.1. Taxonomy (NCBI): domain Eukaryota; kingdom Viridiplantae; phylum Streptophyta; class Magnoliopsida; order Poales; family Poaceae; genus Dendrocalamus; species Dendrocalamus sinicus. The sequence goes on from CM070654.1 coordinate 12,931,920, forward strand.
GAGTCCTTCGCCTTCGTGGTGTCGTCTCGCCGCTGCCGATCGCGATTTCGTACACGCGCACGAACTCGCGGGGTCCGTGTCGCTTTGTACGCAGTCGATGGCGCTAGGAAACTTGAAGTCTTCGGGCCATGCCGCTTGCTGCAGCCCCGCCGAAAGCGGGGATTCCGGATCTGCGCGCCGCAGCGGCACGCAGCTAGACGTGGGGGCTTCGCGACTATCCGCCCTCTCCGGCGTGAGCTCGGGCGCGATTACTGGCGCAGCCTGCTGGCTCCGAGCCTCTTGCATATCTCGGACGGCTCCGCGAAGGTCCCCTAGCTCCCGCTCGAACGCGTTGAGGCCGCCGCCAGGCGCGCCGCTGTGCGGCAGCGGGTCGTCGGTACTCCCAACGGGTGGATCGGCGCGGGCACGACCGCGTCGCGAGGTCCCGAGCTGCCGGTCGCTCCGTCGTGGCTACCTCGAACCGCCCAGTCCGCGCTGCCGGCGAGGGTTGCGGCGGGGCGGCGAGGTCGGCTGTCGCGTTGCGGCGGGCGGGCCGGCATCGGCGGGCCGCCGCACCAGCGTCGACGTCTTCGACCGCGGGGTCCGTCCCCACGACGCCGGTGACGGGGTGGGTCGACGCTGTGCCGGTGACGGGGTTGGTCGTCACGGTGCCGGTGACGAGGTTGGTCGTCGCGGTGCCGGTGACGAGATTGGTTGTCGCGGTGCCGGTGACGAGGTTGGTCTCATCGTGTGGACGTCGTCGTCTTCGGCCACCGCGCCTGCCGCTGCCGATGCCGAAGCCCTGGCACTCATACGGCGCTCTGGCCCGGCCGCCTTCTTTCCCTTCACCGCCGCTGACGAAGCTTTTTTCGGTGCCATCATTCTTCTTCGGTCTTCAGGCTTGTCCTTGTCCTCCCCACGGACGGCGCCAACTGTTGTGGCTACAGACCTCAAACAGAGAGAGAGATGGTAGTGGAGAGTGGTGGAAATGAGTATGATGGCCTGCCCTCTCCCCATGGCCGGTATTCTATATATATACACATGGGGAGTGCCTTTACAATTATGCCCTTACAGCTGATCCTCCCCTTCAGGGGTATTTGTGTTATTACACGTGGCCTTTTCTGGGCCTTATAACTTCCTACCAGGCCTGCTGGGTTTAGGTGGGGGCCACCCCTACGACAAGGAGGATGACAGTGAAGCTCCTGGAAGGAGCAAGAGACAAAGGATATCCAAATCCTTTGGTGATGATTTCACTGTGTACCTTGTGGATGACACTCCCAAGTCTATTTCAGAAGCGTATGCATCTACTGATGCAGACTATTGGAAGGAGGCTGTCCGTAGTGAAATGGATTCCATTATCGCTAATGGCACCTGGGAGCTGACAGATAGACCTTATGGGTGCAAACCTGTAGGGTGCAAGTGGGTGTTCAAAAAGAAGCTTAGGCCTGATGGTACCATTGAAAAGTACAAGGCTCGGCTTGTTGCCAAGGGCTATACTCAGAAAGAAGGCGAAGATTTCTTTGACACTTACTCACCTGTTGCTAGACTGACCACAATTCGAGTACTACTTGCTTTGGCTGCCTCACATGGTCTTCTCATTCATCAAATGGACATTAAGACAGCTTTTCTTAACGGAGAGCTGAATGAGGAAATTTACATGGAACAGCCTGATGGATTTGTAGTAGAAGGTCAAGAAGGCAAGGTGTTAAAACTGTTGAAATCTTTGTATGGTCTGAAACAAGCCCCCTAAGCAAGCGGTGGCATGAGAAGTTTGATAGAACACCGACATCCTGCAGCTTTGCTTGCCAATGAGGAAGATAAATGTGTATACTATCGGTATGGTGGGGGTGAGGGAGTTATTCTATGCTTGTATGTGGATGACATCCAGATTTTTGGGACAAACATCAATGTGATAAATGAGGTCAAATCATTCTTGTCTCAAAACTTTGATATGAAAAATCTGGGAGTGGCTGATGTTATTCTAAACATTAAATTGGTTAGAGGTGAGGATGTGATTACACTTTTGCAATCTCATTATGTGGAAAAGGTCTTGAGCCGTTTTGGCTTTTCTGACAGCAAGCCTTCTTCAACACCTTATGATCCTAGCGTGTTACTTCGTAAGAATAAGAAAATTGCTAGGAATCAGCTGGAATATTCCCAGATAATTGGCTCACTTATGTACCTAGCTAGCGTAACAAGGCCGGACATCTCCTTTGCTGTGAGCAAGTTGAGCCGGTTTACATCTAACCCAGGAGATGATCACTGGCGCTTGAGCGAGTGTTGCGCTATCTGAAAGGTACCTCAAACTTTGGACTTCACTATACTGGGTACCCATCAGTACTGGAGGGTTATAGTGATTCCAACTGGATCTCTGATGCTGATGAGATCAAAGCCACTAGTGGATATGTTTTCACTATTGGTGGTGGTGCTGTTTCATGGAGGTCTTGCAAACAATTTTGACGAGGTCAACCATGGAAGCAGAGCTTGCGGCACTAGACACTGCTACTGTTGAGGCAGAATGGCTACGGGATCTATTGATGGATCTACCTACGGTGGAAAAGCCAGTGCCAGCTATCCTTATGAACTGTGATAATCAAACCGTTATCGCTAAAGTGAATAGTTCTAAGGATAATATGAAATCGTCTAGGCATGTCAAGAGACGATTGAAGTCTGTCAGGAAAATGAGAAACTCCGGAGTTATAACCTTGGATTACATCCAAACAAATAGAAACCTGGCAGATCCCTTTACAAAGGGACTATCACGGAATGTGATAGATAGTGCATCGAAGGAGATGGGTATGAGACCCATGTGAGTTATCTATGGTAGTAACCCAACCTATGTGATCGGAGATCCCGTGAATTAGGATCTGGGAAAAACAAGCCATTAGTTAACTGGAGGAGAGTAATTTCAACCCTCTCTATGTGAAGATGCAATACTCTCAGAAACTGCAAGGCAGGTTGGTTAAGGCCTTAATGTGTTCCTTTGGCTTTCAAAAGCGAAGACGTTATCCTGCAGAACGTTCTTGAAAGAACACACCTATATGAGCCCGACTGTTAGTCGCAGTCTATGGAGATCTTGGGAAAATCTCCTACTAAGCTCATGAAGAGACCAAGGAGTATGACTTATACGCTCCAACCGAGGGGTAGCCTACTGGCGGCCTAGTATCAGTTAAGTCTTTAAGTGAAGCTTGCTTGCACCAAACTTGCAATTCAAGGCGTAGTCCATTGTTCAAGTTGTGAGTAAGTGTAGCTTGGAGTTCTAGGTGGATGTTCAACCTTAATCGGTCTCCATCGAAACACTGATATATAAACAGTACATTGGAATTCAGGCAAATCTCTGTGGGACTTTGAGATCTGGTGGGGGATTGTTGGATTATGTGGGCCAAGCCCATATAAAAGAATAATTCCTAAAATCTCAAAGGCCCACTCATGCAAAGGAGGCATGCATGTGAACTTTAGTACCACATTGCTAGTTCTAGGAGAGGAAGACCACCTTAAAAGGGATGGTGCACTCCTAGCCACTTGAGGCATGTGTGGGAGAGAACTAGAGGATCACACGCGCGCGCTCGCCGCCGCCTCGCCGGCCGGGCGGGCGGGGCGGGGGGCGCGGGCGCACGGCGCCTGCGTGAATGGTCCGCCAAAATTGGCTCCAGGTGCTTGCGCAGACGTGGCTTTCTTTTGCAGTTTTATTTTGCTGTTTTGAGTGGCGGTGAATCCGGATCGGATACTCGTGACTAATCCGTTTCGGTTACGAGTTATGGAGAACGTGCAGGCGTCCTGATCACGCGTCCTGATTCTTCTATAAATACTGAGTCGCCGTCTCCATACAAGATAAGCGAAAATCAATCTAGGGTTTTGCCTCCTCCATTGTGCTGCGCCGTCCCACGTAGTCTACTCCGTCCCGTTCGCGGCGCGCTGTCGTTCGCTCGAGAGAAGGTCTCCGAACCGCCGCCAAGTCCTCGCACGAGAGAGGGCGAATAAGGTTTTTGGGAAGCGCTCTGCGCGAGCGCGACTGCTTGCTGTAGCTCTGGCTCGTCTTCCTCGTCGTTCGGCTTCGGCGAGTCGTCATCGACTTCGTGTCATCTGCACCGTTCCTGCAGCGTCAACATCGATAAACCAAACAGAACAGAATCGTCGGTACGTAACAGTCATGTTCTCCGTATTAGATCTATTCATGTATAGTTTCCTGGTTTACATGTCTAGATCTTTTATGCCTGTGATGATTCTGTTATTTTGCGTGCGTGATGTCATGATTTATTTATGGAATAAATTGAACCTACATGTGCTTATATTTTCAACACTCTTCACTTTGTAGTTTTGATAGCTGATGTTTTCACTAAAATGCTAAGCAGTGCTGTTCAGGCATCTAGGGTTTGTTCCCCTAACTGGTAAGGTTTCCAATATACTGGTAACAATTTGTTTTTTTGACATTGCCAAAAAAATGTGAAATGAATCTTTTATAACTTTGGGTTCATTTTTGGTACTCTGCCAGCAGAATTAGTGTACAAATCTTTTCTTTCCTTGTATATCTTAAAAAATTGAAAAGAGTAGTTATCCATTGTACACACAAGCTATATTGTAATATTAAAAATACTCAGCAGTCCAAAGAAATTAAAGAGAAACATAACACAAATTAAGAAGCAGTCGGTCAAAGGAAGTGAAACCAGTCCAGAATGACAAATGAAAAGGCCCCCTTCCTCATTTTAAGACCTCTACTGAACAAATGCAGGTCGGATAATGATAATTAACAAATATTGGCTCTGTCAAGAAAACACATAATGAGTAAATAATTTCTGTAAAAAGAAGGACAAACGCAAGTCGTCCTCCCATATCCATCCATTAGGCTCTGCATGCCGTGCCATCTTATGCATGCATGTGTACGCGCCATGCATGCCTCAGATCATGTTGGCCAGTGCCATGCAGTTGTTGGCCATCTGGTTTAGCGCCGTGTCGAACTTCTCCATGGGGTTTTTGATCCCGGCCTGCTTGAACGGCCGGTCGCACGACTCAAAGTCCTGCACGGCGAGCTGCAGCATGATCTTCGCCGTGGCCTTGTCCTTGAAGGTGATGGCCCGCTGCGCCGCGCCGATGGTGTCCTGTGTGTTCATGTACATGGTGTCGCAGAAGCTCAGCGCCTGCGTCTGCGCTGGGGGCGCTGTGCGGGACACCGTGGAAACGTGCTTTCGCGCCTGCGCCGTCCGCTTGGCGAACGCGTCCACCTGCATGTTAAGCACGGCTAGGTTGTCGATAATCGGGTACTTGGACGCGTGCCGCCCGGCCGTGGCCTTGCACACGTCCGGGAAAGGGGTGCGCGCGCATATGCCGGCGACCTGTGGGGGGACGGCCCTGCCCTTCGCCGAGGCCTGCGTGAGGAAGCCGGCGGACAGCAACGCAGCCGCGGCAAGGACGATGAGCTGTGCATATGCTGGCCCCATGGTTTATTCTGTTAGGTTTCTTGGTGGTGGTGGGTAGCAATATATCGAGCGGCGCAGGAGGGCAAGGAGAGGGTGGTGAAATGGGAGAGATGGGAGGGGCTCTTATAGGGGCGTGTCAGCCTCGGAAATGGCGGTTGTCCTCTGGCTTTGCAGCTGACATTGTCCATTGGTTTTGTTTAGTTTACTGGGTCCTCCACGTTTGTGGGATGTGTTGACAGAATTTGTGGAGTGCTGGAAATAGATTCATTAATTTTGTGATGCACACCTTCTGTTGCGGTGGTAACCACCAAACACCGGTGGTTTTCAAACTTACCGGACCCCTACAACCCCCATTAGTTTTCATACCGGCCAAATTCTACCGGTGGGGCCTACATTTTCATATAAATATCATCTCAATGCAAATCTAGCTAGTTCATATCTATGATTCTCCAAATCTTTTTCTCAAAAATTTGAGATTTTCCACAAAATTCAAATTTGATTACAATTTTTCGGCCAAAATTTTCCGTTAACCGGTCATACCGGAATTACTGGATCCCGATAAAATTTTTTGACCGGTAATAAGAACTCTGGTTATGGTTTACCGATTTGCCGTATATGTATTATGAATTTGTTTGTCTATTTATCAAGTGATTGAATTATATATAATTACTTTTCTTAACCATTGGATAAAGATTTAACCATCTCGTCACTCCATCACATTCTATATATATAGACCCACGCCCTGACCCCTAGGAGAAAGAAATATTATTCTAACCTAGACAAAAAAAAAACATAAATTTACGTTTTGTGCTACACATACAAAGACAAAACATTTCTCACTTAGACAAAAATTAACTAAACCTACATAAACCCTACAAATAAAAGACAAATAGAACAAAAAAATTGAATTAAAGCTTTGCTAAACTTGCCCATTACTTAGAACTACATTTTTCTACTTTGTACTAATGCAATCTTAGGTGACTAAGTGATAGAAAATTAGCAAAACAGATATATACACACACACATAGACACACACTATTCTGTGCCTAAGCGTAGAATAAGTTATTCTACGTTCCACCACCTTCCATGGGTCAAAACCCACATCCCACCTCTTTCAACCCCTATGTCACTCTCTACCCACCATTTTGCACTCAGGCAATGCAGTAATTGACTCGCTTAGGTAGAGTAATCCGAACTTTCGGTGCAGTAATAACTTTTTATGGAGTTAAAATATATTCATCATAGATCTCTTTTTGTTTAAGACATTTTCCTAGCAAATGCTTCAAATGGATTACAAATAGGATAAATGATTTAGCAGATTTCGTCATTCAAAGTTTGCAATTAACCCCCCATGTTTCTCTCTACGCCTATCCCTTTACGCTCCGTATGGTAGTAAATCTCCGATAAAGACACAGTAAAGACATAAGGAGTGTAGTAATAATAAGCGTGATAGTGTCTATCTTGTAAAAGGATAATAAATGAACAAGAAGATCACAGTAATTTCCTTAAAAGAGGCACAATAAAGGTAATAGTAAATATCTTGTAATGGTGATGTAAACATAGAAGGAGATTGCAGTAAATCTCCCATATTCTCCCTCACTAATTAAGCCATCCTTCCACATCCTTTTGCTTTAGCTCGCCACTCATGTTCATTCCCGCAAGAACCTAAGCCTTTCGTCCTTTGGTTCACCAAGAACATGAGGCCTTTTCCACTTACAGAATGGGTGAGCAAGCCTTCGCACCACCCCATCTCTAGTGAGCTTCACCATTTCCTTTCCACATCATCTTGTGTTCCTTTCCACCATAAGAAAAACCCCTCAAGTTATTGCTCCTTTCGTGCAATATAGTATCGAATCCCCATTATCTTCCTTAACTCCATCCAAAACAACTGACAATCGCTTTTGTTTCTCTGGTGAGCTTCTTGAGTATCCAAGAGACTAACCCTTACCTTCTTGCTAGCTATGGTTGTTCGAGGGAGCCTTCCACCATGGACCTTCTCTATGCTGCCACTTGCCATCATCGCCAAGCCACCTCAATACCTCTGTGCCATTGCCAAGCCCTATAGTGTGCTCCTATTAGCCCCCTCTTGCTTTCCCACTCCTTAGTTTTGAAGCTTATCGCATGTAGTCAAGCTTTCCCCAGTGCCACCCATGGCACCACCGTGGAGATCGTCGTTGCCACCACTCCAATGATAATTTGTCCCTAGGCTACACCCCTTTGTGTCTCAATCATCCTCAAGGCCTCTCTTTGTGTCCTAAACATTGACGCCACTCAACCTCATCGCCGGTCACATGCAAGGTCTCCTTGGTGCAAGTCATCACATCAGAGACCTCCGCCTTGCTTCCCTCTTTCCATTTTTCTGTTCATCCTCGCCACCTTGCACCTACCTTGTCGTCAGTAAGCATGACAACATGTTCGGCCGTGGTCACTATCAACCTACTCTATTCCCTCTCTCTGCCAGGTGGGGCCTACCTATCAGGTGGCCCTAACAACATGCCTAAACAAGTTTAGTGCCAAGCAACCATTGATGTGTGGGCTCGATTCTTTTAAATCATTTTAAAATTTTGAAAATAATGAGGACGCCATTAGTTCATTCATAGTATGTTTTAAGTTAGCGCATTTCATAAATATGCTTTCGATGTCACCTCTCTACATAGTGCTTTCTCTTTTCTTTTTTTCTCTCCCCGTAAAACTTTGAATGCCCATAACTTTTGCGTCTAAACTCTAAATTGAGTGAAACTTGTTTATAATTTTTATAAAATGATGAACTTTCATAATCTATAAAATATTTGTATTTCCCTTTGTTCGAATTTATTTTGCTTTTATTTGTTTTATTTGGTGTTGTAGGGGTGGCCCCCACCTAAGCCCAACAGGCCTGTTAGAAGGTTGTAAGGCCCAAAATGGGACATGTGTAATGACATAAGTGCCTCAAAGGGGGATACTCAAATGTAAGGGTACTATTGTAAAAACACTCCCCAAGAGGGTATATAGTACAATACCAGCCATGGGGGGAACCCTAAGCATTTGCTCACCTAACTCTCCACTACCATACCTCTCTCTCTCTTTGTTCGAATTTATTTTGCTTTTATTTGTTTTATTTGGCTTTTATTGATAGATAGTTAACGTACTAAAAATGCTTTGAGATTGATCCAAACCAAGAGATAGGTGTTCAAGAGCAAGGCAAGCACCCCCTTTGACTATTTTAATCCCATATTTCACTGCTATGTATGTTGTGTTTCAAAATTATTATGAATGTGTGTAATTTTAGTAAAATCACTATGTTGGTAAGTTGGTAACTCCTCATTGTTGTCACCATAGTACTGATATCTACTACATAAATCGATGCCCTCACTATTGTCACCATAGTATTGCTATCCGCTACTTGTATATTTAGTTGTAGAATTTGTAGATGAAGTGAATAATTGATGCTTAGTCATGATCATATCAATACTAGTTATGCTAGGTTGGAAATTCTTCAATTGTTCAAAATGTAAAACACTTATATTTGGTCTAGAGATGGTACCTCTGTTACTTTGGATAATAAATAAAAATTAAAATATATTTTAGGCTTAGGCGAGTGGTTGTAGAGATTGGTACAATTGCACGAGTTTTTGGTTTGTGGTTGTCTCATCCTGGTCATCAAGGAATGATCTATTGTGTCATAGACCCAAGTATTCTCATACAACCACGTATGCTTCTATGGAGAGGCCTTACATAATAAGTTATGATGTTCTAGCAACTCAACCACAAGTGGTAGATTGTAGGTGATTTTGGACTAGTGCAGGCATAGAGGTCCATCCATGTTCTAGGGGCCTTGTTGGTTCAAGCAAAGTTTACCAATATATTATATGAGTCTTAGGATGTTAGAGGGCACTCCACATCTTAGGAAGTTATCATAGCACGATTGTTGTTAGGACCAGTAATGTAAAAGCTTTGTCATGACTCTCAAATCGGTACCTATGGTATCGCATGACAAATATAACATGGTAGGATATTTATATCGTGTGGGTAAAGTTGTACAACCACTATAGAGTGTAAATCTATTTGAGTCATGTCCTCGGTTATGGACATCACTTGGCCATATCCCACAATAAGTAGCTTTGTGTTTTGTAAAATGGATTAGGGAATGTATGGATGAGAAATCCATGCCTCTTGTTTAAATATGTCACTTATGTTTTAATATTATTCGCTTATCAAATTCAAATAACCTTACAACTTTCGATCATAATCTAGTGCTCATTATTACAAATGAAAGATTGCTTCGTGCAAAAATAGAAAAACTTAATAGGATAGCCATCTCTCCTAACATAGCCTTGCATGCTATATAATCTTTGTTATAAAGTCTTGTAGAGTATGATTTTATACTCATAATTGTTTGTTGACCACTACAAGAGCAAGAAGAAAGTGATCCCTCGGTCGAGTACTTTCACGCTGCAAGGTTCAGGCGATGATGGTGCCAACTTTAAGGTTTAATCCCAGTCAGTTGCCTATGGTTGGGCTGAGGCATACTAGCTTGATTTTGTTGCCTCATTATCTTTATTTCCATTGCAAACCTTTATCATGTGAACCATTTGGCCAGTCGGTCCTTTGTTGTGAAACTAGTCGTGTATGACTTAATTTTGGTAGTTAGATATATCATGCTACTCATTTTTAATTATTTGTGTATGGATATGATATAAATGTTATTGTACACGTGTGCTAGCCAATGATCATGGGATTAGTATGGTAAACACACGCGGATTTGGAATGCAAATTCTGGGTCCTGACAGTACTGTTGATGATATAATATTTCCCTATATTTGTTTATTTATGTGCTACATCTCAACCAATCGTGTAACATCCCAAAATTTTTGCTTTGTAATATTTATTTTAAATTAAGTATTTCAATGTTTTGGAGTTTATTTGGAGTTCTTGCAATATTCAAATCTAATCTAAAAATTCAAATTCAAATATTCATTTGAATTTCCCTCAAACCATTTATATGCCAAAGCCCATCCCCTTTCTCCCTAGGGTGAACCCACCTTGGCCCAGCTAGCCCAACTACTCTCTCTCTCCCCCTCCCTACCTCTGCTCTACTTCATTGCACCGAGTTCGTATCATGCGCGTAAGCCTCACTGGTGCCACCCTGCATGGCTACGTCATCCTAACCAAGCCGCCCCCATGTGCCCTCAATTTAGAAAATGCTCACATTGTAGCTACCATCATCACACTCAATTAAGTAGCTGCATACGTTCGTGCTCACGTGCATTGAAGGACCGAGCAAAATCATAGCTGCCTATCCTATTGAGCCTACATTGTCTCTTTTGACCCTCTCTTTCTATAAATGGAGCATCAGGATCCCTTCAACCTCTTCCAACTACCGCCTGCCCTCCCGTGTATTCGTTGCCATTGCACGTGGTCATCTTCCTTGGAGCCGACCATCGCCTATCGACCCGACTTGCTACTCCAGTGGTTTTCTTTGGATTCTTCTCACATGAAATTATGTTCTTGGACACCATGAGTATTTCCCCTCATTAAATTTCACTTCTCTCATAGTTCTTCACTGGGATTTCATTGTCTTCCCTATCACCATACAAGCCACCATTATCGTCGATCTCATTGCCCTCCGTGAGCTTTTTTCAAATTCCTTACGCCCGTAGCTTCTCCACCATGTACCCTATCTTATCAACTCACCAATTTGGTCATCACCTCACTGGCACCATCGTTGTCACCCCACCATCTCCTACCATGTCTGCCAGCACTAACCCCACTAGAGGACTACCCTTTCCTTCTCTGTGCTCGTGTGTGCACTATTTCTCAGAAGGCACTACTGGAGCACTGCAGCCACCCCCCGCACCATGGCTACCCCCCCAATGCTACCAATAGTATCACTGCACTCCTCTACCCACAACGCCACCTCCCATAGCTTCCCCAAGGTCATGTCGACCCATTTTGAAGGTCTCCCACGCTCCCACGTAGCTGCTCATCATCGCTAGTGCCAACTAGAGCCTACAGCACCCACTCCTTTGTTAACTCCTCTCTGTTCTCTCTCTATCTCTCTGAACCTTGGGCTCCACTCATCAGTTCTCCCAAAAATAAAAATAAACCATTCTGTTCACTTCTTTGTATGGCATGTGGATCCTCCTCTTAGTTTATTTTAATTAAGCAGTTAATTTCCACCGTTAGACTGACACAAGGACCCCATATATGAATCTTTGATATTTTATATATTTTTAATTCAAATGGAATATTCTAGTGAATACTCACCTTTCTCTCTCAATTTTGAGAATTTATCTTTTCGGCAAATTTTAGGTAGCCTGTTCTCTTCTGTCCTAACTCTAACTCAAGTCTTTTCAGTTCCTAAATTGATTTAAAATCATCATCTATCTCCCAACATTAATATTATTGTTTTATTGTTTTATTTTTTTATTTTTCTTTCTTATTTCTTTGTTCTTGTTTTGCATGTTTAGATGTTGATGTCATTGACATGAGTTTGGAGCAACCAAAAGAAGCATCACCTACCACCAACGAATGCAAGTCTTCCTTGACCATGTTGTACCTATTGTTTTCAAAATTTTATTCTTATATTGTTTAAAACTAGTATGCGTGACTATGTGCATAAACTGTTAAATTCACTGTTTAGGAATGATAGTTAATCCTGCTTGAAATTCACATCCTTGATATTGACATTCACACAAGTAGTAGATTGGATACCCAAGAGGGGGGGGGGTGAATTCAGATTCTTTTTCACAAAGGCTAAATTAAAAACCTAATCTTTTCTATCCCAACCAAAGTGCCTAGGCCTTCTAGTGAAGTTAGTAACCTAGTTCCAACCCTACATGTGTAGTGAGCTAGGAAATGAATTACAATAGACAAGGAACACAACCAATTTTTTTACCAAGCTCTTGGAGATTCAGCAATCTCCCTTGCTCCTCATTGGAGCACTCTCGCAAAAGTATCGCTCTAACTTGATGACGCAAAGGAATCAAGCTATCCACTCATGGTAGTCATTCTCCACTCTGAATTGGTGGACTCCCTACCTTCACAAGCCTCTTAGTGCCTACCACAAGCTCGTCTAAGGAAGGTCATCAAGCCATTGCCTCCAAGTCATCTAGGAGACGTCGATCTCCAAGAGTAGTGAGCCCAAGACAGTCACTTGAACCTAGCTAAAACAAGTAACTAAGAGTGATGCACACACTAGGCTTATCTACTCTCTCTCTCTCTATAAATCTTCAATCAAAGCTCTTCAATGACCCTTGTACTCCCCTATGTGTTTGTTGTATCTTTGGAGTCGCAAGAGTGCTATAATGGATGCCTGGAACCTCCTTAAATGGACTATCCGTTTGACACATTTTTGAAAAAGTTAAAGCGGACCCAGATAATCTGCCTAGACCTGGATCATCTATTTTAGTTCATTTTATCCTAGTTCTAGCAGTCTCTTTTTCGAACAGTGCACATACCATGATCATCCAGCCCAACTCAAATTATCCGGCTTACTGTGATCTTTCTCCTATCTTGTATGATCCACCTAGTACAAACATTGCATTTTCAATCCACATGACCAATGATCCACCTCAATGATCTAGCTCAACCTAGATCATCCGCCTTGCTAGGAAATCCATTTGGAAACGCGCTGTTCTAATGACCTGCCTGGACCCAAATCATCCGCTTGACACTTAGCAAAACTTGGAACTTCTCTGGACCAATGTTCTAGGTCAATGATCCACCCTGACCCAGATTATCCCTCTCCATTGAAAATCACAAATGACTACCCTAGAACTCTTGGGATCAATGATTTGCCTCACTACTCTGGGTGGCACAGATTATCCGCCTCTACTAAAAAATGAATAAGCACAGTAAAAATCTTCTCAATGTGAATTATCTGCCCCTATGCTCCGCCTGACCTAGATAATTCACTTCTAGTATTTTTTAGACTTAGCTCAAATTTGATCCAAACTTTGACATTTCTACAAATAAAATATGATTCTTGAAACTCTTCATCTAGAATCAAATTAATAGGACTTAGTGTGTATCACATCTACCTACCTATCCTAACCAAGCTCAAACTACTAGCCATGAACCCCGAAAAGTACAACCAAAGAAAAATAAGAAACCTCAACTAGAAGCTCAAAGGAGTTGAGAGACCCAAAGTATCCATACAAGCCACATGGTCTCTCCCTCACATCCACAACCTATAACTCAAACACAGGAACAACTGGTGTCCTAGTACTGGGGTAAGTGATATACAAGCATAGATCCAGTACTAAACCATATAACAAGAGTAGCATAATAAGCACAAATGATAAAGAACATATGAGAACACACCCCCACACAAGCTCTATCTAAACCTCACCAAATCATCTTGGACAACAAAGCCTAGTGCAAACCAATCTAGAAGAACCTTGTAGACTAACCAAAGTTCTCATGATTCTAGGCATAAGCACAATCTAAAACTACAAGGATGTCATACAGACAATTTTCATGCCAAGATAGAAATAAATTACCTAATGATATACATACATCTCAATGGATCACCAACCATACACACATAGTAAAGAACAAGTAAAAGCCATAAAAACATATACTAGCATGGATACAAGTATACGCATGTACACATGAACCAAAAATGATAAACAGGCATAAACAAATGCAATATCATGATATAGAAGGCTATCTAAGATGTAATCAAACTCAAAATGTCCATAATCAAACACACATCATGTAGGCACATATCATGACAAACAAAAAATCATAGAAAATACGCTAACATGTATAAATAATGGTGAATAGACATAAGGAGCAAGATGTAGGCAATAAAACAGGATAGATACAATAAAGCACAAAATCATGATGATACTTGACTCCAAATATACACAAGCAACAAGTAACTTATGCTCATTGTTGTAGGGGTGGCCCCCACCTAAGCCCAGCCGGCCTGTTAGGAGGCTGTAAGGCCCAAAATGGGCATGTGTAATGGCATAAATACCCTTGAGAGGGATACTCGGATGTAAGGGCAATATTGTAAAAGCACTCCCCATGGGGATATATATATATACGGTACAGGCCATGGGGAAACCCTAAACATTGCTCACCTAACTCTCCACTACCATACCTCTCTCTCTGTTTGGTCTGTAACCACAACAGTTGACGCCATCCGTGGGGAGGACACGAGCAAGCCTCAAGGTCCGAAGAAGGATGGCACCAAAGAAAGTTTCATCAGCAGCCAAGAAGAAAGCGGCCGCGACGGAGCCTCGCGTCAGCACCAGGGCTTCGGCGTCGACAACCGCAGGCGGGGACGGCAACGCAGGCGGTATGAGTATAAACAAAGACACGCGTTCACGCGCGCACTCTCCATGAACAAAGACACGGGTATGAGTATAAACAAAGACACGCGTTCGCGCGCGCACTCTCCGGGAACAAACACACGGGTATGAGTATAAACAAAGACACGCGTTCGCGCACGCACTCTCTATGTATAAAGACACGGCTATGCGTATAAACAAAGACACGCGTTCGCGCACGCACTCTTTGTGTACAAAGACACGGCTATGAGTATAAACAAAGACACGCATTCCCGCCCGCACTCTCCGTGTACAAAGACGTGGGTATGAGTATAAACAAAGACACGTGTTCGCGCGCGCACTCTCCGTGAACAAAAACACGAGTATGAGTATAAACAAAGACACGCGTTCGCGCGCGCACTCTTTGTGTACAAAGACACGGGTATGAGTATAAACAAAGACACGCGTTCGCGTGCGCACTCTCCGTGTACAAGACACGGGTATGAGTATAAACAAAGACACGTGTTCGCGTGCGCACTCTCCGTGACCAAAAACACAGGTATGAGTATAAACAAAGACGCACGGGGTCCGCCTCCGCACGCACTCTACAGAGTATAAATAAGACGTAGCGTTGAGGTCCGCCTCCGCACGCACTCTACGGAGTATAAAAAGACGTAGCGTCGAGGTCCGCCTCCGCACGCACTCTACGGAGTATAAATAAGATGTAGCATCGAGGTCCGCCTCCGCACGCACTCTACGGAGTATAAATAAGACGTAGCGTCGAGGTCTGCCTCCGCACGCACTCTATGGAGTATAAATAAGACGTAGCATCGAGGTCTTCCTCCGCACGCACTCTACGGAGTATAAATAAGACGTAACGTCGAGGTCTACCTCTCGCACACTCTACGGAGTATAAATAAGACGTAGCATCGATGTCTGCCTCCGCACGCACTCTACGGAGTATTAATTAGATGTAGTGTCAGGTCCGCCCCCGCACGCACTCTACGGAGTATAAGTAAGACGTAGCGTCAAGGTCCGCCTCCGCACGTACTCTAACGAGTATAAACAAGACGCGTGTATCTCCACGACTCATGGGCTCCATCCCCGTGCATACTCTGCAGAGTATAAATAAGACGTGGTTGATGGTCCCACACACTTTATGGAGTACAAACAAGACGCAGCAGAGGCTTCCCTCAGCGTGCACCCCACGGAATATCTATAAGACGTAGCAGAGGCTTGCCCCTATGTGTACTCCGTGAAGCGCCAATGAGGCGCAACAAAGGCGCGCCCCCACGAGCTTACCATGGAACGCAAGTTTAGGCATGGGGCCATTGTCCTTGAGTGCACCCGCACCCCCGTGCCACCACCTCGGTGGGTAGGGGATGGAGCGCTCGCGCGTCTACCTCGACTAGGCGCCAGCTCCGCTGCCGCCACCTCGAAGGGTAGGGGACGGAGCGCTCGCGCGTCTACCTCGACTAGGCGCCAGCTCCGCTACCACCACCTCGATGGGTAGGGGATAGAGCGCTCGTGCGTCTACCTCGACTAGGCGCCAGCTACGCTGCCACCACCTCGAAGGGTAGGGGACGGAGCGCTCGCGCATCTACCTCGACTAGGCGCCAGCTCCACTGCCACCACCTCGAAGGGTAGGGGACGGAGCGCTCGCGCGTCTACCTCGACTAGGCGCCAGCTCCGTTGCCACCACCTCGATGGGTAAGGGACGGAGCGCTCGCACGTCTACCTCGACAAGGTGCCAGCTCCGCTGCCACCACCTCGAAGGGTAGGGGACGGAGCACTCGCGCGTCTACCTCGACTAGATGCCAGCTCCCCTGCCACCAGCTCGAAAGGTAGGGGACGGAACGCTCGCGCGTCTACCTTGGCTAGCCGCCAGCCCCGCTCACAACACTTGGAAACGAGATGGAGCACGCGGAGGTCTACCTAGCATAAAGGTGAGCGCGGCAAGACAACGTGGTCCCAACCAAAATCCCTCCTTTTTCCTATATTCGTCGGAAGATGTTTACAAGGAGGCGCAGTGAAGATAAAGTGTACAAGTGTCCGTGGATGTTCACAGCCGCTACTCGGTAGGCTCCTCCTTAACGCGCGTCCACGCCAAAACCTCGCCAGAAGGAGCGCGGGCCGCCCAAAAATCCAGTGACGCTTTGGCCCTCCACCAGCATCAAAGACGCCGTCAGGTCACAATGTTAGAAACTAGCAGCTTGTCCCTGTCAGGTAGCTGCTCGGGACACGGGGACACACTGGTCAGAACATGGGGGCAATCTCAGACTTTATTCATAAAAAAGGGCACACGTACTACAACGCACACCAACACACGAGAACCCCGTGTCACACCTATGGGTTCGCGTCGCCCCCCGAGGCCTCGGCCCCACCTTCGTCGCGCCGCGGGACTTCATCCAGCCATTGGCCGGGGTTCCCCTCATTGTACATGCTCCGCCGTAGCTCTATCTTTGCGGCGGCCTCCCCGATATACTCCCAGATCCTCTTGTGAAAAAACCGAACAACGCGACGAACAGCGCGCACGGCACCAGACATAACCCTGGCCCCGGCCGGCATCTCCAGTCGAGGGTCACCCAGCTCCTCAACATGCTGGCAGCCCCGGTGCCACAGGAGTGCACATACCAGGCACAAGGTCACGTAGGAGCAGTGTTTGCCAAAGGTCGTCGCAGCGTTGCGGGCAAAGTTGGCGGCATCCCTGATCCGATGGAGCGTCCGTGGCAACTCCTCGGGCCCGAAGAAGAGGGGCGGCACTTCGGCGATCAGATCTTCAAGGGTGCCGTCCAAAGCCAGCATGGCATCCCACGCGGCCACCGAGGCGTCGCCTAGGATCTGATCCCGCTCCTTAAGGGATGCGGCGAGATGGCTTTTCTCTTTCTCCAACGCAGCAATTTGCTGGAGTAGGCCATCCCGCACCTCCGTGGACTCCTGCTGCACCGCCTCTGTGCCCGATAACCGCGCTGCCGCCACGAGCACTTCGGTGCGCGAGGCTGCCTCCGCGCGCTCTGCCTCCAAGCGGCAAAGGCGGTTGTCCTTGGCGGAGTGCGCCTCTTTGGCTGTGCGGAGAGCTTCTTCGGCGACATGCAGTCGGCCCTCTAGCACCCCCCCACTCGTGTGCATGAGCTACTCACAACACCCGGGCGAGGACAAGGGTCTGTACGACAAAACGGTCAGTAAACTTCTAAAGGACCACATGCCGCTAAGGGCCCAGATACTCACCCTTGTTTCCGAGACCTCCAGTGCGTCTTCAAGGCGCCTCGACCCATAGGTCAGTAGCCACTGTTGATCCATGTTTGCGGTCGCATTGTCCGCGACCCCCCGCCATGCTTCAAGCACCTCGGGCCGAGGGACAAAGTCCGCTAGGTTCCGCCGCGTAGCTTCCGCGACAACAGCTTCGGAAGCACCGGGCGCCCAGCGGAAAGGACTGTCCCCGCCCCCAAGAGATTGTCCATGCCTCGGGAGGCGTGTCACTACGAGGGAGAGCGGTAGTTAAAAGCCCGGCGAACGTGCTACAAAATCATGCAGGAAAGGTTACCTTCGGCATCAGCCGGTGGACTTCGCTGGAGTGCCCTCTCAGCCTTAGGAAAATTAGCAGGGACACCAGCGCCCTCGGATGAAGCCGGCCTGGTGGGCCGTGATGTGAGCACGCCACCAACAGGTACGACCATAGCGGCCAATATCAAGAATGAACTAAAGGTGAATTCGTTTCTTCAACTTCAACATATTTTAAATAAGAATATGATGCTACCTAATGATGAAAATATATATATTTGTAGCACCACATCACTTTGGAACCAATTGAAGCAAGGATTCAAGTTGGACAGGTTTTGGAATCCAATTCGGATTCAGCCTGACAGGCAAGTTGGACAGGTTTTGGAATCCAATTCGGCATCCAGATCAATTCGGATTCAGCCTGACAGGCCAACTTCAAACGGCCATAACTTTTGATCCAGAAGGCTTCTCAGGGCCCGTGAGTACTCGTTGGAAAGCTCTTGGAGTCTACTTTCAGATGAATCTAGTCTCACCTCCAAACTCCACCAGAGCAGATCAAAAACTGTGAAACAAGTCACATCACTTTTCCAGTCCGAGTCAAAGTGGGCTGAGGGCCTTGTAACTTGGGCTATTTGGGCGGGTACTATTCATATGAACAGTACCATGTATGTGAACAGTAACTAGACATAGTACCACATCCCTTTTCATTAGATGAGTGTGGCTTCCCCCTCCCCTATTTAAGAAGGCGCACCCTTTAGTTTTCTTCGGGTTTTTCTTAAGAGATTATTCTGCTTAGCAGTTTCACCGCATGTTCGGTTGAGAAACCCCAACTTGTGAACTTAAACATTATTCGCAATTTCAGATTGCATCTTGAACTCTCTTGATTGTGTTCTCGATTCGCTTGCAGGAGATAGCCTTCTTGGCGAGGTCAACCGTGTTCGGCACGGTTGATAACCAACGGAGTAGTGGTGTAGTGATTGCGAGGGGTTCGATCTGTTTTGGTCAGAGCCATTGGATCATCAACGTCGAGATCTCCACAATCGACTTATTAGTACCTCTCGGAAGATCAGGCCATCGTCATATCAGTTGGTATCAGAGCAACGGTTGCCCGTGAGGTAATTCTTGTATCCCTAGTTAATAGATTGATTTTTATTTCCTATAGTCCAGAAAAAAAATTGCCACACAAAAGAATTAATTCCGCTGTCCAAACCCCGTTGTGCCTTTCAATCTGTTAGTTTTGCTTTGCTAAATTGAATTTGTGTCCATATTAGCATTGTCTAGTTGCTGGTCATATCTTTGTTCCATTAAAAATCCAAACAAAAGAAAATTCCCCACCCCAAACCCTAATTTCCAAATTCGGCTGATTTTTCCTTCATCTGCAGCCGCCACCAAAAACACCATAACTTTTGATTCCGAGATTATTTTTGAGTGGGACCATTGCCATTAGATTCAAAAATCTCTTATCCATCTATCTGTAAAATTTCACATCATTCCAGCAATGCAGTTAAGAGACATGTGCGGTGAAAGTTGACCCAATTATCTATTTTGAATCTATAACAGTCAGCAGTTGTGATTTTTGTGTGAATTTCTGTGTCAGGTTTCAGAAGTTGTCCCCAAAAGAAAATCTGTAGAAAAAGTCGTCCGAAAACAGAGAAAAAAAGAATTAGTGAAAAGAGGCATCTGACAAAAAGTTACGGCACAAATACCGACATACTGTCCAGTGGAAAGAAATCTTTAGTTTTCAGTTTTGGGTCAATCCTTGTGTTCTTCAATTCCAGATTGCATTGGATTGAATTATCTTGTATTTACCACTCCTACACATTGCCATACACGTATTTTTAGCCTTCTTCCATCCTTGGTTGATCAGCAACATAGGCTAAGTGCTAGATACGAACTATAATTCAATTCTATGCAATTCTAAAATTAACTGATTGTTCTCCATTGCTACCATATTGTGCCTTCCAAGCTACACCTACTCTTGATCAGAACAGGTTCCCTCTTGCAATCGTACCCACGCTCGACACGGTGTCACGAACCAGCCACCGGTTGTACCACCTGCTGCATTGGTAAGAACACTTGTAAGAGTGTGGTAAGACGCTTGAGAATGTGTGATTCCACCTTCCACCACCTAGTAGTTGATAGGGATAATACCTTTGTGTTGTCTTTGTTTTCTACTAACCATGACAGGTGAGTCGTCTGATAATCAAGAGTGTGTTTTAAAGGGAGAGTTCATGAAGCTCTTGGATGAACCACGCATCGATAGGAAGCTTCAAGCTTTGATGGATACATTTCAGAGCTCCATCGATTCCATCAATGAGAGTATTGCAGCACTCACTACACACCTTGAAAGAATGGTGAATCGGCCGTCAAACAATGGACGCGAGTATGATCACTATGCAGGCCAAGATCTCGAGGAGGGAGATGATAATGAGAGACAAAACTGTGACGCCGGAGCTGCATTTGCTGCCCAAGAAGCACGACACCGCCTACATCAAAACCGTCATGGTATGGGAGGTACTAATTTTCAGCACCACAATGCTTGTGTTAATGATAAACCATTTGCTAAAGTTAAATTTACCATACCATCTTTTGCGGGTACTTATGATGCTGAAACTTATCTAGATTGGGAGATGACAGTTGAACAAAAATTTAATGCCCATCTAGTTCCTGAAGTGCATAGAGTCAGACAAGCTACTAGTGAATTTAAAGATCATGCTATCATTTGGTGGACTCATGTAGTTAATTCTGCTTTAGCACCTGATACATGGGATAAATTGAAGGTAGCTATGCGTGCTAGATTTGTTCCTCCTGCTTTTAAACGTGAAATGCATGAGAAATTGCAGCGCTTAGACCAAGGTAATAAATCTGTCGAGGAATATTATCAAGAACTACAAATAGGCATGTTGCGTTGTAATGTTGTAGAAGATGAGGAGGATAAGATGGATCGTTTTTATGGGGGCTTAAGGCGTGAAATTCAGGACATAATTGATTACAAAGAGTATAAGGATATTAATAGATTGTTCCAGCTTACTTGTTTGGCAGAGAAAGAATTGCAGGGTAGGCAACAAAGGACAAGGAGGAACTTTGGAGGTACGTCTACATCGAGATCGACGCCTGGGAAGCCAAGATAGCCCCACCTCCTGTTTTTTCAAGCTGCTGCCCTCTCTGTGAGTAGGGCACGTTCAGCAGCACCGCCGCCACCATCACGCGCACCCGAGATGAGCAAATCTACTAGTGTGCAAATACCAGCAAAGAGCTCTTCATCGGTTGCTTCCATGGGCCGTACGACGGGCATTGTGTGCCACCGTTGTAAAGGGATAGGCCATGTCATGAGAGATTGCCTAAGTCAGGGGGCGTATATTGCGACAGAAGATGGTGGTTATGTAAGTGCTAGTGATGTTGAGGACGAATATGCTCTTGCAGCTAACCTTGCAGGCAATGGTCATGATCATGAGAACAAACCTGCGTTTGTGCCCTTTTCTGTGACTAACAACTTGCAGGTAGTTGAGAACCATGCCGAAGAGGAGCATGAGCTGATTGAATCACTGACCCGATTGGTTGACAATGAAGATAAGAAGATGGATGCACTTACATCATCTGAGGAGAGCCAAAAAGGTAAAGAACATGGTGCTATCATCTCTCACGATATTGATTTGGTGCTACAACAAGACATAGATCAATCTTGTGAGTATATACCTACTGTAGTGAAATCTTTTGATGTTCCTTGTGTTGACTTAAATGAACCATGTGCTGATCTAAATTCTCATAATTTTGCACATGTCGAATTAATAACAAATAAAGAAGTTTTGAATAGAATTTCTCCTGCTAATTCATTGTGTTACATCATGTTGGATCTACCTATGAAATTGTCACATGCTATGGAGAAAGTTTCTGAACTTGCATGTTCGAAATTCTTGTTTAGTGCCTAGACCCCTGCATATAAGTTTAATTTGATTGGAGATTATGGTGTGGAAAATCAATTTCTTGTATATCGAATATGCATAACTTGTGATCACATGGATGAATTGAAACTTGCTATTTGGAACAACAATTCTTGTATGCTGAATCATGTTCAATGTGAGAGGGAAGTAAAATTTAGTACTCATCCAATGCCTATGTGTTCATCTCTTTTTGCACCATCTAGTATGGACAATCTGAATAAAGATGATGAATTATGGCAGAACATACAAATCTCTTCACCCTGGCTAGATGAATTTTCTATTGTTCGATTGAGATACGATTATATGGATGAACTTTGCTTGATTCCAAAGGTTGTAGTTTTGTCCATATATGCCACCACTACAAGTTTACAAAATCAAAGATTTGAATTGCATAAATGCTTCACTTACATTTGCAAAACAAGTTGCAATAATTACTGTGTGAGAAATTTTGAATTGCTCATTAACATATATGATTACTCTTGGGTTAATAATACAATAAGCTTTTATGATCATTGCTGTTTTATAACATTAATTGTGCAACAACGAAGAACTGTTAAAACGGATGACATATACATATACCATGCATACACCTTGGCTTCTTTGTTACCATATTTTCAGCTTATCAAAAGCTGAGGACGACTTTGTTTGCAAGAAGGGGAGGATGATAAGAACATGAATGTTGTTACAATTACAAGAGCTCCTATGCATCACTTAAATTATGAGGTGAGCTCGTTTCAAAGAGATTTTACTTTATTCGATAAAGAACTTATGATATTACATAATGAGAGTTTGTTGCGTTTGTTATCATACTCCAAGATTTATGATCAAGATCATGCAATACGTGACACTACACATATGTTAAAACCGAGGACGGTTTTCCATCAAGAAGGGGAGGATGATGTGACCATGCCACCAACACGTACGACCATAGCGGCCAATATCAAGAATGAACTAAAGGTGAATTCGTTTCTTCAACTTCAACATATTTTAAATAAGAATATGATGCTACCTAATAATGAAAATATATATTTGTAGCACCACATCACTTGGAACCAATTGAAGCAAGGATTCAAGTTGGACAGGTTTTGGAATCCAATTCGGCCTCCAGATCAATTCGGATTCAGCCTGACAGGCCAACTTCAAATGGCCATAACTTTTGATCCAGAAAGCTTCTCAGGGCCCATGAGTACTCGTTGGAAAGCTCTTGGAGTATACTTTCAAATGAATCTAGTCTCACCTCCAAACTCCACTAGAGCAGATCAGAAACTGTGAAACAAGTCACGTTACTTTTCCAGTCCGAGTCAAAGTGGGCTGAGGGCCTTGTAACTTGGGCTATTTGGGCGGTACTGTTCACATGAACAGTACCACATGTGTGAACAGTAACTAGGAATAGTACCAGATCCCTTTTCATTAGATGAGTGTGGCTTCCCCCTCCCCTATTTAAGGAGGCGCACCCTTTAGTTTTCTTCAGGTTTTTCTTAAGAGATTATTCTGCTTAGCAGTTTCACCACATGTTCGGTTGAGAAACCCCAACTTGTTAACTTAAACATTATTCACAATTTCAGATTGCATCTTGAACTCTCTTGATTGTGTTCTCGATTCGCTTGCAGGAGATAGCCTTCTTGGTGAGGTCAACCGTGTTCGGCACGGTTGATAAACAACGGAGTAGTGGTGTAGTGATTGCGAGGGGTTCGATCTATTTTGGTCAGAGCCATTGGATCATCAACGTCGAGATCTCCACAATCGACTTATTAGTACCTCTCGAAAGATCGGACCATCGTCATATCAGGCCGGGAAGACTCGGTGTCGAAATCCAACACCACCAGGCCCCGGGCTCCAGCCGCCACAGCCCGGGAAGGAGCTGTGGAGACATGGGGCCTGGTGGCCTCGGTATCAGAGTCAGAGTCCCACAGCTCCGACCCTGGCCGCCACAACGAACCCCCTCGCCGACCGAGGGGGTGATCGTAGGCGTGGCCACTTCGCCTTGGGAGGAAAAGGCAGGGCCCCCGCCTCGGCAGTTGCCGCAGGCAGGGGCTCCACCCCAGCAGTGACTGCAGGTGGCAACTCCGACACTATAGCCGCCACGGATGAACACTCCACCCCTGTAACCCCCGTGGGGGGCAGCCCCGCCTCGGTAGCCTGTGTGGGCAGGGGCTCCGTCCCAGGAACCTCCGGGGGCGGCAACTCCGATACTATAGCCGCCATGGGTGAAGACTCCACCCCAACGTCACCAGCGGATGTCAGTCCCAACTCATCGACCATCGCGGGCGACGAAGCTTCCCCCTCCCGATCGTCCGTGGCGTACTCCCGGCCCCCGACACCGCCCAGAGACTCCTCGCCTTCGTCCTCTGTGCCCGTCTCCAGGTTCGAATCGGCATACTTCGCTGAATCAGAATCGGTGTCTGCCACACCGACAGGAGCGATGGCAGCCGCTACGCCGGGCGCGGCTGCGGAAGTCCGATCCTTCCAACGAGATGGCGGTTTTTCCCTTTGGCACCATCATCCCGATGCCTAGATTGGCTCGGGGGCGGGGGGTGCACTCCGGCACTTCAATGCCCAGGGCCTCGCACACACGGTTTATCCGCCCCAGCCCCGCCTCCGCGGTCGCCGCCGTGCAGAGGTCGTGCTCCCTGCCTGTATACGGCCCGAGGAACACGCTTGCCGCACGCTCCGCGCCCTCCAGGAGAACCCCTGCAGGCAGTAAGAGGCGAAGTTTAAGGACAGCTCGGCACGAATAAATGGAAAGGCAAGGCTGTAACAAGACTTACGGGGATCAGCGAGTGCCGGCACTGAAGATACGGAGGGGCGGACATTGTCGCGCCGAACAATGCTGGATGGGAGGCACCACCCATCAGTGGCGGTGCAACGCCATACATCATGAACTCCTCGATGAGATCCCGCATGTTGAAGCGGCACGCGATCTCCACGAGCCTCCGCGCCCTCCGCTTGTCCTTGTCATCGAGTGGCGCGCTAGGCGTGGGATTTAATACAACTGGCCGCCCCGAGCAAGCGAGGCCACTCCCGTTCACCACGCGGTGGTAGAACCACCGTTTCATCCAGTTCGACTCCCACTTTGCCCGAGTCGAGTTGGTGGGAAAATCTTTCCGCACGACACCCACAAGACAAAGTTGACGCTGCCAAAGTTGGAATACGTCCCGTCCTTTCACCCCTTCGGCTGGCATCGCGCGTCATGAAGAAACGCGAATAGAGACACGTTGGGCCAACACGCCTCTGTACGCAGGGCCCAGCTATACACGGCTAGGCGGGCTATCGCGTTCGGAGTCAGCTGCGCTAGCTCAAGCCCAAAGGTCTGTAGAACGGAACCAAAGATCCTGGCGGTCGGGATGCGGAGCCCGGCTTCGAAGTAAGCCACAAAAACAATAGCCACCGGCTCCCTAGGATGCGGTTCTACTTCGTCGCTGCCGGGCAGTCACACCTCCCGGCGATCCAGCAGCTTCCCCTCGCGCAGCAGCGTGCGGATCGTCTCTTCCGTCACCAGCGTCGGACCCAGGACGCAGGAGCACGGACCCGTCATCTTCTCCGTCGCCACCCACCGCTTCTCTAGCGTCAACGAATCGCGCCCCTCGAGCGTATATGTCACCTCGATTGGCGACAGTTGTCGAAAGAATGCGCCCTCGCCGGCTCACTGACCACTTCCTTCGCCGAGCGCCATCTTTCTTCATAAGCGAGACGACGACGAGAGCAGCGCGGCCATAGAGGAGATAAAGAAATGTGGCGCAGGAGGAAGGACCAGAAGAAACGCGAAGGAGAGAGTGCATGTTGTGCCACTGGGGGAATTTAAAGCCCCTTCATCTCCCGCACCATCGGTAAGTGTAACCGGCGGGAGACGAACCGTTCGTCTCCCCACGATCG
Source organism: Dendrocalamus sinicus (assembly GCA_036346575.1). Classification (NCBI taxonomy): domain Eukaryota; kingdom Viridiplantae; phylum Streptophyta; class Magnoliopsida; order Poales; family Poaceae; genus Dendrocalamus; species Dendrocalamus sinicus. The sequence continues at coordinate 12,957,888 of CM070654.1, forward strand.
AAGTCGAAGCGGCGTAACCACCCACGTGCGTCGTGCCCTGTCAAAAACTGACACACGACCGCAGTCGTGCGCTGGCTTGACAGTGCGCACGACGCGCCAACCACATTCTGCCACGCGTCTATGCCTTTGGGAGTGAAGGCACATCGCGCAACGTGGCGCATCCCCTACCACTTGTCGACACGACTCCCGGGGTCATCACTGTAGTCAACCCCAATCGTAACCTTGGCATGATCCCCGCCTCCGTAAGGAGACCCCGGATCCGAATCCGGTTACGTCCTCGCCAAAAGGCACCTCGCCATGTCCCCGCAAGCCTACAAGACAAGCTCGGGGACCGCCTCAACTTCGCTCACGTGGGTCGACTGCGGCACCTACTCCGGCCCACACTTGCGGAGTCCGGGTGCAAGGTCGGCTTCGCCCTCACGAGTCGCCCCTGGCCGTCGAAGCCCAGGCGTGTGCGATCACCGGCCAAGGCGACCCTCAGACCTTTGGCCCGCGTGCAGACTCCGGAACAGCAAACACCACCGGCGAACACCTTGGCCTCGAAGTTCACGAGACAACCCTACAACCCAAACTAGCAGGTCTTCAATCGCCCGCGCTCCCCACGATCGGGGAACGCGGTGGAGGGTTTACAAGTTCGGACTCGTTCTCATAAATGGGCCTCCCTCAGTTCATCAACATTCTCTAATACTCGCGCCAAGTGGCGTAATCAGAGAACGCAGATGAACTCAAAGTAGGCCTACTCACGAGAACAGGTCAAATCTTGTTGTCACATGCAGGAGCGCGACCGCCGACTTGCAGCAAGCTGTGACTTGATCTCATGAATAGGCCGCCTTCTGTTCATCAACGCTCGCTGATATTAGTCTCAGTAGACGCAATCATCAAACGTAGATGAACAGAAGTAGGCCTACTTATGAGAAGGTAAACGCGCGCAGGAGCAAGACGAACAACCAGGGATGCGAGAAGAACAAGCCATGACACCGGTGTATTTATACCCGTGCTCGTCCAGCGAAGAGTTGCCAGGCAGGCGGACAGTCAACTGGCGCCATTCCAATCAATGAAATAGCCACCGGCGAACGCTTGGCGGTTTGGCTCCCAGTAATAGAGGGACACAACTGCTGGCAGGCAAGAAGGCGCGAACGACAGCCGCCTGACAGCGCGTGACGCGCCAATACAGTCCGGCCGCGTGTCAATATTATTTCACAACTAAAACACAGAGGCAGCCTATTCCCGAGACCAAGATCATCCCGGCCGTACGCGGCCGCGGCAATACGAGAGGTGGCGCAAGAAGACGGCTCATATATGCTCACGGCGCTCCAGGCCGGCGCGAAGCACAACCAGCGAAAGCCCCAAAGGCGGAAGCGTAACCAACAGGTGCGTAGCCAACAAGAAATGCCGCGACGCGGCAAGAGCGTCCCGCCAAAGTCCGGGCGCATCGCCCGACCCCTCACTGGACTTCCCGGTGTTTCGCACGCAGCAGCCCTGCCTACTTCGAGCCAAAGGGTGTCTGAGGCTCGGGCCTGTCATCGCCGTGGCGTCAACTTCACACAAGAGACGGTCTCGTTGGGGGCCTCGACCCGTCCACACCTGCACTGCGTCTCCGCCTCGGCTCTGACTTCGCCCCCGTCACTCAAGGACCCCACGGGCAAAGACGCCCTTGGCAACCCGCCCAACGTCATATCCTCGCCACGGGGCGAACACTATACCAAGCAATAAGGATCGACCAGGCATTACAGAAATTCACAGGCCGCAGGTACGGAGGGGGCCAAATGGCTCAGCAACATGGTGTCGGGCCGTGAAGCCCTTCACCATGAGAGGCTCCTGTTGTAGGGGTGGCCCCCACCTAAGCACAGCCGGCCTGTTAGGAGGCTGTAAGGCCCAAAATGGACATGTGTAATGGCATAAATACCCTTAAGAGAGGTACTCGGATGTAAGGGCAATATTGTAAAAGCACTCCTCATGGGGATATATATATATATATATATATATATATATATATATATATATATATATATATATATATATATATATATATATATATATATATATATATACATGATACAGGCCATGGGGAAACCCTAAGCATTGCTCACCTAACTCTCCACTACCATACCTCTCTCTCTGTTTGGTCTGTAACCACAACACTCATGAAGTCAAGTCAAAACTTAAGCATCCAACAAACTAATACATATAACATAACACATGGATACCTAGGCAAAAGACTGACCAAAGCATGCTAATATATCATCAAGGAAAATACATGCACAAGGGTTCAAGATTAGGCTCATATATCCACAAAACATGAATAATTAGCCAACTCATGGATATACAAGAAAAATACACATAAAGATATAACAAGAATGTAGTAAAACATGCCAATACGATACAAGTGAGCATATGGATAAGCACAATATGCCAAATATGATCAAACATGAATATAGCAGCATGAACATATATGTAGCTCATCAAGTAAGTGGAAATGCCAAAAAGTAAAAGTACATACCTCTTGGAGGCCATCAAAAGGGGGTGAAGGACCATCAAGAGTTCCAATCACATGATAAAGAAAAAGACCAAAACCCGATTAAGAACATGTTCTTCTGTCCATGTTCCAAAACATACACACAAAAAGAACAAGGTGTCCAAGTCTTGGATTCTAAAGGGTTAGTAAGCAAGTACGTAGGAACCCAAAATTTGGATGCACCATCACTAGAAGTATGGGAGTTAGCATGATACAATGAATGGTTCATACAAGAAAATCCGATTTTATAGGCACATCATGAGTGGACAACTCGATGAAGAGAACAAGTGACTTGATTGAAAACACCAAGATGAGAACCAACAGTAGCACCAAAATAACTCACAACTCCTCCTTACCATGGGTGCACCTCTCGATGGGGAGAACAAGGTCCACAACTTAAGAAATGGCAAAAATCATTCCTTAGAACAGCACGCGGACTAAAATCAACGATATAAGAACTATGTCCATGATATTGGATGACACCACTAGAAAAGTGACAAAGAACCCATAAGCCAAGTTAGCCATCATGTTATGCTCCCAAGTGAACACGTCATGAGAAAGACTATATCCACCCGGAGACTTAGAAACACAGGCTCGATGCCTGTGTTTGGCATGCCATAAGCATAATTCCACTCTATGCACATCCTTCTCACAAAACAAGTAATGATACAAAGGTCTACCAGGAGACTCGGTCCATGAGGACACAACATCAACAAGGCTCATAGAAGAAGTCCTCTGGTGGAGATAGAAGAACCACATGACATAGATCCAGAATCCCGCTAAAAATCCGAGAAAAGAGACAAGTCACCTCAGGGCCAGTCACACTGCCATTGATTGGCCGGTCTAACCGCAGGGGTAATAGCAGCATGATCGCTCCATTGGGTCCAAACCAAAAACAGCAAAGCTATCACTATGCTTCGGCTTCCAAAATCAAGGTTTCATGCTCTACACTTGGTTTTTCATGTCATCAGCAATACTACGAACACCAAGAGACTTAGAAGCATAATCTTGACGGCACACTTGACGCTTATAGTTGGCACAATGAAAGCAAAATTCAGCTTTGTGCCTATCTTTCTTGCAGTAGGTGCAATGATACTTAATTTTGCATGAATCAATACCAAATGAAGTAGAAGCACCATCATTGCTAGAAATCCCTTGAACAATACTAGAAGAGCTAACAAGAGTTGTACTAGCTAACAAGAGCATCTAAAGTTATGACATAAGTGCTAACAACAATAGCACCATGCTCACTACTAGGAAGACCCAAGCCAAATGCAAGTAGGTGACTAAGTCACAAGATTCAGCGCTTCTATCATCACGCTCTCTCCTCAAAGCATTTACACCATCTTTCAAAGAAAGACAATATATGCAAGAGATGAAAAATGCAAGTAAATAATGAATTGGATCAACATGAAGAATATAGCCAGTACGCTACAAAACAAGAGAAGTTAGGCTATCAACATGAGAAACACTTCAGGCTACACAAAAATCATGAACAGAAGCACTTGGCTCACTAAACCCAGCCTTAGCAAACTCAAGCTCCTCTACACATATGCGGTGAGTCAATTCTAATTTCTCATTTTTGGATTTTAAGCATACAAGAGAAGCATTCGAATTTCAACATCCACATGTAAAGACTCACAACCTACACATGGTAAGTGAGATTTTGACCTAGCACAATCAACATCAAACAACATAGCATTCTTATCATCTAGGTATCTCACATAATTCCCAAGAGCAAGCATATTCATCTTGGACAAGGCCAAGGTCACATGAGGTTTTATCTTACTATTGATGAGTCGAAGCTCACCTTGGCTATCAATATCATAATCATCATCATCCTTGGACTCCAAAAGTTTCTTCTCCTTAGGACTTGAGCAACCAAAGGTAAAGAATATACCACAAAGCTCACACTTGTGGTTTCATGGAAATAAAATCACTCTCTAGTTGATCTCAAGCCTCTTGTCACAAAGGACATTATTGGCAAAAACATACTGGCAAGATGCAAAGAAGAGCTCACAAGTTTTACTACTAGTTGCCATGCTCATGATCAATTAAAATTAAACAAAGAGCAAACATGGCTCTAATACCAATTATAGGATCGAGTATAGCGACTAGAGATAGGTAAATAGGAGCCCAAAAATTTCCCTTAAGTATTCATCTATCCTTTGCTCCAACAGCTACAAAGCTATGAAGATTAGGATAGAAACCCTACTCAAGACCCAGGGAATCAAGGAACTGGATCACTGTAAAGAAATAGCTGGCGTGGTACTACCGTTTTCAAACTTGTGGTACTGCCACGACTGGTCGAAAGCCAAAGTGGTCAGAATATGACTCAAGTGGTCGATGACCCATGAGCAGTCGAAAACAAACGTGGTCAAAAATTAACATGGTTTAAAACCAATATAGTTGATGACCAGTGAGTGGTTAAAAAACCAACGTGGTCGAACACCAATTGATGGGGACGGGGTCCCGATCTTCCAACAGGTTCTGGATATGTTCGATTTGGTGGAGGCGCGACACAAATCGATCCGGCTTCCGAACGACACGTTCCGAACCCCGCAATCGCAGCACCACGTCTCCTCAGGTTATCAACCGTGCGCAGCCGGTTGACCTCGCCAAGAAGGCTAATCCTTGCCTGCGAATCGAAGAACACAAGCAAGAACAAGGAAGAACACAACTGAATTGCAGATGTATTGATTTAGCACTCGAAAGTTGGGGTCTCACAAACCGATGAACGGCGATACTGTTCAAAGACAGAATTAATCTAAGCAAAACCCAAACCCTAATGGTGGGGGTGGCGGCTGGATATATAGGAGTTAGGGGCGTGCAAAACCCCTGGACACGCCCCTAATGGGCTCCGACACGATACAAAGCCGAACGGCCCAAAAGACGGTGGCGCAGCACCCTGACAGATTCTGAACACCCAATTGTTTCGACGATTCCTGTTTACTCAGAAGGAATTTTGACATGGGTCCAGAGCCATTGGAAAGGTAGTCTTCTCAGCTTTCCATACATATGTGGAACGTCCACAACGGAGTCCGGATGCGATCTGGGCGTCCGTTTTAGTGCGGCCTGGTCCTGGACTCCGAATTGGATTCGAAGTCGGCTTGAGTCCACTTGTTTCGACGATTCCCGTTGACTCAGAAGGAATATTGATATGGGACCAGAGCCATTAGAAAGTTAGTCTTCTCAGATTTCTATACATATGTGGAACGTCCAAAACGGAGTCCGGATACGATCTGGGCATCCATTTTAGTGTGGCCTGGTCCTGGACTCCGAATTGGATTCGAAGTCGGCTTGAGTTGGACCTCCAACATGATTCAACCACCCTTGCTGGACTTGTGCGCCTCGTAGCCCATCTCCAAGTACTTCTAGGTCCTCTCCATGGTTCCTAATCATAATTAAATCATTAGGTAGCAATCGATTCTCAAATGAACAAAAAGAAGTACTTAGGAACGAGCTCACCTGTAAATTCAATTGTCGGGCGCGAGCTCTAGTGATTGGTCCTTGAATGTCAAGTGGAGGAGTGTTGTGTGTTTCCGAAGAAGTTATGTCCTCATCATCCTCCCCCTCTTGAAGTGGAGTTGTCCTCAACTCGGTCTCATCTTCCTCTCCCAAGTATGACTTCAAATCTGAAATGTTAAAGGTGTATGCATGGTATATGTATATGTCATCCGTTTTAACCGTTCTTCGTTGTTGCACAATTAATGCTATAAAACAGCAATGATCATAAAAACTCGTTGTATTATTAACCCAAGAGTAATCATATTTGTTAATGAGCAATTCAAAATTTCTCACACAGTAATTATTGCAACTTGTTTTACAAATGTAAGTGAAGCATTTATGCAATTCAAATCTTTGAATTTGTAAACTTGTAGTGGTGGCACACATGGGCAAAACTACAACTTTTGGAATCAAGCAAAGTTCATCTATATAATCATATCTCAATCGAACAATAGCAAATTCATCTAGTAAGAGTGAAGAGCTTTGTATGTTCGACATAATTCATCATCTTTATTTAGATTGTCTATACTAGATGGTGCAAAAAGAGATGAACACATAGGCATTGAATGAGTACTAAATTTTACTTCCCTCTCACATTCAACATGATTCAGCATATAAGAATTGTTGTCCCAAACAACAAGTTTCAATTCATCCATGTGATCGCAAGTTATGCATATTCGATATACAAGAAATTGATTTTCCACACCATAATCTCCAATCAAATTAAACTTATATCTAGGGGTGTAGGTACTAAATAAGAATTTCGAACATGCAAGTTCAGAAACTTTCTCCATAGCATGTGACAATTTCATAGGTAGATCCAACATGATGTAACACAATGAATTAGCAGGAGAAATTCTAGTCAAAACTTCTTTATGTGTTATTAATTTAATATGTGCAAAATTATGAGAATTTAGATCAGCACATGGTTTATTTAAGTCAACACAAGGAATATCAAAAGATTGCACTACAGCAGGTATATACTCACAAGGTTGCTCTATGTCTTGTTGTAGCACCAAATCAATACCGTGAGCGATGATAGTACCATGTTCTTTACCTTTTTGGCTCTCCTCAGATGATGTAAGTGCATCCATCTCCTTATCTTCATTCTCAACCAATGGGGTCGTGATTCAATCAGCTCATGCTCTTCTTTGCCATGGTTCTCAACTACCTGCAAGTTGTTAGTCACAGAAAATGGCACAAACACAGGTTTGTTCTCATGATCATCACCATTACCTGCAAGGTTAGCTGCAAGAGCATATTCATCCTCAACATCACTAGCACTTACATAACCACCATCTTACGCCGCAATGTATGCCCGCTGACTTGTGCAATCTCTCATGACGTGGCCCATGCCTTTACAACGGTGGCACACAATGCCCGTTATGCGGCCCGTGGAAGCAACCGATGAAGAGCTCGTGCTGGTGCTTGCACACTAGTAGATTTGCTCGTCTCGGTGCGCGTGATGGTGGCGGCAGTGCTGCTGAACGCGCCCTACTCACAGAGGGCAGCAGCTCGACAAATAGGAGGTGGTGGCTATCTTGGCTTGCCCAGCGTTGATCTCGATGTAGACGTACCTCCAAAGTTGCTCCTTGTCCTTTGTTGCCTACCACGCAATTCTTTTTCGCAAGCATAGCAAGCTGGAACAACTAGTTGTGATAGTAAAATCTTTATAATAAACAATGTCCTGAATTTCACGCCGTATCCCCCCGTAAAAACGACAAATCTTATCCTCCTCATCTTCTACAACATTACACGCAACATGCCTATTTGTAGTTCTTGATAATATTCCTCGATAGATTTATTACCTTGGTCTAAGAACTGTAATTTCTTATGCATTTCATGTTTAAAAGCGGGAGGAACAAATCTAGCACGCATAGCTTCTTTTAACGCTTCCATGTATCAGGTTGTAGCGCATGGTACCCATATCATTCCACCGGATAATAGCAAAGTCCTTAAACTCACTAGTAGCTTGTCTAACTCTATGTTGTTCAGAACCAAGTGAGAATTAAACTTCGCTCTACCGTCATCTCCCAATCAAGATATATATCAGCATCATAAAGACCAGCAAAAGATGGAATGGTAAACTTGACTTTAGCAAAGGGTCGTCGTTACCATGACGGTTCTGGTTATTACCTCCCATACCACGTCGGTTTTGCTGAAGACGCCGACGTAGTCGTGCATCTTGTGTCGCCTACGATCAATGTTGCCATCCGCATCATACACTGTGTCATCATCACGACGATGGCCGTCATTGACAGTGGCGGCGTGCCTCCAATGTGTCCATCCGACCGGTGAGGTCGCCAACCGCCGCTCCACCCGCTCAATGCCTTCCGTGGTGTTCAACTTGGCAATGGTGGCGACGATGGTGTCCATTCTCGCGCCGAGTGAAGCATTTTGTTTGTCGAGCGCAGCTTGTAGCTGGCCGTGGCTAACACACTCGTTGAAATCGACCGGTGTCTCATCCCCTTCGCCTCCTGCCATGGTTAGTGGAAACACAGGGAAAACAAAGGATTATCCTATCAACTAGAAAGGAAGGCAGTGGAAATCCGCAAAGGAAGTGTCTTACCAAGCTCTTACAAGTGTTCTTACCAAAGCAGCAGGTGGTACAACCGGTGGCTGGTTCGTGAAACCATGTCGAGCGTGGGTACGATTGCAAGGGTCAAAACTGTGCTGATCAAGAGTAGGTGTAGCTTGGAAGGCACAATATGGTAGCAATGGAGAACAATCAGTTAATTTCAGAATTGCATAGAATTGAATTATAGTCCATATCTAGCACTTAGCCTATGTTGCTGATCAACCAAGAATGGAAGAAGGCTAAAATCAAGTGTATGGCAATGTGTAGGAGTGGTAAATACAAGATAATTCAATCCAATGCAATTTGGAATTGAAGAACACAAGGATTGACTCAAAACTGAAAACTGAAGATTTCTGTCCACTGGACAGCACATCGGTATTTTGGCAGTAACTTTTTGTCAGATGCCTTTTTTTCACTGATTCTTTTTTTTTATGTTTTCTGACGGCTTTTTCTACATATTTTCTTTTGGGGACAACTTCTGAATCCCGACACAGAAATTCGCACAAAAGCACAACTGCTGACTGTTGCAGATTCAAAACAGATAATTAGGTCAACTTTCACCGCACATATCTCTTAACTGCCTTGCTGGAATGATGTGAAATTTTACAGATAGAATAATAAGGAATTTTTGAATCTAATGGCGGTGGTCTCACTCAAAAATAATCTCGGAATCAAAAGATATGACGTTTTTGGTGGCGGCTGCAGAGAAAGGAGAAATCAGCCGAAATTGGAAATTAGGGTTTGGGGTGGGGAATTTTTTCTTTTGTTTGGATTTTTAATGGAACAAGGATGTGACCAGCAACTAGACAATGCTAATATGAACACAAATTCAATTTAGCAAACCAAAACTAACAGATTGAAAGGCACAACGGGGTTTGGACAGCGGAATTAATTCTTTTTGTGGGGCTTTTTCGTGGACTCTAGGATGAAAACGAAACAACAAAGATAGGGTAAACTCGAACCTGAAAGAACACCTGAAGCTCTGATTACCACTTGATGGGGACGGGGTCCCGATCTTCCAACAGGTTCTGGATATGTTCGATTTGGTGGAGGCGCGACACAAATCGATCCGGCTTCCGAATGACACGTTCGAACCCGCAATCGCAGCACCACGTCTCCTCAGGTTATCAACCGTGCGCGGCGGTTGACCTCGCCAAGAAGGCTAATCCTTGCCTGCGAATCAAGAACACAAGCAAGAACAAGGAAGAACACAACTGAATTGCAGATGTATTGATTTAGCACTCGAAAGTTGGGGTCTCACAAACCGATGAACAGCGATACTGTTCAAAGACAGAATTAATCTAAGCAAAACTCAAACCCTAATGGTGGGGTGGCAGCTGGATATATAGGAGTTAGGGGCGTGCAAAACCCTGGGCGCGCCCTAATGGGCTCCGACACGATACAAAGCCGAGCGGCCCAAAAGGCGGTGGCGCAGCACCCTGACAGATTCTGAACACCCAATTGTTTCGACGATTCCCGTTTACTCAGAAGGAATTTTGACATGGGTCCAGATCCATTGGAAAGGTAGTCTTCTCAGCTTTCCATACATATGTGGAACGTCCAAAACGGAGTCCGGATGCGATCTGGGCGTCCGTTTTAGTGCGGCCTGGTCCTGGACTCCGAATTGGATTCGAAGTCGGCTTGAGTCCACTTGTTTCGATGATTCCTGTTGACTCAGAAGGAATATTGATATGGGACCAGAGCCATTAGAAAGGTAGTCTTCTCAGCTTTTTATACATATGTGGAACGTCCAAAACAGAGTCCGGATACGATCTGGGCATCCGTTTTAGTGCGGCCTGGTCCTGGACTCTGAATTGGATTCGAAGTCGGCTTGAGTTGGACCTCCAACATGATTCAACCACCCTTGCTGGACTTGTGCGCCTCATAGCCCATCTCCAAGTACTTCTAGGTCCTCTCCATGGTTCCTAATCATAATTAAATCATTAGGTAGCAATCGATTCTCAAATGAACAAAAAGAAGTACTTAGGAACGAGCTCACCTGTAAATTCAATTGTCGGGCGCGAGCTCTAGTGATTGGTCCTTGAATGTCAAGTGGAGGAGTGTTGTGTGTATCCGAAGAAGTTATGTCCTCATCACCAATGAGTAGTCAAAAACCAATATGGTCAATGACCAGTGAGCGATCGAAAACCAACGTGATCGATGACCAGTGAGCGGTCAAAAAACCAACGTTGTTAGAAACCAACGTGGTCAAAAACCAACATGGTTGATGACCAGTGAGTGGTCGAAAAACTAACGTGGTCAAAAACCAATGGGTAGTCAAAAACCAGTGTGGTCGATGACCAGTGAGCAGTCAAAAAACCAACGTGTGGTCCAAAACCCGAGTGGAAATATGACCAGTGTGGTCGATGACTACTGAGTGGTCAAAAACCAAAGTGGTCACAACATAATTCGAGTAGTCGATGACTAGTGAGTAGTCGAAAACCAAGGTGGTCGCAACAAGTTGAAACACAACAAGTGTGGTCGACGACCAGTGAGTGGTTGAAAACCAAGGTGGTCAAAGCAAGTCGAAATATGACTAGTGTGGTCGACGACCAGTGAGCGATCAAAAACCAAAGTGGTCAAAGCAAGTCAAAATACGACAAGAAAAATCAGGGGATGAAGAAAAACTTCAACACTATTTCCTGAACAAAAAATCTATATAACTTTTCATTCGTAGATCTACATGACATGAAAATTTACAAAAATCTTCTCTAGAATATTATGAAACTATTATAACAAATGATCCTGAAAAATATCACCAAAGTTGAGACCTTTTCTCAGCTTTAAGATGGATTCCACCAAAACCAATCAAAAAAAACCTAAATCAGTGAATACGACTTGCTCATGGGTGAATGATGGCCAAGATAGCTCTAGATGTATTCCCACATGTCATAAGATAGCTCTAGATGTATTCCCACATGTCATATCAAGTTAGAATATTGACAAAATTAAGCCAAAAACCTGTAGATCGAGAAATCACCTAACAAATCAAATGTGCAAAAACAGAGTTTCTTTATGACCTTTCTACCAGAAAGCCTGGATGGGTGAAGATAGATTTTCTAAGATTATCTCCATCTCTTATATGTACTTGGCACCAGAAAAGCTCAAAAGAAGAAAAATCCAAGCAAAAAAGCCAAGAAAATCAAAAACACATGAGGTAATTCATAGCACAACTCCCTTGGGCAAAGTTTGGATGTTCACTTCACCTGGAGAGGTATGTTTTATAGCCAATCCCTCAAGATAGCAAACTCTGAGACTAGAGTGCACACACAGCATTCCAACACAAGGAAACCCTAACCCTAATCATTCAAATCTATCACCCATAGGAGGGAGAAAGCACTAGCAGGAACAATGACTTAGCCAAAATTCTCAAACCCTAGCTCTTACCTCTCCAAATCCTCAAACCCTAGCTCTTGCCTCTCCTTCCCTTATATAGCCTCACAACCTAAACCAAAACCTAATAGATCCACCTATTAGGCTAAACCAGAGATAACCCATTAACCCCACCTAACACAGGGTCTTACTCTCTCATGCACGCTTCTCAAAGCGGCTTACAATCATTACCCATTAGTGAATCAACACTTGATCTACTTCACATTTTCAACACATACAAGACCTAAATTACTTAGGCCAACACCACAGTTTCACATACACCACCACTTTTTTTGTATTGGACAATTTACCAAAGTACCCCTCTACCGTTTTTCACGAAGCTTCCCGCTTCCTTTACTACGAAGCATCGCCTATGTTTTGCCATCTTCCATGTGACCCCAATGACTTACCGCCAAGCCTCTCACACGTTTGGATCTCACCAAACCGTCTTCGCTTGCAAATGACCCAAGTCACTTAGCACACCACATGCTTTTCCTCGTGCATGATTACCCTCGGGCTTCTTTGACTGCACAGGACCTCGGCTCCTCCCTAAGCCTAGTCCCGGTCTACCTTGCTGTTGCCCATCATGTCCACCACTGGTAGCTCCCACTCCAATTACTCGTCGTCCTGGCTTATAGCTACCCCATGAGCCTCAGACATCTTCGGTGTCTCCCTAACCGTTCTCGACCTCAGCATCACCCCATGCGTAGTCCTGGTCCTCCTAGGCCTCACAATAACCTAGCTCCGAAGTCTTATAACCAACAACAACAAGCAAACCGTCATGTAGCTCTGCACAATACACAAAGTTATCAAATGACATAATTAATCCACACAATACACAATGCAAAATGCATACAATCAAACCATTGATCCTAAGCCTAGGACCAAATATTAAACCCCTGTGCACACATAAAACGTTCTACGTCAGACCACACTCATCTCGCAACTCAAAAATCCCAAAGCTCAAAACCAACCAAGCTGGAACCTCAATAGACGGTCAGACCAATTTAACCAGCTGGTCAGACTACTGCCACTAAGAGTTGCCATGCACTGGCAGGGTAGACCACTGGCCGGTCTAACACGAGTACTCAAGATACTCGAAAGATACAAGAATTGAAGCACTCGAAGTCTACGAGTACTGATCGTGAGGCTTGCGGCGACCGATTGCAAAGCCTACGACTACAACAACAGATCACGAAGTCTATGGTGATTGATCACAAAGTCTGTAACTTCTGATTACCAACTAGGCATTGTAACTTTCGAGTATCGACCGGATACTGTAGCCATCGACCATCGACTAAGCATTGTAGCTTTCGACTATCCGTGGTTGTTCTACCATGCTCGTCCTGCTGTGGTCGATCTGACACTCGGATTGACCAACACAAGCCATTCGGGCTATCGAGTACTGATCGTGGTCCATGTCTCCGACTACCTGATGAGGACATCGATAGTAATGCCAAAGCTAGTAATGAGACTTCAATAACAGGACAAATAACAAGAGCACGAGCCAAGAAACTACAATCTCAGGTGAACCTGCTCCTTAATGAATATGTCATTAATTTTAATGATAATTTTATACTACCCAAAAACAATATTTTACTTGTGCTCAGGTTTGAATAGTCAGCGATGGATGGAGATCAAGGATATGTGGCTGTCATCCAAGGAAGCACAAGTCCACGGCATGAACAATGATCAGTCCATGAATAGTGCCACACATGAACAGTACACGCTACAGTATCCATCCCATGAACAGTTCCGCGCTACAGTACTGGGCCGTGAACAGTGCCGCGCTACAGTAGCTTGCGCGTGGATAGTACCACATGGAAAATTTAGTGTTGAATAGCCTTAGGCTGAGACTATATATTGAGGGGTAGACCCCTATTGTAGAGGGGAACCACTTTTGACAAATAGATTATACTCTTGTTCTTTCTGTTGGCCGAACCAACTTGAGGGAATTAGGAGTTCGTTGAAATCAAGATCGTTCAACCTTTCCGCTGGGAATTGGGAGCGCGATAGAACTTCATCGGTGGTCGTGAAGTTCAACACGTGTGATTGGGCGAATTATAGAGTGCTAACTCTTGCATTGGCAACGGGAGATCACTACGGTTTGTCGACTCATCGTGAGTATCCAGATCCTACATCGAGAAGATTGGGCGACCCCGTATCATCTTGGTATCAGAGCGCGATTTACTCGGTAGGATTATTTACCCTTGCTTTTACATTTATTTACTTGTGTTCCTATAGTCCATTGAAACCGAAAATTGCCACAAAAAATCCGAACATTTAGATTAATCTGTTATTTCGCGTGAGTTTTATTAGGTTTTAGTCCATTAGAATTTTTGTTTAGGTGCTGATCGTCGTGTTCCTTTGTGTCACTTGATCATTGTGTTATTTCCTTTGTTTTGCCTAAAAAAACAAATCCGATCGCTCTGATGCATGAACAAGATCGCTGCTCTGATGTCGTGAAAGCGATCTGCGCGACATACCAAAAATCCGTTCATCTTTGAGACTAGTCTTTGATAATTGCATTAAGGGCTGCTCTTGGCATTAATCTATATTTTCTGAAATTTCCAGTAATTGTGCAAAGAAACGCTAAACATTAGTGTCAACCACAAGTACAAAAAAAAAAAGAAAGAAGAAGAAGAGCCTAAAAAAAAGTGTTGGCCAAATTGGGGTTAGCTAATTCTACTATATAATTTCAGCTTGTGTATATAATTTCTTTGAGCAATCTTGTGCCCTCAATTCTTGTTTTTGCAATTGACTAGCGTCTCTCCTAGTAGTTGGTGCAAAAGAGCTATTTCATCATTAGTTTCAGATTGCTTCCAACTAGCTCATTCCATTGTTTGCACCAAGTCACATTGATCTTTACATGTGTGTTCATATACTTCACTTAAACCTTTTTGGATCAGCACTTAGGCAAAGTTTCTAGCTTGGATTATTACTTAATCTTACAACATCGTGCAAATTCAGATTGAGTAGGACAAACACTGTCATACCAAGCTCCACCATATAACAGTTGTTATGCAAGTAGTGAACACTCTTGAATTCGCTTAATCATCACGTTGTTGTTGTCACTTCTACCAGGTGTAAGTTTATTGGCCTTAATTCACTTCGGAAGGGTAAGAACTTTACTTCGAGCGAGAACATAGTGAGATTGAGTGATTTCCATTATTATACACCTACTTGTTTCTTGCATAACTAACCATGTCAGGTGGAGAACACCATGATGAGAGTGGTGGGACAAATGAAACTCATGCATTCGTCAAGCAACATCAATTTGAGGCACTCCGCGAACACTTTCAACGTGAGCTACACCAAGGGCTCGATCAACTCCATGAGAAATATGATGCTTTTGCTGATCAAATTGCAAGGGATATGCAAAATATGGAGATACAAGCTGATGAAAATGTGCGCCAATTGCGGGAGGACATTGGAGCCCTCACTAGACTCATACAAGCTCGCAATGGTGGTGATGAAGCAAGTGTTCAAGGAGGAGAAGCTGCTGCACATATACCTCCTGCAACGCAACACCGAGTGGCGGCCAATGTGGTGTGTTCACCACAGCTAGGAGGACGAGGAGGAGCCCATGGAGGGCGTGGCCAGGGTCTAGGTGGAGGCTGTGGTGGGCGTGGTAGTGGTGCTCATGCGATGGAAGAGGATGGTGATTTTGCTTTGCATTACAATGACCATTATCGTCGTCCACGCAATGAAGATGATGGATTAGGCAAGCTCAAGTTTTCCATGCCCAAGTTTGCAGGTGGGACTAATCTCGAGGAGTATCTCACTTCGGAACTGAAGGTTGACAAAATATTCCGTATGCATCACTATACGGATGAGAGAAAGATATAGTTGGCATCACTTGAGTTTGAAGGTTATGCTTTGGATTGGTGGGAACAAGTCATTACTCAAAGAGCTGAGAATGGAGAAAACCCTGTTGCAACATGGCAAGAGATGAAGTGGGAAATGAGAGCCCGTTTTGTTCCTCGCCATTACAAGAGTGATCTATTTGATAAATTGCAGAATATGAAGCAGGGAGCACATTCTGTGGAGAAGTACTACAAGGAGATGGAGCTAGCCATGATTCGAGCCAAGGTTCAAGAACAACAAGAGCAAACCATAGCACACTTCCTCTCAGGTTTGAACCATCAAGTCAAAAGAATTGTCAATTTTTAGCCTTATAACAATCTTTATGAGTTAGTGCATCAAGCTACAAAGGCAGAACGACAATTGCAAGAGGATACTAAGTTTGCAAGATCAACATCCTTTGCTGCCCGTACACCGTCCATCGGAGGAAGATATGGTTCCAAATCACAAATAAGGCAAAGAACAGCTCCAAGTGGTGGATCAAGCTTTCGCCCATCATCTAGCAAGAAGGAAGAAGCGACTCCAAGTGCAAGGAAGCCATCAAATCCAGCAGCTAGTGGTTCCTCTTCTGTGGGTACTACAGCGAAGAGTAGCGGCATACAATGCTTCAAATGCCTTGGTCGTGGTCATATGCAAAAGGATTGCCCAAATAACAAGACGATGTTGATATTAGAGAATGGGGGATATGATTCTGCAAGTGAAGAAGAGAATGATCACCATGCTGATTTGGGGACATATGATGATGCACATGAGGAGGAGCAAGACATAGAGTATTGTGATCCCGGTATTGGTCCTATACTTGTGTGTGCGCCGACAGTGTTGAGTATACAACCAAAACCTTCCCATGAACAGCGCTGCAATTTATTCCATACAAGAGCTCAAGTTAGCAAGGATGGCAAATTTTGTAAGGTAATCATTGATGGTGGGAGTTGTCATAATTTGGCTAGCAAGGAGCTTTGCAATAAACTTGGTTTGAAGTACAAGAAACATCCACATCCATATCAGATCCAGTGGTTGCATGAGAGAGGTTCATTGAGTGTGGGATACACCGTGGATGTTGAATTTGAAATTGGCACTTATCGTGATACGGTGGAGTGTGATGTGGTGCATATGGATGTATGTCACTTGCTACTAGGAAGGCCATGGCAATATGATCGTGTTGTGCTTCATGACGGAAGAACTAATCAATATAAGTTTTGGTGGAACAACAAACAAGTGGTGCTGCGACCGTTGATTCCTTCTCAAATTGTAAATGATAATGTACAAAAAATTGAAGTGCAAGTTGAGAGTGAGAAAGGGAGAGAACAAAAGAGTGTGATTCCACAAAAGGTGAGCGAGAGCCACAAACCAAACCCGAGAGGTAAAGGCAAGAGTGAGGGAGAGAAAAACTTAGTCATGATAGCCACCAAATCTGATCTAAGAGAGATGAAAGATGATCCCGCTTTGATGCACCTTGTATTGCTGTACAAGGATGCATTGCTTTCTACTAATGATTTAACATCTTTTCCTAGAGCTGTTTCTCAAGTTTTGCAGACTTTTAACGACGTGTTTGCAGAGGAGGTGCCCGCTGGTCTACCGCCTATTCGAGGTATTGAGCATCAAATTGACTTAGTCCCGGGAGCCTCTCTTCCCAACCGGCCGCCGTACCGCACAAATCCAGAAGAAACAAAGGTGATTCAGCGCCAAGTGCAAGCACTTTTGGACAAGGGGTACGTACGCGAGAGTCTTAGTCCTTGTGTCATTCCTGTTATTCTTGTTCCTAAGAAAGATGGTACTTGGAGAATGTGCATAGACTGTAGAGCTATTAACAACATAGTTGTTCGCTATCATCATCCTATTCCTAGGTTAGATGATATACTTGATGAGTTAAGTGGTTCTACTATCTTTTCTAAGATTGACTTGCGAAGTGGCTACCATCAAATAAGAATGAAACATGGTGATGAATGGAAAACTGCTTTTAAAACGAAATTTGGCTTGTATGAATGGTTAGTGACGCCTTTGGATTGTCCAATGCTCCTAGTACATTCATGCGCTTAATGAACCATGTTTTGAGACACTTCATTGGAAATTTTGTGGTAGTTTACTTTGATGATATTCTGATATATAGCTGTTGTTTGGATGATCATGTTGAACACATCAAACAAGTGCTAGAAGTGCTTAGGAAAGAATGCTTGTATGTCAATCTTGAGAAGTGTACTTTTTGCACTAGTAAGGTTGTGTTTCTAGGCTATGTTGTTTCATCTCATGGCATTGAAGTGGATGAATCTAAAATTGAAGCTATTAGAAATTGGCCAATTCCTGTGAATGTTAGTCAAGTTAGTAGCTTCCATGGGCTTGCTAGTTTCTATCAGCGATTTGTGAAAGATTTTAGCACCATTGCTGCCCCATTAAATGAATTAACTAAAAAAGGATGATTTTTGAGTGGGGAGAGAAACAAGACAAAGCTTTTGCTTAATTGAAGAAATGTTTGACTAAAGCACCATTGCTTGCTTTACCTAATTTTACAAAAACTTTTGAGATTGAATGTGATGCTAGTGGAATAGGTATTGGTGGTGTTTTGATGCAAGAAAGAAAACCTGTTGCATATTTCAGTGAGAAACTTCATGGTGCACAATTGAATTATCCTGTTTATGATAAAGAACTATATGCTCTTGTGCGTGTGTTGGAAACTTGGCAACATTATCTTTGGCCTAAGGAATTCATAATACATTCTGATCATGAATCTTTGAAATACTTAAAGGGCCAAGCAAAATTGAATCGTAGACATGCTAAGTGGGTAGAATTCATTGAGACCTTTCCATACATTGTCAAATATAAGAAAGGCAAAGAGAATGTAGTAGCTGATGCATTGTCTAGAAAACATGTGCTTTTAACTCAGTTGGAGGTAAAGGTACCAGAATTGGAAAGTTTGAAAGATTTATATGCTTCCGATCATGAATTTGCAGCACCATATTCTAATTGCAAAGATGGGAAAGGGTAGGATAAGTTTCACATTCATGATGGTTTTCTCTTTCGCATGAATAAGCTATGTGTTCCGGATTCCTCTGTGCATTTGTTATTGTTGCAGGAATCTCATGCAGGAGGATTGATGGGGCATTTTGGGAGGGAGAAGACTTACATGATGTTGGCTGATCACTTCTATTTGGCCAAAGATGAGGCGAGACATCGAGATGTTTGTTCAAAGATGCATCACATGCCATAAGGCGAAGTCAAAACTCAATCCACATGGTTTGTATACTCCACTTCCTGTTCCTATTGCTCCTTGGGAAGATATTAGCATGGATTTTGTGTTAGGACTGCCTAGGACCAAGAAGGGGAGGGATTCAGTCTTTGTTGTTGTGGATCGGTTCTCTAAAATGGCACATTTTATTTCCTGTCATAAGAGCGACGATGCGTCACATGTAGCTGACTTGTTTTTCAGGGAGATTGTGAGATTGCATGGAATGCCAAGAACCATTGTTTCAGATCGCGACGTCAAGTTCATGAGTTACTTTTGGAAGACTTTGTGGGCCAAGCTTGGGACAAAGTTGTTGTTTTCAACGACTTGTCACCCACAAACAGACGGGCAAACAGAGGTGGTGAACCGCACACTTTCAACGCTGTTACATACCATGATAAAGAAAAACTTGAAAGAGTGGGAAGATTGTCTACCACATGTGGAGTTTGCATATTACAGAGCGGTACATTCTACAACTCAATTGAGTCTATTCGAGGTGGTGTACGGATTCAAACCAATTACGCCTCTCGATTTACTTCCACTTCCACTACAAGAACGAGTTGATACAACCCAGAAATTAAAGTTGATGCAGATTCTCCGTAGTGGAAGCCGTGAAGAGGTAGCAGATTCGTGCGCAGGGTTGCAGATCTGGGTTGAAGGGAGAAGCAGAGTTGCGGATGCCGAGCAAAGGAAGTAGATCTGGCGGAGACGAAGTGGATCCAGCCGTAGATGATGTAGTAGTAGCAAATCCGGTGGAGACGAAGTGGATCCAGCCGTGGAGGGGGCAGATCCAGGCGCTGGGCTTCTTCCTCCTCACGTGTCAAGATTCGGCAGTGGGGGATTGAGCAAACGTGCAGCTTGATGGTGGATGTAGAGGGCTAGATGGAGTAGGAGTAGCGGGTGGAGCTCGTCGCCGGTGGAGGCTGGTCTCCAACGACGGCCATGGGAGAGATGGTTTCCAGTGGAGGCGTTTGGAAGAAGGGAGATGAGCAAGCTGCTGGTGCTTTCGAGGGTGCGGCTTTTGGGAGATGGCTGGCGAACAGATGGGGTGGATGGGTTCGGTCCAAGGAAAATGCGGCTAGGGTTGGAGTGTGGTGTCTTGGGCGCAGTGGAGAAGACGTGGCTATGGGGAAAGATTGTCCTGGTATTTTGAGTTGGGGGTATGTGGCTAAGGAGGAGATCGAGTGGGGTGGCTGGGTGTTGGAGATAGGAAGAGGATCGGTGGCGGCCGGCTGGAATCCCCCTTTTATATGATTCCACTGGAAACCCTAGTGGAAATTTGGCTGGGCTTTGAAACCCTAAAGCCCATGGCGCATTTGCAATTAGGCCCCTTGCTTTCTCCAATTTTGCAGCCGTAGCTCCTTCCATGGACCGATATGTAACACCCCAGGACCCACATTACCCTGGGATGCTACTAAAACTGCTCTACAACGAGCCAATTTACAAGATAAAATAAACTGGCAACAATTACTAAACAAGATAATATAAGCGGAAGCATAAACAACTAAGGAATAACAGGATAGTGATAGCAATTCACTATTTAAAACATCCTCCAACATTTTAATCTAAAACATAGTTCACAAATTTAACATTATTAAGATAATGTAAACAAAGCTATGCAAGGTCTAGAATCCTTTCAACTTTATTACAGCATAAAAATATGATTCACGTGCATCAGTGTGCTGCCGTTCTACCCTTCCCATGCATGCTCAAAGTCCACCTGTAGGGAGGGGAAACAAGGGTGAGATAAAAATCTCAGCAAGCAAACATTTAATGTGCTATTCAAACTACAAACAATTATACATCATCATTTATAATTCCATACAACTATAACCACAATTCATGTCCACAATTATTAAACCACCACAAACTTCCATGAATCATACCTCTTCAATCTCAGATTTTATTGGCATATGAATGCAGTCATTTTATCCACAATTAAATGCAAATGAAACATTTAATCTTCCACAAACCACAATAGGTTAATCATCAACATTCTTCCACAATTACAATGTTATTATCCTCAACCTCAAATCACCATCAATGACGTTAAAGCATTAACAAATAAAATCTTGTTTGACTACTTTAAATTCTCAACCACTACAACTAGCAAAAGCAATAAAACATATGTATGTTTTACTTCAACACTTTATTATTTCTCACATCCACAATTGTTATCAACAATTAATACAAGAGAAAAGAATCTCATGCCACAATCACAAACCTTACTGTATACAAGGGATGAACCCATTCCACGTCCACAACCATAATCCTCATACCACAAATAGCTCACATGAGCCAATTCCACATTACAACTATGAAGTTGTATAATCCACATTACAACTATGAGTTGAATATTCCACAAAATAACTTCATCACAACATATTGCATATGTATGCAAATGAATCTTTCCACAATGCAATGCATATGAATGCTATGCTCCACATCACTCTTTCCAGGGCAGGATTTGAGGTGCATCGACACGGCAATATACGATGCTTCCGCGGGATAAGAGGTGCATCGATTACGGCAATATACGACGTGCCGCACGATCGCGCGGCTATGTGGCGACATCCACATATGCATATGACATGATATGATATGATAATCACAAATCACATTAATCCATCCTCAAAGGAGCATCAACATGCTCACGACATATCCACATCCACCACATGTTATTTTCATGTTCCACATTATAGCATTAAGCAAGATTTCCACATGGCTACTAGCAGATTATCAACATATCAATGGATAAGTACTTGCTACCATCTCCACAATTAAATTATCATGCAATCATGGCATAATGTATCAAATTATGATAATAATGTAAACTGCAAGTAGAAGGAATAACAAGTTAAACGGTAGCAACCACCGCTACGCTTACTTGCCTCAAACCGACGGTTAAGTAAAATCAAGAGCGCTCAGGGACAAGACCACCTGTCCAAAAGGCAACTCTCAGCACACAGCTACAGCATACAAACATGACATTAATAATTAAAAACGTCGCTAGAACCCCGAACCCGCACAAACTCCTCTCCGCTCAACAATTCAGCAAATTACCCTCTGCAGCAGTGCTGCTTAACATTTTCGTAACTTTAAAAATATTTATCCATTTACAGCAAACGATATCTCTCTGGATTCATCGCTTAAAAGCCTACATTTTTCATGTAGAACACCTATTTTTATTTTGATCACAGCTAGGTGTAATTTAATGCCCAAAACAGAGGAAGAACTCTGTTCTGGCAGATTGGACAGCAATAAACAAATGCGTCCCAACATCAGTAAAAGGGTCTAAAAATTCTGAATTTTATACAGCAGATATAACTCTAAATTATCTACAACTTTCTCAATTACGGACATGGTCATAAAAATCATTTACGACCTCTAATTCCCAGATTACCGTCGGTCTGTACCAATCTGCTCGCCTGACGAACAGCAGTATTCCCGACCCTGTAACTCCCAGATAACAAGGCATAAAATTCCGAAACAAATACAGAAGATGAGTCTAGAAGTCCTCTACAACTTTCCTTTTGGTAAGGTCTGCAGGAAAATTCGTTTACTAGGTCAAAACTTTATGAACCGACACGCTGCGCGAATCAATCTACAGGCAGACATCAGCTAATCTCTAATCGGGCAATTAATCTATTAACTACCTTCAAAATCCGTGCCAAGAACCCTAATTATTCCATAGAACAGAGGGTTTGGGATGAGGAAAAATTACCTAGATGATGGATCACCCCTTTTTCCTCCTCCTCTTCTTCTTCTTCCTTCTCCTTCCTTCTTCTCCTTCTCCTTCCTCTCCTTGGCTCCAATGGCAGCAGCACTTGTGGGGGGTGGGGGCACCAACCAGGGAGGGGGGGCTGCGCCCAAGAGGGTGGGAAAGGGGGGTGGCGGCTGTGGGGGGAAAGGGGGAGAGTGGCTTAGGGTTTTAGGGGAGGGAGAGGGGGAGGTGCGGCCACCCCTTGGGCCTCCGGCCCAAGGTGGTCGGCCCACTCTCCCGATAGTCCATCCGAGTTTATTATTATAATTTTTAATTTATTTTATTCATTTTACACTGTTCTATAATTTTTATTTTTTCCTTCCCACGATTTACCGAAAAACCGGTGACTCCGCGATTATTTTAAAACTTACGCCGAATCGACGATCAGGGTATTACATTCTCCCCACCTAAAAAGGATTCGTCCTCGAATCTAACTTCTCAAACCACAAATCAAGAGAATAGCAAGAAAAGAGCAATGAAGGAAAGAACAACCACAAGAAAGAGCATCCCAAGGATAGATCATCCCAAGGGAACCACTACTACGGGTTCTCACCCGCCTTGAAGAACTCGGGTCCTTCTTCTACATTTGAACTTCAAGCTCCCACGTCACCTCCCGCTCGGATTGATTCGCCAAGAGGGCCTCCACATACATGGTGGTTCTCTTCCTCATGTCCAACTCCGATGAGTCCACGACACGCGCCGGTGAACGCCGAGCACCGCAACTCTTTGTTGGCTCTGAGCGCCAACAGATCTGCCGTTCTCACAAAATTCTCCGCCACAACTATCAAGCCACTATCTAATACCATCCTCCTTCCTAAAACATTTTCCTCTATTTATTATAATCGGGATAATACATTGTACCCCTTTTAAAGAATTCAACCACAGATTCCACTCATAACATTACTCAAAGCACGAACAATAACTTCGCAGAAGGAACACAACCAAAAGAGGAATAAAGGATTCTCAATCAACATACTAACAAACAACCTTCCTTCAAAGGACCACAATCCAAAACAAAGGATTCACAACAAAACCATTCACACTCTCCAAATAGACATTTGGAAAAACCACACTGCACGAGCCAAGAGTGAAAATCACTCGACAGACCAAAACAATCATTTTCTTTTCCTAACTGGAAAAGAATACACCACAACATATAACAACTCAATTTGCAGATGACCTCTGCCATAAACACACAGTTTAAACAAGAATCAAGAGAGTATATTACTGCTCGAGTTATTAATAATTCCCCAATCCATTCCCTTTGGAAATTTTAACTTCCTCGAACCAAGGATTTTCAAATCATCACCCAACACACCAACTCATTTATCTTAGGTTGGCAACTTCGACAATGCGCTCAAACTGAGTACATCATCCACACCCTTGCAGAGAGACTCTACTGTCTCCACAAAAATACATTCTAGCCAAGCCAACGACCAATGGAATTACTTTGACAGATAATTCCTAAAACACCTCAATCCTTTTAAGGATAACAACTCGAAATTCATATCACACCCACATTCTCACCAAAATCAATCACATGACCACACCAACTAGATGCCATACACCTCTTAAAGGACTTTGCAACCCAAATTGATTACCCCTTTCTTAGAAGAGGCAAAAAGAAGTAAATTTCAGCACAGAGGATGATGCTACCATCCGCAATAAATGCAAAACCAAAAGAAATAGCAACAATCTTGGATAGCAAAAGATAAGATCACAGTTGAAGGCACATGCCCTCAAGAAGAAAATACCAAATCTCAACCAATAAGAATACAAGATTGCCATTTGAGCTCAAGAAACTCTTAGGCGCGGAAAAAATATTGCCATTTGAGTTCAAGAAGCTCTTAAGCGGCGAAATTAAGAAGTCAAACACACCTAAAAAATTGCATGACATGACTTCAACCTCCAATACTTTTACCACACTCTTTCTTTTAACAAAGAGAACAACTTTCTTTGATTACGGTATCACCTTGACAATTCCAACAAAAGTGATTTAAAGACCACAACACATTAATCCCTTAAGAACTAATAGAAGCTCTCAACACGTCACTTTGCTCAAACAATTTCAGCTGCCACATAAGTCATGAGATCAAAAAGATTACGTACGCAAATCTCAAAACTTTTGATTTAAGTAGTATCATGGAAGTTATCAAATTCTTTTATTTAAGGAACATTCAACATTATCATCACAACCACAACTAACCATCATGCTAACATAAGAATAATACATTCTTAACAAGCATCATCATATCCACAAATCCCTTCATAAACTTTTCCAAAAGAAACATAAGAAATCACTTCATCATATTTCTATTATCTGAGTAAGATTGCGACTACTTAATCTAGGAAATCCTAGTGCATAAGCCACCATATTAAATCAAAGCTTTTAAACAAGATGATACTAGAACATGACAATCTCACAAACATGCTAGTATGAATCTCTTATTAGATTCCATATATTCAATTCTTATTGATGCTCAACTCTAATTTAGCACAAATTGATTGTACTCTAGTCATTACTAGCAATAATTGTTATTATTTTATCATAACAACATTCAGGATCCTAACTCCGTTTTACAATCATAAAACAATCATGAGCATAGATTCAAGATCCCACCTTACGTTCGAAATTAGAACGAAATAACTTTAAACTTCAATAATACCAGCTTTGTAAGACAAGATTCTACAAGTCAATACATCCACCTTCCTCTATTTCTTTATACATATTTCAACAATTTAGCATGGTGAAAGATAGATGAATCTAGCAATTGTACATGCTCATAAAGTATCTAAATAAAGGACAGATTAAAGGTTAATATTACCAAGGCAATATTCCAACACCTCCTTACTTAATCATTCCAAACGGTCAGATTAATTACTATAAACAAAAATAATTCAATTTATCCAACATGATAGAAATTTAAACAATCATAATAATCATTCTAATTCTTTTGCACACTCCTCAATAACTCCATGAGTTCCAATCATGTATAGACAAGTTCTTAATCACAGTTCTTCAAGAAACTATTACAAGGCGATATCAAATTAATCAACTATATTTCCGAGGATGCTAGTTAAATTAATTATGCACCATACTAACATCTCAACTTGATAATTCATACCTTATGAATTAGTTTATATGGTTACCACCTTCCACTTAAGCATAGCAAAACACCACAAAGGGTTTTAACACTCTCTTTCAGAAAGGAGTGGAAATAAACTTCAACACTCAAAATAATCTAAACGGATTACATAGATCCAAGGCTTTAACATATTAATGAGTTTGCAACACAAAATTTTCATTGGTAAAAGTACCAAGCGAACCAATGAGTCATGATTCACAACAAGACAAAATTCCCACAAAGGGACTAACCTTGCAAATCAACAATATTCACAAGCAGCAATAGTGTCTTACTAGTCCGAAAAGAAACAATAATTGCTTCAACGAATGATAGAGACCAATTGCAAACCCTCAACTACAATGAACCACAAACTCAAGAGAAATTCATTAACTCGCAATAGACAAAGAATTGGCCAAAATCAACTCAAGGAAGATATCAACATTTCTAAATAAACTCACTCACAACATCCGCAACTAAGTTACCCGAGGTAACTACATCGCTAATCCCCATGCTACAAACAAAGTGGTATAACTCGGCAATGCCAAGGCAGCAAATACAACCTCTACATCTTATCATTGACAATTCTCACTCATAACAGTCATAGGAGCAAATCATAATCATACAAGATTATCTCATAATGTAAATCATCAATACAACATGTCAAAAGCATAAATGCAATGCTTGACCCATCCCATCCTAATGTGCACCAAAGGTGTCAATTTAATAGTTTCATTACCACGGACCTAACGCCCGCTCGATATTAATCAGAACACCTCAGACCCACATTACCCTGGGATGCTACTAAAATCGCTCTACAACGAGCCAATTTACAAGATAAAATAAATCGCAACAATTACTAAACAAGATAATATAAGCGGAAGCATAAACAACTAAGGAATAACAGGATAGTGATAGCAATTCACTATTTAAAACATCCTCCAACATTTTAATCTAAAACATAGTTCACAAATTTAACATTATTAAGATAATGTAAACAAAGCTATGCAAGGTCTAGAATCCTTTCAACTTTATTACAGCATAAAAATATGATTCACGTGCATCGGTGTGCTGCCGTTCTACCCTTCCCATGCATGCTCAAAGTCCACACTGTAGGGGGGAAACAAGGGTGAGATAAAAATCTCAGCAAGCAAACTGCATTTAACAGCTATTCAAACTACAAACAATTATACATCATCATTTATAATTCCATACAACTATAACCACAATTCATGTCCACAATTATTAAACCACCACAAACTTCCATGAATCATACCTCTTCAATCTCAGATTTTATTGGCATATGAATGCAGTCATTTTATCCACAATTAAATGCAAATGAAACATTTAATCTTCCACAAACCACAATAGGTTAATCATCAACATTCTTCCACAATTACAATGTTATTATCCTCAACCTCAAATCACCATCAATGACGTTAAAGCATTAACAAATAAAATCTTGTTTGACTACTTTAAATTCTCAACCACTACAACTAGCAAAAGCAATAAAACATATGTATGTTTTACTTCAACACTTTATTATTTCTCACATCCACAATTGTTATCAACAATTAATACAAGAGAAAAGAATCTCATGCCACAATCACAAACCTTACTGTATACAAGAGATGAACCCCATTCCACGTCCACAACCATAATCCTCATACCACAAATAGCTCACATGAGCCAATTCCACATTACAACTATGAAGTTGTATAATCCACATTACAACTATGAGTTGAATATTCCACAAAATAACTTCATCACAACATATTGCATATGTATGCAAATGAATCTTTCCACAATGCAATGCATATGAATGCTATGCTCCACATCACTCTTTCCAGGGCAGGATTTGAGGTGCATCGATTACGGCAATATACGATGCTTCCGCGGATAAGAGGTGCATCGACACGGCAATATACGACGCCAGACGTGCACGGTCGCGGCTATGTCGGCGACATCCACATATGCATATGACATGATATGATATGATAATCACAAATCACATTAATCCATCCTCAAAGGAGCATCAACATGCTCACGACATATCCACATCCACCACATGTTATTTTCATGTTCCACATTATAGCATTAAGCAAGATTTCCACATGGCTACTAGCGATTATCAACATATCAATGGATAAGTACTTGCTACCATCTCCACAATTAAATTATCATGCAATCATGGCATAATGTATCAAATTATGATAATAATGTAAACTGCAAGTAGAAGGAATAACAAGTTAAACGGTAGCAACCACCGCTACGTTTACTTGCCTCAAACCGACGAAGCGAAGTAAAATCAAGAGCGCTCAGGGACAAGACCACCTGTCCAAAAGGCAACTCTCAGCACACAGCTACAGCATACAAACATGACATTAATAATTAAAAACGTCGCTAGAACCCCGAACCCGCACAAACTCCTCTCCGCTCAACAATTCAGCAAATTACCCTCTGCAGCAGTGCTGCTTAACATTTTCGTAACTTTAAAAATATTTATCCATTTACAGCAAACGATATCTCTCTGGATTCATCGCTTAAAAGCCTACATTTTTCATGTAGAACACCTATTTTTATTTTGATCACAGCTAGGTGTAATTTAATGCCCAAAACAGAGGAAGAACTCTGTTCTGGCAGATTGGACAGCAATAAACAAATGCGTCCCAACATCAGTAAAAGGGTCTAAAAATTCTGAATTTTATACAGCAGATATAACTCTAAATTATCTACAACTTTCTCAATTACGGACATGGTCATAAAAATCATTTACGACCTCTAATTCCCAGATTACCGTCGGTCTGTACCAATCTGCTCGCCTGACGAACAGCAGTATTCCCGACCCTGTAACTCCCAGATAACAAGGCATAAAATTCCGAAACAAATACAGAAGATGAGTCTGGAAGTCCTCTACAACTTTCCTTTGGTAAGGTCTGCAGGAAAATTCGTTTACTAGGTCAAAACTTTGCGAACCGACACGCTGCGCGAATCAATCTACAGGCAGACATCAGCTAATCTCTAATCGGGCAATTAATCTATTAACTACCTTCAAAATCCGTGCCAAGAACCCTAATTATTCCATAGAACAGAGGGTTTGGGATGAGGAAAAATTACCTAGATGATGGATCACCCCTTTTTTTCCTCCTCCTCTTCTTCTTCTTCCTTCTCCTTCCTTCTTCTCCTTCTCCTTCCTCTCCTTGGCTCCAATGGCAGCAGCACTTGTGGGGGGTTGGGGCACCAACCAGGGGGGGGCTGCGCCCAAGAGGGTGGGAAAGGGGGTGGCGGCTGTGGGGAAAGGGGAGAGTGGCTTAGGTTTTAGGGGAGGGAGAGGGGGAGGTGCGGCCACCCCTTGGGCCTCCGGCCCAAGGTGGTCGGCCCACTCTCCCGATAGTCCATCCGAGTTTATTATTATAATTTTTAATTTATTTTATTCATTTTACACTGTTCTATAATTTTTATTTTTTCCTTCCCACGATTTGCGAAAAACCGGTGACTCATGATTATTTTAAAACTTACGCGAATCGACGATCAGGGTATTACACGATATTTGTAGATTTTTGCGCCTCGTTCGCGCCGACCTGCAAGATAATCACAAAACCATGTAAACAGTCCAAAGAAGAGGCAAATATATATAATATCAATGATATTATGGCCAATTTGAGCTACGAACAACATGATTAAGATGTGAAAATTTGCTGTAAATATGATGCACATCACCATATCAGGCAGGTGGGGCCAATCATTGTGCATGACACATAAATAGGCCCCACATGTCAGTGGCTTAACTTGTAAACCAGTTTTAGAAGAATTTCTTAATCAGGATGGGCCCACATGTTAGTGACTGACTAACTTAACTAATGATGGGTTGTAACACCCTGATTTTCAGAGCCTTTTTGAAGCTTTTAAAATAAAATTCACCATTTGTATTTTTTTGGAATTAATTAAAGCTTAATTGGAATTTTTACCAATTAAAAGGGTTTAATATGATTAAGTTAAACATTAACATTTGCCAAAATATTTTATTTGAGTTCCCTGAGCCTCAAGGAATTTTCTGGGAATTTTCTGGATTTATTTGCTATTTTCTAGAGCTCTAAATGAATTAATTGAATTTATGGAAAAAGAAAATTCTCCAAAAATCCTAAACCGGCCGGTGGGCCGAAACCCACCAAGTCGCCGATCACCGCAGCCTGGCCCGCCCGCCTCTTGCCATGCGCGCGCATTCGCGCCGCAGCACTGGCTGGATGGTGGCCACGCGTCGCCCATCCAGGGAGGCGGTCCCGCCCGTGCTCGATCGCAGCCGCCGCTCGCCTGTGCCACCGACAGGTGGGGCCCGCCGTCGGTCGTCCCGACCGACTCCGCCCCGCCTCTCGAGCCGACTCGCCGCCGCCTTCCTTTTCCGTCGCCGCTTACCACATCCGCCGTGGACTCCGAGCCGTGCACGAGCCGGCCATCCTCGAGGACCGGTATAAAGGCCCGACCGGGTCCTCTCGCCCCCGCGCCGCGCGCCGCCGCCGCTAGCCATCGCCGCAGGCGCCGCCGCCGGGTCGCCGGTCATCTCGCCGAGCCGCCACCTTTGTGACGCGCCACCGTCGCCTCGCCGTCGCCGCCGCCGCCGGTGAGCTCGACGCTCGCCCTCGCCATCGCCGTCGCCGCCTGTTGCCGCCGCCGGTGAGCTCGCCGCCGGTCATTCCGTCGGCCGGACTTCGCGCCGCACTCCCACCGCCGCTCACCTCGCGCGCGCGCGTGCTCGCACCGCGCGCCGCGTGCGCGTGGCCGATGCCGCCGCCGTGCGTTTCACCTTCCTGTGTGCTTGGTCCGCTGTGCGCCGAGCCGCTGTCAAGTGGGACCCACCCGTCAGCCGTGAGCCGTAGACCGAGCCACATCAGCCAGCCACGCAAGCTACACCATGTCAGCCCTAGGCCGACGTGTCACGCCACATCAGCCCTAGCCACCGCGCCAGCCGCCCAGTCAGCCGCACTGTTTCGTGCGCCGGGTTCACCGGGTCTACAGCACAGTGCAACTTCTGATTTTTTTCAGCCTTTTCCCCAAATTAGATTTTCCAGGAGCCCGTTGTCCCTCGTCCGAAATCCGATTGACCCGATTCTTTTTCCTAAATTCATCTAAAATTGAGCTCTATCTTTTGGTTCAGGCTTGAGAATTTTTGGAGTTTATTTGAATTTTATTTGATTTTATTTCTTGTGTTCGTCTCGCTTTCTCTCTCGTTAGATCACGCGTTCGAGGGAGCTGACGCCGGATTTGAAGATCAAGAGCCGTCAACTGAGCAAGGCCAAGGCAAGTCATGTCCTTTGATCATGTTGAACCCAGTTTTCAAATTCTATTATGTAATATGTTGTTTTAAATTATCATGCATTCCTACTTTATTATAAAAACCCTTGTATTGGTAGTTAATGGCCTAATTGTTTATTTCCTCCTTGATACTTTGAATACCATGATTCCATTGTCACCATAGGATGGGAAATTATTTAGTGATGCAATATTAGTTGTCATATGGGTTGTACGTTTAGAATTGCTTAGCCATGCTTCTAGTACGTTGGGTCTATCATCACATGTGTTAATTAATCTTGACTTAATGATATACTTGAACGTGGTGGTTAGCCACAGTTGTAAAATCTGTTGCCATGACATGGGTAGTGTCATTGGTATTGGTTATACAAATTTGGTTTTCACTCGGGTGAATGATCGTGCAGTAAAGGGGGTGCAGGTTGCACATTGGGATGTGGAGGTTTCGCCTGGGTAATATTTAAGGACTTAACTTTGTGCGCCATTGATCTGAGCTTTACCGTGCAAACCACATGTCTAGTATGGGATAGACCTGGCTTAATAATTTGTGAAGTCTCAACTTTGGTTTCGCTACCGATGTTGTTGTGGCGCAAGAGGGGGCAATTATCGACTAGGGGGTTACCCTACTCGACGGCGAAACCTTAGCGAGTGGGATCAGGTTGAGATGGATCATTGTAAAAGCCTTGTTGTGATTATCTTTAACGTGAGGATTATCACATCGTGTGGGTACAGTTGTGCAACTCTGCAGAGTGTAAAACTATTCGAATAGCCGTGTCCTCGGTCATGGACAATGCTCGGTGATTTCACACGAGGGGTAGGGTTTGCCTAAATTGTGTTTGGGTTAAGTGAATGGGTAGTTCACTGGTGAATCCATTGGGTGGATGGTTAGTTCACTCGTGGTTGTATTCAATTCCTTTGATTAAATATTTATTACCATTTGTTTAAGCTTGCTTTTCAATCTATTTATTGTATTTACTTTAAATTGTTGCTTTCTGCAAAATTAACCTTTCAGCCATCCCTTGGTAAGCTTTGCATACTATATTGCATTATTTGTTACGAACGACTTGCTGAGTACTCTATGTTCTCACGGCTTCATCCTGAAGGATCGCGCGAAGGCTACGAAAGCAGAAAACAAAACTTTTCTACCGCGCACACAAGGACATCATGCTTAAGGAGGGATCATGGATCGTTACCACTAGACGCGCAGCGTAGCGGAAGAAGAGTTGGAGAAGCCGATCCAACCACGCGCGTCGAGGTAGTAGTGGAAGTAGCCGATCGTCCCGAACAGATCGTCTCCTCCACGCGATCAACCACACCACGAGCAGATCCAATCTATAGGTTGTTGATGCCGATCAACGCCGCAACGAGCAGCGCCTCCACCGGTACCCACACGTCCGGGGTTGGAACGCCGATCGCGAGTGTACCAGCACTCGCGAGCGGCTAGGGTTTGGCTCGGGAGGTGGCGGCTAGGGTTTAGCTCGGGATTAACAGATGCATGCAGCCCTCAGCCCCTCGCCTCCATATATATAGACCTCCTCACTTGGGCCTCGTGGACCGAGGCCCAATAGGAGTCTATCCGGATCTCTATCCGAATTGAGCCCACATCCGAATTACATTCGAATTAGTGTTCCAACCCATTAAGTGTGCGACCCTGTAGGTTCACATATACTTGGTCGCGACTCGGAAACGCCTTTCCGGTCACCCTGTTAATAGCAGCCTCTAGTAAGACATTTTAACCCCAAAGTATACGTAAAGATCATATCGGCTGAACCTGTAATGTTCTCATGTACGAATCCCTTTGCCTCACGATATAGATTAAGCTCAAGGCAAGACCTGTGTCATCCTCTTAATAGCTCAATCACTCTCTCGATTCCGTGATGGATTATAAACTCGTGATTGACTCCTCAATCACCTTGGCATGGCCATGCACTTTCATAATCCATTACATCGAGGGGCCCAGAGATATCTCTCCCACAAGGAGGGGCAAATTCTATCTTGATCATTCACATCCCACTACATGTTTCATAGCAAACCCAAGCCACTTTTATGACTACCCGATTCACGGAGTAGTGGTTAGTAGTCCCAAAATAGGCTACTACGCATGTTGGGAACCATGATGATCTCAAGTCTATGGATTCTACATAAACACTACTTGAGACCAACCGATGACACATGGAATCTCTGCGGTGTCTCATGGCGGGTCTATCCAACATATGTTCACTAACACATGTCCATATTATTGATTTGGTATCACCATACCATGATCCATGAGACATGATCATCAATCAATACATATGCTGATCTTTGAATCATATTTGTTCCTCATATGATATATAATCGGGGATCATTTAGAAATAGCAACATTTTGGCATTAAGAGTCTCATGAATAAGTCACATACTCATTGATCAATAATGATAATGTCTATTTCAAGGAACAAAGCAATGTATCATAAACATAGTATGTGATATATATTCAACATCTCCATGTTGCCTCTAGGGCATATCACCATGATCTCCCACTTGCACTAGAGTCAACCGTGTAGGTATCTAATACCCATTGCCCTAGTGTGAGCCTCATGCTTTGGCTGGGGAAGCGGCTTTGTCAACGGATCTGCAATGTTCAAATCCGTTTGTACTTTGCATATCTTCACATCGCCTCTCTCCACAATCTCGCGGATGAGATGAAATCGTCGTAGAATGTGCTTGGACTTTTAGTGCGATCTAGGCTCCTTGGCTTGCGCAATGGCCCCACTATTGTCACGAAGAGGTCCATTGGGCTGGAGGCACTAGCCACCACACCAAGCTCGAAACAAATTTCTTGATCCAAATAGCCTCTTTAGCGCCTTCTGAAGCCGCTATGTACTCGGCTTCGTTGTAGAATCAGCAACCGTCTCCCGCTTGGAACTCTTCCACTCACCGCACCGCCATTCAGAAGAACACAAATCCAGTTGCGATCTAAAATCATCTTTGTCGGTTTGGAAGCTAGCATCGGTGTAACCATTTACAACGAGCTCTTCCTCACCCCATAGACGAGGAACACATCTTTAGTTCTTCTCAAGTACTTCAAGATGTTCTTTTACGGCAATCCAGTGACTTTCACTGGATCTGATCGGTATCTACTTGTAGCACTTAAAGCATACGAGACATCCGGGCGTGTACAAAGCATGGCATACATAATGGACCCCATAGCCGAAGCATATGGAATCGCATTCATTTTATCCCGCTCATCGTGTGTACTAGGACACCGACTCTTGCTAAGATTTATACCATGTGACATAGGTAGGAAGCCTTTCTTGGAATCCTGCATGTTGAATCTTTTCAACACCTTTTCAATGTACATATCTTGGCTTAATCCAATTAGCCTTCTTGATCTATCCCTATAGATCTTGATGCCAGAATAT
Organism: Dendrocalamus sinicus; assembly: GCA_036346575.1. NCBI lineage: Eukaryota > Viridiplantae > Streptophyta > Magnoliopsida > Poales > Poaceae > Dendrocalamus > Dendrocalamus sinicus. Next base: position 12,992,531 of record CM070654.1, read on the forward strand.
ATGCCGCCTCTCCTAAGTCTTTCATAGAGAAACTATTTTTCAAGGAAGACTTAATGATTCAAGCATAGGAATGTCATTTCCGATCAGAATATGTCATCCACATATAAGACCGAAATACGAGTGCGCTCCCACTAGCCTTTTGTAAACACAAGGCTCTTCTTCGTTCTTGATGAAACCAAACCCTTTGATTACTTCATCAAAACGAATGTTCCAACTCCGAGATGCTCGCTTTAATCCATAAATGGATCTTTGCAGCTTGCATATCTTTCCACTGATTGCGGATCGACAAAACCCGTGGGCTGTGTCATGTACACATCCTCACTCAGATTTCCATTAAGGAAAGCTGTTTTGACATCCATTTGCCATATTTCATAGTCGAAATATGCAGCAATCGCTAGAATGATCCGAATAGACTTTAGCATTGCGATGGGCAAAAAGTTTTATCATAATCAACACCTTGAATTTGTTTGAAACCTTTCCATCGCGCTTTATAGATGAACATTTCCATCTATGTCTATCTTTTCTTGAAAACCCATTTGCACTCAATGGTTTTAACACCATCAGTGGATCAACCAAGTTCCAAACTTGATTCTTGTGCATGGATTCAATTTGGATCTCATGGCTTCAAGCCATTTCTCGAGTCCGTCCCACCATCGCTTCTTCATTGGTCTTAGGCTCATCGTTGTCTAACAACAATATGTCCCGTTGTTGAGTAGTCAAGAACATGTACCTCTCAGTGCACGACATGACCTCTCGACCTACGTGGTGCGGTGTGTCCACAACAAAGTTCTTCAATAGTTTGTTCATCTGTTGTGGTTACAGAGGAGCTAAAATGTTTTCAGTGTGTTTCGAATTTCTTCAAGTTGCACGTGCTCCCACTATCCCTTCTTGAGAGAAACTCTTTCTCTAAGAAGACACCATGTCGGGCGACAAACACTTTGCCTTCTCCTTGATTATAGAAATAATATCCTTTTGTTTCCTTAGGATACCCGATAAAGAAGCATTTATCAGATTTAGGAGTGAGCTTATCAGATTGTAAACGTTTTACATATGCCTCACATCCCCAAATCTTAAGAAAAGACAAGCTAGGACGTTGTCTGTCCACATCTCATATGGTGTCTTTTCTACTGATTTTGATGGAACCTGTTTAGTGTGAAAGCAATGTTTCAAGAGCGTACCCCAAAAGACAACGGAAGATCACTTTGGCTCATCATGGAGCGCACCATATCTAATAAGGAGCGATTTCTCCGTTCAGATACCCCATTCCATTGAGGCGTTCTGGCGAGTCAATTGTGGAACAATTCCACAATCCTTGGATGATTGCCAAACTCATGGCTCAAATACTCGCCTCCACGATCAGATCGTAGAAACTTGATTGTCTTGCCTAAATGATTTTGCACTTCATTTTGGAATTCTTTGAACTTTTCAAAGGATTCAGACTTATGCTTCATCGGTAGATATACCCATATCTACTAAAGTCATCGATAAAAGTTATGAAGTACTGAAAACCACCTCTAGGTTGTTGAGCTCATTGGTCCACATACATCGAATGTACGAGTGCCAATAAGTCACTTGCCCGTTCACCTTGACCGGTGAAAGGTGCCTTTGTCATCTTGCCAAGTAAACAAGATTCGCATGTCTCAAATGATTCAAAATCAAATGAGTGCAGAATACCATCTCTATGGAGCTTCTCCATGCGTTTCTCATTTATGTGACCTAAGCGACAGTGCCAAATAAACGTGGGATTCAAATCATTCGAACGTTGCCTCTTTGCTTTAATGTTATAGACCGGTGACTCTTCAAGAGTAAGAACATATAACCCACACCAATGGAGTATGACAATAGAACATATCTTTGAAATAAAGAGAACAACCATTGTTCACAGATCTAAAGTCATAACCTTCTGCTTGCAAACATGAAGCAGAAATAATGTTCTTTGAAAGAGATGGAACACAATAACAATTATTCAATTCCAAAACTAATCCTGAAGGTAAAGACAATGGCATGGTGCCAACAGCCACCGCAGCAACTTTTGCTCCATTGCCAACGCGAAGATCCACTTCGCTCCTCCTCAAACTTCTACTTCTTCTTAGCCCCTGCAACAATTTGCAAATGTGAGCAACCGATCTGGTATGAAATACCCAAGAATCAGTAGATGAAGTAGCAAGATTGATTTCTATAACATTTATACCTGGAGTGGAAGTCGGACTTCCCTTCTTCTTCTCAAGATCCTCCAAGTACTTTGGCGTTCCTTTTCCAATGCCCCGATTGCTTACATGAGTAACAATGCATTAGGAGCAGCGCCCTTCTTGACTTGCTTGGCCTTAGAACTGCTCGCGATCTCATCGGGAGCTAACTTTCTTTTGACCGCGCCTTTCTTGACATTGGGCTTGCCCTTGTCTTTCTGCATCATCATCACATGATGCTGCTTCTCTTAATGCTTTCCTCGGCAGCTTTTAGCATCCCATGCAACTCAGCCAAGGTCTTGTCCATGTTGTTCATATGATAGTTCAGTATGAATGGCTCAAAGCTCGGGGGAGCGACTGGAGAATCACATCGAGCGAACTCTTGGCTAAGGGAAAACCAAGCTTTTCCGGACTCTCAATGTAGCCAATCATCTTAATCACATGAGGGCGACGGATTCCCCTCTGCAAGCTGCACGCAAACAAGGACTTTGAAGTGTTGAACCTCTCACCCTTGCTTGGTTCTCAAACATACCACGCAACCCCACAATGATATTGTAGGCATCTGTGTTCTCATATTGCTTCAAGCTCAGAGGACATTGTGGCAAGCATGAGATAGCTCACATCAAGGCAATCATTCATTTGCTTCTCATAAGCTCTCCGTGCAGCCGCGAGAGCATTATCGAGGCAAGTCATCGGGATAAGGAGACTCAAGGACATACTCCTTGCGCTCTTGCTTGAGAACAATTCTCAAGTTGCGATACCAATCCATAAAGTTCGTTCCATTGAGTTTTTCTTTCTCAAGAATAGATCACAAATTAAAAGAACTGGATGCGGCATTAGCTGACATGATCTACAACAAAGAATATGCAAAGTTTAGCACTATGTTTGTGTTCATCTTTTATTAAACTATTTAACAAAAGACTCCCACTATGTGTTTTGCAACGAAACTCCCTCTAAGTTACATAGTGGGTCAAGATCCTCATTTCACTAATTCCTAGTGAGCTTTGGCATCACGGCTAGAAAACTAGTGACATGGGTAAGCAACACCTTGCTAATCACATCCCTATGTGACTCTTGCTTGTTGGGTGACATCAATATGCCCCGGCCCCAACCTTTGCCCCAAGGTCCAAAACTGTTTTGATAACCTTGTTAAGTAAACCAAATGCTTCCGCATGTAGATGCCCAACATCTACCCCAAATAATGATGATAACCGACGACACTCTACTTTGGTAGACCTACCATGCGGTGATCATTATCTTTTGGTGCAACATATGGAAGGGCATTAACACCTAATTTTATGAGGGATTCTATCCTACCAAAGCAACATATCACATATATCATTGCATAAGAATAAGATAGATAACATCACAGATAAACACATTTAACTGTGAAATAGTATGGCCCAAAAAATGGTGATCTCCATCTGCATGTAGGTGTAGACGATCTCCATCCTCCACATCACTCCTTTAGGCCACCATGCTTGAAAGCTTGTAACCTCAAAACTAGGCTACTACCTATAATAGCTAGAAATTGAAGATTACAAAGATAGATTCAAGCATTAAGGTCGACACGCAGGTCATTAAATACAATATAGACAGCTAACAATAGCTGAAATAATCATGACACGTAGGCCATGAACGAATGTTACATGCATCACATACATCTCATACATTCCAATAAGATATAGGGCCATACTATTCACATCATTCCCTGCAAAAACAAGTTAGACGTAGAATCGTATTCTACCTAACGATGTGAACTCATGACGCTATACAAGGCGGGTACGCACGGCGGTCCAACCACCTTATGCCGATCCGAGACATTCTCTAGGACGCTAGTTTTTCCACTGGGCCGAGGCCATCAGATCCATAACCTACAAGTATTCGACATAACCACCTTATGCCGATCCGAGACAATCTCTAGGACACTAGTTTTTCACTGGCCCGAGGCTATCAGATTCATATCCTACTAGTATTCGACATAACCACCTTATGCCGATCTGAGACAATCTCTAGGGCACTAGTAGTGATACAATCTGCGCCTCATCTAACCCCTATTCACCGATTGATCTCATCAACTCGTGCTACCATCGATTCATCACATGAACCGATCGATCTAGACTGTAATAGATCCAATCTACTACAACCGCATATCAACATATGCGCTGATCCGATCGCAAACTAAGCAAGATGGCTCGATACCATGAAGGATCGCGAAGGCTACAAAGCAGAAAACAAAACTTTTCTACCGCGCATACAAGGACATCATGCTTAGGAGGATCATGGATCGTTACCACTAGACGCAGCGAGCGCAACGGAAGAAGAGTTGGAGAAGCCGATCCAACCACGCGCGTCGAGGTAGTAGTGGAAGTAGCCGATCGTCCCGAACAGATCGTCTCCTCCACGCGATCAACCACACCACGAGCAGATCCAATCTGTAGGTTGTTGATGCCGATCAACGCCGCAACGAGCAGCGCCTGCACCGGTACCCACATGTCCGGGGTTGGAACGCCGATCGCGAGTATACCAGCACTCGCGAGCGGCTAGGGTTTGGCTCGGGAGGTGGTGGCTAGGGTTTAGCTCGGGATTAACAGATGCATGCAGCCCTCAGCCCCTCGCCTCCATATATATAGACCTCCTCACTTGGGCCTCGTGGACCGAGGCCCAATAGGAGTCTATCCGGATCTCTATCCGAATTGAGCCCACATCCGAATCACATTCGAATTAGTGTTCCAACCCGTTAAGTGTGCGACCCTCTAGGTTCACATATACTTGGTCGCGACTCGGAAACGCCTTTCCGGTCACCCTGTTAATAGCGGCCTCTTGTAAGACATATTAACCCCAAAGTATACGTAAAGATCATATCGGCTGAACCTGTAATGTTCTCATGTACGAATCCCTTTGCCTCATGATATAGATTAAGCTCAAGGCAAGACCTATGTCATCCTCTTAATAGCTCAATCACTCTCTCGATTCCGTGATGGATTATAAACTCGTGATTGACTCCTCAATCACCTTGGCATGGCCATGCACTTTCATAATCCATTACATCGAGGGGCCCAGAGATATCTCTCCCATAAGGAGGGGCAAATTCTATCTTGATCATTCACATCCCACTACATGTTTCATAGCAAACCCGAAGACCACTTTTATGACTACCTAGTTACGGAGTAGTGGTTAGTAGTCCCAAAATAGGCTACTACGCATGTTGGGAACCATGATGATCTCAAGTCTAAGGATTCTACATAAACACTACTTGAGACCAACTGATGACACATGGAATCTCTGCAGTGTCTCATGGCGGGTCTATCCAACATATGTTCACTAACACATGTCCATATTATTGATTTGGTATCACCATACCATGATCCATGAGACATGATCATCAATCAATACATATGCTGATCTTTGAATCATATTTGTTCCTCATATGATATATAATCAGGGATCATTTAGAAATAGCAACATTTTGGCATTAAGAGTCTCATGAATAAGTCACATACTCATTGATCAATAATGATAATGTCTATTTCAAGGAACAAAGCAATGTATCATAAACATAGTATGTGATATATATTCAACATCTCCATGTTGCCTCTAGGGCATATCACCAACACATCCATATTTGCTCAGTTGAGGAAGAAGGACCAGATCAGCAGGAGCCACTAGAAGGAGGATACTTTGAAGACTTCACGGATTAGGACTTCGCTCCCCAGTCGATTGCCTGTGGGCATGTCGAATGGCTACAACGTTTAATTTTGGTTTTCCGCTGCTAGTTTCTTTAAGCCCTTCAGGCTAATAATTGTAAGCTTGGCCATAAGGTCGTACTCTGATAATTATCAATATATTTTGGATTTTCCTTAGTATATCGTGATGTGGATGATATTTATCTTTGTTCATACTATGTGCACTAGCGTGATCTTGGACTAGTGCAGAATACACAGGAGAGTCCGGATTTGCATATTTGGGTCTCTACAGAGATGGTATCAGAGCCATATCGACTGTAGGACGAAGCCCTAGTTAGCCTTGCCGCCGTAGCAAAATTCAAAATACTTATTTTCTAAAAACAAAACCACTAAACTTGATATCTAGTAATTTCTCTACTTTCTTCCCTTGTTCTTAAGGTTTCTCACTTCTCGTCTAAACTTCTGCCCAAACCATTGTTTTAAACTGACTTCTTTTCCCCATCACCCTGTAGATGTCGCAGAAATTCTTCAGCCAGGCAGGAGGTTGGAGGAGACTTCTTCGAGTTCTTTTGCGAAGCCTTGGATTTAAGAGAGCACCAATCTACAACACATCGACGAAGGAGCAAGAAAACCACGCATGGGGCACGTCACTTGGCTATACTTCACCACCAAGTTCGGCGGTCAAGTTATACATCACAGTTACAAGCACATGAGTGCTTGCGGAGAGAAAGTAGCACAGGAGCCACACTCAAAGCCGTTCGTCGGCTTTGCAAAATGTACAAGCTCAGCATCGCTAAGCTCGTTCGGAAGTACAAGGAGAAGTACATAATAGAGGAGTGTTCACCGCAAACGCTAACACCTTCGCCTGCACCTTCGTCACCAAACCTGGAGGAGAGCTCACTCATGGAAGACGATGAGCATTCCCGACGCACCATTCCAACGAGAGAAAATGTACAGCCAGTCCATAACCGGAGGGTGGTCTACAGTGACTCCGAGGAAGAAGTACACTCACCGTACCTTGTAGGACCCAAATGGGAGCCAGAAGATTAGACCATAGTATAGGATAGCGTCGGTTAGGAAGTGGTGTTTTATTTGTAATTGATTGTGATGTGAGCTGCAGGTTTGCCCTCAAAAGCAATATGTTGCAGTCACATCAAACCTTTTTATTGGAGCAATCTTATTTGGATCTTTTGTTAGCCTTTTCGGCTAAGTGTCTACTTAGTTTAGGTTGCCATTAGTTATTCCCCTTAGACGAGTTTACCGCTTACCTTTGCTTTTCCCTCTTACCTATTAAGCCTTGCGAAGCCAGTTCTCAAGCAAGTGAGCTTTCTTTACAGAGCAGAACAGAATGGTTGATACCCGGAGCTCCGCAGGATGCAGTCAGATGAACCAAGACCCGGAAGGTAGTAATAGGAATCAAGCAACTCCAGAGCAGCATGCAAATCCGGCTAGTCTAGATCCAACCTTGAGTCAGTTCATGGCTGCCCAGACTCAGTTGATGAACACCATGATGCAAAACATGAACGCCGTGATGAACCGGCAGAATCGAGAAATGCCTCAACCAGTTCGCCAGCAGTCCAAGTTCGCAGAGTTTATGAGGACAAGGCCACCCACCTATTCACGATCTTCGGAGCCCTTGGAAGCCGATGATTGGATGCGCTCAATAGAAAGGAAGCTTAATCTTGCCCAGTGTACCGATCGCGAGAAGGTGTTGTGTGCCGCTCACCAACTAGAGGGTACTGCAGCTGAATGGTGGGAGAATTATTGTGCTGCACATGAAGATCAAGATAGCATCACTTGGGCAGAGTTCGCAGCAGCTTTTCATCATGCCCACATCCTGGATGGGGTGATTGAGATGAAGAAGGAGGAATTTAGGGAATTACAGCAGAAGAACATGTCAGTGAGTGAGTATCTCAATAAATTCACCCAGTTAGCCCGCTATGCTCCAGAGGATGTCGCCACAGATGATGCCCGCCAGAAGAGGTTCAAGAGAGGATTAAACCCTGGCCTGAAAGTTCAAGTGGTGGGAAATGACTACGCCAGCTTTCAAAACATGGTGGACAAAGCAATGCTCATTGAGGAGAGTCATCGTGAGTTAGAGGAATCTCGCAAGCGAAGAATGATGCAGCAGGGATCTCAAATGCACCAGGCCCAGAGGACCCGCTTTAGTACATTTCAGCCAGCTCGTGTTCCACAGCCGTCAGGATTCAAAACCCCTACACCAGCTCCTCGCCAGTTCTCGTTAGGGCCCAGGCCAATTCCAGTGGGAAGTCAGCAGTAGATGATTACCAAGCCCATGACAGCAGTTACTTGTTTCAAATGCCATGAAACGGGACATTATGCCAACAAATGCCCGCAGAATCCAGCCATGACACCAGTTCATTTCAACTTGGGAGCTACACCAGATCGAACCCCTGCAGCAGGGTTAGGACGTAGAGCACCTCAAGGATGAAGCCAGCCCAGCAGAGGATCGCAGACCGTGATGCGCGGCCAGGTGAACCATGTCACCGTAGGAGAGGCTCAAGCAGCGCCAGACGTTGTGATCGGTAAGTTCCAAGTAAATTCAGTTCCTGCCACAGTTTTGTTCGATTCTGGAGCTTCACATTCGTTTGTTTCTCAGAGTTTTGCTCTAAAGCATAAGTTGGACATCGTTGCTCTTGGTTCCATTTTGCTGGTTCAATCCCCAGGCTCTGAGATGAGTACGAACCTAGGGTGCCCTAAAGTTAAGATAACCATACAGGGAGTAGAGTTCTCCGCTAATTTGGTTGTGCTAAATATCCAGTCCTTGGACGTAATTTTGGGTATGGATTGGCTCAAGAAGCATCAAGCAGTATTGGAATGTGGAAGCCGAGCAGTCACCTTGGTCAGTTCAGATGGAAATAAAGTTAGATTTGAGGCCAACATGAAGCAGTTGGAAAAAGTGATGGTCTGTCAAAGTAAAGGATCATGCTAAATGAAGTACCAATTGCCAGGGAGTATCCTGATGTTTTCCCTGATGATCTTCCTGGGATGCCGCCAGACAGAGAAGTGGAGTTCGCAATTGAGCTAGCACCAGGTACATCGCCTATTTCCAAGAGACCTTACCGAATGCCCGCCAACGAGTTAGCAGAGTTGAAGAAGCAAATACAAGAATTATTGGATAAAGGCTATGTCAGACCTAGTACTTCTCCGTGGGGAGCACCTGTGTTGTTCGTCAAAAAGAAGGATGGCAGCCAGCGCATGTGCGTGGACTACCGAGCTCTCAATGAAGTTACCATCAAGAACAAGTATCCCTTGCCCAGAATTGATGACTTGTTCGATTAACTAAAAGGAGCCGGAGTGTTCTCCAAGATTGATTTGAGATCAGGATATCATCAAATGAAGATTCGTCCAGAGGATATACCTAAGACAACATTCTCAACTCGTTATGGGTTGTACGAGTTCACCGTGATGTCCTTTGGCCTAACCAATGCTCCAGCATACTTTATGTACCTGATGAACAATGTGTTCATGGATTACCTGGACAAGTTCGTTGTCATGTTTATCGATGACATTCTAATCTACTCCAAGAATGAGAAAGAGCACGAAGAGCATTTGAGGATGGTATTGCAGAGGTTACAAGAGCATAAGTTGTATGCCACGTTCAGCAAATGTGAATTTTGGATGAAGGAAGTCGCGTTTTTGGGCCATGTCATGATAGCAGAAGGAGTAGCAATTGATCCAGGGAAAGTGAAAGATGTACTTACTTGGAAGGCACCAACGTCAGTGACTCAGGTCAGAAGCTTCCTAGGAATGGCAGGTTACTATCGCCGATTCATTGAAGGATTCTCCAGTGTAGCCCGACCGCTTACTCAGCTGTTGAAGAAAGAAAAGAAGTTTGAGTGGATGCCAGAATGCGAGAAGAGTTTTCAGAAATTAAAGGAGAGTCTAAGAACAGTGCCAGTCCTAATTCTGCTGGACATTAAGAAGGACTTTGAGATCTACTGTGATGCATCTCGCAAAGGTTTGGGGTGTGTATTGATGCAGGACAAGAGAGTGGTGGCTTATGCATCGCGCCAGTTAAGGCCACACGAAGAGAATTATCCCACACACGATTTGGAATTGGCAGCAGTTGTGCATGCCCTGAAAATATGACGCCACTACTTAATGGGTAACCATTGTGAGATCTACACGGATCATAAGAGCTTGAAATACATTTTCACGCAATCGGATCTCAACCTAAGACAAAGAAGATGGTTGGAATTAATAAAGGATTATGATATCGGAATCCATTATCATCCAGAAAAGCCAATGTAGTGGCTGATGCATTGAGCAGAAAGGTGTATTGCAATACAGTAATGGTCAAGGAAAACCAACCAGCTTTACGCGAGGAGTTTCAAAAGCTCAGTTTGGAGTTGGTTGAGGAGGGAATGTTACCCGCTTTGGACTTGCAGCCAACCCTAGATGGTTAGATCCATCAAGCGCAATCAGGGGATGAAAATATTCAACAAATCAAGGGTGGATTGAAGGAAGGCAAAGCACCAGGTTTTGTAGAGCATGATCAGGGAATCTTAGGGTACAAGGCACGATTGTGCGTACCAAATAAGGATGAACTGAAGAAGTTATTGCTTAAGGAAGTGCATGAGTCATTATATTCAATTCATCCAGGCAGTACTAAGATGTATCAGGACATTAAAGACAAATACTGGTGGCCAGGAATGAAGCGTGAGATAGCCGAGTACGTAGCACTTTGTGATGTGTGCCAAAGAGTGAAGGCTGAACACCAAAGACCAGCAGGTTTGCTGCAACCTTTGAAAATTCCTGAATGGAAGTGGAAAGATGTGGGAATGGACTTTATCACGGGTTTGCCCAAAACCAAGGAAGGTTACGACTCAATATGGGTGATCGTGGATCGATTGACGAAGGTCGCTCACTTTCTTCCGGTCAAAACAACCTATTCTGGTGATAAGTTGGCCGAGCTATACATGTCCAGAATTGTGAGTCTCCATGGAGTGCCCAAGCGGATAGTATCAGATCGTGGGTCGCAGTTTACTTCACGATTTTGGAGTAGTTTCCACGAGGCCATGGGCACTCATCTGAACTTCAGTACAGCATATCATCCGCAAACCGATGGCCAGACAGAGCGAGTAAATCAAATTTTAGAAGACATGTTGAGAGCATGTGTATTGGACCATGGGGCCAAGTGGGAAAGTTGTTTGCCTTTTGCGGAGTTCTCCTACAATAACAGCTACCAGGCCAGTTTACAGATGTCATTGTTTGAAGCTCTGTATGGGAGAAAATGTAGAACCCCTCTCAATTGGAAAGAGACGGGGGAGAGGCAAATCTTTGGGCCAGAATGTCTTCAGGAAGCAGAAGAGAAAGTGCGTTTGATTCAAGAAAGGTTAAAGGCAGCTCAGGCCAGACAGAAGAATTACGCTGATACTCGTCGAAGAGGTCTAAGATTTGAGCCAAATGATTATGTGTATCTTAGAATCACACCCTTCAAAGGTGTGAAGAGATTCCAAATGAAGGGGAAGCTTGCACCAAGGTATGTGGGGCCATTCAAGATTTTAAAGCGCAAAGGGGAGGTTGCATACCAGTTGGAATTACCCAACACCTTGAGCGGAATACACGACATTTTTTCATGTTTCTCAACTAAAGAAGTGCTTAAGAGTGCCAGAGGAGGCAGTGCCAGTAGAAGCCGTGGATCTTCAGGAGGATCTGTCTTATAAGGAGCACCCTATCAAAATTTTGGAAGTGGCAGAGCGTGTAACCAGAAGAAGGATCGTTCACTTTTGCAAAGTTCAATGGAGCAACCATTCGGAGGAGGAAGCAACTTGGGAGAGCGAGAAGGATCTCAGAGCGGAGTTTCCAAACCTATTCCTTAGAGAGCCAGAATCTCGGGGTCGAGATTCCGTTTAAGGGGGGGAGCTTTGTAACACCCTGATTTTCAGAGCCTTTTGAAGCTTTTAAAATAAAATTCACTATTTGTATTTTTCTGGAATGAATTAAAGCTTCATTGGAATTTTTACCAATTAAAAGGGTTTAATATGATTAAGTTAAACATTAACTTTTCCAAAATATTTTATTTGAGTTCCCTGAGCCTCAAGGAAACCATATCGTCGTGGACTCCGAGCCGTGCACGAGCCGGCCATCCTCGGGGACCGGGTATAAAAGGGGGCCGACCCCCGGGGTCCTCCTCATCCCGCAGCCGCCGCTAGCCATCGCCGCGCAGGGCACCGCCGTCGAAGGTCGCCGGTCATCTCGCCGAGCCGCCGCCTTCGTGACGTGCCGCCGTCGCCTTCGTCGCCAGTGAGCTCCGAGCGCCGTCGCCCTCGCCGTTGCGTCGCCGGTGAGCTCCGCCGCCGGTCATTCCGTCGGCCAGACCCCGCAGCCGCACCCTGCCGCCGCTCACCTCGGCCCGCGCCCGCGTTGTCTCGCGCCCCGCACTTCGCATGCGTCAGCGCTGACGCCAGATGTCGTGCCATTTCGCCTTCCTATGCGCTTGGTCCGCCGTGCGCCGAGCCGCTGTCAAGTGGGACCCACCCGTCAGCCGTGAGCCGTAGACCGAGCCACATCAGCCAGCCACGCAAGCTACGCCACGTCAGCCCTAGGCCGACGTGTCACGCCACATCAGCCCTAGCCACCGCGCCAGCCGTCCAGTCAGCCGCACTATTCCGTGCGCCGGGTTCACCGTAGACTTGACATTCCATGCAACGGGTCTACAGCACAGTGCAACTTCTGATTTTTTCAGCCTTTTCCCCAAATTAGATTTTCCAGGAGCCCGTTCTCCCTCGTCCAAAATCCGATTGACCTGATTCTTTTTCTTAAATTCATCTAAAATTGAGATCTATCTTTTGGTTCAGGTTTGAGAATTTTTGGAGTTTATTTGAATTTTATTTGATTTTATTTCTTGTGTTTGTCTCGCTTTCTCTCTCGTTAGATACGCGTTCGATGGAGCTGACGCCGGATTTGAAGATCAAGAGCCGTCAACTAAGCAAGGCCAAGGCAAGTCGTGTCCTTTGATCATATTGAACCCAGTTTTCAAATTCTATTATGTAATATGTTGTTTTAAATTATCATGCATTGTTACTTTATTATAAAACCCTTGTATTGGTAGTTAATGGCCTAATTGTTTATTTCCTCCTTGATAATTTGAATACCATGATTCCATTGTCACCATAGGATGGGAAATTATTTAGTGATGCAATATTAGTTGTCACATGGGTTGTACGTTTAGAATTGCTTAGCCATGCTTCTAGTACGTTGGGTCTATCATCACATGTGTTAATTAATCTTGACTTAATGATGTACTTGAACGTGGTGGTTAGCCACAGTTGTAAAATCTGTTGCCATGACATGGGTAGTGTCATTGGTATTGGTTATACAAATTTGGTTTTCACTCGGGCGAATGATCGTGCAGTAAAGGGGGTGCAGGTTGCAGATTGGGATGTGGAGGTTTCGCCTGGGTAATATTTAAGGACTTAACTTTGTGCGCTATTGATCTGAGCTTTACCGTGCAAACCACATGTCTAGTATGGGATAGACCTGGCATAATAATTTGTGAAGTCTCAACTTTGGTTTCGCTACCGATGTTGTTGTGGCACAAGAGGGGGCAATTATCGACTAGGAGGTTACCCTACTCGACGGCGAAACCTTAGCGAGTGGGATCAGGTTGAGATGGATCATTGTAAAAGCCTTGTTGTGATTATCTTTAACGTGAGGATTATCACATCGTGTGGGTACAGTTGTGCAACTCTGCAGAGTGTAAAACTATTCGAATAGCCGTGTCCTCGGTCATGGACAATGCTCGGTGATTTCACACGAGGGGTAGGGTTTGCCTAAATTGTGGTTGGGTTAAGTGAATGGGTAGTTCACTAGTGAATCCATTGGGTGGATGGTTAGTTCACTCGTGGTTGTATTCATTTCCTTTGATTAAATATTTATTACCATTTGTTTAAGCTTGCTTTTCAATCTATTTATTGTATTTACTTTAAATTGTTGCTTTCTGCAAAATTAACCTTTCAGCCATCCCTTGGTAAGCTTTGCATACTATATTGCATTCTTTGTGACAAACGACTTGCTGAGTACTCTATGTACTCAGGCTTCATCCATATTTGCTTAGTTGAGGAAGAAGGACCAGATCAGCAGGAGCTACTAGAAGGAGGATACTTTGAAGACTTCGCGGATTAGGACTTCGCTCCCCAGTCGATTGCCTGTGGGCATGTCGAATGGCTACCACATTTAATTTTGGTTTTTCGCTGCTAGTTTCTTTAAGCCCTTCAGGCTAATAATTGTAAGCTTGGCCATAAGGTCGTACTCTGATAATTATCAATATAATTTGGATTTTCCTTAGTATATCGTGATGTGGATGATATTTATCTTTGTTCATACTGTGTGCACTAGCGTGATCCTGGACTAGTGCAGAATACACAGGAGAGTCCGGATTTGCATATTTGGGTCACTACATGGGTGCTCTACTGGCCAGCGAGTACTTAACAAAACATAATTATAGTCATTAACACTAATTAAGATTTAAACTAATTTGATCACGCCCTATAGTGGCTTCATCTTCCCACCGAGCAAAGCACAGCTCACCGCCGCCGTGGGCAAAAATGGGTTGCTCTCACCAAACCACACCTCTAGGCGAGGCTGTGCAGGCTAATTTGGCACACGCGCTGGCTGGCGGTGGTGCTTGGGCGCACGATAGCATAGCAAGCTATGGTGAGATAAACTAATTGCAAGATAGGGGAGCTACTGGGGACCGGGAGGGACTCAGCGAAGGTGATGGCTTGGTTCGGGGAGGCATGGAGCAGGCTGGCAACGAGGGGCCAAGGTGGCACATGGGAGGAGCTTGTCACTAGTGATGTTGAGGTGATTGTGGTCCAATCTGGTGACTAGAATCAACAGAGGAGTTCACAAGGGAGTGTTAGATGGGAGGAATCAACTGAAGAGGCGGTGAAGCAGTAGATCATCCGGGCTCGGAGTTGGGGAAGAAGGGTCCTTCAATGAGCTGTATGGCTAGAGAAGCTAATTAGGCATGGTGAGAGAGACAGTGGTGCAAGGCAAACTCAAAAGCATACTTGCAGGGGTTGGGGCTCAAGGCGGAGATCTAGCGATGACGGCAGTCAAGCGGAGCTGGGCGGTGACGATGGTGAGCTCAAAGGAAAGTCGACACAACCAAGGCGATGAGTGGGAAGACAAGGGCAAGGTGTGAGGAGGTTCCGGAGATCCAGGGCTGAGTTGAATAGCCATAGAGGCAACAGTCAACAAGCGGGCAAGTAGGAGAGTGCAGCATGGCACTATTCGTGCACAAGGGAGGGAACAACAGTCGAGGGCTACATGGCACAACATAGGGAAGCCATTGATGGCACGAGCACGGCGAAGGTGCAACAGTCAAACCACGGGTGTGGCGAGTGGAAGGGAAGTCGTGCAGCGCTAGGGAGAGAAGAGGGAGAGGGAAAGGAGGGTAGAGCCTAGGTAATATCAGCATAGAGTTGGCAAGCATGAGGGCGCATAGGGACATGTAGGGGCACATAGGGATGAACTACGCTGGTCGTGCATGTGGCGGGCGCAGGCGAAGCATGCATGGTGCAAGCAATGCACGTGCTGGGCGCGCACGGCACAGGGGAGGGGTACCATGGGCTAGGCCAAAGGCCATGGGCCAGAGGAGGGGAGAAAACAAGCTAGGCTTGGCCCAACAGAGACTTGGGCTTTGGATTTTTTTGAGAATTGGTTTGTTGTGTTTGATTTGAATTCAAATTTGAATTTTTATTCAAGAACTTTTGAACTTCCAAAAATGGGTTGTTAGATACGTGTTGCTTGTGTGGATTGAATTCCTTAAGGAGCTTGTGACTCAATTGCTATTGCCGAGGTCATTGCTAGATGTAAGCTTGCTGTAATTTCATATTGAATTGTTATCTTTAAGTTATCTTTGTTCATCATTCATCGATTGTCATCACAAGATCCGGCCACCCCATATCATCTTTGTATTAGAGCTTTCAGTTGCCTAGTGATAACCTTTACTGTTGCTTTAGTTATTTTTCTGCCTTAGAACACACTTTAGCCGAAGTACAAACATTGAATACCGAACCACTTCACTTCAATTTGATATCTAGTGGGTTAGATTAAGTTTTGATGCATTAGAAACTTTATTTTAGTTGCTAGTCATGTTTTCTTTGCGTAGCTTATCTTTTGTTTGATCTAAAACCAAAAACTCAAAATCAATCTAGATTGTGATTTCTATCAAATCCGAGTTCAATTATGCACTATTCAGTAAATCAGTTGTAACTTTTCTGTCCGAACTTTGATATAGGTGTTGTTTGATTCTTTGGAAATATTACACCGAGACCTCTAACTTTTCTGGTTTGGTCAAGTCCAAAGCGCCAGTAGATTTAAATTTCGAGTCTGATTCTAATTCTGAGGGCATCGCGGATTTGAATCTGTGTGAGTGTTAGACAGAAGTCGAGTTTGAGGCTATAAATATAACACCCTAGTCCAACAAGAACCTAGAATGCTACTAAAAATAGTAAAATAAGTATTTATAATGCAAACTTTTCTCTAAACTTTTGGCAGCATTTTCTTTAAAACACATATCACTAAAGATGATCAAAACAAACCATCGAACAAAAGTGCATGATATCCATAAGATAAAAAACTTAGAGCATAACCATAACAGTACAACCTAAGGAGATTCTCCAACTTTG
Organism: Dendrocalamus sinicus; assembly: GCA_036346575.1. Lineage (NCBI taxonomy): Eukaryota > Viridiplantae > Streptophyta > Magnoliopsida > Poales > Poaceae > Dendrocalamus > Dendrocalamus sinicus. Next base: position 13,009,067 of record CM070654.1, read on the forward strand.
CTTCAAAGGATACAAGTGCATCTCTCATAGGTATGATCACAACCGTACTCAAGTTCACTAGCATGGCTCTTCCAATAAAATATTGTTTGTTAATTTATTGAGCATGGTGAATGAGAGTGCGTGGTGCACAAATACCTAGCCCATTCCTATGCATGTTGCCTTCTCACGAATTACCTAAAAAACAAAATATAAACAATAAGCTTGAGTCCACGACTCAGCAAAGTACGAGTAAGATAGTAAATGATAAAGACACCCGTGCTAGTCCTAGTTTGTCCACTCCTGTGCAAGAAGCTTTAACTCCTCCAATTGAACCAACAGGGCCGATTACACGAGCACAAGCAAAGAAGCTCCAACAACAGGTGAATTTGTTCTTTAAAGAGTATAATTTTGATAAGAATTTACTACTACCTAATTCTAGTGTGTTATGCATGCTTAGGTATGAGGAGGGGCTCACTCACGAAGGTCGATGCGGTCGAGATGGGGATTATGCGGTCTGGAAACTTCGGAGGCCGTTTTGAGGGCTTAACGACATTTTTTGGAGATGCACTGTTTTTCAAAGCCTCGCGAATGAATCAGAGCCGGAATTATGGTTTTTTGGATCAAACTTTTCGTTAGCTTCGAAACAAGTACAAGAACGTCGAAAACACAGCTCGTATGCAAAAGTTATGGCTGTTTCTTTGAAGGTCGCTCCAAAATAGAAGAAAACATGTGCCCGGCCTGCGTGCCACTTGGGCTGATCGAAACCCACCTAATTTTGGTCATGTATCTCATTTTTACGAGTTGAGTCCAAACCATATCAAGTAGTTGTGTCCGAGTTGTTATGGGATTGAATAGTAGAGTTTGATTCGGTGTCTTGGGCCGAACCAGATTGGAACTCGGCCTTAGGCCCAAATGTGTGCATGCGTAAGGTTAGGGTGTGCTTTTAAGTAGCCGCCACCCCCCTCCATTAGGGTTCAAGACCACTTTTTTAGATTGAAACTAGAACAGCATATTGCTTATTTCTTTTCACCATAGTGTCCATGCGAGGATTACTTGAGAGGAATTGAGCGATCGTTCTTGAATCAAGGTCATGTTTGCTTTTCCATTGGGAATTGAGGGCATGACATTTCTCCACTCGTGGTCTTGTGGAGAAAGCTTGGTGTATCTTGGCGAATTTCCAAAGAGCTGTGAATCCATGTATTGGCACGGGAGTGCAGCTAGAGAGATTGGTTGAGAGGCACTAGTTATCGTGATCCTACATCGAGAAGATCAGGGTTGCCCGTATCATCTTTAGTATGAGAGCGCGGTTGACTCGGTAAGATCTTTTATCTTGTTTTTAGATTTATTTATTTCTGTCCTATAGTCCAAAGAAAACTGAAAAATTGCACAAAAAAAATCAATTCTGAAATCCTAGTTCAATCTGTTATTTCTCGTGAGTTTTGTTAAGTTTTTGTCCATTAGAAATTTTGTTTACGTGCTGATCTTTGTGCTCCTTTGTGTAGCTTGATCTTTGTGTCCACATAAACCCTAGAAAATTGTTGATAGAATCCCTCAATTAGCAACCAAAAAGTGTAAATTGCATTTACTTTTGAATCCTAAATTCCTTGCTATTTGAATTGCTCTCAAGAGATCCATCCGAATTCTCTTTTAGGAGAAAGTTTGTGATAGTATCCACTTCCTTCAAAACCGAGAGTTAGCTCCGGTTTGGCTCCGAAAAAAATATCACTACTTGTGCCAAACCCTAGCTGACCGAAAGGAAAGAATTGCTATAATTGAGCTTCACTTATATCTTTTCATCAATTGAGACTAGCTTTTGATATTGCCGTTAGGGCTGTTCTTGAGCACTATTTACGCTTGCTGAATTCTTGAATTTGTGCAAAGGGAAGACAAAACTAGTTCAGCCAAACTAGAGAAAAAAAGGAGTAAGCCACGGCATAGTTAAAAAAACGCCTGAAAGTTTCCTGCGATTTGATCAACAAAAAGTGAAAATAGAAAGTGTTGGCCGAAACTCTATGGAAAACCCTAGTTCATATTTTTAGCTTGTGTATTTATTCTCATAGAGCAATCTTGTGCTCTTACATTCATAATTATTGCAATTGGCTAGCGTCTCTCCTAATACTTAGTGAAAACGAGCTAATTATTCATCTCAATTTCATATTGCCTCTTTCTAGCTCATTCCTTTGTTTGCATTAAGTCACATTTATCGTTGCGTGTGCACCATATCCTTCACTTAAATCTATTGGATCAGCACCTCGGCAAACTATTCTAGCTTGGATTATTACTTAGCTTTAAACAACCTAAATTTCAGATTGCATAGTTATGCATTAAACCCTCCAAGCTCCATTCAAAAACCTTGTGTTGTGCATTGCTTTCACTCTCGAAATTCGCTAAGTATATCACCATTGCTAGTTTCTATGGCCACAAGGTAAGAGTCTGCTGTTTTCAATTATGCCCTTACACCCATATCTCCTCATTGGGGGCACTTATGTCATTGCACATGTTACTCTGGTTCTTATAACCTCCTGACAGGCCTGCTGGGCTTAGGTGGGGGCCACCCCTACGACAGGAGCCTCTCATGGTGAAGGGCTTCACAGGGCCGAAGCCATGTCGCCGAGTCCTTTGGCCCCCTCCGTCCCCTGCGGCCTGTGAACTTCTCCAGGCTAGTGGTTGGGGAGCCCGAGGTTTGGGATGGAAGGTGGTTCCTGAAGCAGACACGCGCGCACTCCGTCCCCTACCCTTCGAATGGGTGGCAGCGGAGGCTGGCGCCAAATCGAAGTAGACGCGTGCGCACTCCGTCCCTACACTTCGAACAGGTGGCAGCGGAGGCTAGCGCCTAGTCGAAGTAGGCACGTGCGCGCTCCGTCCTGATGAGGACATCACTTCTTCGGATACATACAACACTCCTCCACTTGACATTCAAGGACCAATCACTAGAGCTCGCGCCCGACAATTGAATTTACAGGTGAGCTCGTTCCTAAGTACTTCCTTTTGTTCATTTGAGAATAGATTGCTATCTAATGATTTAATTATGATTAGGAACCATGGAGAGGACTTGGAAGTACATGGAGAAGGGCTACAAGGCGCACAAGTCCAGCAAGGGCGGTCGAATCATGTTGGAGGCCCAACTCAAACCGACTTCGAATCCGATTCGGAGTCCAGGACCAGTCCGCACTAAAACGGACGTCCAGATCGGATCCGGACTCCGTTTTGGACGTTCTACATATGTATGGAAAGCTGAGAAGACCACCTTTCCAATGGCTTTGGTCCCATGTCAAAATTCCTTCTGAGTAAACGGGAATCGTCGAAACAAGTGGGCGTTCAGAATCTGTCAGGGTGCTGCGCCACCGTCTTTTGGGCCGATCGGCTTTGTATCGTGTTGGAGCCCATTAGGGGCGCGTCCAGGGGTTTTGCACGCCCCTAACTCCTTTGTATCCAGCCGCCACCCCACCATTAGGGTTTGGGTTTTGCTTAGATTAATCTGTCTTTGAACAGTTTCGCCGTTCATCGGTTTGTGAGACCCCAACTTGTGAACTTAATATTTATTCGCAATATCAGATTGCATCTTGTACTCTCTTGCTTGTGTTCTCGATTCGCTTGCAGGAGATAGCCTTCTTGGCGAGGTCAATCGTGTTCGCACGGTTGATAACCAACGAGCGATGGTGTAGTGATTGCGAGGGTTCGATCTGTTTTGGTCGGAGCCTTTGGATCATCAACGTCGAGATCTCCACAATCGACTTATCTGTACCTCTCGGAAGATCGGGCCATCGTCACATCAGTTGGTATCAGAGCAACGGTTGCCCGTGAGGTAATTCTTGTATCCCTAGTTAGTAGATTGGTTTTTATTTCCTATAGTCCAGAAAAAAAAAATTGCCCCACAAAAAGAATTAATTCCGCTGTCTTTCAATCTGTTAGTTTTGGTTTGCTAAATTGAATTTGTGTCCATATTAGCATTGTCTAGTTGCTGGTCATATCCTTGTTCCCTTAAAAATCCAAACAAAAGAAAAATTCCCCACCCCAAACCCTAATTTTCAAATTCGGCTGCTACTTCCTTTCTCTGCAGCCGCCACCAAAAACGCCATATCTTTTGATTCCGAGATTATTTTTGAGTGGGACCACCGCCATTAGATTCAAAAATCTCTTATACATCTATCTGTAAAATTTCACGTCATTCCAGCAAGCCAGTTAAGAGATATATGCGGTGAAAGTTGGCCCAATTATCTGTTCTGAATCTGCAACAGTCTGCAATTGTGATTTTTGTGCGAATTTCTGTGTCGGGTTTCCAAGTTGGCCCCAAAAGAAAATCTGTAGAAAAAGCCGTCAGAAAATAGAGAAAAAGAATCAGTGAAAAAGAGGCATCTGACAAAAGTTACGGCCAAAATACCGACATACTGTCCAGTGGACAGAAATCTTCAGTTTTCAGTTTTGGGTCAATCCTTGTGTTCCTCAATTCCAGATTGCATTGGATTGAATTATCTTGTATTTACCACTCCCACACATTGTCATACACTTGTTTTTAGCCTTCTTCCATTCTTGGTTGATCAGCAACATAGGCTAAGTGCTAGATACGGACTATAATTCAATTCTATGCAATTCTGAAATTAACTGATTGTTTTCCATTGCTACCATATTGTGCCTTCCAAGCTCCACATACTCTTGATCAGAATAGGTCCCCTCTTGCAATCGTACTCCACGCTCGACACGGTGTCACGAACCAGCCACCGGTTGTACCACTGCTGCATTGGTAAGAACACTTATAAGGGTGTGGTAAGACGCTTGAGAATGTGTGATTCCACCTTCCACCACCTAGTAGTTGATAGAGATAATACCTTTGTGTTATCTTTTGTTTTCTACTAACCATCACAGTGGGTCGTCGATGATCAAGAGTGTGTTTTAAAGGAGAGCTCATGACGCTCTTCGATAAACAACGCACTACCATTATTGAGGACTTCGACAGGAAGTTTCAATCTACGACAGATACATTGCAGTGCGCCATCAATGAGAGTATTGCACACCTTGAAAGAATGCTGAATCGGCCACCAAACATTGGATGCGAGAATGATCACGATGCAGACCACAATCGTGAGGAGGGAGATGATAATGAGAGACAAAACCGCAACGCCAATACTTCATTTGTTGCCCAAGATGCACGCCCACGACACCGCCTACATCAAAACCGTCACGGTATGGGAGGTAATAATTTTCAACACCACAATGATCGTTCTAATCATGACCCATTTGCTAAAGTCAAGTTTACCATTCCATCTTTTTGTGGTCTTTATGATGCTGAAATATATCTTGATTGGGAGATGACGGTAGAGCAGAAGTTTAATTCTCACTTGGTTCTGAGCAACATAGAGTTAGACAAGCTACTAGTGAGTTTAAGGACTTTGCTATTATCCGGTGGAATGATCTGGGTACCATGCGCTACAACTTTGATACATGGGAGCGGTTAAAAGAAGCTATGCGTGATAGATTTGTTCCTCCTGCTTTTAAACATGAAATGCATAAGAAATTGCGATTGCTTAGACCAAGGTAATAAATCTGTCGAGGAATATTATCAAGAACTACAAATAGGCATGTTGCGTTGTAATGTTGTAGAAGATGAGGAGGATAAGATTTGTCGCTTTTACGGGGTTACGCGTGAAATTCAGGACATTGTTTATTATAAAGATTTTACTATCTGTCAACCGGTTGTTCCACTTGCTATGCTTGCGAAAAGAATTGCGGGGTAGGCAACAAAGGACAAGGAGCAACTTTGGAGGTACGTCTACATCGAGATCAACGCTGGGCAAGCCAAGATAGCCCCACCTCCTATTTGTCGAGCTGCTGCCCTCTCGTGAGTAGGGCGCGTTCAGCAGCACCGTCGCCACCATCACGCACACCGAGATGAGCAAATCTACTAGTGTGCAAGCACCAGCCAGAGCTCTTCATCGGTTGCTTCCACGGGCCGTACGACGGGCATTGTGTGCCACCGTTGTAAAGGGATGGGTCACGTCATGAGCGATTGCACAAGTCAGCGGGCGTACATTGTGACAGAAGATGGTGGTTATGTAAGTGCTAGTGATGTTGAGGATGAATATGCTCTTGCAGCTAACCTTGCAGTTGAGAACCATGTCGAAGAGGAGCATAAACTGATTGAATCACTAACCCCATTGGTTGAGAATGAAGATAAAGAGATGGATGCACTTACATCATCTGAGGAGAGCAAAAAAGATAAGGAACATGGTGCTATCATCGCTCACGGTACTGATTTGGTGCTACAACAAGACATAGAGCAACCTTGTGAGTATATACCTGCTGTAGTGCAATCTTTTGATGTTCTTTGTGTTGACTTAAATGAACCATGTGCTGATCTAAATTCTCATAATTTTGCACATGTCGAATTAATAACACATAAAGAAGTTTTGACTAGAATTTCTCCTGCTAATTCATTGTGTTACATCATGTTGGATCTACCTATGAAATTGTCACATGCTATGGAAAAAGTTTCTGAACTTACATGTTCGAAATTCTTGTTTAGTGCCTACACCCTTGGATATAAGTTTAATTTGATTGGAGATTATGGTGTGGAAAATCAATTTCTTGTATATCGAATATGCATAACTTGTGATCACATGGATGAATTGAAACTTGCTATTTGGAACAACAACTCTTGTATGCTGAATCATGTTCAATGTGAGAGGGAAGTAAAATTTAGTACTCATCCAATGCCTATGTGTTCATCTCTTTTTGCACCATCTAGTATGGACAATCTGAATAAAGATGATGAATTATGGCAGAACATACAAATCTCTTCACCCTGGTTAGATGAATTTACTATTGTTCGATTGAGATACGATTATATGGATGAACTTTGCTTGATTCCAAAGGTTGTAGTTTTGTCCATATATGCAACCACTACAAGTTTACAAAATCAAAGATTTGAATTGCATAAATGCTTCACTTACATTTGCAAAACAAGTTGCAATAATTACTGTGTTAGAAATTTTGAATTGCTCATTAACATATATGATTACTCTTGGGTTAATAATACAATGAGCTTTTATGATCATTGCTGTTTTATAACATTAATTGTGCAACAACGAAGAACTGTTAAAACGGATGACATATACATATACCATGCATACACCTTGGCTTCTTTGTTACCATATTTTCAGCTTATCAAAAGCCGAGGACGGCTTTGTTTGCAAGAAGGGGAGGATGATAAGAATATGAACCCTATGGATACAACCATATTTGCTCTACTTGTTGTTACAATTACAAGAGCTCCTACGCATCACTTAAATTATGAGGTGAGCTCATTTCAAAGAGATTTTACTTTATTTGATAAAGAACTTATGATATTACATAATGAGAGTTTGTTGCGTTTGTTATCATATACCAAGATTTATGATCAAGATCATGCAATACGTGATGCTACACCTATGTTAAAACCGAGGACGGTTTTCTGTCAAGAAGGGGAGGATGATGAGGACATCACTTCTTCGGATACATACAACACTCCTCCACTTGACATTCAAGGACCAATCACTAGAGCTCGCGCCCGACAATTGAATTTACAGGTGAGCTCGTTCCTAAGTACTTCCTTTTGTTCATTTGAGAATAGATTGCTATCTAATGATTTAATTATGATTAGGAACCATGGAGAGGACTTGGAAGTACATGGAGAAGGGCTACAAGGCGCACAAGTCCAGCAAGGGCGGTCGAATCATGTTGGAGGCCCAACTCAAACCGACTTCGAATCCGATTCGGAGTCCAGGACCAGTCCGCACTAAAACGGACGTCCAGATCGCATCCGGACTCCGTTTTGGACGTTCTACATATGTATGGAAAGCTGAGAAGACCACCTTTCCAATGGCTTTGGTCCCATGTCAAAATTCCTTCTGAGTAAACAGGAATCGTCGAAACAAGTGGGCGTTCAGAATCTGTCAGGGTGCTGCGCCACCGTCTTTTGGGCCGATCGGCTTTGTATCGTGTTGGAGCCCATTAGGGGCGCGTCCAGGGGTTTTGCACGCCCCTAACTCCTTTGTATCCAGCCGCCACCCCCACCATTAGGGTTTGGGTTTTGCTTAGATTAATCTGTCTTTGAACAGTTTCGCCGTTCATCGGTTTGTGAGACCCCAACTTGTGAACTTAATATTTATTCGCAATATCAGATTGCATCTTGTACTCTCTTGCTTGTGTTCTCGATTCGCTTGCAGGAGATAGCCTTCTTGGCGAGGTCAATCGTGTTCAGCACGGTTGATAACCAACGGAGCAGTGGTGTAGTGATTGCGAGGGTTCGATCTGTTTTGGTCGGAGCCTTTGGATCATCAACGTCGAGATCTCCACAATCGACTTATCTGTACCTCTCGGAAGATCGGGCCATCGTCACATCACGTCCCCTACCCTTCGAACGGGTGAAAGCGGAGGCTGGCGCCTAGTCGAAGTAGGCGCGCGCTCCGTCCCCGCCCGCCGAGCGGGTGGCGGCGAGGCGGGCGTCAATCGGCAGACGCGCGCTCTCCGTCCCCTACCCTTCCAACGGGTGGCGCGAGGTGGCGCCTGGTCGAAAGTAGACGCGCGTGCTCTCCGCCCCTACCCTTGAGCGGTGGCGGAGGAGGGCGCCTGGTCGTGAGACACGCACGCACTCCGTCCCCTACCCCGAATGGGTGGCGGCGAGGTGGCGCCTAGTCAAGTAGGCGCGCGCGCGCCCGTCCCCTACCCTTGAGCGGGTGGCGCGGAGGCTGGTGCCTGGTCGAGTAGGTGCAGGCGCGCGCTCGTCCCCCTGCCCTTGAGCGGGTGGCGCGAGGCCGCGCGCTACTCGGCAGAGCGCGCGCTCTCCGTCCCTACCCTTGAGCGGGTGGCGGCGGAGGTGGCGCCTGGTCGGGCGAGACGCGCGCGCTCTCCGTCCCCTACCCTTGAGCGGTGGCGCGGAGGGCGCCTGGTCGAAGTAGGCGCGCGCTCTCGCCCCTACCCTTCGAGCGGGTGGCGCGAGGCTGGCGCCTGGTCGAAATGGCGCGCGCTCCGCCCCTACCCTTCCAACGGGTGGCGGCGAGGCCGGCGATACTGGCAGTAGGCGCGCGCCTCCGCCCCTACCCTTCAGCGGGTGGCAGCGGAGGCTGGCGCCTGGTCGAAGTAGGCGCGCGCTCCGTCCCCTACCTTCGAGCGGGTGGCGGCGGAGGTGGCGCATACTCCAGAGCGCGCGCGCCCTCCGTCCCCTACCCTTCGAACGGGTGGCAGCGGAGGCTCGCGCCTGGTCAAGCAGACGCGCGCGCTCCGCCCCTACCCATCGAGCGGGTGGCGGCGGAGGCGGCGCCTGGTCGGCGCAGGCGCGCCGCTCTCCGTCCCTACCCTTCGAGCGGGTGGCGCGAGGCCGGCGCCCGTCAGTCGGGCGAGGCGCGCCGTCCCCGCCCTTCGAGCGGGTGGCGGCGGGGGGCGCCTGTCGAAAGTAGACGCGCGCACTCGTCCCCTCCGCCGAGCGGGTGGCGGCGAGGCGGCGGTTAGTCAAAGTAGGCGCGCGCACTCCGTCCCTACCCTTGAGCGGGTGGCGGCGGAGGCCGGCGCCAGTCCAAGTAGGGCGCGCGCGCGCTCCGCCCCTACCCTTGAATGGGTGGCGCGAGGCGGTGCCTGGTCGAAGTAGGCGCGCGCTCGTCCCTGCCTTCGAGCGGGTGGCGGCGGAGGTGGCGCCTACTGAAATGAGACGCGCGCTCTCCGTCCCCTACCCTTGAGCGGGTGGCGCGGAGGTTGGCGCCTGGTCGAAGTAGCGCGCGCTCTCCGTCCCCTACCCTTGAGCGGGTGGCGCGGAGGTGGTGCCTGGTCGAAGTAGGCGCCTGCGGACTCCGTCCCCTACCCTTGGAATGGGTGGCGGCGGAGGCGGGCGCCTGGTCGGCGAGGCGCGCGTGCTCCGTCCCCTACCCTTGAGCGGGTGGCGCGAGGCGGCGCCTGGTGGAAATGAGCGCGCGCGCCCGTCCCGCCCTCGAGCGGGTGGCAACGGAGGTGGCGCGCTGTCGAAGTAGACGCGCGTGCTCTCCGTCCCCTACCCTCGAGCGGGTGGCGCGAGGCTGGCGCCTGGTCGAAATGACGCGCGCCCTCTCCGTCCCCTACCCTTCGCTGCAGTGGCGGTGAGGCTGGCCCCTAGTCGAAATGGCGCGCGCTCTCCGTCCCCTACCCTTGAGCGGGTGGCGGCGAGGCTGGCGCCAGTGGAAATGGCGCACACTATCTCCGCCCCTACCCTTGAGCGGGTGGCGCGAGGCCGGGCGCCAGTCGAAAGGCGCGCGCGCTCCGCCCCTACCCTTGAGCGGGTGGCGCGGAGGGCGCCTAGTCGGCGGCGGCGCGTCTCTCGCCGCCCCTACCCTTGAGCGGGTGGCGCGAGGCCGCGCCGGTAGTTGAAGTGGCGCGCGCCGCTCCTCCCCCGCCGAATGGGTCGCAGCGAGGCCGGGCGCCTGTCGAAGTAGGCGACGCGCGCAATCCGTCCCTTACCCTTGAGCGGTGGCGGCGAGGCTCGCGCCTGGTCGAAATGAGCAGCGCACACTCCGTCCCCTACCCTTGAACCGGTGGCGCGGAGGTCGCGCCTGGTCGAATGAGCGCGCGCGCCGTCGCCCCCGCCATTGACGGTGGTGGCGGAGGTGGCGCCTGTCGAAGTAGGCGCGCGCGCGCTCCGCCCCTACCATTGAGCGGGTGGCGGCGGAGGCGCCGGTCGCCAATCGGCAGCGCGCGCTCCGCCCCTACCCGCCGAGCGGGTGGCGGCGGAGGCGGCGCCTGGTCGGTAGCGCGCGCGCTCCGTCCCCTACCGCCGAATGGGTGGTAGCGAGGTGGCGCCTGGTCGGAAGTAAGCGCGCGCGCTCCGCCCCGCACGCTTCGAGCGGGTGGCGCGGAGGTGGCGCCTGGCGAAGTAGGCGCGCGCGCTCCGTCCCCTACCTTCGAGCGGGTGGCGGCGAGGCCGGCGCATACTCGAAGTAGGCGCGCGCGCCTCCGTCCCCTACCCCGAGCGGGTGGCGGCGGAGGCTCGCGCCTGGTCGAAGTAGGACGCGCGCGCTCTCCTCCCCTACCCATCGAGCGGGTGGCGGAGGGCGGCGTCTAGTCGGGAAAGGCGCGCGCTCTCCGTCCCCTACCCTTGAGCGGGTGGCGGAGGAGGCGCGCCTGGTCGAAAGAGCGCGCGCTCTCGCCCCTACCCTTGAGCGGGTGGCGCGAGGCTGGCGCCTGGTCGAAATGGCGCGCGCGCGCTCCGTCCCCTTCGAACGGGTGGCGCGAGGCTGGCGCCTGTCGGCAGCGCGCGCTCGTCCCCTACCCTTCGAGCGGGTGGCCGCGGAGGTGGCGGTTAGTCGGAAGTAGGCGCGCGCGCACTCCGCCCCTACCCGCCGAATGGGTGGCGGCGGAGGCGGCGCCAGTCGGTGAGCGCGCGCTCTCGTCCCCTACCCTCGAGCGGGTGGCGCGAGGTGGCGCCTGGTCGAAGTAGCGCGCGTCCTCTCGTCCCCGCCCGCTTCGAGCGGTGGCGGCGAGGCCGGCGCTGTCGAAATGGCGCGCGCTCGTCCCTACCCTTGAGCGGGTGGTGCGGAGGCTGGCGGTTAGTCGAAGTAGGCGCGCGCGCTCTCGCCCCTACCGCCGAATGGGTGGCGCGAGGCCGGCGCCTAGTCAAGGCGCGCGCGCGCCCGTCCCCTACCCTTGAGCGGGTGGCGCGAGGGCGGTGCCTGGTCGAAGTAGCGCGCGCGCTCTGTCCCCTACCCTTCGAGCGGGTGGCGGCGGAGGCTGGCGCCTACTCGTAAGCGCGCGCGCTCTTCGCCCCTACCCTCGAGCGGGTGGCGGCGAGGTGGCGCCTGGTCGGCGTGAAGCGCGCGCTCTCCGTCCCCTACCCTTCGAACGGGTGGCAGCGGAGGCTGGTGCCTAGTCGAAATGGCGCACGCGGTCTCCGTCCCCTACCCTTGGAGCGGGTGGCGGCGGCGGTGGCGCCAGTCGAAGCGGCGGCGCGTGCTCGTCCCCTACCCCGAGCGGGTGGCGCGAGGCTCGCGCCTGGTGGAAGTAGGCGCGCGCGCGCCCGTCCCTCGCCTTCGAGCGGGTGGCGGCGAGGGCGGCGCCCTGTCGGCAGACACGCGCCTCTCCGTCCCCTACCCTCCGAGCGGGTGGCGGCGAGGCCGGCGCTGGTCGAAGCAGACGCACGCCTCTCCGTCCCTACCCCCGCGGTGGCGGTGAGGCTGGCGCCCGGTCCAAGTAGCGCGCGCGCTCTCCGTCCCCTACCCCGAATGGGTGGCGCGAGGCCGGCGCCAAGTCGGGCAGGCGACATTGTCTCCGCTCCCTACCCTTCGAGCGGGTGGCGGCGGAGGCCGGCGCCTGGTCGAATGGCGCTCGCGGCGCTCGTCCCCTACCTTGAGCGGGTGGCGCGAGGCTGGCGCCAGTCGAGTGAGACGCGCGCTCCGTCCCCTACCCTTGAGCGGGTGGCGCGACGCCGGCGCCTGGTCAATAGGCGCGCGCGCTCCGCCCCTACCTTCGAGCGGGTGGCGGCGAGGTGGCGCCTAGTCGAAATGGCGTAGGCGCCGCGTCTCCGTCGCCTACCCTTGAGCGGGTGGCGGCGAGGTCGCGCGCTGGTCGAAGTAGGCGCGCGCGCTCCGCCCCTACCCTCGAACGGTGGCGGTGGAGGCTCGCGCCTAGTTGAAGTGGCGCGCGCTCCGTCCCCGCCGCCGAACGGGTCGCAGCGAGGCCGGGCGCCTGTCGAAGTAGATGCGCGTGCGTCTCCATCCCTATCCTTGAGCGGGTGGCGGCGGAGGTGGCGCCTGGTCGAAATGAGCGCGCGCCCTCCGTCCCTACCCTTTGAACGGTGGTGGCGGAGGTGGTGCCAAGTCCAAGTAGGCGCGCGCAATCCGTCCCCTACCCTTTGAGCGGTGGCGCGAGGCCGCCGCCTGGTCGGCAGGCGCGCGCGCGCGTCCGCCCCTACCCTTCGAGCGGGTGGCAGCGAGGCTAGCGCCAGTCGAAGTAGATGCGCGCACTCCGCCCCTACCCTTCGAGCGGGTGGCGGCGAGGTGGCGCCTGGTCGAAAGACGCGCGCGCACTCCGTGCCCAACCCTTGAGCGGGTGGCGGCGAGGTGGCGCCAGTTGAAGTAGGCGCGCGCGCGCTCGCCCCTACCCGCCGAGCGGGTGGCGCGAGGCCGGCGCCTAATCAAAGTAGGCGCGCGTGCTCTCCGCCCCTACCGCCGAGCGGGTGGCGGCGAGGCCGGGCGCCTAGTCGGCAGACGCGCGCGCTCTCGTCCCCTACCCTTCGAGCGGGTGGCGCGAGGCCGGCGCCCTGGTCAAAGGCGCCGCGTCTCCATCCCCTACCCTTGAGCGGGTGGCGCGAGGTCGGGCGCCTGGTCGAAGTAAGCGCGCGCGCTCGCCCCCTACCCTTGAGCGGGTGGCGGCGGAGGTGGCGCCAGTCGAAGTAGCGCGCGCGCTCCATCCCCCGCCATTCGAATGGGTGGCAGCGGCCGCGCGCTAATCGAAGTAGACGCGCGCTCTCCGCCCCTACCCTCGAGCGGGTGGCGGCGAGGCGGCGCCAGTCGGGCGAGCGCGCGCGCTCCGTCCCCTACCCTTGAGCAGTGGCGCGAGGCCGGGCGCCTGGTCGGCGAGACGCGCGCACTCCGTCCCCTACCCTTCGAACGGGTGGCAGCGGAGGCTGGTGCCTAGTCGAAGTAGGCGCACGCGCGCTGCGTCCCCGCGCTAAGATTGAAGCTTGGCGCCGATATTGTGGCGCTTCAGAGCTGTTGTGACCTTGCAGCCTGGTAGTGCGCTTTTAATGGCGGCTGGAATCGCGCCGACGCCTGGCCTGGCAGAAGTCAGGTTGTCGCGTCGTGCAGTATGCTATTCTGGAGGTGGGACACATGGCGTCTCATGACTGGTGCGTCGTGGGATGTGAGCGGTTGCATGACCGCTGCCGTTCGCCTTTTCCCTAGGGAAGTTGGACGCGTGTTGAAGGCGTGCAGGCGTTGTGTCTTTGCTTGATGACCTACCCGCACGGCCCTCTAGGTCAGCGGTTCCTCTTTCCAAATCTTGGGCAGCGAATCGCAGCGAGTTTGATCTGTCTACGCTTCGAACCATATGAGAGGCGAGCGGACTTTGTAAGGTGCTAATTGTCACGCCAATTGCTCCTTTCCTTGCTTCTTCCTCCCTGGTCACGTCCTCCCTGGTCACGAAGAGCGATGGCTAGCCATAACGACGCCACCTACCATCCCGCGGTGGTTCCTTGCCCAGCTGTGGCGAGGTGTCCCATCCTTCCAAGGAGTACAAGCTAGTGCCACGGGGGAGCTCGCGTGCCAACAAGTGGTGGGACGCCATGGAGCACTCAGGAGGCTGCTATTCCCGTGTGTTGGGGAAGAGCCACATGACCGAAGGGATGCTGCAGCGTCTCGTGGATGAGAGGAAGATCGTGGATCGCGATGGGGCTCGCCTACCCCGTCGGGACGAGACAGAGCCGAAGCCCCGGGCAATGGAGGCGATTGTTTTTGCTGCGTTCTTCGACGACGGCCTTCGAATGCCCTCCACGTTGTTCGTGGGCGAAGTCTTGAGGGCCTACAAGTTGGAGCTAGCCCAATTGATGCCCCACGCAATACTCCGCCTAGCTGTCTTCACGTGGGCGATGCGGACAGAGGGGTGGAGTCCTAGCGTGAGCTTATTCGCCACACTACACGACGCGCACTGTCGACCCCGAAAGGTTGGCGGGGCGGTGTCCAACATTGGCGGTGTGGACTTTGTGCTTTGGGCATCGTGCGCAATGTTGTTCCTCGCGCCAGCCTCGTCGGGGCAATGGGAGTCCGACTGGACTCGGCAGTGGTTCTACTACACCGTGACCGACAAGAGCAGAATGCAATGCCGAGGTGGGCCAATCGTGTTTAACAGTACGCCGAGTCTGAAGGCGGAGATTGACGACACGAGAAAGCTACAGAGTCTTGTCGGTGTCGCCCGTCGAATGAGCCTACGCGACCTAGCCGAGGAGTTCACAATGTATGGCGGTGCCACTCTCCTCCCGGGAAGTATGTTGGACGAACGGCCCCGCGAGGCGGGTTCAGCACATCCGTATCTACTTTGCTTCCGCCCTCCGCTCCTTGTAAGTCACTCGGTAGCGTTTCACACGTGCTATTGTATCTGTTTGGTCTCACTTTGGTAGCGTGATCTCTACGTGATGGCTCGGCTAGAAGATGCGAGGCGCGGTTTGGCGCTCCTCGGCCGTCGTGCTTAAGGAGCACCGGGCTCGCGAGGCCGTCCAAGCGGCCAAGCAAGGGGCGGTAAATCGCGCATGCGAGGTGTGGGCATTATCGGTGCGAGCGCGCGATGCGGGGAGCTTTCCCGGGACTCGGCGCGCAAGAAGAGGGTGATAGCCCTGCGAGGGTGTTATCCTCGCAACGTCGGGCCCGTTCCCCGGCTGCCGTATGCGACCCGGCGGCCCGCCGGCTAACACGGTGAGGCAGGTGCGGCCGGCGATGGGCACAGCCATGCGCCGGAGGAGCGTGCCACCTCGGATCCCCGGCACTTACGCCGCGCCCACGAGCCCGCGCTATGCCCTCGTTGGTGGAACTTCGCCAACCCGGGGTGGCGTCGTTCTGGCGAGGAAACCACCGCAGCGGCCGACGAGGGCGTGCCCCCTATAGAGGAAACCGTGGGGGCGACGGTAACCGTAGCTGGTGTCGCCACGGAAGAATCGCTGTGCGCCGCGAGGCGAAATGCTCGGACTCGATCCCGCCGCCGCGGTCGTCGCCATTGCGGGCGTTGCCTCGGGATTACACGCGGCGAGCGCGATCGAAGACCTCCTCACCGACCGCGGAGGCGCCCGCCTCCTCCTTGGCAGTCGAACCGGCGCCACTTCCTACCGCGACGAGGGGCGCAGGAGGTAGGCATGAGTCCCTTTCTTCACTTGACTTCGCGAGACTCTCTCCGATCTGCTCGCTCATTCTGCTGGCATCAGGCGAGACGAAGTCTCCCGGACGTGGCGAAGGATCGAGCAGCGGAGGTATGCGCGAAGTCCGAAGCCTTGCGCAGGGTGCCCCGCAGGTGTCCGCTGCTGTTGACATGGACGTGGCCTCGGTGCATCCTGGCACGTTGGGGCCGAGGCTCGCTCGCTCGGACTTCCTCCCTCGCCCGGAGATATTTTGTGCCCTTACCGCAGCCGCAGAGCGTGCCGACCACGGCCTCAACCGAGAGATGTTGTCGTCATGCGAGGGGGAACTCCTAGCGCTCGCGCTGCAGGCCTCCGAGATGAGGGTAAATATGTGCGCTTCAGCTTGTAAGGTACTGCTGGACGCCTGCTGATTTGTTGTTTTTGCCAGACGCTTACCCTCAGCCAATCCTTTGACGAGGCCCGCGTGCGAGAGCGGAGGGCTCTGGAAGCCAGCCTTCGTGAAGCAAACAATGCTCTTGCTGCGAAGGATGAAGAACTTCCTTGCTGGAGGCGCCATGGCGGCCGCACAACTCGAGGCCACAAAAGCCAAGTGCGCGGCTGAGCTGTGCCGCCGCCGTCAGCGGTCGCCGTCCTAGAAGGGGAGAACGCCCAGCTGGCGGAGTCTGCTGCCGAGAATAGCCGTGTCTTGGAAAATGCGTTCGTGTCGGCGTGGCGGTCCATGGAGTCTCTGAACCAGGCCCTCCGAGATCTGTGCGTCAGAGTGCCGGACCCTACGCGCGGGCGGAGGCCCTATCGAGACACTCGGGTTGATCGAGGAGGCGGCGTTGCTCTTCGTGGCGCCGAGCGTTTGGCGAGCACTGCGGCTATCTTGGTGCGTGCCGCCGCGCCGCTTCACACTCATGGGTGTAGACATACCCATGAGCTGGCGAATCCTCAATTGGATCCACCCGGCCGACCAGAGGTCATGTCGGACGCCATTCGCTCCATCGAGCCTAGCCTGCAGAACTTCCATCAACGGATGCGGGTCGCCGGGAAGATGCGGCGGGTCGCCGTTCAGCGAGCGCTGCATGGGGAGAGGACCTCCTCGATGGCTCGAAGAGTCTTTCAACGTCACGGCGATGACGGCACGGGTTCATCCGCACCGGGCCAAGGTTGAGCAGTTGGTCGAGTAGGTCGGGGGGGTGATGTACTGGTTCTTATGCTTGTAAGCATGTAACCCCTTTGGTTTTATAACGAAACCAAGTAATACCTCATACTTGGTGTCACCTACCGCCGAACGCGAAGGGAAGATCTGAGCCTCTTATTTATACTCCGCGGAGTGGCGCGTGCGGAGGCGAACCTCGACGCTACGTCTTATGTAAAGTCCATGGACTGGCACGTGCGAAGGCGGACCTCGGTGCTGCGACTTCCTTTATAGTTCGGAGACTCGCGCGTGCAGAGGCGGCCCTCGACGCTACGTCTTGTTTGAAGTCCATGGACTGGTGCGCGCGGAGGCGGACCTCGACGCTACGACTTTCTTTATAGTCCGGAGACTCGCGCGTGCGGAGGCGGACCTCGAGGCTACGTCGTGTTTAAAGTCCGTGGACTGGTGCGCGCGGAGGCGGACCTCGACGCTACGAATTTCTTTATAGTTCGGAGACTCGCGCGTGCGGAGGCGGACCTCGACGCTACGTCTTGTTTAAAGTCCGTGGGTGGTGCGCGCGAGGCGGACCTCGGCCTTCGACTTTCTTTATAGTCCGAAGACTCGCGCGTGCCGAGGCGGACCTCGACGCTACATCTTGTTTAAAGTCCATGGACTGGTGCGCGCGGGGTCGTCCCCCCGTTGTGTCTTATTTAAAGTCCGTAGACTGGTGCGTGCGGAGGCGGACCTCGGCGCCACGTCTTATTTAAAGTCCGTGGCGGTGCGTGCGGAGCTAGGCTCAACGCTACGTCTTATTTATAGTCCGTAGGCTAGTGCGTGCGGAGCTGGGCTCAACGCTACGTCTTATTTAAAGTCCGTGGCGGTGCGTGCGGACCTAGGCTCAACGCTACGTCTTATTTAAAGTCGTGGGTGGTGTGTGTGGAGCTAGGCTCAGCGCTACGTCTTATTTATAGTCCGTAGACTCTCGCGTGCGGAAGGTGAGCTCAACGCTACGTCTTATTTAAAGTCCGAGCTAGGTCAAGCCACGGGTGGTGCGTGCGAAGCTAGGCTCAGCGCCACGTTTTATTTATAGTCCGTAGACTCGCGCGCGGAAGCTGAGCTCAGCGCTACGTCTCATTTAAAGTCCGTGGGTGAGTGCGTGCGGAGCTAGGCTCAATGCTCGTCTTATTTATAGTCCGTGGCGTGCGCGCGCGGCGTCCCCATTGTGTCTTTTGTTTATACTCGGGCCGTCACCTTTGGCTCTGGCGGCGAGTGCACACGCGAACGAGCGCGACTTCGATTTATACTCGGTCTGTACCCACAGCTACGGCGAGTGCACTGCGCGACGTGCGTCTTTGTTTATCTCGGGCCCGTCACCTTTGGCGGCGAGTGCACACGTGAGCGTCGCGACCGATTTATACTCGATCCTGTACCCAGCTCTGGCGAGTGCACCGCGAAGCGTGCGTCTTTGTTTATACACGAGGCCCGTCACCTTTGGCTCGGCGAGTGCACACGCGCGAGCGTGCGACCGATTTATACTCGGTTGTACCACGGCTCTGGCGAGTGCACGCGCGAGCGTCGTCTTTGTTTATACTTAGGCCCGTCACCTTTGGCTCGGCGAGTACACCTGCGAGCGTGCGACTTTGATTTATACTCGATCCGTACCCACAGCTACGGCGAGTGCACACGCGAATGTGCGTCTTTGTTTATACTCGATCCTGTCACCTTTGGCTCTGGCGGTGCACACGCGCGAGCGTCGACGACCGATTATGCTGCGGGAACGCGCACGTTGCTTAAGCTGCGCGCCCTCGCGCGCGTGCTTGTGCGTGATGAAGAAGATTAGCGACAAGCGGCGATCTTCATTACATCCCGTTTGCGCGGGTAAGCAACTACAAGGTGTGGATGTACTAACCGTTTGCCCTTGAGTGCGGCGAAGCCTCTGAGTCGCTAGGCGTCTGCGGGCCCACCAAGGCGCCTCCGAATAGCCCGCGGACCTCCGCGCTGTGATGCCAGCTCTAGGGCGCGTTGGGCCGCGGCGTGGACACCTGGTACTGGCTCGATGCGCCGGGCCATATCTTGGTCACCTCGGACGGTGATGATGGTGCGGGGACCTGGGATCTTCATGCATAGATAGCCATGATGTGGTACCGTGCCGAAGGAGTTGAGGATTGGGCGCCCTAAGATGGCATTGTAGGGGTACGGAAGGTCGACCACGTCGAAGGTGGCATCTTCGGCCGCACATTGTCACCTTGGCGAAGGATACTTGAAGACCTATTTGGCCCGGCGCCGCAGAGGTGTCCCAGAAGCCTGCAGAGGGGTTCCCGAGGGCCCTAGGCGGCTTCGAGGGATCCCCATCTGGTCGAAGGCCCCTGCAAACAATACGTTCGCGGGCTGCCGCCGTCCACCAAAGCGCGCCCCACGTCGCATCCGCGATAGTGACCGGATGACGAGGGGTCACGATGAGAAGTCCACGCCTTGGCGTCGTCGGGTGTGAATGTAACCGTGCTGCGCCCGATCGGGGTGCCTGCGCTAGGTATGCCGCCACGTGATGTAGTCTTTGCGCATAGTCCTTCTGCTGCCGTCTTGAGGTGAATTCCAGCGAGAACCTCCGGATATGGCGTTAATGATCTGCGGTGGGTTGCCTCGGGGCTGCGGCGGCAGGAGGCCCTCCGAGGCTGCTGCATGCGTGAGCTTGGATCCGCAAGGTGCCTTCACGGGTTGCATCCCTTGTGCTGCACGTGCATGGGGGCCTCGTGCGGGGTGGGCGTGGGCCACCGTGGGCGGACGCGTCTCCGGGTTCCTGTCCCTAGCGACGCTATCGCGGAGCGCCGCGATGGAGGTGCAGGTGCGGGTATCATGATTGCCGCGGCCGTGGACCACACACCACAGTCCCTGGTGCTGGTCGTCGTAATCTCCACGACCTTTATCGTCGCGGCCCCGGCCACGGCGCCCCCGACCGCCTCGGCCCGCAGGAGCGCCCTCGTCGGAACCGCCTTCAATGTCGAGGACGTACCGGTTTCGCCTCGACCTCTGCTGGCCGCGCTTGGGCTGATCGGACGACTCCTTATGCGAGGTGTCCCTGCGGTCGGGCGCGTCCCTGGACGACTCCTGCTTACGTTTTCCCTTCGAAGAGCCGTTCTTCGGGGGATCTTCGGCTTTTGCCGAGGCTCCGGCCTGGTTGGTGTCGGAGTCGTCCCCTTGCCTTCGCCGCGCATCTTCTTCCGCCCTGGCATATTCCTCCATTTTGTCGAAGAGCTTCGCCACCGTCTTGATTGGCTTTCGCGCTTTGTACTCGGCCATCGGGCCCGGACGAAGGCCCTATATGGCTGCGTGCGATGGTGGTTTCGTTGCGTCTTTCACTTGGCATCGAATCTTGGTGAGCGTTTGAAGTAGCCGGAGCTTTTAGGGTTTTGCTTGACGACAAAAAGAGTTGGTCGCGTCGACTCGGTCGGCGTAGTTTCCTGGAAGTTGTTGTGGAGGCGGACGTGAAGCTGCTCCCAGCGTAGATGGAGCCGGCTCTATGGTAAAGAACCAAGAGAGCGCCACGCCTTGCGGCGCGAGGAGTCCGCGCGCCGTGGTGTCGTCTCGCCGCGGCCGATCGCGATTTTGTACACGCGCACGAACTCGCGGGGTCCGTGTCGCCTTTATGCGAGTTGATGGCGCTAGGAAACTTGAAGTCTTGGGCCATGCCGCTTGCTGCAGCCCCGTCAGCGGGATTCGGATCTACGCGCCGCGGCGGCACGCGGCTAGGCGTGGGGCCGCGACTATCCGCCCTCTCGGCGTGGGCTCGGCGCGATGCTGGCGTGGCTGCGGCTCGAGCCTCTTGCATATCTCGGACAGCTCCTTGAAGGTCCCCTAGCTCCGCCGTCACGCGTTGAGGGCGCGCCAGCGCGCTGCGCCGCTGTCGCGGCGTGGTCGTCGGTACTCCCAGCAGGCGGATCGGCGCGAGCACGACCGCGTCGCAAGGTCCCGAGCTGCCGTCGCTCGTCGTGGCTACCTCGAACCGCCCGGTCCGTGCTGCCGGCGAGGGTTGCGGCGGGGGCGGCGAGGTCGGCTGTCGTTGTGTCGGCGGGGTCGGCTGTCGTTGCGTCGGCGGGGCCGGCTGTCGCCACACCAGCGTCGACGTCTTCGACCGTAGGTTCCGTGTAACATCCCAAAATTTGGCTTTTTGAAAAAATTAAATTCAAATTAATTATTTTAAGCTAATTGGATTTTATTTGGCTTTTCTGAATTTTCTGGAGTTTAAAACCTATTTTTAAAATTTAAAAAGTAATTTAAAATATGAAAATTAAATATCAACAGTAGTTGGAAATAATTTTGTTTAATCCAAAATATGTCCAGAAACTTCTATGAATTTTTCTGGAATTTTTGGAGGTATTTTCATTTTTTTAGGCCTAAATAAATTTCTAGCCTTTTCTGAAAATCAAAATCAAATTATAAAAATAAAAATCCCAATCCTTTTTCCCCGGTCGCCATGTGGACGGGTGGATACCGCCCACGTCGCCGCCATCTCTGTCGCTCGTCCCATCCCGCCTTCCCCTCCTCTTTGGGTGACGCGTGTGCAGCCCGCCTCATCTCGGCCGTCCCCGCTTCGCTCGCTCTCGGTCGCCCGATCCGCCTCTGGGTCGCGTGGCAGCCATCCGCACCGCCAGCTCACCCCCTCCTCTCTCTCACTGCGCCCCGGCCCCGCCTGTCAGGCCGTCGTCGTCCCCGCGGAGCCGCCTCCTTCCTTCTTTCTCTCCTCCTCTTTCCTTTCTTGCCGGCCGACCGTACCCGAGCCGATCCCGGCCTTCCCTTCCTCGTCCCTCTGCGGTTTTGGAAGCCCCGGACGGCGCCGCGACCGAATCCCCGAATCCCCGCGCCTCCCTTCCTTTGGTGCCCCCTCTTTCCTTCCCTCCCCCGAACCTTCCTTTCTCCGGCCGACACCCCGGCGAGGAATTGCCGCGCCGTGCCCCCTCCTCTGCCCCTATAAATACCCCATCACCCTCCTCTCTCCCCGCACCACCTCCCAGCGCCCTCTGCCTCCTTCCCCGAGCCCTGTAGAGCCCTGCCACCACGCTTCCCCTCTCTCCAAGCTCCGCCGCACTCCGGCGAGCCATTCTCGTCGCCTCGGACCTCCCCGAAGCTCGCCGCCGCCACCCCGAGCACCCCCGTGCCCGTGCGAGTCTCCCCGACCCTTCGGCCACCTCTCCCCGCCGCCGGAGCGCCATCGCGTCGGAGGACCCGAGCCAGCTCCGCCGTTCCCTCGTCGCCGCACCTCGTCGACCCCTCCAACCGAACCCCCTCCGCTCAAGGATTGCATTTCACGCTTCAACCGCACCCCTCCGACCCTCCCTCGCCGCCGACGACCTTGCCTCCGTCCACGGCTGCCAGACCACTCCAGCAGGTAACCCTCAAAGGGATTACCTACCCATTAGGGGTAGGCAACACCTCCCCGCTCACTTGGCTCTCACCGCTCGCTCTTCCCTCCCCTCGGTTCCTCGCTGCGTTCGCCCCCGCTCCACTGCGAGGTCGAACCATTCTTTTAAAATGCGTGGCCGACAAGTGGGCCCCACCCGTCGATGTGGCGCGGTCTGCGCTGCCGCGCGCGCTGGGCCCCACCCTCTGTCTTTGGTCTCGACAAGTGGGCGAGTCGATGGGTCCCACGTGTCGAGGTTGAGTCGATGGGCTCCTTGTCGATGGGTCCCACATGTCGATGACCGCCGATGAATTCTGTACGATGGGCCCCACCTGTCGATCTCTTAGAATAAAAATAGAAATTAAAATCTAATATTCCAGTGGGCCCCACCTGTCAGAAATTTCCTAATTTCTGGATTTATTCAAATCTGAGATTTTCAAACTAGCATAACTATCTCATTTTAACTCCAAATCCAGCCATTCAAATTTCTAAATTCATCTAAAATCATAATCTATCCAACTATGGCCTTTTCTGAATTTTTGGATTTTATTTGAATTTTGTTTGTATTTATTTGCTTTGTTTGCTTCGTCTTTTCTCGCGTAGATTCCAACGTTGTCGTGATCCTCTTCACAGCACAAGAAGACCAGAAACCCTGCAAGAAGGCAAGTCTCCTTTGATCATCTTGAGCCTATGCTTTTGAAATGTTTTAAAATATTTTAAATTATGTGCATTGCTATTTACATAAAATCACTAGTTCAAATCTTTAGGAATTAGTTATTCCAACTTTGTTATGCCCTCATTTGACATTGATTGCCATGTACCTTGTCACCCTAGAACTCCCTTTGTCTCAATAATGAGAGTAATATTAATCCTTGTGAATATTAGGATGGTAGGATAATGCTTAGTCATGCTATCTAATAACTTTGGAAAATCTTGAAAATGGGAAATTATGATTTAATGTAGAACCCTTGTGTTTGTAAATGAAGTGGCAATTGGAGTTGTCACTGTGATTTTTAAAATGAAATAAAATGTGAAAGTTGGTTTAGATTAGGGTGGATGATTGGTTTGGATTGGTGCAGGAAGCACGAGATCTTGTAATGTGTATGTTCCACCTAGTCAATTGGGACCGACGCTTGTGTGTTGTCCAGATTGAGCATGTAGTACAACCACAAGTCTATATGGGTGCGACCTGGTGACTAACTTATGATAGTCTAGTTTAGGTGCCACCAGTGGAAAGTGGATGCCGAGGATGGGTGGTTATTCACAGTGAGGGACAGATTTCTTGTACTCATATGGCGCAAGAGGGCTTCGGTTTGGGGCGGTTAGCCTACTGCGGTGAAACCTCGTGGGTGGTATCTTGCTAGATTAGAGTAAGGTAAAGGCTTTGTGATATTTTATCCGGGTCTCATGACAAAGGAAGCGTGTTGACTTTTAGGATAATTTATCTCTTGTGGGTAAAGTTGTACAACCTCTGCGAGTGTAAAACTATTCGAATAGCCGTGCCCACGGTCAAGGGCGGGCAAGGAATGCATTCACATGGTAGATTTCTGGTTTTGTTTTAAAATCAAAGTTTTGTATTCGAGAGTGGAGGAACTCTCGGAAGGAATCTGGCGGTTGGAGCCAGAGAGGGTGGATGTAGCCGCAATACTAACTTGTTCGATTGGAAATGATTAAGCTAGTGTTGGTGGATAGAGCCTTCACTAGAGAATAATTGTTAGTTCTGTTAAAATCATTTACTTTATTAAATTGATGCCTTCAAAAATAATTAGTAGTAATTGAATTTAAAATATTGCTTTGTGCAAAAGAACCATATAGCCTTCCTTTGTCAAGCCTTGCATCTATGCATTTTTCCCAAGACTTGCGGAGAACTTTATGTACTCACATGCTACACTCGAAAATAAATCTCAGAGGAAGTTGAAGCTCAAGAAGGTGACTACGACTACTGCTTCACGTGTGTTGTGATGGATTCTTCCCAGAGGACTAGGTCGCGCTTCCCGATCAATTGCCGTGGCGGGTGATGGGTCGTCCTCGAGTTATCTTTGCTTCCGCTTTATTTCTTGTGTGCGAGGTCTTAAACCTCTAGTGTAATAATGAGACCTTGTGGTCGGTACACTTGATTCTTGTAATAAACCGTTGATGGTGATGTTTTCTATTACATTTAGCTTGTGTGCACTAGCTTTGATGCAGGACTAGTCTTTGTAATACAGAGAGGTCGAGTTCGAAATCGAGGCCAGACAGAGATGGTATCGAGCCAAGTTGGTATCAGGGCGTGACCTAGATTAAGAATGGCAAACCATAAGGATTTATATTTATAAAAGAGTATATTAAAATGTATAAGCTTCTTTGCTTCTACTCTCTTCCTACCTAGAATCTCGTTCTTGTCTCCAACTCCATTTGTTAAAAACTTTTGCTAATCTTTTCTTTTACTCAACTTTGTAGATGGCTGGTTCATCCTCCATTGCCCGTGGGACTACTACTCACATGGAAAGGATCTTTGGAGCATTCGCTAGCCTTCTCCGTGGTGATGCGGTGCTTGAGTACCGTCACCGCCCATTTTGAGAGGACGGAAGGCGAGGATCTGGATCGAGACTCTTGGGCGATGGAGGTATTCTGTATGCACGGAAGAGAATTCAACTCCACACATACCCCATCAAGCACCCTCGGTCCCATTTGTTGACGTTGTCCGGCGCGCAGCACACTGGCCATTGATGAGTTGTGCCATCTGCACAAGGATCTTGTGCATCGGTCTCCTACGCTTCTTCATCAACCCCAAGGCGGGACAGAGGTATCCAGATCCCTTTGACATCCCAGCTGACGATCCTCGACTGTCGCACCAGGTGCAGCTCATGCAGGCGATGGCAGTCACTTATGCTAGAGCTCAGGAGGAGATTGGACAACTCCGGATGCTTCTCACTTCCAGCTATCGGCACTCAGACACCCGCCGCGCAGCTTCTTGGAGCGACAGGCGAGTTTAGGTGGGGCGTCTCAAGCTGTACCCGACTACACGCCGTCTTCACCTGCACCAGCCGCCGCCCCTGCCAACCGCGCGCCATTTCGACTCTCGAGACTCCGCACTCGGCTCACAGCACGCAAGAAGGTGCGACGCCCCAGTCCGCCACCCGTCATCACTCTCAAGAAGCGCAAGCCTTCTCCTTCCCACTCGCGTTCGACTGCCTCCAGTCGTAACCGTCCCCGTGCTTCGGCTGAGTGTGATTGTTTGAGGCACCATGTGAGAGAGCGCCAGGAAGACCCGGAGGAGGATCCAGAAGAGGATCCAGAAGAGGACCCTGAGGAGCGCATCTTTGGAGAGGATTAGTTGTCTTTTGAGTCAGTAGTACCCAAATAAAATGTCCACGTCTTTAGAACGTTTTATGCTATGTTTTGGTGTGCTAGATGGACTGTACCAGGCCTATGTGCACTTGTGGTACAACCATTCATGGAGTTATCTTGATTTTAATAAAAGTTTTCCCTAAGTGGTTGCTAGTTCTTCTTGTGTGTTGGCTTGGGATGTGATTTAGTTCCCCTAATCTCTTACCTTTGCTATTTCCCTCTTACCTTCTGCTAACCTAAACCACTTCGGATGGTGAACACGAGGAGCAACCACGGCAGCGATCGTGATGCCAACAATCAACAGAGGACAACATTCCACCACCTCCGCTCGGGCCCCAACTTGGAGCAGATGATGGCCATGCAACTTCAGATTCTTCAAGCTCTCGCCTGAGAACCAAGTCTGACAAGCTCCATAGGCACCCAATCAAGCTCCCGGTCTAAGTTGGGAGAATTCATGAGGACAAGGCCTCCTACTTTTCTTTGGATCGGTGGATCCCACGGAGGCGGATGATTGGATCAAGGATGTGGAGAGAAAATTGGTCCTAGCTCAATGCAACGACAACGAGAAAGGTCTTTGTATCTTGCTCACCACTCAAGGAATCGCTGCTAGCGGTGGGATAACTACGCGCCGCCATCAAAATGCACAAACCATCACTTGGGATGAGTTTGTTGAAGCTTTCACCGCCCATATTCCTACAGGAATAATGGAAATGAAGAAAGAGAATTCTACCAAGCTGCAGGAAACCTCGGTGTTTCGAGTACTGAACAAGTTCACCCAGCTGTCTAGGTATGCATCGAAGAGGTCACATCGGAGGTGACCAAGATTTGGAGGTTCACGCAGGACTTGACCCCAACCTCAAGGTGCAGCTGGTGTCCAATGATTACCCGACCTTCCGGCACCTAGTGAACAAGGCCTTTGTCAAGAAGATGCTCAACGTCGGCTATCTGAAACTTCGGAAGAGGAAGTTCCAAGCTCGGCAAGGAGCAAGCAGCTCTCGGTTTCGCCCCAACACCCCTCATTTTCACAAGCCTTGAGTCAAGCGTGCCAGGACTCCTTTTGAGGACCCGCCCAAATCCACAAACTCCCGGGCAAGCAATGGTGGCCAACCCCAGAACAAGACTTCAGCGGCGGGAGTGCGGTGTTTCAACTGCAAGAACATGGGGCACTATGCCGACAATGTCCCCGAAATGCCAGCGGTGACCCGGTTTGTTTCAATGCGGGGACTACGCCAGCAAGAGCTCCGACTGCAAGTCAAGGCCGTGGGGCACCACAAACCCCAAGGACTCCGCAGGCAATGGCGGGGACATCTTAACCATGTCACTGCGGAGGCAGCCCAGGATGCACCGGCGTAGTTAGGTAAGTTCCTTGTCAACTCAGTATTTTCATCAGCATTATTTGATTCTGGAGCTTTACATTCTTTTGTGTCAAAGTTGAAAGATATAAATGGGATGTGCGTAAGCTACAGAACCCCATGCTAGTCGATCTCTGAAAGGAAATAAGGACTAACACGGTTTGCCCCAAGCATAGCTGTGGATATAAATGGAGTTAAGTTCCTAGCGAATCTTATTATAATAGACTCCAAGGGTTTAGATGTAATACTTGGTATGGATTGGTTAACCAAGTATAAAAGGCGGATAGATTGTGCCAGGACCATTACTGTTACTCTTACCAGTGCGAAGGATTGAGTAAGGTTTCAGTCAATGCACCTTCGGGAAGAAAAGTAAGTTAAGCAGTTTGAAGGGAATAACTTTGGAAAAGGTGCCTATAGCATGTGAATACCCGGATGTATTTCTGAAGATTTGCAGAATGCCACGGATAGAGAGATTGAATTTGTTATAAATCGGTGCAGTGCAGCTCCGATTTCAAGAGACCTTACGGATGTGCGTGAATGATCGGCGAAGTCAAGAAACAAATTGAAGAGCTACAAGATAAAGGATTTGTAAGGCCAAGCTCGTCACCTTGGGGAGCGCCAGTACTATTAGTGAAGAAGAAGGACAGAAGTGTTCGCATGTGTGCGGACTATCGATCCTTGAATGATGTGACGATCAAAAACAAGTACCCTTTGCCCAGAATAGATGATCTGTTTGATCAGTTGAAAGGATCATGTGTCTTCTCAAGATTGATCTTGATCGAGTTATCACCAATTGAAGATAAGACCAGAAGACATACCCAAGACAGCATTTGCTACTCGTTATGGATTATACGAGTATCTGATAATGTCTTTCGGTCTAACCAATGCTCCGCATACTTCATGAATCGATGAATAAGGTGTTCATGGAATATTTGGATAAGTTTGTGGTTGTGTTTATCGATGATATTTTGATATACTCCAAGAATGAGGAAGAGCACGCGAGAACATTTGAGGATAGTTTTGGAAAAGCTCGGAGAAAATCGGTTGTATGCCAAGTTTAGTAAGTGTGAGTTTTGGTTGAAGAAAGTAGCTTTCTTGGGCCATGTGATTTCGGTAGGAGGAGTGTCAGTAGACCACGAGAAAGTAAATGATGTGCTTAATTGGACACAACCAAAGTCGATATCCGAGATCGAAGTTTTCTTGGATTGGTGGTTACTATCGTCGATTTATTGAAGGCTTCTCCAAGCTCGCAAGACCTCTCACCCGATTCTTTGAAGAAGGAAAAGAAGTTTGAATGGAGTAAACCGATGAGGATAGTTTCCAAGAGCTGAAGAAGAGGTTAACTTCTGCACCGGTGTTAACACTTCCGGATATTAGAAAGGATTTTGAAGTCTTACGTGATGCGTCAAGGCAAGGACTAGGTCGTGTCTCGATGCAAGAAAGAAAGGTAGTGGCATATGCTTGAGGCAGCTGCGACCCCATGAAGGAAATTACCCAACTCATGATTTAGAGCTTGCTGCCGTAGTGCATGCACTGAAAATATGGAGGCACTACTTGATTGGTAAATCACTGCGAGATTTACGGATCACAAGAGCACGAAGTACATATTTACTCAACCCGATCTCAACATGAGGCAAAGGAGATGGCTTGAGTTAATAAAGGATTATGATATTGGAATACATTATCATCCGGGAAAAGCCAATGTAGTAGCTGACGCATTGAGCAGAAAGAGTTATTGCAATAAGTGTGGATCAAGGGCAGATGCCTGCACTTCAGCGAGAATTTCAGCGGCTCAACTTGGAAGTGGTAGAGGAAGGATTCCTGGCTACTCTAGAGGTTCAACCCACGCTACAGGACCAAATCAAGGTAGCTCAAGGAGAGGATAAGTACGTTAAGGAAATAAAAGAAAACATGAAGAAAGGGAAAGCACCAGGATTTTCAGAGGATGAAGAAGGTACCCTTTGGTTTGGGAAAAGAATTATTGTACCTGAAAAGAAAGAGGTAAAGGAGTTAATCCTGAAGGAAGCCCATGAATCTGGATATTCAATTCACCTTGGGAGTACAAAGATGTACCAAGATCTCAAGGAAAGGTATTGGTGGTCAAGTATGAAACGAGAAATTGCAGAATACGTAGTTTTGTGTGATGTATGCCAACGGATTAAAGCTGAACACCAGAGACCTGCTGGACTTTTACAGCCGTTGCAGATCCCTGAGTGGAAATGGGAAGAAATTGGTATGGATTTTATAACTAGACTACCAAGAACCAAATCAGGACATGATTCAATTTGGGTTATTGTGGATCGTCTGACAAAAGTCGCCCATTTCATTCCAGTAAAGACCACATACTCCGGGGATAGACTTGCAGAGTTGTACATGTCAAGGATTGTGTGCTTGCATGGAATCCCAAAGAAGATTGTGTCAGATCGAGGAACCCAATTCACTTCGAGATTTTGGCAAAAGCTACATGAACTTTTGGGCACAAACTTAAATTTCAGTACAGCTTATCATCCACAGACAGATGGACAAACAGAAAGAGTAAATCAAATTTTGGAAGACATGTTGAGAGCTTGTGTGCTGGCAAACAAGAATAATTGGGATCAGAGTTTTCCCTATGCAGAGTTCTCCTACAACAATAGTTATCAATCCAGTTTGCAAATGTCTCCGTTCGAAGCCCTATACGGCAGAAAGTGTAGGACTCCATTGTATTGGAAGGAAACAGGAGAAGGACAAGTGTTTGGACCAGATGTGCTGAAGCAAGCAGAAGAACAAGTTCGTCTAATCCAGGACAGATTAAAAACAGCACAAACCAGACAGAAGAGCTATGCAGATAATCGACGTAGAAGCTTAGAATTTGTACCTGGGGATCATGTTTATTTGAAGGTGTCACCTCTCAAAGGAATGAGACGTTTTGGAGTCAGTGGAAAGCTAGCTCCCAAATTCATTGGACCCTTTCGGTGGTAGCAAAGCGAGGAGAAGTTGCTTACCAGTTGGAGCTTCCGCCTCAGCTGTCAAAGGTGCATGATGTCTTCCACGTATCCCGGTGAGAAGTGTCTCGAGTGCGGAAGAGCAGATGCCTTTAGACGAAATAAGCGTGAAGGAGGACCTCACCTATCCAGAGTATCCAGTTAAGATATTGGAGGAAGCGGGCGTTGTCGCAGCGCGACAAAGTCATCAAGTTACGTAAAGTGCGATGGAGCAACCATTGAGTCGAAGCGACTTGGGAGCGTGAAGAGGATCTAAAAGAAGAGTTCCCGACCTTTTTCCAGTCCGTCCGAATCTCGGGTCGAGATTCTTTCTAAAGGGGTAGGTGTAATATCTGAACGTCTTTACGGCGTAAGTTTTTAAAATAATCGCGAGTCGCGGTTTTTGATAAATCGCGGGAAGGAAAAATAAAAATTGTAGAACGATGTAAAATAAATAAAATAAATTAAAAATTAAATTAAAACCTCGGAGTGGGCTGCCTGGGGAGCGGGCGTTAGGTCCGTGGTAATTAAATTATTAAATTGACACACTGGTGCACATTAGGATGGGATGGGTCAAGCATTGCATTTATGCTTTTGACATGTTGTATTGATGATTTACATTATGAGATAACCTTGTATGATTATTATTAGCTCCTATGACTATTATGAGTGAAGAATTGTCAATGATAAGATGTAGAGGTTGTATTTGCTGCCTTGGCATTGCCGAGTTATACCATCGTTTGTAGCATGGGGATTCGCGATGTAGTTACCTCGGGTAACTTAGTTGCGGATGTTGTGAGTGAGTTTATTTAGAAATGTTGATATCTTCCTTGAGTTGATTTTGGCCAATTCTTTGTCTTTTGCGTTAATGAACTTCTCTTGAGTTTGTGGTTCATTGTAGTTGAGGGTTTGCAATTGGTCTCTATCATTCGTTGAAGCAATTATTGTTTCTTTTCGGACTAGTAAGACACTATTCTGCTTGTGAATATTGTTGATTTGCAAGGTTAGTCCCTCTGTGGAATTTTGTCTTGTTGTGAATCATGACTCATTGGTTCGCTTGGTATTTTTACCAATGAAAGTTTTGTGTTGCAAACTCATTAATATGTTAAAGCCTTGGATCTATGTTTTTTTAGATTATTTGGGTGTTGAAGTTTATTTCCATTCCTTTCGAAAGAGAGTGTTAAAACCTTTGTGGTGTTTTGCTATGCTTAAGTGGAAGGTGGTAATCATATAAACTAATTCATAAGGTATGAATTATCAAGTTGAGATGTTAGCGTGGTGCATAATTAATTTCAACTAGCATTCTTGGAAGTGTAGTTGATTAATGTGATATTGCCTTGTAATAGTTTCTAGAAGAACGTGATTAAGAATTTGTCTATACATGATTGGAACTCATGGAGTTATTGAGGAGTGTGCAAAAGAATTGGAATGATTATTATGATTGTTTAAATTTCTATCATGTTGGATAAATTGAATTATTTTTGTTTATAGTAATTAATCTGACCGTTTGGAATAATTAAGTAAGGAGGTGATGGAATATTGCCTTGGTAATATTAACCTTTAATCTGTCCTTTATTTAGATACTTTATGAGCATGTACAATTGCTAGATTCATCTATCTTTCACCATGCTAAATTGTTGAAATATGTATAAAGAAATAGAGGAAGGTGGATGTATTGACTTGTAGAATCTTGTCTTACAAAGCTGGTATT
Organism: Dendrocalamus sinicus; assembly: GCA_036346575.1. Taxonomy (NCBI): domain Eukaryota; kingdom Viridiplantae; phylum Streptophyta; class Magnoliopsida; order Poales; family Poaceae; genus Dendrocalamus; species Dendrocalamus sinicus. The sequence continues at coordinate 13,040,755 of CM070654.1, forward strand.
ATTGAAGTTTAAAGTTACTTCTTTCTAATTTACGAGCGTAAGGTGGGATCTGAATCTATGCTCATGATTGTTTTATGATTGTAAAGCGGAGTTAGGATCATGAATGTTGTTATGATAAAATAATAACAATTATTGCTAGTAATGACTAGAGTACAATCAATTTGTGCTAAATTAGAGTTGAGCATCAATAAGAATTGAATATATGGAATCTAATAAGAGATTCATACTAGCATGTTTGTGAGATTGTCATGTTCTAGTATCATCTTGTTTAAAAGCTTTGATTTAATATGGTGGCTTATGCACTAGGATTTCCTAGATTAAGTAGTCGCAATCTTATTCAGATAATAGAAACATGATGAAGTGATTTCTTATGTTTCTTTTGGAAAAGTTTATGAAGGATTTGTGGATATGATGATGCTTGATAAGAATGTATTATTCTGATGTTAGCATGATGGTTAGTTGTGGTTGTGATGATAATGTTGAATGTTCCTTAAATAAAAGAATTTGATAACTTCCATGATACTACTTAAATCAAAAGTTTTGAGATTTGCATCGCAATCTTTTTGATCTCATGGCTTATGTGTCAGCTGAAATTGTTTGAGCAAAGTGACGTGTTGAGAGCTTTTATTAGTTCTTAAGGGATTAATGTGTTGTGGTCTTTAAATCACTTTTGTTGGAATTGTCAAGGTGATACAGTAATCAAAGAAAGTTGTTCTCTTTGTTAAAAGAAAGAGTCAGATAAAAGTATTGGAGGTTGAAGTCATGTCATGCAATTTTTTTAGGTGTGTTTGACTTCTTAATTTAGCGCATAAGAGCTTTTTGAACTCAAATGGCAATATTTTTCCGCGCATAAGAGTTTCTTGAGCTCAAATGGCATCTGTATTCTTATTGGTTGAGATTTGGTATTTTCTTCTTAAGGAGCATGTGCCTTCAACTGTGATCTTATCTTTTGCTATCCAAGATTGTTGCTATTTCTTTTGGTCTTGCATTTATTGTGGATGGTAGCATCATCCTCTGTGCTGAAATTTACTTCTTTTTGCCTCTTCTAAGAAAGCGGTAATCAATTTGGGTTGCAAAGTCCTTTAAGAGGTGTATGGCATCTAGTTGGTGTGGTCATGTGATTGATTTTGGTGAGAATATGGGTGTGATATGAATTTCGAGTTGTTATCCTTAAAAGGATTGAGGTGTTTTAGGAATTATCTGTCAAAGTAATTCCATTGGTCGTTGTCTTGGCTAGAATGTATTTTTGTGGAGACAGTAGAGTCTCTCTGCAAGGGTGTGGATGATGTACTCAGTTTGAGCGCATTGTCGAAGTTGCCAACCTAAGATAAATGAGTTGGTGTGTTGGGTGATGATTTGAAAATCCTTGGTTCGAGGAAGTTAAATTTCCAAAGGAATGGATTGGGAATTATTAATAACTCGAGCGATAATATGCTCTCTTGATTCTTGTTTAAACTTTGTGTTTATGGCAGAGGTCATCTGCAAATTGAGTTGTTATATGTTGTGGGGTATTCTTTTCGATTAGGAAAAGAAAATGATTGTTTTGGTGCAATGAGTGATTTTCACTCTTGGCTCGTCTGATGTGGTTTTCCAAATGTCTATTTGGAGAGTGTGAATAGTTTTGTTGTGAATCCTTTGTTTTGGATTGTGGTCCTTTGAAGGAAGGTTGTTTGCTAGTATGTTGCTTGAGAATCCTTTATTCCTCTTTTGGTTGGGTTCCTTCTGCGAGTTATTGTTAGTGCTTTGAGTAATGTTATGAGTGGAATCTGTAGGTTGAATTCTTTAAAAGGGTACAATGTATTATCCCGATTATAATAAGCAGAGGAAAATGTTGTAAGAAGGAGGATGGTATTAGATAGTGGCTTGATAGTTGTGGCGGAGAATTTTGTGAGCAGCAGGATCTGTTGGCGCTCGAGCCGACAAAGAGTTGCGGGTGCTCCTTCGGATGTTCTATCCTTGGGATGCTCTTTCTTGTGGTTGTTCTTTCCTTCATTGCTCTTTTCTTTGCTGTTCTCTTGGTTAGTGGTTTGAGGAGTTAGATTCGAGGACGAATCCTTTTTAGGTGGGGAGAATGTAATATCCTGAACGTCTTTACGGCGTAAGTTTTTAAAATAATCGTGGAGTCGCCGGTTTTTCAGTAAATCGCGGGAAGGAAAAAATAAAAATTGTAGAACGATGTAAAATAAATAAAATAAATTAAAAATTAAATTAAAACCTCGGAGTGGGCTGCACGGGAGTGGGCCGACCGCCTTGGGCCGGAGGCCCAAGGGTGGCCGCACCTCCCCTCCCCTCCCAAAAACCCTAGCCCTTTTCTCTCCCTCTCCCATCCCTTTGCAGCCGCCACCCCCTTCCTCCACCCCTGGGCGCAGCCCTCTTCCCCCTCCATCACCCCCACAAGTGCTGCTGCCATTGGAGCCAAGGAGAGGAAGGAGAAGGAGAAGAAGGAAGGAGAAGGAAGAAGAAGAAGAGGAGGAGGAAAAAAGGGTGATCCATCATCTAGGTAATTTTCCTCATCCCAAACCCTCTGTTCTATGGAATAATTAGGGTTCTTGGCACGGATTTTGAAGGTAGTTAATAGATTAATTGCCCGATTAGAGATTAGCTGATGTCTGCCTGTAGATTGATTCGCGCAGCGTGTCTGTTCGTGAGGTTTTGACCTAGTAAACGAATTTTCCTGCGGACCTTCCCAAAGGAAAGTTGTAGAGGACTTCCAGACGCATCTCCTGTATTTGTTTCGGAATTTTATGCCTTGTTATCTGGGAGTTACAGGGTCAGGAATACTGCTGTTCGTCAGGCGAGCAGATTGGTACAGACCGACGGTAATCTGGGAATTAGAGGTCGTAAATGATTTTTATGACCATGGCCGTAATTGATAAAGTTGTAGATAATTTAGAGATATAGCTTCTGTATAAAATTCAGAATTTTTAGACCCTTTTACTGATGTTGGGACGCATTTGTTTATTGCTGTCCAATCTGCCAGAACAGAGTTCTTCCTCTGTTCTGGGCATTAAATTACACCTAGCTGTGATCAAAATAAAAATAGGTGTTCTACATGAAAAATGTAGGATTTTAAGTGATGAATCCAGAGAGATATCATTTACTGTAAATGGATCAATATTTTTAAAGTTACGAAAATATTAAGTAGCGCTGCTGCAGAGGGTAATTTGCTGAATTGTTGAGCGGAGAGGAGTTTGTGCGGGTTCGGGGTTCTAGCGACGTTTTTAATTATTAATGTCATGTTTGTATGTTGTAGCTGTGTGCTGAGAGTTGCCTTTTGGACAGGTGGTCTTGTCCTGGCGCTCTTGATTTTACCTCGCCGTCGGTTTGAGGCAAGTAAACGTAGCGGTGGTTGCTACCGTTTAACTTGTTATTCCTTCTACTTGCAGTTTACATTATTATCGTAATTTGATATATTATGCCATGATTGCATGATAATTTAATTGTGGAGATGGTAGCAAGTACTTATCCATTGATATGTTGATAATCTGCTAATAGCCATGTGAAAATCTTGCTTAATGTTATAATGTGGAACATGAAAATAACATGTGGTGGATGTGGATATGTCGTGAGCATGTTGATGCTCCTTTGAGTATGGATTAATGTGATTTGTGATTATCATATCATATCATGTCATATGCATATGTGGATGTCGCGCACATAGCGCGACGGCATCTGCAGTCTGACATTGTATATTGCCGTATCTGATGCACCTCTTATCCCGCGGAAGCATCGTATATTGCCGTGTCGATGCACCTCAAATCCTGCCCTGGAAAGAGTGATGTGGAGCATAGCATTCATATGCATTGCATTGTGGAAAGATTCATTTGCATACATATGCAATATGTTGTGGTGAAGTTATTTTGTGGAATATTCAACTCATAGTTGTAATGTGGATTATACAACTTCATAGTTGTAATGTGGAATTGGCTCATGTGAGCTATTTGTGGTATGAGGATTATGGTTGTGGGCGTGGAATAGGGTTCATCCCTTGTGTACAGTAAGGGTTGTGATTGTGGCATGAGATTCTTTTCTCTTGTATTAATTGTTGATAACAATTGTGGATGTGAGAAATAATAAAGTGTTGAAGTAAAACATACATATGTTTTATTGCTTTTGCTAGTGGTAGTGGTTGAGAATTTAAAGTAGTCAAACAAGATTTATTTGTTAATGCTTTAACGTCATCGATGGTGATTTGAGGTTGAGGATAATAGCATTGTAATTGTGGAAGAATGTTGATGATTAACCTATTGTGGTTTGTGGAAGATTAAATGTTTCATTTGCATTTAATTGTGGAAGAATGTTGATGATTAACCTATTGTGGTTTGTGGAAGATTAAATGTTTCATTTGCATTTAATTGTGGATAAAATGACTGCATTCATATGCCAATTAAATCTGAAATTGAAGAGGTATGATTCATGAAAATTTGTGGTGGTTTAATAATTGTGGACATGAATTATGGTTGTAGTTGTATGGAATTATAAATGATGATGTATAATTATTTGTAGTTTGAATAGCACTGTTAAGCAGTTTGCTTGTTGAGATTTTTATCTCACCCTTGTTTCTCCCTCCCTACAGGTGGACTTTGAGCATGCATGGGAAGGGTAGAACGGCACCACACTGATGCACGTGAATCATATTTTTATGCTGTAATAAAGTTGAAAGGATTCTAGACCTTGCATAGTTTTGTTTACATTATCTTAATAATGTTAAATTTGTAAACTCTGTTTTAGATTAAAATATTGGAGGATGTTTTAAATAGTGAATTGCTATCACTATCCTGTTATTCCTTAGTTGTTTATGCTTCCGCTTATACTATCTTGTTTAGTAATTGTTGCCGGTTTATTTTATCTTGTAAATTGGCTCGTTGTAGAGTAGTTTTAGTAGCATCCCAGGGTAAGGTGGGTCCTGGGGTGTTACAGTAGGTTTGTAACATCCCAAAATTTGGCTTTTTGAAAAAATTAAATTCAAATTAATTATTTTAAGCTAATTGGATTTTATTTGGCTTTTCTGAATTTTCTGGAGTTTAAAACCTATTTTAAAATTTCAAAAGTAATTTAAAATATGAAAATTAAATATCAATAGTAGTTGGAAATAATTTTGTTTAATCCAAAATATGTCCAGAAACTTCTATGAATTTTTCTGGAATTTTTGGAGGTATTTTCATTTTTTTAGGCCTAAATAAATTTCTAGCCTTTACTGAAAATCAAAATCAAATTATAAAAATAAAAATCCCAATCCTTTTTCCCCGGTCGCCACGTGGACGGGTGGATACCGCCCACGTCGCCACCATCTCTGTCGCTCGTCACATCCCGCCTTCCCCTCCTCTGTCACATCCCAAAAATTTGGCTTTTTGAAAAATTTAAATTCAAATAAATTATTTTAAGTTAATTGGATTTTACTTGGCTTTATTTGCCTTTCTGGATTTTACGGAATTTAAAAACTATTTTTAGAGCTTAAAAGTAATTCAAAATATGAAAATTAAATATCAACAGTAGTTGGAAATAATTTTATTTAGTCCAAAATATGTCCAGGAGCTTCGTGAATTTTCTGGAATTTTTGGAGGTATTTTCATATTTTTACGAGGCCTAAATAATTTTCTAGCCTTTTAAAATTAGAAATCAAATTCTGAAAAATAAAAATCTCCCCTCTCCCTCCGGCCGACGCGTGGGCGGCCCAGACCGCCACGTCGCGCTCGGCCTAATCCAGCCGCACCTCCCTCCCCTGCTGCCCGTGAGCCAGGCCCACCGGCCCGCCTTCCTCCTCCGCGCCGACGTGTGGGCGGCTCGGATGAGCCGAGTCCCCGTCTGGCCATCCACCGCCGCTCCCACCTTTCTCTCGCCTTGCGACCCGCGGACCCGCTGTCGGCCGACGCGTCCGCTCTCGCCGCCACCCGGCCCACTTTGCCGGATCCGTCTCCCGCGAATCGCCCCTTCCTTTCTCTTCCCCTCTTTCCTTTTCGCCGGCCGGCCGAGACCGCGCCGGATCGACCTTGCCTTCCTGCCTCTCCCGGTTTGGAATCCCGAGCCCGCCGGCAAATCCCAACGCCGCGCCTCCTTCCTTCAGCCTCCTCTTTCCTTTCCTCGCCTCCCCTTCCTTTTTCCGGCCGACCACCCCGCGAGCAATTGCCTCGCCCTGCTCCCCTCGGCCCCTATAATGCCCCCATCGGCCGCCTTCTCCCGCACCGCATCCCAGCGCCTCCACGCGGCTCCCGAGCCCTCTAGAGCCCGATCACCGTGCCACTCCTCCCCTCGAGCTCCGCCCAACTCCGGCGAGCTTTCCTCGCCGCCTCGGTCATCCCCGGAGCCCGTCGTCGCCTCCCCGAGCTTCCTCACGCCCGGACGGTCCTCCCCGACCCCTCGGCCGCCCCTCCCCGTCACCGGAGCGCCGTCGCATCGGAGCTCCCGAGCCGTCGTCGCTGCCACCTCGTCGCCGGCCGTCTCCGTTCGTCCCAAGCCGCCAAACCCTTCCAACCGAACCCTCCGCACGGGATTACATTCTACGCGTCACCCGGGCACCTCCGGCCTCCCCTCGCCGCCGGCGCCGTCGCCTCCGATCATCTCTGCCCGGGACGCCCGAAGGTACCCCTCAAGAGGGTTACCTACCCTTATTGGGTAGGCAACGCCTCCCCGCTCCCCTGGCTAGCAGCGCTCACTCGTAACTCCCTCGGCGCGCGTTCGAGCCTCCGGCTCCGCGCGCGGAGGTTGAGTTTTTCGTTTAATTTCGGGTGACAAGTGGGTCCCACCGCCGCGGCCGCTGGCTTTGCTGCCTTGCCGCCGCTCGGGTCCCACCCCTCTGTCTTTGGACTCGACAAGTGGGCCCGAAGACCAGTGGGTCCCACGTGTCAGAGGTTGACTCATTGGGCTCACTGTCCAGTGGGTCCCACATGTCAGTGACCGCCAGTGGTTACTGTTCAGTGGGCCCCACCTGTCAGTCTCTCAGAATTAAAATAAAAGATTAAAATTTAATTCTCTAGTGGGTCCCCACTGTAAGAAATTTCGAATTTCTCGATTTATTCAAATCTGAGATTTTCAAATGAGCATAACTTTCTCATTTTAACTCCAATTCCAGCCATTCAAATTTCTAAATTCATCTAAAATCATAATCTATTCAATTATGGCCTCTGTTGAATTTTTGGATTTTATTTGAATTTTCTTTTGTATTTATTTGTTTTGTTGCTTCGTCTTTCCTCGCGTAGATTCCAACGTTGTCGTGATCCTCTTCACAGCAGCAAGAAGACCCAGAAACCCTGCAAGAAGGCAAGTCTCCTTTGATCATCTTGAGCCTATGCTTTGAAATGTTTTAAAGTATTTTAAATGTTATGCATTGCTATTTACATAAAATGATAATTCAAATCTTAAGGTAGTAGTTAATCCAACCTTGTTATGCCCTCCATTGGAATTGATTGTCATGTACCCTTGTCACCATAGAATTTCCTTTGTCTCCTTAATGAGAATATTATAATTACTTGTTGATGTAGTATGGTAGGATAATGCTTAGTCATGCTATCTAATAACCTTGGAAAATCTTGAAAATGGGAAATTATGATTTATTATTAAATCCTTGTGTTTGAAAGTGAAGTGGCAATTGGAGTTGTCCTTTGTGATTTTAAAATAAAATAAAAATGTGAAAGTTGGTTTAGATTAGGGTGGATGGCTGTTTGGGTTGGTGCAGATAAGCACGAGAACTTGATAAGTGTATGTTCCACCTAGTCAATTAAGGACCGACGCTTGTGTTTGTCCAAACTGAGCATTAACCGTACAACCACAAGTCTATATGGGTGCGACCTAGCTAACTAACCTATAAAGGTGTAGTTTAGATATCACCGTGGTGTATTGAGTGCCGTGGGCGTCTTGGTTACTCATAGTGAGGGCAGGGTTCTGTACTCATATGGCGCAAGAGGGCTTGATTGGGCGGATTTAACCCTTCTGCGGTGAAACCTCGCGGGTGGTCTCTAGCTATCTTGGAGTAGGTGAAAGGCTTTGTGATATTTTATCTGGGTCTCATGCCAAAGGAAGCATGTTGACTATTAAGATAATTTATCTCTTGTGGGTAAAGTTGTACAACCTCTGCAGAGTGTAAAACTATTCGAATAGCCGTGCCCACGGTCAAGGGCGAGCAAGGAATGCATTCACATGGTAGATTTCTGGTTTTGTTTTAAAATCAAAGTTTTGTATTCGAGGGTGGAGGAACTCTCGGAAGGAATCTGGCGGATGGAGCCGAGAGGGTGGATGGAACCATGATTTAAAACTTGACCAATGGTAATTGGTTAGCTAGTGTTAGTAGTTGGAACCTTCACTAGAAAGTTAATTCTGTTAAAACATTTACTTCATTAAAGTGATGCCTTGAAAATAATTAGTAGTAATGGAGATTTTAAATATTGCTTTGTGCAAAAGAACCATATGGCCTTCCTTTGTTAAGCCTTGCATCTATGCATTTTTCCCAAGACTTATGAGTACTTTATGTACTCACATGCTACATTTAAAAATAAAATCTCGAGAGGAAGTTGAAGCTCAAGAAGGTGACTACGACTCTTTGCCGCTTGTGGCGGTGATGGATTCTTCGGAGGACTAGGTCGCGCTTCCCGATCAATTGCACGTGGCGAATTGATGGGTCGTCTCAGTTTTAATTGCTTCCGCTGTGTTTGATTGTGCGAGGTCTTAAACCTCCCTTGTAATAATGAGACCGGTGGTCGATACTCTTATTTATTGTAATAAATCGTTGATGGTGATGTTTTCCATTCTGTTTGATTGTGTGCACTAGCTTTGATGCGGGACTAGTCTTTGTAATACACAGAGGGTCCGGGTTCGGAAATCCGGGGTCCCGACATCCTCTTTGGGCGACGCGTGTGCAGCCCGCCTCATCTCGGCCGTCCCCGCTTCGCTCGCTCTCGGTCGCCCGATCCGCCTTTGGGTCGCGTGGCAGCCATCCACACCGCCAGCTCACCCCCTCCTCTCTCTCATTGTGCCCCGGCCCCGGCTGTTAGGCCGTCGTCGTCCCCGCGGAGCCGCCTCCTTCCTTCTTTCTCTCCTCCTCTTTCCTTTCTTGCCACCAGGCCGTGCAGAGCCGATCCGGCCTTCCTTCCTCGTCCTCTGCGGTTTGGAAGCCCGGACGGCGCCGCGGCCGAATCCCGAATCCGCGCCTCCCTTCCTTTGGTGCCCCTCTTTCCTTCCCTCCCGAACCTTCCTTTCTCGCCGACACCCGGTGAGGAATTGCCGCGCCGTGGCCCCTCCTCTGCCCCTATAAATACTCCATCACCCTCCTCTCTCCCCGCACCACCTCCCAGCGCCCTCCGCCTCCTTCCCCGAGCCCTGTAGAGCCATGCCACCGTGCTTCCCCTCTCTCCAAGCTCCGCCGCACTCCGGCGAGCCATTCTCGTCGCCTCGGACCTCCCCGAAGCTCGCCGCCGCCACCCCGAGCACCCCCGTGCCCGTGCGAGTCTCGCCGACCCTTCGGCCACCTCTCCCCGCCGCCGGAGCGCCATCGCGTCGGAGGACCCGAGCCAGCTCCGCCGTTCCCTCGTCGCCGGCCTTCTCGCTCGTCGCCGCACCTCGTCGACCCCTCCAACCGAACCCCCTTCGCTCAAGGATTGCATTTCACGCGTCAACCGCACCCCTCCGACCCTCCCTCGCCGCCGACGACCTTGCCTCCGTCCACGGCTTCCAGACCACTCCAGCAGGTAACCCTCAAAGGGATTACCTACCCATTAGGGGTAGGCAATGCCTCCCCGCTCACTTGGCTATCACCGCTCGCTCTTCCCTCCCCTCGGTTCCCTCGGCGCGCGTTCGAGCCCCCGGCTCCGCACGCTGAGGTCGAACCATTCTTTTAAAATCAGCGGCCGACAAGTGGGCCCCACCCGTCGATGGCGCGCCGGTGCTGCCAGCCGCTGCGCTGGGCCCCACCCCTCTGTGCTGGTCTCTGACAAGTGGGCTCGAGTCCAGTGGGTCCCACGTGTCAGAGGTTGAGTCGATGGGCTCCTTGTCGATGGGTCCCACATGTCGATGACCGCCGATGAGTTCTATGCGATGGGCCCCACCTGTCAGTCTCTCAGAATAAAAATAGAAATTAAAATCTAATATTCCAGTGGGCCCCACCTGTCAGAAATTTCCTAATTTCTGGATTTATTCAAATCTGAGATTTTCAAACTAGCATAACTATCTCATTTTAACTCCAAATCCAGCCATTCAAATTTCTAAATTCATCTAAAATCATAATCTATCCAACTATGGCCTCTGTTGAATTGTTGGATTTTATTTGAATTTTGTTTGTATTTATTTGCTTTGTTTGCTTCGTCTTTTCTCGCGTAGATTCCAACGTTGTCGACGATCCCTCTTCACAGCAGCAAGAAGACCCAGAAACCCTGCAAGAAGGCAAGTCTCCTTTGATCATCTTGAGCCTATGCTTTTGAAATATTTTTAAATATTTTAAATTATGTCCATTGCTATTTACATAAAATCACTAGTTCAAATCTTTAGGAATTAGTTATTCCAACTTTGTTATGCCCTCATTTGACATTGATTGCCATGTACCTTGTCACCCTAGAACTCCCTTTGTCTCAATAATGAGAGTAATATTAATCCTTTTGAATATTAGGATGGTAGGATAATGCTTAGTCATGCTATCTAATAACTTTGGAAAATCTTGAAAATGGGAAATTATGATTTAATGTAGAACCCTTGTGTTTGTAAATGAAGTGGCAATTGGAGTTGTCACTGTGATTTTTAAAATGAAATAAAATGTGAAAGTTGGTTTAGATTAGGGTGGATGATTGGTTTGGATTGGTGCAGGAAGCACGAGATCATGTAATGTGTATGTTCCACCCTAGTCAATTAAGGACCGGCGCTTGTGTTTGTCGGATCGAGCATTAACCGTACAACCACAAGTCTATATGGGTGCGACCTAGGCGACTAACTTATGATAGTCTAGTTTAGGTGCCACCGATGGAAAGTGGATGCCGAGGATGGGTGGTTATTCACAGTGAGGGACAGGATTTCTTGTACTCATATGGCGCAAGAGGGCTTGGTTCGGCGGTTAGCCTACCTGCGGTGAAACCTCTGAAGGAGCGCGTAGGCTACGATAGCAGAAAATAAAAATTTCTACGCGCACACCGGGACATCATGCTAAGGAGGATCATAGATCGTTACCACTAGACGCGCTTGTGCAGTGAAGAAGAGTTGGAGAAGCCGATCCAACCACGCGTCGAGGTAGTAGTGGAAGTAGCCGATCGTCCCGAGCGGATCGTCTCCTCCACGCGATCAACCACACCACGAGCAGATCCAATCTGTAGTTTGTTGATGCCGATCAACGCCGCAACGAGCGGCGCCTCCACCGGTATCCACACGTCCGGGGAACGCCGATCGCGAGTGTACCAAAGACTCGCGAGCCGCTAGGGTTTGGCTCGGAGATGGCGGCTAGGGTTTTGCTCGGGAGGAAGCAGTGTACATCCTCACCCCGCCTCCAAATATATAGACCTCCTCACTTGGGCCTCGTGGACCGAGGCCCAATAGGAGTCTATCCGGATCTCTATCCAAATTGAGCCCACATCCGAATCACATTCGAATTAGTGTTCCAACCCATTAAGTGTGCGACCACAGAGGTTCACGTATACTTAGTCGCGACCGGAAACACCTTTCCGGTCACCACATTAATAGCGGCCTCTAGCAAGACATATTAACCCCAAAGTATACGTAAAGATCATATCAGTTGAACTGTAATGTTCTCATGTACGAATCCCTTTGTCTCACGATATAGATTAAGCACAAGGCGAGACTGTGTCATCCTCTTAATAGCTCAATCACTCTCTCGATTCCGTGATGGATTATAAACTTGTGATTGACTCCTCAATCACATTGGCATGGCCATGCACTTTCATAATCCATTACATCGAGGGCCAGAGATATCTCTCCCATAAGGAGGGGCAAATTCTATCTTGATCATTCACATCCCACTACATGTTTCATAGCAAACCCGAAGACTACTTTTATGACTACCCGAGCACGGAGTAGTGGTTAGTAGTCCCAAAATAGGCTACTACGCATGTTGGGAACCATGATGATCTCAAGTCTAAGGATTCTACATAAACACTACTTGAGACCAACTAATGACACATGGAATCTCTGCGGTGTCTCATGGCGGGTCTATCCAACATATGTTCACTAACACATGTCCATATTATTGATTTGGTATCTCCATACCATGATCCATGAGACATGATCATCAATCAATACATATCTTTGATCTTTGAATCATATTTGTTCCTCATATGATATATGATCGGGGATCATTTAGAAATAGCAACATTTTGGCATTAAGAGTCTCATGAATAAGTCACATACTCATTGATCAATAATGATAATGTCTATTTCAAGGAACAAAGCAATGTATCATAAACATAGTATGTGATATATTCAACATCTCCATGTTGCCTCTAGGGCATATCACCATGATCTCCCACTTGCACTAGAGTCAACCATGTAGGTATCTAATACCCATTGCCTTAGTGTGAGCCTCATGCTTTGGTCGGGAAGCGGCTTTGTCAGCGGATCTCGCAATGTTCAAATCCGTTTGTACTTTGCATATCTTCACATCGCCTCTCTCCACAATCTCGGATGAGATGAAATCGCCGTAGAATGTGCTTGGACTTTTAGTGCGATCTACGCTCCTTGGCTTGCGCAATGGCCCCACTATTGTCACGATGAGGTCCATTGGGCTGGAGGCACTAGCCACCACACCAAGCTCGAAACAAATTTCTTGATCCAAACGGCCTCTTTAGCGACTTGAAGCTGCTATGTACTCGGCTTCGTTGTAGAATCAGCAACCGTCTCTGCTTGGAACTCTTCCACTCACCGCACCGCCATTCAAAGAACACAAATCCAGATTGCGATCTAAAATCATCTTTGTCGGTTTGGAAGCTAGCATCGGTGTAACCATTTACAACGAGCTCTTCCTCACCCCATAGACGAGGAACACATCTTTAGTTCTTCTCAAGTACTTCAAGATGTTCTTTACGCAATCCAATGACTTTCACTGGATCTGTGGTATCTACTTGTAGCACTTAAAGCATACGAGACATGCGGGCGTGTACAAAGCATGGCATACATAATGGATCCCATAGCCGAAGCATATGGAATCGCATTCATTTTATCCCGCTTATCGGTGTACTAGGACACGACTCTTGCTAAGATTTATACCATGTGACATAGGTAGGAAGCCTTTCTTGGAATCCTGCATGTTGAACCTTTTCAACACCTTGTCAATGTACGTATCTTGGCTTAATCCATTAGCCTTCTTGATCTATCCCTATAGATCTTGATGCCTGAATATATGCCGCCTCTCCTAAGTCTTTCATAGAGAAACTATTTTTCAATGAAGACTTAACAGATTCGAGCATAGGAATGTCATTTCCGATCAGTAATATGTCATCCACATATAAGACCGAAACACGAGTGCGCTCCCACTAGCCTTTTGTAAACACAAGGCTCTTCTTCGTTCTTGATGAAACCAAACCCTTTGATTACTTCATCAAAGCGAATGTTCCAACTCCGAGATGCTGCTTTAATCCATAAATGGATCTTTGCAGCTTGCATATCTTTCACTGATTGCGGATCGACAAAACCCGTGGGCTGTGTCATGTACACATCCTCACTCAGATTTCCATTAAGGAAAGCTGTTTTGACATCCATTTGCCATATTTCATAGTCGAAATATGCAGCAATCGCTAGAATGATCCGAATAGACTTTAGCATTGCGAGGCGAAAAAGTTTCATCATAATCAACACCTTGAATTTGTTTGAAACCTTGGCCACCAATCGCGCTTTATAGATGTGAACATTTCCATCTGTGTCTATCTTTTCTTGAAAATCCATTTGCACTCAATGGTTTTAACACCATCGTGGATCAACCAAGTTCCAAACTTGATTCTCGTGCATGGATTCAATTTCGGATCTCATGGCTTCAAGCCATTTCTCGAGTCTGGTCCCACCATCGCTTCTTCATAGGTCTTAGGCTCATCGTTGTCTAACAACAATATGTCCCGTTGTTGAGTAGTCAAGAACATGTACCTCTCGGGTGCACGACGTGACCTCTCGACCTACGTGGTGCCGGTGTGTACAATGAGTTCTTCAACAGTTTGTTCATCTGTTGTGGTTCTCAGTAGGAGCTGAAACGTTTCGGTGTTTCTCGAATTTCTTCAAGTTGCACCGTGCTCCCACTATCCCTTCTTGAGAGAAACTCTTTCTCTAAGAAGACACCATGCCAGGCGACAAACACTTTGCCTTCTCCTTGATTATAGAAGTAATATCCTTTTGTTTCCTTAGGATACCCGATAAAGAAGCATTTATCGATTTAGGGTGAGCTTATCAGTTGTAAACGTTTTACATAAGCCTCACATCCCCAAATCTTAAGAAAAGACAAGCTAGGGCGTTGTCCTGTCCACATCTCATATGGTGTCTTTTCTACTGATTTTGATGGAACCTGTTTAGTGTGAAAGCATTTGTTTCAAGAGCGTACCCCAAAAGACAACGGAAGATCACTTTGGCTCATCATGGAGCACACCATATCTAATAAGGTGCGATTTCTCCGTTCAGATACCCCATTCCATTGAGGTGTTCTGGCGGAGTCAATTGTGAAACAATTCCACAATCCTTGAGATGATTGCCAAACTCATGGCTCAAATACTCGCCTCCACGATCAGGTCGTAGAAACTTGATTGTCTTGCCTAAATGATTTTGCACTTCATTTTGGAATTCTTTGAACTTTTCAAAGGATTCAGACTTATGCTTCATCGGTAGATATACCCATATCTACTAAAGTCATCGATAAAAGTTATGAAGCACTCGAAAACCCCCTCGGCTATTGAGCTCATTGGTCCACATACATCGAATGTACGAGTGCCAATAAGTCACTTGCCCGTTCACCTTGACCGGTGAAAGGTGCCTTTGTCATCTTGCCAAGTAAACAAGATTCGCATGTCTCAAATGATTCAAAATCAAATGAGTGCGAATACCATCTCTATGGAGCTTCTCCATGCGTTTCTCATTTATGTGACCTAGCGGCGGTGCCAAATAAGCGTGGGATTTAAATCATTGAGCGTTGCCTCTTTGCATTAATGTTATAGACCGGTGACTCTTCAAGAGTAAGAACATATAACCCATTCACCAATGGAGTATGACAATAGAACATATCTTTGAAATAAAGAGAACAACCATTGTTCACAGATCTAAAGTCATAACCTTCGCTTGCAAACATGAAGCGAAATAATGTTCTTGGAAAGAGATGGAACACAATAACAATTATTCAATTCCAAAACTAATCGAAGGTAAAGACAATGGCATGGTGCCAACAATGACCATGACAACTTTTGCTCCATTGCCAACGCGAAGATCCACTTCGCTCCTCCTCAAACTTCTACTTCTTCTTAGCCCCGCAACGATTTGCAAAGGTGAGCAACCGATCCGGTATCAAATACCCAAGAATCGGTGGATGAAGTAGCAAGATTGATCTCTATAACATTTATACCGAGAGGAAGTCGTACTTCCTTCTTCTTCTCAAGATCCTCCAAGTACTTTGGGCGTTCCTTTTCCAATGACCTGATTGCTTACAGTAGTAACAATGCATTAGGAGCAGCGCCCTTCTTGACTTGCTTGGCCTTAGAACTGCTCGCGATCTCATCGGAGCTAACTCTTTGACCGTGCCTTTCTTGACATTGGGCTTGCCCTTGCCTTTCTGCATCATCATCACATGATTGCTGCTTTTCTTAATGCTTTCCTCGGCAGCTTTTAGCATCCCATGCAACTCGCCAAGGTCTTATCCATGTTGTTCATGTGATAGTTCAATATGAATGGCTCAAAGCTCGGGAGCGATCGGAGAATCACATCGTAGCCAACTCTTGGCTAAGGGGAAAACCAAGCTTTTCCGGACTCTCAATGTAGCCAATCATCTTAATCACATGAGGGTGACGGGATTCCCTTCGCAAGCTCGCACGCAAACAAGGACTTTGAAGTGTTGAACCTCTCAGCCCTTGCTTGGTTCTCAAACATACCACGCAACCCCACAATGATATTGTAGGCATCTGTGTTCTCATATTGCTTCGAGCTCGAGAGGACATTGTGGCTAGCATGAGACAGACTCACATCAAGGTAATCATTCGTTTGCTTCTCATAAGCTCTTCGTGCAGCGCAGATAGCATTATCGAGGCAAGTCATCGGGATAATGAGACTCAAGGACATACTCCTTGCGCTCTTGCTTGAGAACAATTCTCAAGTTGCGATATCAATCCATAAAGTTCGTTCCATTGAGTTTTCTTTCTCAAGAATAGATCGCAAATTAAAAGAACTGGATGCGGCATTAGTTGACATGATCTACAACAAAGAATATGCAAAGTTTAGCACTATATTTATGTTCATCTTTTATTAAACTATTTAACAAAAGACTCCCACTATGTGTTTTGCAACAAAACTCCTCTAAGTTACATAGTGGGTCAAGATCCTCATTTCACTAATTCCTAGTGAGCTTTGGCATCACGGCTAGAAAACTAGTGACATGGGTAAGCAACACCTTGCTAATCACATCCCTATGTGACTCTTGCTTGTTGGGTGACATCAATATGCCCTGCCCCAACCTATGCCCCAAGGTCCAAAACTGTTTTGATAACCTTGTTAAGTAAACCAAATGCTTCCGCATGTAGATGTCCGACATCTACCCCAAATAATGATGATAACCGACGGCACTCTACTTTGGTAGACCTACCATGCGGTGATCATTATCTTTTGGTGCAACATATGGAAGGGCATGAACACCTAATTTTATGAGGATTCTATCCTACCAAAGCAACATATCACAAAAACATTGCATAAGAATAAGATAGATAATATCACGGATAAACACATTTAATCGTGAAGTAGTATGGCCCAAAAATGGTGATCTCCATCTCCATGTAGGTGTAGACGATCTACATCCTCCACATCACTCCTTTAGGCCACCATGCTTGAAAGCTTGTAACCTCAAAACTAGGCTACTACCTATAATAGCTAGAAATTGAAGATTACAAAGATAGATTCAAGCATTAAGGTCGACACGCAGAGTCATTAAATACAATATAGACAGCTAACAATAGCTGAAATAATCATGACACGCAGCCATGAGCAGAATGTTACATGCATCACATACATATCATACATTCCAATAAGATATAGGGCCATACCATTCACATCATTCTCTGCAAAAACAAGTTAGACGTAGAATCGTATTCTACCTAACGATGTGAACCCATGACGCTATACAAGGCGGATGCGCACGCGGTCCCGTGGCCGGTCGGCGGGCGGGGGTCGAGAGGGGCACCCGCGGGTTTCAGGCAGCGCCACTGAACACGCCTCTGAAATTTACAGATCCAATCTATGAAATCGCAATGGAAAAACTATTCGGCACAACCGCCTTATGCCGATCCGAGACATTCTCTAGGAAGCTAGTTTTCCACCGGCCGAGGCCATCGATCCGTAACCTACTAGTATTCGACATAACCACCTTATGCCGATCCGAGACATTCTCTAGGACACTAGTTTTTTTATTGGCCCGAGGCTATCGATTCATATCCTACTAGTATTCGACATAACCACCTTATGCCGATCCGAGACAATCTCTAGGGCACTAGTAGTAATACAATCTGCGCCTCATCTAACCCCGATTCACCGATAGATCTCATCAACCCGTGCTACCATCGATTCATCACATGAACCGATTGATCTAGACCGTAATAGATCCAATCTACTACAACCGCATATCAACATATGCGCTGATCCGATCGCAAACTAAGCAAGATGGCTCGATACCATCGAAGGATCGCGCGTAGGCTACGATAGCGAGAAAATAAAAATTTCTACCGCACACTAGGACATCATGCTAAGGAGGGATCATAGATCGTTACCACTAGGCGCAGCGCAATGAAGAAGAGTTGGAGAAGCCGATCCAACCCGCGCGTCGAGGTAGTAGTGGAAGTAGCCGATCGTCCCGAGCAGATCGTCTCCTCCACACGATCAACCACACCACGAGCAGATCCAATCTGTAGTTTGTTGATGCCGATCAACGCCGCAACAAGCAGCGCCTCCACCGGTATCCACACGTCCCGGGCTGGAACGCCGATCGCGAGTGTACCAAAGACTCGCGAGCCGCTAGGGTTTGGCTCGGGAGGTGGCGGCTAGGGTTTTGTTCGGGAGGAACAGCGTACATCCTCAGCCCCCGCCTCCAAATATATAGACCTCCTCACTTGGGCCTCGTGGACCGAGGCCCAATAGGAGTCTATCCGGATCTCTATCCAAATTGAGCCCACATCCGAATCACATTCGAATTAGTGTTCCAACCCGTTAAGTGTGCGACCCTGTAGGTTCACGTATACTTGGTCACAACCTGGAAACACCTTTCCGGTCACCCTGTTAATAGCGACCTCTAGCAAGACATATTAACCCCAAAGTATACGTAAAGATCATATCAGCTGAACCTGTAATGTTCTCATGTACGAATCCCTTTGTCTCACGATATAGATTAAGCACAAGGCGAGACCTGTGTCATCCTCTTAATAGCTCAATCACTCTCTCGATTCCGTGATGGATTATAAACTTGTGATTGACTCCTCAATCACATTGGCATGGCCATGCACTTTCATAATCCATTACATCGAGGGCAGAGATATCTCTCCCATAAGGAGGGCAAATTCTATCTTGATCATTCACATCCCACTACATGTTTCATAGCAAACCCGAAGACTACTTTTATGACTACCGATTCACGGAGTAGTGGTTAGTAGTCCCAAAATAGGCTACTACGCATGTTGGGAACCATGATGATCTCAAGTCTAAGGATTCTACATAAACACTACTTGAGACCAACTAATGACACATGGAATCTCTGCAGTGTCTCATGGCGGTCTATCAACATATGTTCACTAACACATGTCCATATTATTGATTTGGTATCTCCATACCATGATCCATGAGACATGATCATCAATCAATACATATGCTGATCTTTGAATCATATTTGTTCCTCATATGATATATGATCAGGATCATTTAGAAATAGCAACATTTTGGCATTAAGAGTCTCATGAATAAGTCACATACTCATTGATCAATAATGATAATGTCTATTTCAAGGAACAAAGCAATGTATCATAAACATAGTATGTGATATATTCAACATCTCCATGTTGCCTCTAGGGCATATCACCAACAACCTCAGCGGGTGGTATCTAGCTAGATTAGAGTAAGGTAAAGGCTTTGTGATATTTTATCTGGGTCTCATGCCAAAGGAAGCGTGTTGACTTTTAGGATAATTTATCTCTTGTGGGTAAAGTTGTACAACCTCTGCAGAGTGTAAAACTATTCGAATAGCCGTGCCCACGGTCAAGGGCGGGCAAGGAATGCATTCACATGGTAGATTTCTGGTTTTTGTTTTAAAATCAAAAGTTTTGTATTCCGAGAGTGGAGGGAACTCTCGGAAGGGAATCCTGGCGGTTGGAGCAGAGAGGGTGGATGTAGCCATAATATTAACTTGTTCGATTGGAAATGATTAAGCTAGTGTTGGTGGATAGAGCCTGCACTAGAGAATAATTGTTAGTTCTGTTAAAATCATTTACTTTATTAAATTGATGCCTTCGAAAATAATTAGTAGTAATTGAATTTAAAATATTGCTTTGTGCAAAAGAACCATATAGCCTTCCTTTGTCAAGCCTTGCATCTATGCATTTTTCCCAAGACTTGCGGAGTACTTTATGTACTCACATGCTACACTCAAAAATAAATCCCAGAGGAAGTTGAAGCTCAAGAAGGTGACTACGACTACTGCTTCGCGTGTGGCTGTGATGGATTCTTCCCGGAGGACTAGGTCGCGCTTCCCCAGTCAATTGCCTGTGGCGAATTGATGGGTCATCCTCGAGTTATCTTTGCTTCCGCTTTATTTCTTGTGTGCGAGGTCTTAAACCTCTAGTGTAATAATGAGACCTTGTGGTCAGTACACTTGATTACTATAATAAACCGTTGATGGTGATGTTTTCCATTCTGTTTAACTGTGTGCACTAGCTTTCATCTGGGACTAGTGCTGTAATACACAGAGGGTCCGGGTTCGGAAATCCGGGGGCCCGACAGTCCGTCCCCGCGACGCCGGTGACGGGGTGGGTCGACGCCGTGCCGGTGACGGGGTTGGTCGTCACGGTGCCGGCGACAAGGTTGGTCGTCGCGGTGCCAGTGACGAGATTGGTTGTCGCGGTGCCGGTGACGAGGTTGGTCGCCACCGCGCGGACGTCGACGTCTTCGGCCACCGCGCCTGCCGCTGCCGATGCTGAAGCCCTGGTACTCACACGACGCTCTGGCCCGGCCGCCTTCTTTCCCTTCGCCGCTGGTGACGAAGCTTTTTTCGGTGCCATCGTTCTTCTTCGGTCTTCAGGCTTGTCCTTGTCCTCCCCACGGACGGCGCCAACTGTTGTGGCTGCAGACCAAACAGAGAGAGATGGTAGTGGAGAGGTGGGAGTGTTCCCCTTTACCCTCCCCCTCATCCTGTATATATATTCACATGAAGTATGCTTTTACAATTATGCCCTTACACCCATATCTCCTCATTGGGGCACTTATGTCATTGCACATGTTACTCTGGTTCTTATAACCTCCTGACAGGCCTGTTGGGCTTAGGTGGGGGCCACCCCTACGACACCATCAATTGAAAACGGCACGTGAACTTTATGAGTAACTTTCAGCTTACCAACATTGTGAAGCCATTGCATATAGTATGGCTTAGGATGATGCCATGTGGTTAATGAGAGTGCATCAACTACGTCCTTGCTGATCACATTGTTGTAGCTTCCACCATCGATTATAAGCTTGCACCGTTTGCTTTTGATCATGCATTGGGTTTGAAAAACACCACGTCGCTGCCCCTTCTCAACAATTAGCTTATTGTCACCATCCACCTTATGAGTCATCAAAGTTGGACCAACCTCAGGATCACAATACACAACGTCTTGCGGAGAATCATTGAATTTCTCATCGTCATGTTCAGATTCCTCGCTTTCGGCCTCCGTGGCATATCCCTCATGTGTGACCCCTGCCCTTACACTTGAAGCACTCAATTTGACTTGTTCTAGCGGTTGAGAACATCCTAGAATCAGATTTGGTTGCTTCTTTACCTCTGTTGCTTGCCTCCTTTGAAAGAGCCCCATTTGAACGACTTGATATCGCCACCTTGGAGTGTGAACCAACATCATCGCCTTGTTGTGATGGACGCCTCCATGGGTTTGTTTGAGTGTTGGCATGTCCTCCCTTGGCTTGTTTGCTCTTCAATTGTTGTTCAGCACATTTAGCTTGATGCACTAAGTATTGGATGTTGTAGTAATGGACCATCTCCACCCTATCTTGCACATCCTCATTCAACCCATTAAAGAAACGTGCCATAGTAGCCTCATCATGCTCCTCTGTTCCTGTACGGATTATCAACATCTCCATCTCTTTATAATACTCATCAACACTAGAATTACCTTGGCGTAGTTGTTGTAGCCGGTTGTACAAGGTCCTAGTGTAGTGTGCTGGGACAAAACGCTGCCTCAAAATATTCTTCAATTATACCCAAGTATTCGGACGAGCTCCTACGTGACATAATTGATTCCACCAAACAAGAGCATATCCGGTGAACTCAATTGTCACCAAACGAATCTTCTTATCCTCAGTATAGTGATGGCTGTCAAAAATTTGTTCAACACGCATCTCCCACTCCAAGTACTCTTCTGGTTCAGCTTTACCATTAAATGATGGGATAGAAATTTTTTATCCGCCCAATGCCATCATCCACAGCAACATGCTGTGCAAATCCAACACCATCACGCATACCTCCACCACGGGCAGCACCTCGCCACATATGTCCCTACCACGATCAGACACCGGTAGTCCCGAGCACGGTGTGGTTGTGGAGCAAAGCCTGCTGCACCATCAAAACCTCCTCGTGTTCGTCGTCTTCGCATGCTGCACGCCGCTCGGGATATTGAGGTTCCCGCTCAACATGCTGAAATTGTGGTGGCTGGACACGACGCCTCCATCAACGCGTCAATTCACGCCCCAAATCATCAACCTTGCCTTCAAGCTTCCGGTGACAACTCAAGAAGTAGTCACGTGTCGCTTCAAATCCAATTGCACCTTTGGCGGCAAAGACGCCGCATATTGGGGCACCTCCCAATTAGCTCGGCATGATTATGTCGCGCCGCCATCTTCAATCTTCATAGAACCCGCCATTAAGAAAAATTCAACAACCTCGCACGTGATTAACCACGCCCGATACCACGATGATGCGGACCAACTAAGGATTAGTTGATGCGTAGGAATGACCCGATCTTTCCCGCATGCGATCAGCGAGGTTCCTTCTCCTTGATAGAGTCTTCTCCTTGTCTTGATGCAGCAAACAATATTGATAAGGGCAATTTGCACTAGTATGCAAGCGCACACTAGAAGCAATCCGCGAACTCCCCAAACCGTGAATTCAGCAAGAAGACACGAATTAGAAGAGATGAACCTTGTAGATTCGATGGGCAATCTCAAGAATCTCCTTTTCTTGCCTTGCACCAACTTCGCAAACTCCAAACGAGAAAACCTTGCAATCACGCAATTTGGCCGCCACCAACCATCATGGCGATTTTCTCCTTTATTTCACGAGTATAAAAACTTATCATATCATAGCCTGAATTACAATGGGGCTAAGGCCCTGGCCTTATATTGGTGCATAATGTACAGCCTTGATTACAACTCACGCACTACTTGGCCTAAGGCCGAAACAAACTCCAATACGAGCTAAAAAGGAAATACCTAAACTGCTACCTCTGGTTTCTCTCTCAATTTGCGACTTAACCATGCGGATTCCATGGTTTGCACCTTATCCATTGTGTGGAGCTTCAAAATAGCTTTCCAACGAGTCCAAGAACGCCCAAATTGGACACCGTTTGTGAAAGTTATGGACGTTTTAGTATCGGTCTTGCCAGCTGTCCCAATCCGAGTCCGAATCGGTTTCAAATCTTTATATGTTTTGTTTTCTTGTTCAAGGGGCTTCCAAATCCGTTTGGAACCTGAAAAGGAATCCTTCTCAACCTTTAGAAAGCCATGGTGTGGTCGGATTTTATCCTTACTTGCATTGCAATACTCGGACTCCTTATGTTTGGCAAGTCTCGCACGTCTCTCCGGACAGTTCGTGCAGCTTCCAATGAAATTGCCATAACTTTGTGTAGGAAGCTCCAATCAAGCGCCGTTTGATTTGTTAGAAAGTAGACTTCATTAGCTTTCCAAATATGTATTTTGTGTGTCTTAGAAACCTCAGAATTGACGTTGAGAACTTCATGAACTTTGTGGACAGAGCTGCAATCACGAGAACTTGATTGATCTTGTGTCTTCCTCTTGGCCACATCACGAAACCTATTGACAAATATATTTTCTGGAGTCTATGCAAAATGTTTCAATTTTTTCTTCAACATCATCTTTGTGAGATTCGGGCATCCACAACCCCTTTTTCTTCTCTAAACTCTATTCTGTCCAAAACATAATAGTTGCCTTCTAAACTTCGTAACTCCTAGTATTTAACTCCAATTCCAGCAAACTTTACCACTGCAAATATCTACAAAAAATTATCTACAACTTTGTAGTTATATGGATTAACAAATTCTCAAATTAAGGAACCCTAAATTACAAATTTCTATGACTACGGCCAGAGTCAGTCTAGATTTGCACAGCAGAGATCTAACAGCCACAACTTTTCAACCGTTAATTTAAATCATGTGTTCGAGCTCTCTAAAGAAAGATAAAATAAAGATCTACAATGTTTGGTCCTATCAAAAATCTAGAATTTGGATGGAAAATACTCTAATCTTCCTCTCAAATGTTAGCCCCAAACATCTCCCTAAACCTAAAAATGAATCAAACCATAAATCAAATCCAAACCAATCGTTAAGTCACCCGAGATGCCTAGATCAATCCACCATGAACTCTAGCCATCATAGAAGGGCAGAGGGGAGGGGGGAGAGGAGGCGCCTGGTTGGGGAAGGGGAGGGGTGGCTGGATGGATGGATGGGTAGGAAGAAAAAGGGGGGCTAGATGGGGAAGGAAGGCGAAGGGGCTGGTTGGGAGGGGTTTTCCCCTTTTTTTTATCCAGTGAAAGAGAGATTGTCCTGCGTGTCTCTAGCATGAAGTTTTTGGGTATTACAATAAAATCTAATCCTTGTTCTTTTGGAGTAGTTCTCTAGTAATCTTTGCTTGTTGTCTATTCCTTATTCTTACTGAAATTTGTTGCACCATGTGCCTTGTTTATGCCTTGTCATGCATAGAATTTAATCTTGTTGATCTCCATTGTTGTAGGTGTGGCCCTCACCTAAGCCCAGCAGGCCTGTTAAGAAGAATGTAAGGCCCAGAATGGGACATGTGTAATGACATAAGTACCCTTGTAGGGTATATTCGGATGTAAAGGTATAATTGTAAAAGCGCTCCCCATGTGGATATATATACAGCACAGGCCATGGGGAGAAGGACCTGAGCCATTACTCACCTAACTCTCCACTACCATACTCTCTCTCTCTGTTTGGTCTGTAACCACAACATTTGGCGCCGTCCGTGGGGAGGACAAGAGCAAGCCTCCAGATCCGAAGGACGATGGCACCAAAGAAAGCTTCACCATCGGTGGCGAAGAAGAAGAAGGCGGAAGCGGCGAAATCTCACGTCAATACCAGGGCCTCGACTTTAGCAGCTGCAGGTACGGGTGGCGATGCAGGTGTGACGACTGTGAGCACCGGCGTTCCCTACACGACGCCCAACCCCGCCACCGCCGCGACGAACAACCCCGCCACCAGTGACACGACGAACAACCCCGCCACTAGCGACACAACGCCCGAGCCCGCCGCTATCGTTGCGTCGCCAGACCCCACCACCACCGCCCCGACGACCAACCCCGGCGGTGGCAACCCAGGCACGTCCACTTTCCCACCCGGCGCAGGAGCGGTGAGCGGTCCCGGCGGTGATGTGGGCCTCGTCACCAGCTCCAGGGTCCTCCAGGACAACACGGCGGGCAGCCTAG